>CM076979.1:44000793-44595793 GCA_039105355.1 Benthosema pterotum
GTCCAGTGCGCCGGGCAGGACCTGAGCCTCTTCCCCAACGACCTGCCGCTCGCCACCCGGCAGCTCATCCTGTCCAACAACCGCATCGCGGACCTCCCGGCGCTGCAGCTCAACTACCTGTCCGACCTGGTGTATCTGGACTGCAGCAACAACTCCCTGACCGAGATCTCCGAGTCCACCTTCGGGAACCTGCGGAAGTTAGCCTACCTGGACCTGTCGTTTAACTTGCTGCTGCAGGTCGAGGACCGGACGTTCGGGCCGCTGTCGTCGCTGGTGATGCTGCGGCTCACGGACAACCCGGGGCTGGGGGAGATGCACGCGGACGCCTTCGCGGAGAACTTGGCGCTGCAGGTGCTGGACGTGAGCCGGAACAACCTGACGGCGCTCAACATCAGCACGCTGATCGCCCTGCCGGCGCTGCGCTCCATGGGGCTGAGCGGCAACCCGTGGCGCTGCGACTGTGACACGGAGGACCTCTGTCTGTGGGTGCAGATAGAGGGCTTCAAGTTCCAAGGTGAGGAGGAAGGAGTGAGTGAGTGAATGAATGAAAATAACAGATTTACAGTACAATTCAGGGACAAATAACTACAACAAACAGGGCCGGATTTAGCCAGGCCTACTAGGGTGGGCTGGAAGAATGGCAGGGTGGGCAACTCCAAAGTTTTTCATATGAAGCAGTGGTTTTCAACCTTTTTGACACCAGGGCCCACTATTTATTTGGCATTTGAGCCACAGACCACCATTTGAGGACATTTTAGCCACACAGACCCAAAACTAAAGACTTCTTTTGCTTATTTTGCCTTTGTCCACAATTCCAGGCTGGATTTGGGAAACAAAACAGACAAACATACCATTAATCTTCTACATTCTCTAGTTGTGTTGACTTGGGCTAATTCAGATGATGAATATTTTAACACTTGAGAGCGTATAAAATGAATCCAAATGGACCCGCAAGGGTCCATTTGGTTTCATTTTTACGCTCTCAATGAGTTACATCTGGTTTCCACCATTTAGCTGGGGACCACCTGGAACTCTCTCAACCACTGACGAAAACCACTGATATTACCTTTCATTGGCAGGATGCACATTTGGGTAGGCTCTGCCCACCCCTGCCCCCCTCTAGATCCGGCCCTGACAACAAAAGTCATAACTGAGTGGACAGCACTAAAGCATCACCATGTACATTTCACCAAGACATTTTAGAGACATGCACTGTATCCACTTCTTCTGTAAAGTAGCAAAGAAAAAAGTAAAGTAGGAAAAGAAAAATATACGGGGAAAGGGGGTGAGTGGGGGAATTATGTTAGTGATATAATAAACCTTGCACATTATATTACAGTATTTATTATTAAGTCAACGAGGCTAACCTGCAGTGCTCTTGCATCACTTTCTTCTTTTGTAACAGTGGCTCCCAAACTTTTTCATGGCAAGGGCCCCCAAATGGAGATTAATGAGCCCCACAAAACCATAATGCCAGGCATAGACCCCCCTTAAGAGAAGACTTATATATATACCGTTCTATCAGTGATTCTCAACCCATTTAATTTCAAGGACCCCCAGTTTGACACGCATTAGTAATGGTATTTTTTCTCTCTGGAAACCCCAATTTCTATTGTGAAATCAATGTTAATTTAACTCTGAAAGGAGTAAGAGCATACAGCCAAATGGACCTGGCAGTCAGTTTCCATATACGCTCTCAAAGTTACAGACCATAAGGGTCCATTTGGTTCCACTACCAAATTATCCTTTAGCTAGGGACCCCTTGGAACTTCCTCAGAGAGCCATTACTGTATATAGTATAGTTGCTGTGATGTTGTTGCATCACTTTTTTCCTTGTAATGTATTGGTCTTTTACCATTATTCTCTGTTTGACAAGTGGATTTAATATAGCTCGATCTGTGTTGCAGCTTTAGGCCCATGAGTGGCTCTCAGTTAAGCCTCTTTATCCCTTAAATCAGTATTTCTCAAACATTTTCATGTCAAGTCATAGACGCCCATTTGTTCAATTTTGCTGTAGGGATAAATCGTCTCCCAATGAGACATTTGTGTGAGATGATTGATTTGTTTTTCTGTGTGTGCAGAACGGTTCATAATTACAATTCCGTACATACAGCATTTTACATACAGAAATCTGTAAAATACAGTATGTTCTTCTGTGAGACTAGTGGCTATACTGTAGGTTGGGAGCCAACAGTGAGTGAATCATTTGAATTATATATACGCCAGGGGCGGATGTAACCTGTCCCTTTTGGGGGGGCAAGAGAACATGTTGGAGGTTGCAAGAGAAAATTGTATGGGGGCGACTTCATCGTCCGTGTCGATGAAGTCGCACCCATACCATACCGTAAAGCATACATAATAACATCAGTTGTTGAAGTTGCAACAGACACGCAGCATGCATAAAGCTAAAGGTCTGACACAGAGAGTTTAGTGGTGCCAAAATTGTAGTTAGGTGCGGTAGTAGTGTTTCAAATCATTTTAATTATAAGCACTTTAAAGAAATATCTTGGGTTGTTTTGTATGGCATCGTGTTTGGGGGGGCAGACTGGGTATTTAGGCCCCCCCCCCCCCCATGGCCATGGCTAGATCCGCCCCTGATATACGCCAAGGCTATAGATTCTCTCTTTATAGCCCGATGCCAGTGAAATTTAATAGACAAATTCTCATTTCGCTGGGGACCCCACGGAACCCCCTGAAGGAGGCCTTAATTTGGTCTTTCTAAAACAACCAAACCCGAATCAGGAATCAACAAGCATCCATGCAGGGCCCTGTGGCTGATGTCCACTCCTGCAGCAGAAGCATTGTATCCTGGCCAATAAACACACAGCTCCTCTGAGAATGTCCTTATCCAAGGTTTTATCACTTGTTATTGTCACATCAACGCATTTAGATAATTTGATTGTGGGCGCACAGTCAGTAGCTCCTGATAGGGCACCTCTGCGCTGTATTTATCCATTAAGGGCTATATGCACTGAGGCAGATTTTCTTTTTTTTTAAATACCTTCTAAATCAGTAGTTCTCACACTCACGAGATTTTTCAAAAAGGTGCATTTTTGAATAGCCAACGCTAAAATCCACAATGACACAGATGCTTTTCCTTTTTTGAGGTTTATCTTTTATTTGTGTTGACGCATATACAAACATTCATACATCATGCAGTGCGTGCATAGTAGGCCTAGTACAATCTTGTACGGTATCTTACAAATACCATACACTTTCCCACTCTTTCTTTCTCTCTCTTTGTCTCTCCTTCCCTCTCTCATGCTCTCTCTATGTCTCTCGCGTGCACAGACACACATACACACTCACACATGTTAGCATACGCACACACAGACACACATGCACACACAATTCACAAGCTTTAAAGCGTATCGTTTTACCATGTCTCCTATATCTCCCACCCGCTCTGCTGTAAAATCTCCTCAAACTGCCCTTCACAACTCAATAAAGAACTCAACTCCCCCCTTAAAATCTGCAGACTTGCATTTGGGCTGTGTTCACAGCATTTACACTTAGCCTCATTCATAATATGTCAACAACCTTTGCTGCCATGCATAACTTGCATATATTGTATTAAAGATGCTATTATTTTGAGCAGTGCGAGCCCCTCCTATGTCCAGCTTCGAGTTTGGGTAAACGTAAATATTGAATGCCGTTGACAATGAATGGCCGGCCTTGAGTGTTTCATGCGTAAAAACAAACATTGAAGACGAGGTTAGGATGCAAATTAAAGAGATGATGTATGATGATAAAAGAGACCCTCACTTCACATGGGTTTGGTTATTCATTATACTTTTCGCCAGCAGAGTGAGTGCAAGTAATAAACTTGGCCTACTTGTGTGCAATACGCAAGTTAGTTGGCACTCTCCGGTTCTAGATTGATAAAGCAAATCGTTTTTGTTAAAATCTCTGTAGTATTCAACCTTGTGTTTGTTTTAGTTGATTAACATGGTCAACCAGCTCTTTGATAAACAGAAAATTCAGGATGTGCTGCCAATGTCAGAAGAGAGAACCACACAAAGATAATGTAATCAGCTTGTGTTCCAAATCGCAGTGTTGCGTTGTCGTAGAGAGAGTTTACATTCAATCAGTCACCTGAGCTTCACCAATCGGCAACAGCAATGGATATTAAAGTATCAGTATCAGTGGCACTTCTTGAGAAGGGCCCAAAGAACATTCCTACACCACACCACGGCATGCAGGTGTGCATGTAGTTTGTGCGTAGAGCCATTAAAGGGGAATTCCACCCATTTTCAAAATATTCCTGAGAGGGTACAAATGGAACCAAATGGACCCGGTAGGGTCCATTTGGTTCATTTGGTTCACATGATAAAAAAAGTTCCCCCAATTCTGTATTTCCTAAAAAATGGGTCTGAAAGAAAAAGCATTAACATGGTGAAATACATCTTGACGATGTCATCAGATGTATTTCACCATGTTGCTGATTTTTTTCATACCCCCATTTTTAGGAAATACAGAATTGGGGGAACTTTTTTTTATCATGTCCACACAACATCTCAATGTATATTAATGACACATTAAAATGTTGAAAATGGGTGGAGTTCCCCTTTAATGAAGAATGGAGACAACAAAATGTACATCTCAAAGCAGCCTGGTTCCTGTATGTACTGTACTGTATGTGTGAGTCCCTTGGTCCAGGCATATAGATAGTGTTGTATGTATGACAGTGCCAGTCCTGTGGTCTGGGGCCTGGGCTTTATAAATACCACTATAAGTATGCAGTGTGAGTCTTCTTGTGGTCTAGGCTTATAGATAGTACTGTATGTTATGACAGCGCAAGTCCTGTGGTCCAGGCGTATATGTAGCACTGCATGTATCACAGTGTGGTCTATAGGCTTATAGATAGCACTGGGAGGAGCTGCAGCTGTGAAGAGGACCCTGTCCTTTTGTACCTGTTTTGGCTGGCTTGTCCCCCACCATGCAGCCCCACTCTGGCTCCTCTCTGCACCTGGGTGAGCTGGCACCGTCTCTACCGTATGCTCGGACTCTACAGCCCAGATGGTTAATGATGGTGCTCAGAAAAGCCAAGCGTCCGTGCTCCCATTAAGGACGCTCTGTTTGTGTGCGTGCGTGTGTGTTTGTGTGTGTGTGTGTGACGTGCATGTGTGCGTGTGCGGGGTGTGTGTGTGAGTGGCTCGGTTTGTATTTTGTCTGCAATTGTATATGTGTGTGTGTCTTTGTGACTGTGCGTGCATGCATGCATGTATGTGTGGGTGGGTGGATCAGGGGCGGATCTAGGCATCGGCACAGGGAGGGGGGGGGGGGCAATGCCCCCCTAAATGCCCAGTCTGCCCCACCAAACACGATGGCATGCAAAACAACGCAAGATATTTCAAATTAAAGTGCTTATATTTAAAATGATTTGAAACGCTACTACTGCTACTAACTACCACTCACACACACCACTTGACTAATAAAAGTCCTGTAACCGAAAATGGTATGGGTGCGACTTTGCCCCCCTACCATTTTCTCTTGCCCCCCCAATGAGGAAATGTTACATCCGCCTCTGGGGTGGATGTGAGTAGTTTGAGACTGTGCAATGTGTGCATGCATGAATACACGTCGTGCATGTACGTGTGTGTTCGTGCGTGCGTGTGGTCTGTGTGCGTGCGTGCGTGCGTGCGTATACATTTGTGCATGTGTACGAGGGAGAGAGAATGACTCACTCCAATCAAGTGTGTGCGATCTGTAGCTGTAGTTGGGGGGGGGAGACCCTTAAGGGGGGAGCCAATGAGATTAGGAGAAGAGACGCAAAGAGAGAGGAGAGTAGAGGCTGCAGGGTCTGTATGTCCACTAAAAAGAACAACATACTTAACATAACAACATACTCATTAAGTCAAACAACATAATCATAAATGCACGGGTACCTCTCATTCCCTCTCTCTCTCTCTCTCTCTCTCTCTCTCTCTCTCTCTCTCTCTCTCTCTCTCCCTGCGAACCTCTCCTGTCAGTTTTAATGTCCACTGTCAGTGTATCTAATTGGCACGACAAAAATATCCACAATGTTTTTATAGGCTGTTATACTGTAGCTAATAGATCACACAAACTGGACAAACAGCTTCTGTATGTTGTGAAGGTTTAGGACAGAGTTAATAAAGGAATTATCAAAAACAAACACAAATCCAGCTATAATAATACTCCAGGAGGTATAGATGGCTCACTGCCCTACAGGAATCAGCAGGTAACAGCTATTTTGAAACACATTCTAATCAGATAATCCTCTGAAGATTTGAGGTCATGAGTGACACAGCCCACTGGCTTATGGAAACAACAGGTATAATGGGTGTTTTTTTAACCTACATTGATCTGAATACACTATTAATACAGGTTATGGAACTGGCCAGCAACTCTACATCTGACCTCAAACCTTAGCTCACCAAGTTGAGCTGACCTATGATGACATTCCTTATGTTGTTCCTTCAGTTCCTTCCCCTGATACCATTCAAACTCGAGACGGAATGCCACATAGTTATTAGTGGCAGCAGGGTAAGACACTGCCCCCGCTGCCACCCTTAAATCTCCATATATGGAGCATACATTAAAAGCTGAATGAAAATGCATTATTAAACATAATAGTAAGTGATTTCACTTGATTTAAATGTTGGCTAATCCTCCCTACTATATAGCGTGTTGACCATTATAAGGAGTTCCTCGTCCCCAGCGAGCCCCTGGGGTCAAAAAACCCTAGTTAGACATTGACTGTCTTTTCAAAGTACTCCGATTGGCTGGTTTAGGGTAATGGTGTGGTAATTAAGAGTATTGTCAAGAGTATTATCTTGTGGAGGTGTCCGGGTATGTTCTCTTTGCTCGCTCACTCCACTCACGCACAAGTAGGTCATGGTGTGCTTGTGTGCATGGCCTGCATGGACAAGCACACTACCGAGTGCTTGTCTAGTTTTAGTTTGGGCTTTGGGAGAAAAGCCTTTCATCCAATCAGAATGAGAGGGGCCTTCCTCCACGATCGAATGGGGTGGGCCTTGGTGTACGTGCTGTTGGCCTGTTGCACCCCCCCGACACACACACACACACACACACACACACACACACACACACACACACACACACACACACACACACTGTATGTCCACTAAAAAGAACAACATACTTAACATAACAACATACTCATTAAGTCAAACAACATAATCATAAATGCACGGGTACCTCTCATTCCCTCTCTCTCTCTCTCTCTCTCTCTCTCTCTCTCTCTCTCTCTCTCTCTCTCTCTCTCTCTCCCTGCGAACCTCTCCTGTCAGTTTTAATGTCCACTGTCAGTGTATCTAATTGGCACGACAAAAATATCCACAATGTTTTTATAGGCTGTTATACTGTAGCTAATAGATCACACAAACTGGACAAACAGCTTCTGTATGTTGTGAAGGTTTAGGACAGAGTTAATAAAGGAATTATCAAAAACAAACACAAATCCAGCTATAATAATACTCCAGGAGGTATAGATGGCTCACTGCCCTACAGGAATCAGCAGGTAACAGCTATTTTGAAACACATTCTAATCAGATAATCCTCTGAAGATTTGAGGTCATGAGTGACACAGCCCACTGGCTTATGGAAACAACAGGTATAATGGGTGTTTTTTTAACCTACATTGATCTGAATACACTATTAATACAGGTTATGGAACTGGCCAGCAACTCTACATCTGACCTCAAACCTTAGCTCACCAAGTTGAGCTGACCTATGATGACATTCCTTATGTTGTTCCTTCAATTCCTTCCCCTGATACCATTCAAAATCGAGACGGGAATGCCACATAGTTATTAGTAGCAGCAGGGTAAGACACTGCCCCCGCTGCCACCCTTAGATCTCCATATATGGAGCATACATTAAAAGCTGAATGAAATTGCATTATTAGACGTAATAGTAAGTGATTTCACTTGATTTAAATGTTGGCTAATCCTCCCTACTATATAGCGTGTTGACCATTATAAGGAGTTCCTCGTCCCCAGCGAGCCCCTGGGGTCAAAAAACCCTAGTTAGACATTGACTGTCTTTTCAAAGTACTCCGATTGGCTGGTTTAGGGTAATGGTGTGGTAATTAAGAGTATTGTCAAGAGTATTATCTTGTGGAGGTGTCCGGGTATGTTCTCTTTGCTCGCTCACTCCACTCACGCACAAGTAGGTCATGGTGTGCTTGTGTGCATGGCCTGCATGGACAAGCACACTACCGAGTGCTTGTCTAGTTTTAGTTTGGGCTTTGGGAGAAAAGCCTTTCATCCAATCAGAATGAGAGGGGCCTTCCTCCACGATCGAATGGGGTGGGCCTTGGTGTACGTGCTGTTGGCCTGTTGCACCCCCCCGACACACACACACACACACACACACACACACACACACACACACACACACACACACACACACACACACACACACACACACACACACACTTTAGAGTGTGTGTATGTGCACATCTTGTTACCGGCGCAGTAAAATTAAAGAATCCACAAAACTAATGGCATTTGTCTTGTTGAATTATTTCTAAAATGTTAGTACGTCCTTTGTTCATTTTTGACTCCTCTACCACATGGAACTACTTTTTGGGCGATATAGACACAAAAACATAGTTCCAGTGAGAGAGAGGGCTCAAAAATGAACCATGGATGTGCTGTTATTTTAGAACTGGGTCAACAATATAAATTAAGTTTGTTTTTTGGATTAATTTACTTTTACTATGTGGCCCCAGTAACCCCCACAAAATGACTGGAACTACATACTACACCAAAACCAGAACAGAACTCCCACCACGGGACGCAGTCTGGACATCAATTAACACAGTTGGCACCACTATATTAATTTAATGACAAGTATTTCATAATAGCTTAACTTATAGCAACTATCCCTTTAAAGGTATCGTGACATTAAAAACACGTTTTTGTTCATTTTTTGTGTTTTGGGGGGGTTCTTGACAACAATTACACCATAAAAAGTCGGTATTTGAACATTCAGTGGTTTCTCCGTATTTTGTAGTTATGCTAATTAGTTTTAAAAACGGCTTGTCTGGTTGGGCACCGGATAGTTGCGTGTACATCACGGTAAACACCCACCCACAGCCGTGCTGTCTCCAGCCTCCACTGCTCTGCTCTCCGCCTCTCTCCTCCGTTTGAGGGACGTGCACACATAGACCATGAAGGGAGCTCGAGCCTCTTTTACACCGACGGCTGTAAACAACAGCCCAGATCATGAATGCAATTTCGCTAGAAGTGCCCTCTCATTGTATTACAGGCACTGCCCTAAACACTCTCTGCATGTCCCTGCATGTCCCGACACTGCCGAGATACCCGAACCAGAGAGAGAGAGAGAGAGAGAGAGAGAGAGAGAGAGAGAGAGAGAGAGACAGAGAGAGAGAGAGAGGTTTGATTATTGTGTAAAATAATTCCCTTCTTCCACCTTTCACTCTGGGGCACGCTGCCGTTCGCAGCCTAGAGCAATCTAGTCTCAGCGTTGCGACATTGAGGGGTCAGAAACCGAACGCTTTGCGCTGTTCATGCAGCATGAGTAGGAACAGACTAGAGTTGGAAATAGCCCTACGATATTTTCAACAAGAGCAACATGCCAACTGTTGTCATGTTTATGTTGTAGCCTAGCTACTATTACTACAAAACGAACTAAAATAAAGGGTTTTACGACCATTAAAGCTGTCTCTGCCTACTTCAGGTCCAGGACTTGTCCCTATTTGCTGCCACCATTCTCAATAGAAGTTGATGTAGAAGAGCCTCCATTAGACTGGCCCCATGAAGTGAACGGAGTTTGCACAACTCTATACCCTAAGTTCTGGCACAGCAGCCGGTCTCTGCCTGCCTCTCTGTCCCTCTCTCTCTGTCTCTGCTCGATCATTTTACTTTGATATAACCCGTAATTTGTGTGACATCGGCTAGGATTCTGTTTATATTATTGATTAGGCCTACTATTTACAAACAACTGATATAAAGAGTATAGATTAGAATCAATGTCGTATACAGCAGTTTTAAAACCAATGGTCCGGGGACCACCAGTGCCCTGAAATCCAGCCTGGTATTGTGGGTCTGTGGGGTGAAAATGTCATCAAATGGTGGTCCATGGCTCAAACGCTGAATAAATAGTGGTCCCTGGTATCAAAATGGTTGAAAACCACTGTAATGCAGTACAGTTGAACTGCTGATCACCAAATATTTAGTCTCAAAGACAAGTCTATGGATTTGTTCGGGACACTAAAAATGAGGCAACCACAGTGTCAGTGGTCTAGTTAGTATTTCCTGTCTATTCAACCAAGATCAGCTATTTTTGTTATATATGAATTGAAATCCTGAATTATTTTAGAATAATGACATCACAATGTTAATAATTAACTATCCTATTAACTAACCACATTTTGTCCCCTTTCCCCACTCAACATGTCCCACACATGCACCACTTATTTTACCTCAAATGAACAGGTTGGACCTGGCCACCCTATCTGGGAGGCGGGGAAGTTTGTTGGAGAGGAGGGGTAGAGGGGTGGGTGGGTGGATCATGACAGTGATTGACATAGAAGGAGTAAAGTACGACCCCTAGTGGCCAAAAGAATGTGTTTTTCTCCATGCCCCATTAGAATGTAAAAGAAAGGGACCAAAAACACATTAATTGAGTATTTTTTTCTATGAAAGCCTGTTAAACACATTTTGAGGATCATCTCCAACATAATAAAATGATGTTACAAATAATGTCACGATACCTTTAATGCTGAGGTTGTCAGGGTCTGAGGCAGACATGTCAGCCAGACCCACATTCCTGCAGTCCGTACTCACCTGTCCTCACTCTCCTCATCAGCCCAGTCACAAAGCTGTGAGCACTTCCCTAATCAAGCTGCTTCCTATAAAACTGGACTCCTTCCTCACTCATGTCAGTTCATACATTCATGTTAGTTGGAGTGTCTGCCTTGTCGCTGTTCCACTGGACCCTGCCTTAAATGTTGTGCCTTGTTCATGCCTTTGTTGTCTTGGCCTTTGGACTGCTCTTATATCTGCCTGTATTTTGGTAGTGGTAATCTGGCTTTTTCCAGTGTTATTTGAATAAATACTTTAATTGCACTCTTCTTGCAAGTTGTGTCTCTGATTTGGGCCAACCGTAACACAGGTTCCTTTTCTATGGTCTTCAAGCACTGCATTTGTATAGTAAAATTAACATACACAACTCAACAGGGTTGATGAAGTAAAACACTTGGTTGCATTAATTTCTCTTTGTGTGGGTTATTGCATCACACCACACTGCATTGTGTTGTAATAAGGGGATGGGTCATTTTGGAGAATGGACAAAATTGTTATGTTTTCATGTGTAATGAGAGATCGAAATTGGTAATATTTGTTAATGGCCATAACGGCACACAGCACTGATGCCTGCTGAAATATCTCCTTGATACCTGGTGAATATGTGTGCTTAGTTACTTACGTGAGAGGAATGGACGCAAGTTAAGTGATCGGTTTGTGGTCGTCGTCCCTCGGGGCATCCAGATTGGCCGGTTGGGGGTGTGACGTAATTGGGTGATGTAAATTAGAGACCTTTATGACTAAAGTCATGAGTATTGGCCCACTCCACTCACCCACACAATGTTTGCATTCTACAGATTGCTGATCTAGTTTGTCCAGTGGTGTGTTCATGTCAGATCCATAACACCATACTGTAAATTTTTAAATGACGTGATCAGGCCTGACTTAGAGATCATGTGATCGGATGGGGACCACCCGACTGCAAATAGCTGTTGCGTGGTAATAAGATGACCTGCCCTGTACTGTTTTCTTTCTACCACATCTACACACGCTCAAACTCACACACACACATGCAGATTTAGGCCACGGAACAGGCCATTGGCCACACTGTGGGTGGATGAGTGCACTGCATACACTAGCTGTCCCCCCAACTCTCGCCCATATTTCTCTTTGTTATTACTTGTTTCTCTTTCTTCGCTGATTTGTGTGGCTTGCGTCACCAACCCAAATCCCCTGTCTCCTCAACTTTCTTCTCTCTCTGTGTGTGTGTGTGTGTGTGTGTGTGTGTGTGTGTGTGTGTGTGTGTGTGTGTGTGTGTGTGTGTGTGTGTGTGTGTGTGTGTGTGTGTGTGTGTGTGTGTGTGTGTGTGTGTGTGTGTGTGTGTGTGTGTGTGTGTGTGTGTGTGTGTGTGTGTGTGTGTGTGTGTGTGTGTGTGTGTGTGTGTGTGTGTGTGTGTGTGTGTGTGTGTGTGTGTGTGTGTGTGTGTGTGTGTGTGTGTGTGTGTGTGTGTTGTAAAGCGCCTTGGATAAAGGCACAGTTCATCGTGATTCAGTTCATCTGTCATATTGACTACCGTCTCTGGCTGATAATCATAGTAGTTGCAGGGTCCTCTCTCTCTCTCTCTTCCTCAGCATCCTGTTAAAGCAGTGTTTTTTTCAGCCAGTGGTCCAGGCTAAATGATGGAAACTCTTTGAGAGCGTAAACAAGAACCCATATGGACCCGCAAGCGTCCATTTGGGTTCATGTTTACACTCAAGAGTTAAAATATTCATGTGAATTAGCCCAAGTCTACACAACTAGAGAATGTAGAAGAGTAATGGCCACTTGGATCTGTATGTTTGACTGTTTTGTTTCCCAAATCCAACCTGGGATGGTGGACAAAAGCAAACGAAATCTTTAGTTTTGGGGTCTGTGGGGCTAAAATGTCATCAAATGGCGGTCCATGGCTCAAATGCTTAATAGTGGGCCCTGGTATCAAAAAGGTTGAAAACCACTGGCACTGGGTTAATGTATTTCACTTTGGACAGCGCCTTGCTTTACCATTCATGATTCAGTTCAAATGTCATATTGACTACAGTCTCTGGCTGATAATCATCTGTCATATTGACTTTACCGTAGTAGTTAGTTGTAGGGTCAAAACGTTCTATCTCTGTCTCTAGAGAAGTCCTTCTTCAGCATCCTAATAAAGTACAGTCGCTGCTGTTTTTTCCACTGTTTTTCTCTAACCCCAGATGTTTTGACACATGGGGGGCCAAGCTGTTTGCGTGCTCCATCTCTGTCCCCTCGTCCATGGAGGGCTCCAGTGTGTGAGGTCCCTTCCTAAAAATCAGAATCACTTAACTCTCGTTGTAGCTGTTGTTCACCTGTTAACTCCCTGTACACAGACTTGTTTCCTTCCTTAAAGGGACTCCACCATGAATTTGACAGTTTAATATTTGGGTCTTTTGTTAACAGTTAGGCGTTCATTAAGAAATTTGTGATTTTCTAAATAGTTGTGTCCGAATGGCCCCAGATTCTCCCCTTTAGTGATGTCACTAAAGGGGGCCAATTTTGCACCCACTTATCAAGCAATGATTCCCAGGATGCTGCTCATTAAGCTGAGTTCCTCCACGAGGCATGTTGTCTGGGAGCCGACTGACACGTAAAATCTTCCTCGATCAGCATGGCAGGTTGGCCGCCTTGTTTTAAGCCCTGTGTCAGCACGGCAACGTGCTTGCGGTTACGTTTAGGAGGCGAGTATATTGACCAAAACAACTGCAATAAAGTAGCCGAACGTGTGTTAAAACGGACTGCATTGCGCCGCGCTCGTGACACTGTCAGGGGGCGGGGCTGTGGCCGCTTATCAAGTCAGACGGCTGGCAGCCAACATTTCGGTAGAATTCTCCATACCTATAACATTTAAGTCATAGGTATGCATGGATCGTCTCAGTTCCCCCTCACCTCCCACTGTAGTTCAACGCCCTGCTCTCACTAACACTGAGGTGGGCGGGGTTAAGTGGTGAGGAGACTCGACCCCCGTAAAGGGCAACATTTATATGATAAAGTTGATTTTAAATTCATGGTTGATCTACCCCTTTAACAGGGTCCAGGATTGTCATGCCATCAGCATACTTTATTATAATGGGACTTAGGCAGCTACCCTGAGGTGTTCCAGTGCAGAGATCACAGAGAGGGAAAGAGAGAGACAGAGAAAAGAAGGCCAAAGTAAAGTGAACCTGTTCTGCCTCTGTGATGGCTCTGAGTAAGCTGTTAAAACTTCCCACGCAAGCTGGGAGAAGGAAGTCATGTTCGGTATCAACCGCTTGTTGAACTCAGATATGGAGTTGTTAATGCATGGATATTTCTCCTATAGATTTGGGGGTGCATTGATGCGGTAGTATTATAGCAGGCTGGTTTCCACTGGCTTGTATGCATGCGGATGGCTGTATATGTTTGTAGCTGGTTGGCTGTGTGTGGATAGAGATGGGTTTGTGTATGGTTGTAACTACAGGTGTGGCAGTAGATTGGTGTTTTTATGGTTGGTCATCCTAAAATTCATTATGACTACGAGTTGAGTGACCTCTCCTTTTTCGAGTCTGTCTCGTGGGGTCCGAACCACCCCACTATTAGTGTTACTAAGGGAATCTTATGAACGTCTGGGAATTAAATCCTTACAAAGACATATCTTCACAAATATACAAATATATATATCTTCTATATACGGTGTCTAATACAGGTATATACTAAAAGAATGAAATTGAACTCCTGTGGGAAACCTCATAAAATCAGGTCAAAGTCGGTGTACTAGTCATAACCTATAGAAGCAAAGCGTGCAAAATGTCAGCATGCTTTATGTAGAATGTGACATGTCTACAGTCTAACTAGGGGTTTTTCATGACGCCGGATCCATTCGAAGCATTAGTTTCAAATGGCATTATAAGCAGACATGGCAACACCATCTGGAGCTCCAGTACCTTGGCTGGCTTGTCAATAGGTAGTGACTGGTACCCTGACTTGTACCCTGACTTGTACCCTGACTTGTACCCTGCCTTGAGTTGAATTTCAATCTTTTTGTACGTTGTACATTAGGCACCATTAGAAACACATTGGTGAAGAGATTTCATTGTAGCGATTTACTTCCCAGATTGGTCAATGTAACAGGGGCGGATCTAGGCATGGGCATGGGGGGGCAATGCCCGCCTAAATACCCAGTCTGCCCCCCCAAACACGATGCCATGCAAACCCAACCCAAGATATTTCAAGTTAAAGTGCTTATATTTAAAATGATTTGAAACTACTACTGCTACTAACTACAATTTTGGCACCACTAAACCAACGGCATTTCATCATTGAAAACAGAAAACTCTCTGAGTCAGACCTTTAGCTTTATGCATGCTGTGTGTCTGTTGCAACTTCAACAACTGATGTTATTATTGATGCTTTACTTGACTAATAAAAGTCCTGTAACCGAAAATGGTATGGGTGCGGCTTCATCGCCCGTGGCACGAAGCGACACGGGCGATGAAGCCGCACCCATACTATTTTCTCTTGCCCCTCCAACATGTTCTCTTGCCCCCCCCAAATGGGACATGTTACATCCGCCCCTGCAATGTAACAGATCCCAAGAAGGCTAGACCTTTATTTTGAAGTGTGTAGCTGGATGCAGAAGCCAGGTTGTTCCTGTTGCTACAAGAGAGCTGTTTAAAGCCAAATGAGTGACACCATGAGAGTGTTTGGCTATGGACTGCATGGAAGCTAAGGTGGCTGCACAAAGGCTGTAATGTTTGATGTGATGTTCAGATATTGAGACACTAACCTTTAAAAGAAGACATGATGAGCCTTGAAATGGACAATGAATTAGTACCTGGCTGGAAAGGGTGATAAAGGTATTGTTTCTGAAACTTTGTTGTTAATGTTCACTGCTGTTTAGACTTTCATTGTTTTCTGAATGGTCTAATTTGTGACTGATGGCTTATAGTTCAGAATGCATTGATTGTAATTGGAAATGTATCTAATAGGAAAGGTTAAATGTAGTTGGTGCAGTTTTCTGAAATGTGCTGGTATGCAATGTGACTTGTGAAGTTATTTATGCAATGTGCATTGATCTTTTTGCTGTGTATTGTATGGATTTCTTTTCGGTTTTCAAGTCTAATCATCAGTCGAGCTTCAACTCCTTTTTGCCCGGGGACCGCTACAGTCAAGTACTTTGTGTTCCTACGTCTTTGTTTGCGTAGAGTTGTCATTTGGATAATAATAGTGTTGTATGCAATGCCATGATTGATCCCTGCATGTGCTTGTTGTAGCTGGGTGGTTTTATATTCGTCCATTTGCCAGAGTTTGACCTAGAAATGTTGGGTAGGGATCCCCAGCATGTAGCATGGGGTATGTCTAACGAGGGAATTAAAAAAAAAAAAACAGGCGAACAAACCAAACAACGCACTCCTTGGCTGGAAATGGCCATAGAACTTGCCAAAATGTACTAACTAGGCACATTTTGATGACTGGTATTGCCGTTTTTACTCACTTTTTTCTGTTCTTTTTTCTTTGCAAAACTAATGCTTTATGGATTCAGCCTCGTGAAAACACCATGGTTGGACATATGGCATATGGTTACATAAATGAACCCTAATGGGTCAATTTGGTTGAGTTTGTACACACTCAGAAAAATAGGTTCTAAAAAGTC
Source organism: Benthosema pterotum (assembly GCA_039105355.1). Lineage (NCBI taxonomy): Eukaryota > Metazoa > Chordata > Actinopteri > Myctophiformes > Myctophidae > Benthosema > Benthosema pterotum. Next base: position 44,017,213 of record CM076979.1, read on the forward strand.
ATTAACATGATGAAACAACTTGATGTCCTCAAGTTGTCTTCACCCTTCTTTTTTTTTTTTCCAAACCTCAATTTCTAGGAAACACAGAATGGGAGAACTTTTTATTTTATTAGGCTGATTATAAAAAATGCTCAACATAAGCATTTTCTGCATGCTGGGGACTCAACATGTCTAACATAAAACCTCTGTGTACTCAACATGTCTGGGTTCACAGTGGGGCTTTTTGGACTGAGGGTAGACTTTATGGCAGTTGTTGGAAGTGGTACCAGACAGGCTCGGATCTGTTGCAACTTACAACAACCGATGTTAATATTGATATGATTGTTTGATTGATATGATTGCTTTACTTGCCCAATAAAAGTCCTGAAAATGGTATGGGTGCGACTCACCGTGGCCCATACCATTTTCTCCTGCCCCCCCCCCCTTGGGAAATGTTACATCTGCCCCTGGATCTTATGTCCCGTGTGGATGTTGTGAGGATTTTTTAGGTCCTGGGTGGGAAGCTGTGGTGGTGGTCCTTGGCTCTGTCACAGTTCTTCTGCCTGGGCAGCATCTCATACTGTAGATGGCCACTAGGCATGAGGCACACAGCCAGGAGAGAGAGAGGGCAGAGCACAGGGTGAGAGTTAAATATTTATAGAGAGAGCAAGAGAGGTTGAGGTGGAGTTCAGAAAAAAAGACATGGGGAGAGAGTTAAAGAGGTCTGTGCACCATCCCAGTGAATTTGAATTGGATTTTAATATTGAAAGTGAATTATGACAAGATGAGTTGGAAAGAAAATAAATTGGTGAGATGACGATCGGTCAATGCAGAGGGGAAACAACGGGGAAGTGGGGAAACCCTTTAGGTGTTATTAAAAAAATAGCAGATCTACAAGCTTATAGCGCGCCACTGAGTGGCAGGCTGTAAGCTTGTAGATCTGCTATTTTTGAAATCGGGTGAAAACCTTACAGGGACTTACATTTTAGGGAGATAATGTTTAGTTATAGGGACATTTTAGTACCAGGGGGAAAAAAATACTTTCAGGGCCACAATTCTTGTCCCAGGGATTTTTTTGTTGTTCGAGTGACAAAATGTTAGTTCCAGGAGCCATCCAAGAGGGTCCCTGGAGTTTTTAGTTCCAGGGATAAAAATTTAGCTCCAGGAACAAGATTTTAGCTCCAGGGACCTCCAAAAAAGGGTTCTGGAACTACATAATTTTAGTGGGGTCAAATTCAGATCATTTTGGAACTCCTTGAATAAAATGGTGAAATAGTTGAGTAGTACTGACACAGACACAGTTTTTTCTTCTTCTGAAAACTCAGAATATAGGAGGTTATTATTTTTATTCAATTGAGAAATGGTGGGGAAGGCGGCTTCATGGCTTTGCGCCACGGGCAATGAAGTCGCACTCATACCATTGTCAGTTACAGGACTTATATTAGGCATAAAGCATCAATAATAACATCAGTTGTTGTTGAAGTTGCAACAGACACGCATCATGCATAAAGCTAAGATCTGACTCAGAGAGTTTTCTGTTTTCAATGCTGTTGACATGCTGTTGGTTTAGTGGTGCCACAACTGTAGTTAGTTAGTAGCAGTAGTAGTGTTTCAATTCATTTTAATTATAAGCACTTTAATTTGAAATATCTTGGGTTGTTTTGCATTCCATCGTGTTTGGTGGGGCAGTCTGGGCATTTAGGGGGGCATTGCCCCTCCGTGCCTATGCCTAGATCCTACCCCTGTTTGGCCGCAGTACAGAATGGATTAAGAGAACAAAACAAAATAAATAAATGCAAGCGGCGCGTCAGAGGAGGTCACAGGTCTTCTGAGGCTCGATCAGACCATCAGATCCAGCAGTCAGACACATTAAAACATTCATTATGACAAGGAGAGCAGGACACAGCAATACAATTAACAACAATTAACTGATGCATTATTAATCAGCTGGAACAATTTAACAGCCTCATGCGGTGAATGATGGCATATCAGATGCGAGCGGAGGCCGCTAGGAAGCTGGCGCACCGCTGCGTGCACAGCAGTGGAAACTGTAAATCTGGATGCATGTGATGTTACTGAGGGGTGTGTTTATAATCACCTGAGACAGAGCGATGGAATAGCTGTGTGTGTGTGTGTGTGTGTGTGTGTGTGTGTGTGTGTGTGTGTGTGTGTGTGTGTGTGTGTGTGTGTGTGTGTGTGTGTGTGTGTGTGTGTGTGTGTGTGTGTGTGTGTGTGTGTGTGTGTGTGTGTGTGTGTGTGTGTGTGTGTGTGTGTGTGTGTGTGTGTTTGGCTTTCGGGATGACGGCATATGGTTTTAGTAAGAGTGTTTCAAACAAACATTACCAGATGCCCATTTTGAAAGTAGCAAATGTAGAAATACTCTATAGCATATGCGTCAAAACTCGAGGCCCGGGGGACAAATCAGGCTTGTGAATGAATTATCATCAGCCCATGGGATGATTTTAAACAGTGCCGATTCTGGCCTCCTAGGGGCCCTAAGCAGGTTTTTTACTAGGGGCCCTGCTTCTCAGGCGCTGATTTTGGCTTTTTTGTTATTTTGGTCATTTTTTGCGGGGAAATACATTATAGATAGCTTAACACACACACACACTCTCTCTCCCCCCCTCTCTCTCTCTCTCTCTCTCTCTCTCTCTCTCTCTCTCTCTCTCTCTCTCTCTCTCTCTCTCTCTCCAATGTTTCCTTTTCAAATGAATGTATTTATTGCTACTTCAATCCTGACCAACAACAACAACAACAACAACTATGAAACTGTCTCTTATGTAGAGATGTAGCAGGTCTAGAATAGGGACAAATAAGAGTTGAAAATACTTTGTTCACTGTCAAAGTAGGCTACAGTAACCAACACATTCTGTGTAGTAGCCACATACACATCACAGAGACTCTATGATGTGACTGGCTTCATGAAGTGAACGGAGTTGACATAACTGTCTATATCCATAATACTCTAAGCTTTGGGCATGCCGCATAGGAGATATTATTATTGACAAAATACAACAAGCTTGTATCTCTGCCACCAAAAAAAACATTTTGTACAACACAACAACACACTACCGACAACCCAGCATTTAACAGCACAACCGAAAACTGCAGTCATTCATAGCGTTAGCCTGCCAGCCTACCTGACTGCTGCTGCTCCTTTTTTCATATCCTGAAGTAATGATGTTGTTGACCAAACATGCTAAGCAAAAAGGGGGGCGTTTCTGCGTGGTGTAAAAAAAAAACGCGACAGCGGGCATGATTCAAGTAACGCTGTTTACGGAAGAAAATTTCCCTTCTACGTACAGAACTACCATGCACTAGAGTGGTTACGTTCGCCGCTGTACGTTATTTGCGTAAGTGCTCGCGATTCAATAAACGTACATGCGCCCGATGTACGCTATTTGCGTAAATAACCGTTCTTTCAATTAGTTATTTACTCAGAGCTGGCGGGGGCCCTTTGTGGAATCGGGGGCCCAACGCAGGCTGCGTAGTCTGCGTATAGGAAGAATCGGCGCTGATTTTAAATTAGTAAATTATTATCAGAACTGTCCCTCTGGTATATTGTACACACCATGATAAGAAATAACCTCATTTTACTATGAAAGCAGTGTTGGGTGAGGATCATACAACGTAGAATAGGATGCTGAGCTGAAGTGGACAGTTATGCAAACTCTTTTCACTTCATGGGGCAGGGGCGGATCTAGGCATAGGCATGGGGGGGCAATGCCCCCCTAAATGCTCAGTCTGCATGCAAAACAACCCAAGATATTTCAGTGCTTATATTTAAAAGTATTTGAAACACTACTGAAAATGGTATGGGGGCGGGAAGCTGCCCCCTTATCATTTTCTTCTGCCTCCCCAATTGGGAAATGTTACATCCGCCTCTGTCATGGGGCCAGTTCATTGGCGGCTCCTCTACATAGACTTCCATGAATAGTGACAACCGGAAGTTACTAAATGCATTGGAGTCTATGGGCTTCTACATGAAGCACATGACAAGGCTCTGCTCTGAGCTATACTAGTCACTACGGTCACAGTCTGTTTGTTTACCATGATCGCTCAGCTCTATCCATTTTACTGCAATGTCTGCAATGGCTTTTTTCTACCATATAATGTTTCAGATATATATTCTAACGTGATGATGAGGTTTAAACTGTTTTAATCTACTGCCTGGATGCCAGAATGGGATTAAAAACTGTATTTATGCTTGTAATCAGTCCACCTGTGTTTGTGGACGACTATTCAGCAATGGCTCTGCTTTATACTGGCTTTTATTGACGTGGGCCTCATGATGTCGTCATGAAGTACTGTAATTAAAAATCAATTTTTATTAGAGTTTCTATTTAAAAATACACGAGTGAGTGAAAGTTTTCACATTGTTTTGGCATGCATTGTTTGGTATCGCCATATAATGACCATGGGTGTGGTGACTGTGGTCTAAAAGTGTGACGTTTTTCGATTCACTGGCCCTTGAAAGGGACATTGATTTTTGAAGAAAAATGACTTTTTTTTGCTGTTTGCCGGGCCATGTCCTTGTAAAATGTCGCCTGTGTGTTGAAACACAGTCTGGCATCACCAACCATGGGGTTGACACTAAGGTCTCCGAGGTACTTGCCCAAGTGCAAGTTCAAGTCAGGTTCTACTTGCCCTCAGGTCATGGTCACTTGCCCCACAAAATATATTGTACATTTTGCATTTAAGTTTACTTTCTAGTTGGGTGCATTAAACATTTCCTTTCACAGTCGGAGACTGTTTTGTTTAAGTCACAATCAGCTACAGTGAATATTCAACTTGTAAATCAGTGGTTCCCACAGTGGTTCCCATAGTGGTCACAGACTCAGGGGTCTGTAGCCCCAGCAAAATGATAGTCTGGAACCAAATGGGAGAGAGATAGGAGAGATGGCTAGAAAGCAGGGAAAGACACAGGGGCACAATGACCACCTTCAAGACAAATATCTTGTGTTGTGTTACAGCGCACTAAGTCGCACACTTGCCCGATCGGGCAACCAGGTAGCAGTCTTCATTTGCCCGACCATTTTTTTTTTACTTGCCCCGGGCAAGCGGGCAAGTCCTGCAAACCTCCAATCTATGCCAATTTTTGTATTTTGGCTTGCTGTGTATTTGAGGTTGAAATTCCTGCAATAAAGGTTGTAAAAGGTTCACAATTTACTTGACTAAAGGTACAAAAGTATTGGCGTGCGTGTGTGCGTGCAGGTGTGCGCCTCTCTGTAAACAGCCTCCCCTGTCTGGTTCTGTGTGTGTGTGTGTGTGTGTGTGTGTGTGTGTGTGTGTGTGTGTGTGTGTGTGTGAGAGAGAGATTTTTGTGCGTGTGTGTGTGTGTAGGTGTTAATCCAAAAAGCAATATCAAAGTCATTGGACTGAAACTGAAATTGAAAAAGAGGGAGGGAGAGAGAGAGAGACAGACAGAGAGATAGACAGAGGGCAAGTGACCAAGACGGATGGAGGAGGGAAACTACACACACAATCAAAAGAGGCAGGATGGAAAATAGGATGATAACGCCATTATGACAAACGCAAGACGAGCAAAATGAAAAATGGTAGATTTGGAATGAAAAGGTAATGAGATAAAAAAGAAAAGAGAAGGCTGGTAAGACAGGTGGAGGAGTGATGGAGAAGGACTGCCGCTGACATCCACTCTATCCCTCATTCATCAGCAGGGGCGGATGTAACATGTCCCATGGGGGGGGGGGGTGCAAGAGAACATGTTGGAGGGGCAAGAGAAAATGGGTGCGGCTTCATCGCCCGTGGCCCGAAGCGTCACCGTGAAGCCGCACCCATACCATTTTCAGTTACAGGACTTTTATTAGGCAAGCATCAATAATAACATCAGTTGTTGTTGAAGTTGCAACAGACACGCAGCATGCATAAAGCTAAAGGTCTGATTCAGAGTTTTCTGTTTTCAATGATGAAATGCTGTTGATGTCCTTGTTGTTTGGTGGGGCAGTCTGGGCTTTTAGGGGAACATTGCCCCCCCCCATGCCCATACCTAGATCCGCCCCTGTTCATCAGTCTGTCTGTCTGTCTGTCTCTCCCTCTCCTCCTCCTTTCGCCAGAAGAAAAAAGGGATATCATGCAGATAAATAATGGACGAGAGGATGATGGCAATCTGACTAATGCTGTATTTGCGATGTGAGTGTGAAGGCGTGCGCTCCTGGTTGAATGTGAATGTGATGGCGAAAAGGTCAGCTATTCTTAGACAACCTCTCTGTGATGTGCGTTTAGCCAGTTTTTTACTGGCAAGGCTTCGAGTGAAGAGGGGGATCCGTTGGCAGAGGTTTTTGCACGGATGGGGTCACCCACCGTGCTGCCCCCTCTCAAAGACCTACAGTACACATTTCTACTGTATGACTAAAAGCCCTAAAACTAACGCTTCACATAACGCTGAAAATAACCAATCTGCAAGCTCACAGTGCATCATCACATTACAATACATTGTGAGCTTGCAGATTAACTGTTTTCGCTGTGCAACTGAGTATGCACAACAAATCACCCTTAATGATCCCATTAGCATCCATAAAAACGGAGCAGGACATGTTTTTCTCCAGCGATGTCGCTCTGGATTAGAGCGTCTGCTAAGCGCCTGAACTGTAATTGTAATTGCATGTCCCCGGATTGATGTCACCGTGGGTAAAGATCTGTCAAGGTGAAAAACTCCAACCCTTATTTCCTGGTATTTAGCCACTACGCCGTGGGTGGCGGTGACATTGTCCTCCTTCTCCTTGTTGGCTTGTTTTTATGCCAACAATAGAGATCTTGACTTCAGAAAGTATGACTCAGATTGATGTAATGTAGTGGCCAAGCAATCTCTGCCAGGCTGATTGAAATTCACTGTGGTGATTGTAGGAGCACAGAGAGAGGACGGCACAGACAGAGGAGAATTTATTTGAAAATAATTAGAACATTTTTTTGTTTTTCTTTTAATTAATTAGGCACATCATTGCTTTCCATATCTATTTCAGATTCTTGGGCAACAGCCTGTAATTTAACCCTTTGTGTCCTGATCAGATTCTAGTTTCTGATGCTAAATTCTACTTCCTCATGCTAGATTCTAGTCCCCCCACGGTAGTTTCTAGTTCCTCTCAGTAGACTGTAGTTTCTGAAGTTAGATTCCAGTTTCTGACACTAGATTATAGTCCATAACACTTAATTCTAGTTTGTGACACTAAATTCTAGTCCCTGGCGCTAGATTCTAGTTTTTCTGGAAAAAATCTCTTTCTGTGTCAGTGATGCTTAACATATTTCATAGGAAGGACCCCCAGAAATATCTATTATTTAGCTGCAGAACCTCATCTAAAACATGTTGTTCTAGGTGATCCCCCAGAAGCAAAGACTTGAGTTAAAAATGTTTGCTTCCGAAATAATGTATTCAAAGATTTGCACCACATTTTCACAATTTTTCAAAAATGGCAGAACTACAAGCGTTCAGTACACAAAGGGTCAACCCATTTTGTCCTTACTAGATTCTATTTTCTGGCACTATAGTTTCTAGTTTCTAACACTAGATTCTAGTCTCTGACATTAGTTTCCGATGCTAGTTTCTTGTTTCCGGGAACCAAATTCTAGTTCCTATTTTCCCGTGCTAGCTTGTAGTTTCTGATGGTAGCTTCTAGTTTCTGATGCTAGATTGTAGTTTCCAATGCTAGGATTCTAGTTTCTGACACTAGATTGTAGTTCCCGATGCTAGAATCTATTTTTGGTACTAGATTCTAGTTTCTGACACTAGATTCTAGGTTTTCTGAAAAAAAAAAAAAAAAAAAAAAAAAAAAAGTTCCCGTGGAAGTGATCAACATTTTTCATGCCAAGGACCCCTAGATTTATCTATATTTGGCTGCAGGGGTCTTGGGGTCCCAGAAGCAAAGATTTGAGTTAAAAATGCCTTCCGAAATAACATAGCCTAGCTATTCAAAGATTTGTGCCACATTTTCACTTAAAAAAAAAAAAAAATAGCAGACCTACAAGCTCATAGTGCGCCACTCGGTGGCACGCTATGAGCTTGTAGATCTGCTATATTTCAATAGCTATAGGAACACCAAAATGTGTACGTGTAGAAAGGGTTAAGCTCCCTTGCTTATTGGGCACATTAACATTTGACTTCTTTCCTGTGCCAGCCTACTAGTGATGCGCGGTGACGGCCGGATGGTGGCAGGTCCCGATGGTGGCAGGGTCTGTGTCTGGGTGGACAGGTCAAGGTTTTCGGCACAATTAGCGGGCTGCGGTTGGGGCTGGACCCCTTCCCAAAAAGGAAAAAAGAAAAAAAAAAAAACATTCTGCTAGCTATCTGCTCTCCTGTGTCTATACTCCTGCTGAAACCATTGTCTTGTTCTATTGTTCATCAATGTATGTTGCTTGTGAAAGGACGTTTAGACCCCTGCCTTTTGACCCAAGTGTCCTCTGCTCTGCCTCTCTGTTCTGAGCAGTGTTGCCAACTGCCAAAATCCAAAATGCACTAGAATGGCACTTCCAAAATGCACTACAATGCGCTAGAGCAGTGGTTTTCAACCATTTTCATTCCAGGGCCCACTATGTATTCTGCATTTGAGCCACGGACAACCATTTGAGAACATTTTAGCCCCACAGACCCCCCCCAAACTAAAGATTTCCTTTCAAAAGAGAGGACAGCCAGGTGCTCGGCGGAGAAGTATAAAAAGTCTAAACCTTATCTAAAGATTTCCTTTGCTTCTGTCCATGACCATTAATCTTGTAGTTGTGTAGATTAGGACTAATTCACATGGTGAATATTTTAACTCTTGAGAGTGTAAAAATGAAACGGCCCATTTGGTTTCATTTTTACACTCTCAAAGAGTTACATCTGGTTAACCAGCTGTCCATCATTTAGCCTGGGGACCACTGGTTGAAAACCACTGTGATAGGAGGAAAAATGGTGAAAAACAAGGGTTTTATCTTTGGCGCCTTTCAGCCAATTTCGCCCCAACTCACCAGCAAAAAAGCACTAGATTTTCCGCCAGGAGTTTTCATTAATTTTGGTGCTAGGGGGGGTCTGGAAAAAGCTAAATATAGTGACAAATGCGCCAAGTTTGCAACACTGGTTCTGAGCCTCTGAGCCTGACATGTACCAGCCACCAGCGTAATGAGTGCAACCGCACACAATTCTTTCTTAATTGAAAAGCATGCACAGCAGATCTACAAGCCCACCATGTCATTGCGTCGACATTGTGAGCTTCTAGGGTGGCTATTTTGGATGTGAGGTAGCGCAGCGCAATGAAGTTGTAGCATACTGATCGAAACTAAAATGAGCATTCATTCATTCATTCATTTATTCATGCATTCATCTGGTGTGTAGAGCTATGTGGCGGCAGCAAGCTTAATGAGTGAAGTGAACAGAATGTCAAGTAGAGTAAAGTAAAATTTCTTACAACGTTGATGTCACCTCTCTCTCTCTCGATTTTATACAGTCATCATTCCAATTGCTCATTTTACCTTGATAACCAGCTAATTTGGGCTGCAGGGGAGACTGCAGTTTGGCTCATTTCCTTGTGTTTAAAATGAGATATTCCTGCACGTCGTTATAGGCTACTTTTTGCTATTACGGGGCGGGCCATTGATTTAAAATTTTGCGGGACGGGTTGCTGCGGGCTGGGCTGGCACTGTGGTGGAGCACAGCAGAGCAGGGCGGGCGTCGCTACTACCTACATCTACACGTATGTGTAGTCAAGGTTGTGATTTGTAGTCCATATAAATGTGAATGCAGGGGTGGATGTAACATTTCCCAATTGGGGGAGGCAGGAGAAAATGGTCACACCCATACCATTTTCAGTTCCAGGACTTTTATAGGGCAAGCATAAGCATCAATAATAACATCAGTTGTTGTTGAAGTTGCAACAGACACGCAGCATGCATAAAGCTAAAGGTCTGACTCAGAGAGTTTTCTGTTTTCAATGATGAAATGCTGTTGGTTTAGTGGTGAGACGATTGTAGTTAGTTAGTTAGTAGCAGTAGTAGTGTTTCAAATACTTTTTTAAATATATGCACTGAAACATCTTGGGTTGTTTTGCATGCCATCATGTTTGGTGGGGCAGTCTGGGCATTTAGGGGGGCATGCCCATATCCGCCCCTGTGTGAATGTAAAAGCCAAACAGGGAGTTGTTCAATGGCTTTGAGATTTTCAGACACAAAACTTCTCCTTCCCCGATGCATTCACAATCACACCACATTCACACCCATGTGTTCAATGTATTGCTCAAGGACACAGAGACAGGAGGACCATGTGGGGATGGTTCCAAGAAAAGAGAGAGAGATGGAACAGGGGAATAAATAAATTGAGAATGAAGGAAAAGAGAAAGGAAGGGAGAGCAATATTCATTATCGTAGTACGCTATTGGCCTGAATCTAATACTGTTTTTTTCCAATGGAAATATCCTAAAAAATTGGGGTCGCCTTATAACCAGAGTCGTATTTTATTCGGGACAATACGGAATACATTTGTAATGTTCACCTCATCTACATTAGTCAGAAAAGGCTGCCAGATATTTAAAACATTTTGGGGCACAACTCTGTCTAATGCACACTATGCGCACTTGCAGCATTTGGGGAAAACGTAAAGAATCCAATCCATCCATCCATCTTCATCCGCGTCGGGTCGGGTCGTGGGGGCAACACCTCCACCAGAGAGCTCCAGACTTCCCTGTCCAGAGCAACATTAGCGACCTCCTCCTGGGGGATCCCAAGGCGATCCAAGGCCAGAGAGTGGATGTAATCCCTCCATCTGGTCCTTGGTCTGCCCCGGGGTCTCCTCCCAGTGGGACGTGCCTCGAGGACCTCCCTAGAGAGGCCCACCTCCTTGACCATGTCGCTGAGACCGTTCTTTAGATGACCCATCTTGATGATGTCATCAAGATGTATTTCACCATGCTAATGATTTTTTTTTTATGACCTCCATTTCTAGGAAACACATAATGGGGGCACTTTTTTACCCTGTCCACACAACATCTCTAAGGTATATTAATGAAATAGTAAAATATTGAAAATGAGTGGAATTCCCCTTTAAGACACGTGCATGCACCTGCGCAACACACACAGACACGCTATTAAAACAAGTAGGGCGTATTGAGAAAGATTGTTTACAATGCCTAATTGTATCCATATTAAAGTAAATGACAAGACAAAAAACATAGGCCTACTTTTGCCCCAAAAATATTTTAGATGTGAGAAGTGGGGGGACGCCGTCCTTCAGCTCACGGATCCCGGATCGAACCACCCGGAGCGTACACACCCCAGTCACACCTGGACCCTCCCCAAATCCTTACACCTAATGCCTTGGCAGGAGCTTTTTCCACTGTGCAGTAGCACCATGGAACAGCCTTCCCCCTGCTGTGGTTTGAGACATTACATCAAGTACTGTTTATTCATTCATGCCTTTTTAAGAAGAGACAGAACAAACACCTCCTCGGCATGATGCTGTAATCCCATCAAGCTCAAGGACATTCATTCACAAGTCACAGTTACATATTCCTGAGTAGCTGCGGATCAATGAGAGGCTGTCTGCCATTCATAAAGCCTGAATCCGCTATAGCAGGGGTAGGGAACCTATGGCTCGGGAGCCAGATGTGGCTCTTGTGACGGCTACATTTGGCTCACAGACAAATCTTTAATTAAATTTTAGTGGGAAAGAGGCAAACATACACTTGTGTATCCTATCTATCTATCAATCGCATAGGCAGCGCAGATGAGGCAGACTCAGACATTTTTTGACGTATTTTGCTCTGCTGTCAAAAATAGTGGTTGATGTGCATGAAGTTCCGTACAACAAACTAATCGTGTTAAACCCTTTTTTAAAGTTGTGTCTAATATGCAATGATAAGATAGCAACAGCATAAGAATGTTATTAAAAATAACTCAAGACTTATTGTTGAAATTACATCAAATGCATCCATTATTTACTTGTATTTTAGGTTTTAAAAAAATGTATGGCTCTCATAGAATTTCATTTTAAAATATGTGGTGTTCATTCATGGCTCTCTCAGCCAAAAAGGTTCCCGACCCCTGCGCTATAGCTATATAATACTATTAATGTCATACATTATTGCCTGTTTTGCACTCACCTGTCTGCGTACAGCTATTCTCCAGCACCGTTGCCCTGGTTGGTTCTGTGGCATTGTTCCGACCTCGCATTATTCTGAATAGAGCTGTCCGATTATTGACTTTTTTACCGATATCCCTATATTTCCAAATCTTAATTCCCGATACTGATATCAACTGATACCGATATATGCAGTCTTTTGTGGTGGATGAAAAATAAATAATGGGAGGATTCGGTGATTTGGGTGATTTGGAAAACCCAAAAGCACGTGGACCAAGGCCTGCCACCACTCGATTAATCTGTAAATGGTGTTTTAGCAATTTTACAACAAAGTCATATTTTTGAAATATTTTTCCTGATATCGATATTTTCCGATATTCAAATCGGTATACACTGTCTCTCCATGGGCATGTGATAAATTAAACACAAATATGTCTGCTTTCCAACACCCCGTCCTGGAATATATTCCAGGGGCGGATCTAACATTTCCCAATTGGGGGGGGGGGGGGGGGGGGGGGGCAAGAGAAAATGGTATGGGGGCGACTTCATCGCCATCATTTAGCTGTGGTCCCCAGCTAAATGATGGACAGTTGGTAATCAAATGGAACCTGATAGATCTGTAAAATGAAACCAAATGATCTGTAAAACGAAACCAAATGTACCCTCATGGGTCCATTTGGTTTCAAGAGTTAAATTATCTCAAGAGTTAAATTATATTTAAACATCTGAATCTATACAACTAGAAAATGTAGAAGACTGGATATTTTGACCAACGTTTTGCCAGCTATCTCTCCTAAATTGTGGACAGAAACTTGAAATGCTTTAGTTTTGGGTCCGAGAGACTAACCTCAACATCAAATGGTGGTCCGTGGCTAGAACATGCAGAATAAATAGTGGGCCCTGGTATGAAAAAGGTTGAAAACCACTGCTATGCTTTACTTCGCATGATATTTACACATCCAAGCAGCACACACACAAAGTTCCAATTAGCATACACACACTGTAGGCTCAGGTTAATTCAGTGATTAGATCAGCTGTGTGTTGTGAGATCGGAGACAAAGATGTAAAACACAGAGATAAGAGCATGATTCTTCTCCGAGGCTTTTGGTTAAATAAATACGTCGCGCACCGGAAACGTCAGACATGCATTACATTACAACCTCGCAGGACACCGCAGGGCGACACGACGTGAGCCTCTAGATCTGCTATTTTCGCTTCCATACACCCGCACACGACTGAATGCATGAATCAGGCATTAGAATGTAGCCATACAGATTAGCACTGGCATAAGTATGCTTAAAATAGTTCTGTTTATAGATGTGTGCTGGAACTATCAGCCCTGCAGGTAATCCCTCACAACTCCGATCAAACCGTGTGTGTGTGCGTGTGTGTGTGTGTGTGTGTGTGTGTGCGTGTGCGTGTGTGACTGTGTGTGTGTGTGCGAGAAATGGAATTAAGCTTACTGTTTCACCAACATAGGAGACTGTATTCCGTAGGTGTTGGTTGGTGGGTGGGTTTTCCGTTCGATGCAGGAACCTTTATGCCATAGAGAGCTGTGATCTGCTCTCTCGTAAATATGTGTGAAAGATTTGGCACAAAGGGAGAGGGAGGAACGAGAGAGAGAGAGAAGCTCAGGGAAAAAGAGTGGGACGGAGATGTTGATTTTGTTGACTAAAACTCTGACCAAAAAAACGTTCTTTGAGTACCAGATGAAATGAATGAAAGCGAAGCAATGTTGATTGTGTTTTTAGCATGCAACAAAGCGTAACAAAAAATCTGACATTTTGACGCCATCAATGCCCGTTAACCTACATTTTCCTTGGCTAAATATTGACTAATATGATATCACTGCATACGTGTTAGTCTGGAACTACGGTGCGATGTGGAAGATTTATTTCCAAGGGCGCGTGGTATATTCAAATGTCACAGCAAAAGCGTCTCTCTTTGGAGAGAGGGCTCTTTCTGCACCTACATCTTTGCTGTGAGCAAAACGTAATACAAACTGATTATCCTCCAGGGATTTTGCTTTTTCCTGTGGCAGATTCGTCTGGTTTCCTCGGCCGTAGCAAGTAGTCCTGCAATGCATCGAATAGAAAGGAGAGTGTGGTTGTGAGAGGAAAGTGATAGAGGGAGAAATACGTCTGTAGTAGGATGTTAAGAGATAGTGAGCAGGTTCACCAGAGAGTCTGGGATTGAGTTTCGGACTCAGAGATTCTCGGTGTGTTGTTGATAATGATGATTGAGTGACTCTGTTGCGTGTCAGACCGCCTCCTGATGGAGCAACCCTTCTCTGTTTACCACCCTGCTTTTACACACACACACACACACCACACACACACACACACACACACACACACACACACACACACACACACACACACACACACAGGCCAGGAAGGAGGACTTGTACAGTACAGTACAGCACCACTCCGTTCAGACGGGTATGATTTTCTACGTGGATAAAGATTTTAAACGAAAGCCGTGGTATAGACGCATATACGTAGTCCTCCCGCAAAAACGGCGAAGTGTACAACACGCAGGCCTTTGTGTTTCATAGGCCAACATGCAAATTGGGCCTTCCAGGAAAACACGCCATTCTTAATGAATTAATACCATGACTCTGCTCTGCTTGATTCTGTCCTCCTCTCTGTTGCCTGTTCTGCTGCTACAGTATTACGCTCACTGTTTGACTCTGCAGAGCAAGAAGCAGACTGCAGAGCAAGACTGCAAACATTTAGCATAATAGTGGCACTAGAGGAAAGGCCACTGGGTCAGCCAGACCACACAAAGGTGCACTGGCAAATTCTATATGGCAATTCAGCCGCACGGTTTTTCTGACGTGGTGTTTTGTAGGTGGTGGGGCGATAAATAGACCAACCAATAGGGTCAGCACGGTTTGAATCCATTGGATAGGGGCTAAAACAGGGGTGTCCAAAAGGTAGATTGTGATCTACCAGTAGATCACACAGGCCATTCAGGTAGATCACATGACAGTCCCCTAAAATGTATAGATCTGTAACTCTTGAGAGCGTTAAAATGAAACCAATTTTACACTCTCAAGAGTTAAATTATATTTAAACATCTGAATTATGTCATTTCAAGAGTCCACACAATTAGAAAATGGAGAATAATTGTTATTTTGTCCAACATTTTGCCAGTTCTCTTTCCCAATTGTGGACAAAAACGTGAATGTTCTTAGTTTTGGGTGCAAGAGACTAAACTCAACTCCACGAACTGTCAACTCAAACCCCAAATACTGTTTTCAAGCGTCAGTAGTGCAAGAAAAGCCTACCAATTCTCCCCCTCTGTTTTTCATTTTAAGTGCATTATTCTTAAACACTATAACAGTACAACAACACCACTATTTCAAAGCTCAAACTTTCTACGGGGCTTTGAAGTGGATTTTCAGTAATGGAATAATCACATTTTTGATGTGTAGATCTTGTTGAGACTCTCCTCTAGGTGCTAGTCTCGTCTTGACCAAGCCCGTGATTGTCTCGGTCTCGTTTTGGTCTCAAATCCCTAGGTCTTTTTCTTGTCTTGGTCTCGATTTAGGTGGTCTTGACTACAACACTAGCAATAGCTGAACTGTAAGGGTCCAATAACATGCAGCATTTCACTGTGACTTCATTCAGCATTTACAGCATAGCCCCCACACAGCATTGCTGCAGCATTTTCCAGCCAAACCCTGCTGGATATTATGTGATAATGTGTCTGCGGTTCAGCAGGCAAATAAAACTCTCAACGGTAGGCCTGCAAATTACAATGGTCACATTTATATTTTATAGCAGCGGCCGTAAGGCACACCGTCCGGAGGTGGTGGTGAGGTGCTGCCCAGGGGCGGATATAACATGTCCCATTTTGGGGGGGGGGGGGGGGGGGGCAAGAGAACATGTTGGAGGGGCAAGAGAAAATGGTATGGGGGCGGCTTAATCGCCCGTGGCGCGAAGCGACACGGGCGATGAAGCCGCACCCATACCATTTTCAGTTACAGGACTTGTATTAGGCAAGTACAATAATAACATCAGTTGTTGTTGAAGTTGCAACAGACACGCAGCATGCATAAAGCGAAAGGTCTGACTCAGAGAGTTTTCTGTTTTCAATGATGAAATGCTGTCGGCTTAGTGCATGGTTCCAAAATTGTAGTTAGTAGCAGTAGTAGTGTTTCAAATCATTTTATATATTAGCACTTTCATTTGAAATATCTTGGGTTGTTTTGCATGGCGTCGTGTTTGGGGGGGCAGACTGGGTATTTAGCAGGGCATTGCTCCCCCCCAAGCCTATGCCTAGATCCGCCCCTGGTGCTGCCGCTGATCTTCAGGAAGAAACTTCCAAAGAACAAAATGTTAATTCAATTAGAATAGGATGACTGCATTTGGGAGCCACTCTTTTTTTCCACGTTTATATTTATGACCACATTAAACCCTGGCTGCCCTATTTCGTTGCACGTCATTCTAGCCAAGTAGTCAGAAGGATGGCTGGGGGCTCTATGCTGTTTTCAGAGAATGTTTATTTAATGATCAATCAATTGCTTGGATCAGTGAAACACAATATATACAGTACTTTAAGTTCTTGTGTACACAACACACTAGTTGAATAGTTGAAAAGTTATTTGCAGAGGTACAAAAGTATGTTTTCAAGTATAAATGGCTCAATTAAATCATCGACTTTCAAATACAATGGCTATCATTTATGTGAGAGTAATGTGTAGTTATAGTTATAGAGAAGAGAAAGCGATATCAGAGCAGCCTGGTTCACGATGGTAACCGAAAAAGGACACAAACGAACATTAACCGAACCTTACTATTGTCTCACTATGAAACTGTTGTAGACTGCTGCGCTGTGATTGGCTAAAACAACGCCTCACCCACCCCTACGCAACCCCCTCCTCCCCACACACTATAGCATTACCTTGTCTCTAGGTTTGGCCCGATGTCAATTATTAGTTGACAACAATAAAGTTCTGGACCGTCTGCAGGGCAAAGCAAGTATCTGTATGCAAGGGGAACTGCTGCAGCATCAAAGTAGAAGTGATGTAGAGGTGAAAAGGGCAAAACTATAGCTAGTATATACTTTTTGATTTTGTCTAAAAGGTTGCCTATAATGCAATGTATTTGAAGTTGACATAAGTTTCAGGCCATAATTATTTTTATTTTCTTAGTTGCGGAATGTACCATCATTGTCAGCACACCACCTCTCAATATTTAAGGAACTTCATTCTGCATTTCATGAATATCACAACATATTCTATTTATTTTTTTATGATTTGGAAGATTTGGAACAAAACAAGCCCCAGTAACAACAGTGCACATGCATACAGGACAAAACACAAACAACAGGCCAAGAGACAGATGTGGAGCAGGCCCTCCATCATGATTGGAGGAATGCGGCTCTCATCCTGATTGGATGAAAGCTTTTCCACCCAGCACCAAAACTGAAACTAGGGTTGTTGTGTTTTTTTTACCCTATGGGGCTCACTGGGGACAGGGAGGAACTCCTTATATGGGCAACACACTTTATAGCAGTTAGTTTGGATAGGTTATCCATAAAAAAAAGGTGATATTTGAATTAAAGGGGAACTCCACCCATTTTCAACATTTTAATATGTCATTAATATATAGATGTTGTGTGTGGACATGATAAAGTTCCCCCAATTCTGTCTTTCCTAGAAATGGAGGTCTGAAAAAATCATTAACATGGTGAAATACATCTGATGACATTATCAAGATGTATTTCACCATGTTAATGATTTTTCTTTCAGACCCCTTTTTCCTGAGAGGGTACAAATGGAACCAAATGGACCTGTTAGGGTCCATTTGGTTCACATTTGTACCCTCTCAGGAAAATTTTGAAGATGGGCGGAATTCCCCTTTCAGTGAAATCACTGAATACATCTTTATTATAATGAAATAGAGATTTTGTTTCATGGACTTAAGTTGTAACTATTAAAAATGTCCCAGTTTAAAATCTTTTTTTTAGATCATCTGGCATCAGGCATGCCACAGTATCACGTCTAGTCCATAGTCTCAACATCTCACCTTTTATGTCTGATATGTGCGGCCATCCATCCCATATCTGCCAAAACTGTCATAGCGTTATGGACTCCAAGAAGAAGAAATGATGGAATTAAAGTCACAGGAAAAGATGGACAGACACGGAGCCAGAAAATGTCAAGGACGTTGAGTCCAGGCACAACATTCTCCGTTTGACTGATAGAATGAGTGAGGAAACAGACAGAGAGCGACAGATTAACTGGGGGGAAAAGAGAGATAAACAGAGGTCGAGTGGGGGTATTTCGGGTACTGGCACAGTAACCTCGTACGTTTTTTTCCCGGGAAACCAATTCTCAATGGAGCTATAATTTGTAGTGAGTGACATTACAATGAAGACGGGAGGGCAAACTATTTTCTGTTGCTTGTGGCTGCAAGGAAAAAGGTCCTTTTGATCAATGATAACTAAATGCTGTTTCAAAAAGAAAGATGTTTTTGGAATACTTAATGTTGTTTTTCTTACAAGCTGCGGGCTGTGTGAAGAGGTCATTGTCACAAAGAAACAAAAAGTGGGGGGAAAAAAGCCACAAACTCAAAAGGACAGCTTTTTTTCACCCAAGGTTCATGTTTTAGGTTGTTATATAGTCTAGGTTCCGCTGTGTGTCGCACATTTGAATCGTCACTTCGCAAATTGGTCAGGCCAGGAGCCTATCCCCACAGGTAGGCGGGGCATATGAAGGTTGAAATGCAACCGAGGATTGTGATTGGTCTGTGGTTTGTTTGAGGGAAAAAACACTAGTTCACGTTCTTTTGAACACCATCCAATCAGAAACAGCGTGGCTACTTAAGGTGATGTCAGGGACAGACTGATTTGCAAAGTAACATTTCAGATGCGCAGAACGCAGCAAATGAGATTGGATAGTGGATACCAGGCTAGTTGTTAAAAGGAAAGTAAAAGATGAGCGTTAATTCTGTTTGTAATTCTGTTATTTGCTGCTTCTTCATTTTTTTTAGGAATTTAAGGTGTTTTCGATGTGGGGCATTCGAACATGAGGCTAAATTTTACAAAATGTATTTTTGTACAAAATATTAAAGTTTTTTTTTATTATGTAATATACAGTATAGTCCTAATGAACCACAGGAAATTACATTGGTTCATTGGTTGGAAATTAGGTTGTTGTAAGCATGTCTAGACCTGAAATGGGTTACTTTCAGATCATAATCAGAAGGAATAGTGATATTGTATTGTACTATAGTGTATCTCACACCAATTAAACCCTGCATAGATTGTAGATAGGCTCATTCAGCATGTTTTCACCATGCCAGTCTTTTTTTATCTCACTCGTAGAAAAAT
Source organism: Benthosema pterotum (assembly GCA_039105355.1). Lineage (NCBI taxonomy): Eukaryota > Metazoa > Chordata > Actinopteri > Myctophiformes > Myctophidae > Benthosema > Benthosema pterotum. The sequence continues at coordinate 44,036,594 of CM076979.1, forward strand.
ACAACAAGGAATCAAAACCTACTGATTGACTTATAGGACCGTGTGACAAATAATGCATTGTTATATTTGTTATGGCTCTTTCATATTATTTTGCCTGTGATTGTATTCTCAGATCCCTGTACTGTATGCAGTGGTTATTCTGACTGCCATTCAGTATCAAGATACAGAGCCCATAATATATGTGTTGCCATGTGCGTTGATGTTGAGTAATGATCGTGTGTCCTACTAAATTTACTCCTGCAGAGTCCTATAGACTAGGTCCTAGACCAGGGGTGTCCACACTTTTTGACTTGAGAGCTACTTTCAAAATGAACGGCTCAGCAATATCTACACATAAAAAATGTGTAGAAAGTTTGAGCTTTGAGTTTGAAATAGTGGTGATGGCGTTACTTTACTGTTATGAATGAAGGAACAATATAGGGAGAGAATTGGAAGGTTTTCTTGTATATGCTACTACTAACGTTTGAAAACAGAATTTGGGGTTTGAGTTGACAGTTTGTAATGTTGAGTTTAGTCTCTTGCACCCAAAACTAAGAACTTTCATGCTTTTGTCCACAACTGGGAAAGAGAACTGGAAAAACTTTGGTCAAAATAACAATTATTCTCCATTTTCTAATTGCGTACTCTTGAGAGTGTAACTCTTGAGAGTTACGTAAGGGTCCATCTGGTTTCGTTTTAACACTCAAGAGTTACGGCCGGGTACATTTGGTTTCGTTTTAACGCTCTCAAGAGTTACAGACCTATGGGGACTGTCGTGATCTACCTGCACCGTCTGTGTGATCAACTGGTAGATCACAATCTACCTTTTGGCACCACTGTCCTAGACGGATGTTTTGACAAATTTAATTTTACACATTAATTTAAGGTTGCATGACTGAAAGAATAAGGTGGATTTTTATCCCGGGGAGGCGTACCTTCCTGGGAGAAATTCCACCAGTAACCTGCGACCTTGAGTGGCACAATGACGTCTGTAAGTTTCCCAGCTAAAGAAAGTAGTTCCCGGCTTACCTGTTTTGGGTAGCACAGTGATATTACCAAATGTGACACATCAGCAGTGGGTTATCGGTGGGTTTTATAACTGTCACATGATGGTGACCAGCCAATCAGAATTAAGTATTGAGACTAGAAGTTTTAGAATAATGCACGTCCCACTGGGGCACTATATGATACAACATGATTATCGGGCAGAAATACGATTTTTGCCGGATCAATTCATGCTTTTTTGCCAGAGTTGTACACAGGCACACATAATGTTGATGTCAGCCAGAAATATAGTAGACCCATATTTCATTTTCTATTCACATAATCGCCTTTCTTCATATTACAAGAGTGTTGCATCAACGTGGTGAAAATAGCTGATGAACAAGTTCACCGCGTCGGTTGCACGATGCGACGCGTTGTTGTCAGCATGCTGTCATCCGGTTAAATGGTTTCCAGCAGCATGTGGACATTCATCACTACACACAGTCACATAGTAAATAAAGACACCTGCCCCGAGGTGGTCTTTCTTTGGCAGGGTAATAACCAGGCTGTCACCGATAACAGAGGATAAGGCAAGTATAAAAGGACACACGTGTGAGCCGATGTGCCCTGCAGAGTGAACATGCAGAGGAGAAATCGAAGGAAGAACGATAGCGAAAAGGAGATAGCGTGTGAGGGAGATGCAGCATTCATGGAAGGAGTGAACCCCTTAACCTATCCAGGATGAGAACCCTTTTTGTTGAATGCAGTTCTGTGAGCTTGTAGTTCTGCTGTTTGTGTTTCTATATCAGTGGGATGAGGACAGATTAAAGGTGTTATAGGTAACTTTAGCCCCACAAAAAAGAAAAGAAAAAAAAATGCTGCCGATGCTGCAGCTGTTTCCCTGCAGACTTGCTTTGTCCTACAGACGGTCCGGAATGTTATTGTTGTCAACAAATCATGAAAACAAAACATTTGTCGGGCCCGTGGCAAGGCGGTGCTAATGCACGAGGGGGAGTGGGTTGTGTGGGGTGAGGCAGCGTTTTAGCCAATCACAGCGCAGCAGTCTCCAGCAGTTTCATAATGAGCCAATAGAGTGGAGGTGAGGTGGAGTTAGATTCTGTTTTTAAACAAATTTGTCATAGAATCTTGTGCTTTGGTCCTCATGTCGCCCAAGGCCTTTTTCCTTTTAGAGACTTTTTTTTTTTTTTTTTTTTTTTTTCGTTTTTTGGCTAAAATCGTTTTTAATCATATATATATTTTTTTAAAGTAGGAACTTTGATCTTGATACTAAAAACGATTTTAGCCAAAAAACGAAAATACTAAAAAATAGATGGCTCTAAAAGGAAAACGGCCCTGGGAGACATGAGGACCAAAGCACCAGATTCTATTACATTTGTTTAGAAACAGTTTTTACACAATAAAGCCTCTTTTACCTTTAAACCTTGTTGCTTCAAGATACCGGTAATTATTTATTCAGGAGCAACGTTTCAGCTGAGATATTCCTCTGGCTTGTTCCTCTGCAGCCTGTCAGTGTGTAACCCGTGTACCACCTGTGTATATGATGGATTTACGTTCCCCAACGTATAAAGTATTAATCCTGGACTAGTAATCTGAAATGTTTAGCTACTGGATGCCCGGCACTGTCTCTTTTGTTTCTCTATCGGAAACCACTGATGGTTTTTAAATTATTGGCTTAGTAATCCGACAAAAACTAACAAATCCACAAATTCAAGTCCAGGGGGTGAGTTATTTTGTGGATAAAATATCCCTTTTAAAAGAGAAAACAAAGCTGACTCATACAGAGCGGGACGTTAGGCAGGCATGTGCACGCACACATACGTACTCATACTGACCTCTTGTCCCCAGATTAAGGGAGAATTAGGAACAGTGCATAAGTAGTGTGACTGCAGGATGTGTTTACCTTGTATTGCCCTTAATTTATCCTTGATCCAGGCGGGTTTAGAGTGGCTCCCCGGGTAGTTCATCCCGGGATCATCTCATCTGTAACCAGTGAATGGCTTGCGTTGCATAGTAATCTTTAGCGGCAAACAACGGTAAGCCCCTCCGCGATCGCTAATCACCATAATGATTTGCATTGCGTTTCCTGCTAACTCAATAACACTAGACCCCGTGGCCTTCTCGTGTGCTATTTCTGCCTGGGCAAGGGTACCGAGTTAACATTCATACACACCTGCTCAGACACACATGCGAGCGCACAGACGGCCACGCGTGCACACGCACACACACACACACACACACACACAACCACACACACGCACTGCCGTGTGTGGATGAGTACATTCCGTACGCAACACACTCACACACTGTGACATACACAAGAAACGACTTTGTATCTTCGTGTTGACCTCCTGACACATACACACACGCACGCTCATGCACAAGCGCACATGCACATACAGTATACTATAAGTCAGTGGTTTTTTTTTATATCAGGGCCCCCTATTTATTCAGCATTTATTCACCATTTGCGAACAAGTTAGCCCCACAGACTTTTGTCCACAACACCAGACTGGATTATGGAAACAAAACAGGCAAACATACAGATCAAAAATGACCATTCATTTTTACATGTTCTAGTTTGGGCTAATTCAGATGATGAATATTTTAACTCTAGAGAGTGTAAAAATGCAACCAAATGGACCCTTGTTGGTCCATTTGGTTTCATTTTTACGCTCTCATTTGGTTTCATTTGGGGCGACTGTGGCTCAGAAGGTAGAGCAGGTTGTCCAATGACCCGTGGGTCGGTCGTTCGAATCCCGGCTCCTCCTGTCTCGTGTGCCCAAGTGTCCTTGGGCAAGACACTGAACCCCAAATTGCGTCCAATGAGTTGGTCGGTGTGAGCTTGTTGCCACCATTGGTGTGTGAATGTGGGAAGTGGGGACGCTGGCGTTGACTGTTTGCCGCTCTACTTCCCAATGTATGAATGAATGGACAAATGGATGGAAAAGCGCTATAAAAATGCAATCCATTATTATTATTTTTACGTTGGTTACCGCTCTGGTTAACCAACTTAGCTGGGGACCACCTGGAACCCTTTCAAGGACCACTGGTGGTCCCCGGACCACTGGTTGAAAACCCCTGCTATACTGTAAGTGCAAAAAAAGTCCATGCTCCGTCGAAGATGTCCTTAAATAGTTCCAACATTAAGACAGTGAACTAAAAGCAGACTGGCACCACGATGCTGAGAGCCGATCATGAGCCTTAACGAGCATGTTGTAAAATGAATCTAATCACCAGCCTAATCTGTCCTGGGGTTAGGATGGCCTGAGCTTCAGGGAGGCTACGTACCAGAATAGAATATGTAAGGACTTCAGCTGAATGGCTCCACTTTTCCTTGCATAACAAACAGCAGAAAAGCAGGTTGGCCTCCAGGGGGGGTTTGAATCACTGTCCTGTAACCGGCGGGGGTCCCTGCTCCTGTCCCATGTGTAGGTACTGCATAGTAAAAAAAAAAATCCCCCACATCTCATTTAACCCGGAGTGTACAAATGTCACCGCAAGGATCCGCCAAACCGTGTCCTTTTTTTTTTGTCACATTTGTACACTCCCCCCGAGTTATAAATGGATAAATGTTACACGGAGGATTTCCCTGTGTACTATGTGCCCCTGAGTGTCCTGGAACAACCCTGCGAGCCGCTCACACATCCAGCGTCACTACGGATACGCATCACATTATGGATGACTCAAAGAAAAATGTAAATTATTGCATGTAATTAACTAAGGCACGTTTTGGTTGTATAACAAATGTCATGCACAAAGGCAATTCAAAGTGATTTTTTTTTATGAGGCATAAAAAGGTATTTCAGTAAAATTGTTTAAAGGATACCTCGCTAGTACGAGAAATTAGCCTCAAACATTACTTGATTTTTATACCTGAAAAATACAAATAAACGCACCATAAATATTTAATTTCTTTGAATAGAGAATATTTCACTCAGTATTGGCTGCTCCTGGTGCAAGTTGATAATGTCATATTAAAACTTTAGAAAGCAGTGACTTGTTCATCATGCATGTATGCCTTTCATAATTCCATAAGGCTAGACCACATATGACATCCTCAACCTGCGACAGCAGCTGTCCATATTGAAAGGAAAATGTGCCATTTATGAAAGAAATAAAACACTTAAGCTCCTTTTATTTTTAGCATACTAAGTCTACACAACTAAAGAATATAGAAGAATAATCTGTATGTTTGCCTGTTTTGTTTCCCAAATCCAGCCTGGAATTGTGGATGAAAGCACAAATAAATCTTTAGTTTTGGGGTCTGTGGGGGCTAAAAAATGTCATCAAATGGTGGTCCGTGGCTAAAAATTCTGAATAAATAGTGGGCCCTGGTATCGAAAAGATTGAAAACCACTTCAGTAGACGTATACTAGTGTGTCCTTCATTGAGCATGTTGCTGCTTCGCGCAGCGCCGGCTCAAAGGGCTCTGGGAAATATAATAGATCCTATCAGGACATTGTCTAATTTCTTCCCCCGCCATCACTCATTTCCTCGTTAAGACCCTGTTCTTTATTGCTAGATGATTGCAGTTTAATTAACATTGTTAAACGCATTAATCCATCAGCAGAGAAGCCAGCCACTCACCGCCAGATACCAAGAAAATCTCATTGTGTTTGTTCGTTTCCCAGTTCTCCCATTGTCTCTCTACGTTTCTAAGGCCAGACGAACTGTCCTTTATGGCCTCTGTTAAATCACGTGTGTGTGTGTTACTGTGTGCGTGCGTGCATGCTTGTACACTCAGGTTCGACAGTGCACGTGTGTAAGACGACCGCACGTGCGTGCTGCTGCTGTGTGTCCATCTGTCACCATGCCTCCACCTCTATCTTACAACGTTCCGCCTCATTGCTTGAACACTTAGACCCCAGCATGCCTAGTATATTCTGGAAGGAGAATTCGCCAAAAGAAAATCTGATCTACAAGCTGGCAAAACAGTCTTACAGAATAGATAATGTTGGCAAAGAGATTTGTCAACTTTGCTCTGTTTGACTAAGAATAGAGGGATTATAGTGGCTAATAAATTCTGCCCTTGTCTCCCTCTCCCTCTTTCTATTCCTCTTTTAACCATCTCTCGCTCATGCCGTGCACAGCGTCTAAACAACGCGTCTCCCTTTCTTCTCCGTCTTTTTCGGAATGGCCAGCGGCAAATATGCATGCCGGTCAGGGGCGGATGTAACATGTCTATTTGGGGGGGCAAGAGAACATGTTGGAGGGGCAAGAGAAAATGGTATGGGGGCGGCTTCATCGCATGAATGAAGTCGCACCCATACCATTTTCGGTTACAGGACTTTTATTAGTCAAGTAAAGCATCAAAAATAACATCAGTTGTTGAAATTGCAACAGACACGCAGCATGCATAAAGCTCAGACTCAGACTCAGAGAGTTTTCTGTTTTCAATGGTGAAATGCTGTTTAGTGGTGCCAAAATTGTAGTTAGTAGCAGTAGTAGTGTTTCACATCATTTTAAATATAAGCACTTTAATTTGAAATATGTTGGATTGCTTTGCATGCCATCGTGTTTGGTGGGGTAGCCTGGGCATTTAGGGGGGCATTGCCCCCCATGTCCATGCCTAGATCCGCCCCTGGGAGAGAGTAGAGAGGGAACCAGGGAATTAGGAGACTGTTAATGAGAGATTGACTGATAGAGAGCTGCACATGCCCCGTCCTCCATTGTCTCTGATCAGACCAATAGATACTGTACATACAGTAACGGAGCTATTGTGGAGCTTCTCCCATGCAGCGCCGCCCTCCTCTTGCTCTTCAGAGATCACTGCTTTGGTTCCTCTAATTAACATACTGTTAATGCCATCATTGTGGTGCCTGGAGCCTAAATGAACAACAGGACTGGAGGAAGGCTTGGTTTATGCATTACACAGGGCAGGCGTCTTGCCATTTTTGAGCCTAGTCCACTTGAACATCCATCCATCCATTTTCAACGGTTATCCGTTGTCAGGTCACGGGGGCAACAACTCCACCTGAGAGCTCCTGACTCCTCTGTCCAACATTAGTGACTTCCTCCTGGGGGATTCCTAATGGTTCAAGGCCAGAAAGTCGATGTAATCCCTCCACCTGATCCTCATGTTCTGCCCCGCGGTCACCTCCTGGTAGGACGTGCAATGAGGACCTCCCTTGGGAGACACTCGAGAGGCATCCTAGCTAGATGCCGAACTACCTAAGCTGCGCCTCCTTTCCAGGCGAAGGAGCAGCGGCTCTACTCTGAGTCTCTGACTGAATTCCTCACAGTATCTCTCAGGGAGAAGCCTGCCACCCATAGGAGTGTGACCGGGTGCGGCAAGGGATTATCTTTACATTAGAATTGTATGACTACGCCACCTTGAATTATCAAGGAATAGAATGGATATGTTAACACTCTGAAATGAGTTCCCCACCAACAAGTTCGAACAATGAGACATGAGACATGAAATTCCCCCAAATGCATTAATTTATTAGTTGAATACCATTACAAAACTACAGCTACTAATATATATATATTTTTTATTAGCTAATTAAAAGTACAATTTACAATCACAGCTCAATTTGATATACTACTGGTATGCAACAGGGCAACTACACACACAGATAAGGGTCAAGGAATTTGATCTAAAACAGAGCCAGCCTGTGGGCAACGACCACTTTCAGGGGAAAGCTACACTACAAAAATAGGCTATACCCCAATACAACCACCCAAGGAGCACAGCAAACACAGCAAAAACACAGCACACGAGAAGCGTCACCGTGGAACAAGAGGTGCACGCATTCACACTGATCAAACAAATCTGGGCTGTGAACTAGAGTGAGACCTATTGTGCACCCCTTCAGTAGGTCAGCTACACCACTTGGCTCTCTGACTCTGGATGAGCGATACACTTAAACATTGGGGGTAACAGAAAGACAAAACTTAAATAATTCACACAATAAAATAAATGGCTCAACAAATCATTATTAACTACAAATTTAACATAAACAAAGCAGCAGTGGCTATCGATCTAAAAGAGTGAACACAACCATTTGATATTTAATAAATATAAACATTAAAGTGGATCATTGTTAACAAATAATGTTTGCTTATATACCTTGAAATGTCTGTATGTGCTCACTCATTCCCTCCTGTCACATGAGGTCAGCATAGGGCACATGAATTAACATCAACCTGAATAATAACAGAAAATTAGATATAGAATACCAGGATAAACTCTAATAAACAGTGTTGGTAGACCTACTCACCCTGGCGCTAGAATAAATAAATGTGACAGCAGACCCGGGTCTCAAGACCCTCGGCCTGATCCACCAAACATCTCATGTTAGTCACCTGATTGTCAAGGAAATGGGCTGTGGTGCTGCATCTATGGTGGCCCATGTGGCTCAACTCCAACCGGCCACAGGAGAAAACTGATTTAATGACAGGATACTTCTTCAACCCACACCCTCAACCCTCAACTCATTTTAAACAAAGAAATCCAGAATAGCTGGACTGAACCAAGGTCCAAAATCAACATAGGTAAGAGCAGTTTTCAGACAACCAAAATTTCTGAAATGATAGAATGATGATAGATGGTGATGGAACCTTCTGAAAGCTTCATGGGCAAAGATAAACAACTTAAAAATATATATAAAAAAAAACACCAGAATGACTTTTCAGGCAGCATAGTGGTAAAAGCATAGGAGGGGACATATTCATCACAAAACAATCTTTTGTGGTCCTCTATTTTTCATATACTGTACCTATGGTTGTAACCACACACAAACAGCTGCTATTGGCTGGAGAGCTACTGTTGGAACCAACAACAACTAAAATTCAAAAAACATTTGAGTTAACTGAAACTAATAAAAACTAAAAATGAATGCAAAAAACGATAACTAAAACTGTAATGTGGGTTCAGAAAATTAACTAAAACTAACTGAAATTATACCCAAATCCCTTAGTTTTAGTTTATATAAAGCTTTTAAATCCAAAATGTTTTTGGTTAGGAGGAGCTGTTTCTAGATCTTCTATTCACTACTGAGTTCCGTGGGAGAGTGCAATCATCCAATCTAATAAGAAACTCAAAGCAAGGGTTGAATACCAACATTTTTAATTCTATACCTGACCAATTCTATACCAAAGAACAGAAAAAAACTAAACTAGAAAAACTACTAAACTAAAACTAAATATTTTCACCAAAATAAAAACTAAAGAAAGGCTAGGAACCCCGCTCTAAAAACTAACTAAAACGAACTGAATTCAAAAATAAAATGTCAAAACTAACTAATGCTAAACTAAAATGAAAAATCCATAACTATAATAACCCTGGTGGCAACCTGTGTACCAAAGTTGATCATCATTTCATCTCCACACCTCACTCTCACCCAAACACTGATGTGCATTCTACTTGGAGACTTGTTTCAAATAGGAAGAACAGTTAAACGTGAACACATTTAATAAAATGAGTACCAGTGAAGTTACCAATTAAGTGATACAGAGAACTGTGGTGGTTATTATGGAAACCTTAGCACAAATCTACATAGTGAATTAATTAATACATTAGGAGATGAATATCTGCAGTGTACTGGCGTTCATATCAGCATAAGCCTTTTCCTGACTTCAAATGAGAAGCAGTTAAAGGATGAAGTCAGCACAAACTGCTGTAAGTTGATTTTTTTCATAGTAAGATCAATGTGAATCGGTCTGAGGGTATTTAAATGAGTTAACTTTCTTCAGATAAGAGCGTTGTGTGTGTTTTTTGTATTACATATTGTAGCCATTTTTAGATCTAATAGAAGTCTCAACATATTGACTTTAATGGATGCTTTGATCAGAAACACTTGTAACAGAGGAGGTTGTGTTGGTACATCACAATCAGGGGCGGATCTAGGCATGGGCATGAGGGGGGCAATGCCCCCTTAAATCCCAGTTTGCCCCACCAAACACGATGTGCAAAACAACCCAAGATATTTAGTAAAGTGCCTATATTTAAAATGATTTGAAACACTACTACTGCTACTAACTATCTGCACCACTAAACCAACAGCATTTCATCATTGAAAACAGAAAACTCTCTGAGTCAGACCTTTAGCTTTATGCATGCTGCGTGTCTGTTGCAACTTCAACTGATGTTATTATTGATGCTCTACTTGACTAATAAAAGTCCTGTAACCAAAATGTATGGGTGCAACTTTGGGAAATGTTCCATCCGCCCTGATCACAATCCTATCATTACTGTCATTGTGTAGTGAATACTGTATCCTTTTCACAAATCCTAGTTCACCCAGGGGCTACCAACCGTAACCATGACTAAAACAGATTATGGAAAAAAATGCTAATAAACAGCTTAACATTTTGGAAAAGTGAAAAATCAGCATTGCCAGTCCCCGAATGTGCCAATACCCATGTGCAAGATGAAATGTAAGAAATGTACAATGCAAATATGAACAAGAATGAGAAAATAGTCCACCACATACAGTAGTATAAACGTCCCCATTCACCCATCAGTTGTTGTCAATAGCATACTGAGAGACAGTGCTGTTGTGGGTTTTTGCAGAGAAAGGCGATACAATTAATGAGACCGTTTTGCAATTAATTATTCTGTGCTTTCAACAAACAACAACACAGGATAATATGGCGTGTGCCAAGTCTATATTGCCCAATCTGCTACTTGCCATGTGTTTAAATCAGTCTCCTCTCTCTCTCTCTCTCTCTCTCTCTGTCTCTGTCTCTCTCTCTCTCTCTCTCTCTCTCTCTCTCTCTCTCTCTCTCTCTCTCTCTCTCTCCCAATCTCTCAGCACAATAGTCCAATGTACTAATGAAAACATCATGATGATGACAATGGACAGAGTTCTCAAATGTGTACACAAAATAATTAAAATCATCCTCACAATCCTTTCCTTGGAAAATATACTTCTCCGTCCCACAATGACGAATGCCGACTTTTCAGCAAATTCAGCTCAATTAGTTTTACGCATGCACTGAGGAAAACATTTGGAACAGTTCAGGATGGACAGAGGTTTAATTGATTGATAGAAATCCACAGAGACGTGAAAGAACAGCTTTCACAGGTTAACTTCCCTGAAAAGTGAGGGTTTTGGACATGCATAGTTTCCACCCGACTGTGAGTAGATACAGCATATATAGTATACTGTACACTCCAACAGTGAGTAGATACAGCATATACCGTATACTGTACACTCTAAGAGTGAGTGTAGATACAGCATATACTGTATACACTCAGACAGTGAGTATATATATACTGTACACTCCATGTAACTGAAACTGTACTGAACAATACAACAGCCAGCAGTGGCTATCAGGGGTAGAGTGGCTGGATACACTGAAACACAAGGTTGCCAGTTCAAACCAGGCTCCTCAGTTAGTGTTGAATCGATGATGTGTGAAAGGTAATAAGGGACACGCACATCCAAAAAAACCCAAACTGGGTAGGGTGCTAGATTAAAGATACGGCTAAACAAAAGAAAGAAAATCTGCACACCATTTGATGCTCCCGAATGTGGATTTATTAGTACATAAGGTACTAATAACTCCACATTCGGGAGCATCAAATGGTGTGCAGATTTTCTTTCTTTTGAATCGATGATGTGTCCCTGAGCAAGACACTTAGGGCTCCATTTTTTCGTTACATGCTAAACCCCTTATCCCAAACCCCTTATCGCTTTTTTTTTTACCTTTGGGAATAGTTCACTGTGCCAATCTGTTGACACATTGTAGGCTTGTAGACTGGCCATTTCAATTATTGAAAAATGTTTTTTTTAATTGTTTAAAACTTTAAGAAATAAGCGGTGACGAAAATCTAGGCCCTAAACCCCTAATTGCTCCTGGTGTGCTGATCGGTACCTTGCATGGTCTCTTCCGCCACTGTTGTGTAAGTGTGTGAATGGGATCCACAATCTCTGCAAAGCACCTTGGATACAAAGGCGCTATATAAATGCATCATTTACCCCATCTGTAGCTTTTTTTTTCCCACCTCTCCCACATGATTTGTATGCAAAGTGTGTTTTGGTACTCAGTGCACCTTTGTTCTGTGTCCGCTGCATGTCCGCTAGCTGCTTAATTTGTTCCCTAATCATTATGCTATTATTCCGGCAATGTTTTGTTGCCCCTTCATCTCTTCATCATGTTGTTGCTTTACTATGAAGTGTGATGTGTTTGCTTTGCCTGTAATCCTGGGCGTGTTCTGGGGCTGCAAGGCAGCGAGGTCACAGCTTGTCTGGTCACCTTGTGTACGCCAATGCACATGCGTGTGTGTGCGTGTGTGCGCGCGCGCGTGTGTGTGTGTGTGTGTGTGTGTGTGTGTGTGTGTGTGTGTGTGGTGTGTGTGTGTGTGTGTGTGTGTGTGTGTGCGTGTGCGTGTGTGTGTGTGTGTGTGTGTGTGAGCAGCATAATAATGTTGCTATGTCCTAGACACCCAAGACCTGCGTTACCCAGAGGAAATCTATAGTGTCTCTAGGGATCATTTATCACAAAGGTTATCACTGCATTGTTTGGGGTGCGAGTGTTCAGGCGTGCGCGTGCGTGTGCGTGTGCGTGTGCGTGTGTGTGTGCGTGTGCGTGTGCGTGTGTGTGTGTGTGTGTGTGTGCACTTCCTATTGTTTGTCAATATGGGTTATTTTTCATTCAAGTAATTCCTTCCCTCTCTCTCTCTTTTCTTTATCTCCACACCCTGACCTCTATCTTCTACCCCACTTAATTTTCCCCCTCTCCTCTCCTCTCTCTCCTCTCCTCTCCTCTCCTCTCCTTCCTCTCCTCTCCTCTCCTCTCCTCTCCTCTCCTCTCCTCTCCTCTCTCCTCTCCTCTCCTCCTCCATCCTCATTAATCCACTCCCGTCAACTGACGGGCCCTTCTGCCTGCCCCGTCGCTCTGCCTGCCCCGTCGCTCTGCCTGCACTGTCGCTCTGCCTGCCCCGTCGCTCTGCCTACCTGTCGCTCTGCCTGCCCCGTCGCTCTGCCTGCCCCGTCGCTCTGCCTGCCCTGTCCCTCTGCCTGCCCTGTCGCTCTGCCTGCTTCGTCGCTCTGCCTGCCCCGTCGCTCTGCCTGCCCCGTCCCTCTGCCTGCCCTGTCGCTCTGCCTGCTTCGTCGCTCTGCCTGCCCCGCTGCTCTGACTGCTCTGCCTGCCCCATCCCTCTGCCTGCCCCGTTGCTCTGCCTGCCCCGTCGCTCTCTGCCTGCCCGTCGTTCTGCCTACCTCATTATCCTCTTTCCATCCTCCCTCCCCTTTTCCCCCTTTTCTCCTCCCGTTCCTCCTCTTCCTCATTCACCCACTCACGTCCTTTTTCCTTTTTCCCTTTAACTCCAACCCCCCTCCATTCCCTTTAACATCATCCTCTCTCCTGCTGCTACTCCTATTCCTTCACTCCAACCATCCTCTTTTCGCTGCTTCTCCTGCCTTTTGTCCGACTACACATCTCCCGTCCTCACCTTCTTTCTCCTATTTCCATATACCTCCGATACCTCCTCCCCCCCTTTCCTCCTAACTCCTCCTATCTCCTCATCCCCCTTTTCTAACTCCTCTTCCTGCTTCTACCTTGTCCTTCTTCTAACTCCTCCTTCTAACTCCTCCTCCTTCTAACTCCTAACTCCTCCTCCTTCTAACTCCTTCTAACTCCTCTTCCTTCTAACTCCTTCTCCTTCTAACTCCTTTTAACTCCTCCTTCAAACTCCTCATTCTAACCCTTCCTCCTCTTTCTCTTTCTCCTGCTCCTCCCTCTCCTTCTAACTCCCCCTCCTCCTCCCAGACGAGGGCCAGACGGTGTGCCAGGGACCCCCGGAGCTGGCGGGCCAGCGGCTGGCGGAGGTGGGCATGCAGCTGAGGCAGGACTGCCACCAGGGCCTGGGCTACTGGGACTACCTGTTCTTCATCGCCATCGGCTTCGTCATCTTCTCGGCGGGCACGGTGTCGGCCTGGGTGATGGGCGTGCTCATGGTGCTGTACGAGCGCTACAGCAAGCGCAAGGAGGACGAGGTGGACAGCGACGACGAGGACGACGGCATGATGGGCGGCGGCTGCGGCGGCATGGGCAACCAGGGCAACGGCGACCTGAACAAGCCCGGCATGCAGGTCTGACGGAACGGGACGGAACGGAACGGGACAGGACCGGACAGGATGCAGTGGGACGAGGAAACGGACCTACGCATCGTACAGCCACCCCCCTCTCGCCTCCCGGGACGGGTGGATGCCTGGACAGGGGGAAGGATACTCTTAGAGGCTCCGCAATGTGACGGCGTGGTCCGGCGACATCTCAGCGCTCGGGGAGAAGAGTTTAAGCCCCCGGGTTAGAGTTAGTTGTTGTTGTAGGCAGACAGAGAAATAGCCCCATCTTCCTCATTTTTCGGCGCGCGGCTGCGCTGCACCCACCGGCGTGGCGTGCAGCTATACTTATACATTAAGTTTTGGAAATTGAAGCGCTGTACTTCTCCTCCTCGACGTAATGGACAGAAGGATGGACTGATGTGTGTGTGTGTGTGTGTGTGTGTGTGTGTGTGTCTGACGGGAGAGAAGCAGTCGGGGTGTGTGTGTGTGTGTGTGTGTGTGTGTGTGTGTGTGTCCGTGTGTGTGTGTGTGTGTGTGTGTGTGTGACAGAGATGGAGATATGCAAAGAGAGAGCAGCAGAGACAGCAATAAGGAGGAAATTGCCTTCATTTCAGGACTACAGAATGACCTCTAAGATTATTGAAAGCAATAACACGTCCACTCGATACACGCACACACGCACGCACTCACACACACACACACACACACACACACACACACACACACACACACACACACACACACACACACACACACACAGCTACATAATCGGTTACCTGTGGGCACTGATCCATCTCAGCACAGTTACTGATGCGTTAGTTTTAACGCTAATTATTAAAAGAAGTGCAGCGACACAAACCTTTGGTCTCTCACTCCTCAAGACACACACACACACACACACACACACACACACACACACACACACACACACACACACACACACACACACACACACACACACACACAGAAGCACATGCAAACGCCCAAGAAAGGTTCGAGGGGTCACAAAGAGAGTGATGCCTTATCTATCTATGACATTAAAAGGGAATACCAGTAAATTGCAGAGTTCACATCTTATATGTCACAGAGACGATAGAATATGTGTGGATCTTTCACTGCTATACAGTATATCTCTACTCTTCAGAAAAAAATGTATTTTATTTATTTATTTACTTACTTATTTATTTATTATAGTTTTATGCCTCGAGAAAAGCACCTGGGTCATTTCCTCACCATAATAAGTCATATGGATTGTACAATATGCAGCGTTATATCTTGTCACTTGAGGCAAAAATAAATAAAGTTTGTTTCATAATATCCTTTTTTAACTGAACAACTCAACCTTGTGCATTAAGTGTATTGGAGTATTAA
Source organism: Benthosema pterotum (assembly GCA_039105355.1). Lineage (NCBI taxonomy): Eukaryota > Metazoa > Chordata > Actinopteri > Myctophiformes > Myctophidae > Benthosema > Benthosema pterotum. Next base: position 44,051,965 of record CM076979.1, read on the forward strand.
GGGCAATACATGCTCCCTCCGACAGCGAAACAGGCTTTCTGAATGGCTTGGGAGAGTCAGGACCTCTGGGAGTGCACAGGTTAAAGGGGCATTTCTTTCAGACCCCTTTTTCCTGAGAGGGTACAAATGGAACCAAATGGACCCACTAGGGTCCATTTGGTTCACATTTGTATCCTCTCTGGAAATTTTTGAAAATGGGTGGAATTCCCCTTTAAGAGAAAAGGTCCTGAGCAGCGGTGGAACCTAACTTAAAAGGATCCCTGACTAATACGTAAGATAAACATCGCTTAAAACATTATACTTTCCCTGTATAACTAAAATAAACACCAATGGCATCTTATTTCTGTCATAAATAGAGAATATTTCACTCAACAGGAACTGCTCCTGGTGCAGAATGATGATGTCACGTGTGATCTAGCTCTATAGAATATATGGATGAACATGCTCATGTGACATCATCATCCTGCGACCGGAGCACCTCCTATTGAGTGAAAGAAGAGTGAAAGAAATAAAGTATTGAAGGTGTTTTTATCTGCATGTTTTAGTTATAGAAGGCAAGTATAGTGTGTCTTATTAGCCAGGGATCTTTTAGTTTTGAGTTTTTCTTTACTGAAATAATATTCACAAATGTCTATTTTTATACTGTACTTTTATTCAGCCTGGGCTCCAGTCTGATTTACTGTGTTCTGCGCATCTGAAATGTCACTTCGCGAATCCATCTGGCCAGGAGCCTATCCCCACAGGTAGGCGGGGCATATGAAGGTTGAAATGCAACCGAGGATTCTGATTGGTCTGTGGTTTGTTTGAACAGCATCCAATCAGAAACAACGTGTCTACGTACCAGGTGACGTCAGGGAAATGCAAGTCAAGCAGGCTCTGGCCAGACCGATTTGTGAAGTGACATTTCAGATGTGTGGAACGCAGTGAACCAGGCTGGAAACCAGGCTAACTTGTACTACAATACCATTGAAAATTTGAGTTCCAGTTCACTCTGTAGATTCTGGTTATTATGACAAAACATACATTGAAGGACAATTTTTGTTTGAACCAAAACGTTCAGGTTTTAGGTTTTTATTTTGGGTCACAAAAGATCACAGGATCTACTGAATGTGAAGGTAGGTGGTACTATAGGGGGACACGTTGGTGTGTCGTATAGGCTGAATATGGCAGTTTGTCACATTCGCTAGATCCTGTGATCTTTTGATCACTTTGTCCAATAACCTTGTGACACAAGATGTGTCAACTGCTGTCATGTAGTCACCTCCCTTTCCAAGGAAAAGTGCTGAACGTCGGAAAGAGCACGTACTGGCCCTTTAGGGAAAAGAGTAACCCTGACTCTAACCCATGGGACCACAGCGACGCACTGTGAATTCCCACATTTAGTGGTATTTCCTTTGTAATTTTTTTTTTTTTTTTACTCATCATGTTCGGAAACCCCTTTTGGTGTTTTAAGATTTATTGAAAAATAGCAGGCGTACACGCCTCATAGCATGCCACAGAGTTCCACGCTATGAGACGTGTACACCTGCTGTTTTTGGTAGCCTATAGGATCCAGTCTGATTTTGCTGCGTTCCACACATCTGAAATGTCACTTCGCAAATCAGTCTGGCCAGGAGCCTATCCCCCATAGGATTCTGATTGGTCACTAGTCCATGTTCATTTGAACACCGTCCAATCAGAAACAACGTGGCTACGTAACAGGTAACGCCAGGGAAATGTGCGTCAAGCAGGAGGCTCTGGCCAGACTGATTTGCGAAGTGACATTTCAAATGTGAGCGAACGCAGCAATTCAGGTTTGGAACCAGGCTATATTTTGTCAAAACTCAATCGTTGAATATTAAGAGCGAACGTTTTGTAGAATCTATATAGTGTCAGGTCGAAATAATGGGTTTTTAATCAGCCTCCCACCGATGATGTCAGTATCTGATTGTATCTTATATCCAACAGTACATGCTGTATGTGTGTATTAATGTTTATGTCGCTGTGGGTGTACTGTTTCTCTGTGCTGTGAGACACCCAAGCCCAGCCGTAGCCTATAGTACTCTATACTTGAGGTCTATCGAGGCACGCTATCGTTGCCATCGGACAGAAAAAAAACCCTGTAGCTGATCTTTATTTTATCTTTTTGTGCATTAATGCCCTAATTCATCATGCAGTGTCGCACATACAGTACTGTATGTAGTGAGAACAGCAAAATCTACGAGCCTGTAGACCGTCTCTTTTTCACTATTTTACAAAAAATGTATTTTTTCTTAACCCATGAAAACCAGGAAAGCTTCTGTCACATTTGATTTCCTACGTTGACACAATTTGCCGTATTCAAAAATAGCAGCTAGACAAGCTCCCAGCTGTTGCTGCCACGCTTCGAGCTTCGTACATCTGCTGTTTGTTTCTTCTTTACATTTTTGGAAGAAAAAAAACTCTTGGAAGTGTGGTGATGATTAGTGAACTACTGAATGCATCGTAGAATCGATATCAAGTCTTATAACACGGGTTAAAGAATGATATTTCCAAAAAAGATAACGGTTTACGACATACAAGGTTTCCCAACGGACTACGGGCGGTGTAACTGTAGAAGTGAATGAATGTTTTTTTGGGGGGGAGGGATGGGGACATACAAGGTTTCCCAGCAGACTAGCAGCAACGCTACTATATGCTGTGGAAGTGGAGCAGGGCGTGCTGATAATGGTGGTGTCTGAAGACATTGTTAGAGTGATGCTACACTATAGTGACTGGTTGACCTGCTATTGTACAGCCATGCATGCACACAGGCCCCACGCTGTAGCCCAGATGTCACGCTTTAAAGTGGAGCTCCCAGGAAGAGCCAGATCAACTCGCGACCGCAGCAGACGACCACGACAGCTGAGAATAAATAGTAATAGGATCTAGGCATGGGCATGGAAGGGGCAATGCCCCCCTAAATGCCCAGTCAGCCCCACCAAACACGATGGCATGCAAAACAATCCAATATATTTCAAATCAAAGTGCTTATATTTGAAATAATTTGAAACACTACTACTGCTACTGACCGAGTACAGCTGTGGCACCACTAAACCAACCATTGAAAACAGAAAACTCTCTGAGTCAGACCTTTAGCTTTATGCATGCTGCGTCTGTTGCAACTTCAACAACTGATGTTATTATCGATGCTTAATTGCCTAATAAAAGTCCTCACCCATACCAAAAATGGTATGGGTGAGGCTTCACCGCCCGTGGCAAAGCCGTCCCATACCATTTTCTCCTGCCCCCCCCCCCCCCCCCCCACCCCCATGTTAAATGTTACATCCGCCCTGGCAAATCCGCAAATCCTATCCATTGTGGCAGGTATCCTATCGGTCGGGGGTTAAGGTTAGGTTTAGGCATAGGTTTTTGTAGGTATAGGGTTAGGGTTAGGTTTAGCAGCGACCGGTGGAAAACGGGCACGAACGATAGCTATCGGTCAGCCCACCGATAGTAAAACGGGGTCGCCGCGTTAGCCAACCACCAGTCGCGACTCAGTTGTTATACTCATTTACCGTCAGCCGCGGCCTGCATGGACCATCGGCCCCCGGAAGTCTGCCGCGGTCACAAAATGATTTCGCTGTTTGTCTTGGGCATACTGTATGTGTGTGTATTAGGTCTGTACGGCATGGGGTGTTTGCGCACGTGTGCCCGCATGCATTTGTGTATGTGTTTGTGCATGCGGATGGATGTGCGGGTGCATTCGTGTGCCTCTGTGGGTGGGAGGGAGACAGTGGCGTTTCTAAGCAATTTGGAGCCCTAGGCAAGATTTTCCCTGGAGCCCCCCTTACCAAATGGACCCTTACGGGTGCATTTGGTAAGGGGGGGGCTCCAGGGAAAATCTCATGTTATAGAACATATTATATGTGTTATAAATGTTCAATTCTACTTGTAGAGGACAAGTATAATGTATTTGTCCATATTAGTCTTATTAGCCTGGTATCCTTTTAAAGCATGTCTGGTGGTCGCCCCCTCCCCTCATGGCGCCCTAGGCAACTGCCTAGTCTGCCTAATGGCAAAAAACCCTGAGTGCTCATTCATGCCCCATATACTGTATGTGCACATACATACATGCATGTGCGCAGCAGCGCATGCATGCAGGCGTGACTCCTGGCTTCGTGCACGCCCTAAATGGGGCCAGAGCGATCACAGGCCATCTCTCGGGGCGGCGGCGGACGAGTGATTCATTGGTCTGGACGGGAGCATCTCCTCTCCTCCTCCTCCTCCTCCTCCTCCGTCCATCGTTCGTTGCTTCCGCCCTGTCCATCAGCGTATGGATGGATGCATGCCTAAGCGATGACGAGCCGACAATCTCTAGAGCGAAGGCGAGGGGGGGTGGCTGTTCAGTGTGTGTGTGTGTGTGTGTGGGGGGGGGGGGGTCATCAGTAGCCCACTGCAGGAATCCACCCAGATTGATGGAGCCAGTGGTTTTATTGAGCGGGGCTGATTGATAGGGGTGTGCCCCTGGTTCATTTTCTGTGCCGACGGAAATGCCTGGGAAGAACTGGCCGCTGTGTCATGATTATAGTCAGGTGTGAATGACTGAGCATGTGTGACTAAGTTTGTGTGTGTGCGTGTATGTGCGTGCGCGTGTTTGTTATGTGTGGACATTTTCCTGTATGATTTATAGGACCAGCCGTATTTCTTTAAATGGGTGTGCTGCTGGTATGGGGGCATGAGTAGATGGCGGCGAGGCTTTTTGAATAGGAGGGTAATTTGTAATCGAAAATCCATCATAACAGCTTGCCTGCCCTAGACAGACAGACACACACACAAACACACACACACACACACACACACACACACACACACACACACACACACACACACACACACACACACACACACACACACACACACACACTCAGTCCCACCCTCTTGCCTCTCTTTGTACGGATAATCTCTCCCCAACACACATGGCCCCGCACCAGGGGCGGATCTAGGCATGGGTATGGGGGCAATGCCCCCCTAAATGCCCAGTCTGCCCCCCCAAACATGATGGTATGCAAACAACCCAGTCAGTCTTTACCTTTATGCATGCTGCGTGTCTGTTGCAACTTCAACAACATCTGATGTTATTATTGACCCTCCAACATGTTCTCTTGCCCCCCCCCCCCCCCCCCAAATGGGACATGTACATCCGCCCCTGGCACAGACACGCATGCAGTCTCAAGGGCGCAAGCAGCTAAAGTCAGATCCTCAAGCTACTGAACATTAACACTCCTCAAGTCCTTCTTTCTACCCATCCCTACATGCCCTCATCTGCCCTCAATCCTCGCAAGATGAGTCCCGAGCTGTCATCGGCTTTCACTCAGTGCATGCAAGCACACACATGCACACACGCACACGGACGGATGGACGTACACTACACACACACACACACGCACGCAGGAGGAAGATCTGGAGCTATCAACTGTCTGCCTGATCTTTAGGCTATGATTACAAGATCATTTATTCAAGAGCTCCTAAACCTGGTCTCAATGGCTTTTAAAGGTGTCTGTGCCGTGTCAATCTTCCTCATGTAACAAACAACATATACTGTACACACGCACACGCGCACCAAGGCACACGCGCTGCACAAACACACTCACACTCACCGAGCACAAGTATAATAGAAGCCCTCGCTCATAAAGAAGCAAAGGCGATGAAACGTTTAAAATATTGAAAGCCGCCTGGGATCGCGCTGTCCGAAGGTGATTCTTCTGCGCCTGTTGTCTTCTGGCTTTGGCTGGTGCTCAACATTTTTTCCATGCAGACAGCTGTACGGTTGTTAAGCAGAGACTAAATGTCAGCCCCCTCCACCACCTGTAGGTCAGACCGAGCGTCCGAGCGTCAGCCTGCCAAGAAGCAGGGCCGGATCTAGAGGGGGGCCAGGGTGGGCAGGGCACACTCAAATGTGAATCCTGCCCACCCAATGAAAGGTAATATCAGTGGTTTTCATCAGTGGTCCGGAGACCACAAGTGGTCCTTGAGAGAGTTGTGGAAAGTTGGTTAACCAGATGTAAGAGCTCTCAAGAGTTAAAATATTCATCAACAGAATTAGCCCAAGTCTATACAACTAGAGAATGTAGAAGATTAATGGTCATTTTGATCTGTATGTTTGACTGTTTTGTTTCCCAAATCCAGTCTGGAATTGTGGACAAAAGCAAAATAAATCTTTAGTTTTGGGGTCTGTGTGGCTAAAATGTCCTCAAATGGTAGTCCTCCGTGGCTCAAATGCCGAAAAAATAGTGGGCCCCGGTGTCAAAAAGATTGAAAACCACTGCTACATATGTTGCCCACTCAGCCATTCTTCGTGCCCACCCTAGTAGGGCTGGATAAATCCGGCCCTGCCAAGAAGAGGAGAGCAGAGCACCCAAAATGTGTTTGTGACAGTGCAGGAACGTAGCGTTAACCCATGCATAGCATGGGACAGATGACAGGGAATATAAATACCACACATCCAAGGAGAAACATGATCACACATGTGTTTGCTCATGTGTTGATATACGCACCAGAAAAGTGTGAGGCTTTGTAATGGGGTGTAAACGGGTCAGATAGCATATATAGCAGGGGTTCCCACACTTTTTTGACTTGAGAGCTACTTTCAAAATGACCGGCTCAACAAGATCTACACATCAAAAAAAAATCCCGTTCAAGGCCCCCCAAGAAAGTTTGACCTTGAAATAGTGGTGATGGTGTTATAGTGTTTAAAAATAATGCACTTATAATGAAAAATGGAGGGGGAGAAGTGGAAGGTTTTCTTGTATATGCTACTACTGACGTTTTAAAACAATATTTGGGGCTTTAGTTGACAGTTTGTGATGTTGAATTTAGTTCCTTTCACCCAAAGCTAATAACTTTCACGTTTTTGTGCACAATTGGGAAATATAACTGGCAAAATAACAATTATTCTCTATTTTCTAATTGTCTGTTGAAATTCAGATGTTTAAATTTAATTTAACTCTTGAGAGTGTAAAATGAAACAAAATGGACCCTTCTGGGTCCATTTGGTTTCATTTTAACGCTCCATTTGGTTTCATTTTAACGCTCTCAAGAGTTACAGAACTTTACATTTTAGGGGACTGCATGTCATGTGATCTACCTGCATGGCCTGTGTGATCTACTAGTAGCGATCTACCTTTTGGGCAGCCCTGATATATGGAATACAGTAGGCTGCTGTAGCAGTATGTGCTCAGTGCTCATACATACAGTACATGGTGAAATACATGTGTATACATTGTTAGCTTGTGCGTGTTATTTTCTGTTGAAATTGAAATTGTCGTTTTTGTTGTAAAGCCAGCTTATAGGTGGTTCGGGCATCTGGTTAGGATCCCTCTCGAGCATCTCCCTAGGCCCTCGATGCACAACGTCCCACCGGCCGGGAGGAGACCCCGGGGCAGAGCGAGGACCAGATGGAGGGATTACCTCAATTCACTGGCCTTGGATCGTCTCGGGATCCTCAAGGAGGAAGGAGCTATAATGTTGCTCTCGGGACAGGGAAGTCTGGAGCTCTCTGGTGCAGCTGTTGTCCCTGCAACCCGACAATGGATAAGCGGTTGGAGATGGTTGTTGAATGGATGAATGGATGGAAAATTATCCCCAGTGAAGTGTCTTCAGGAGCTACTGCGTGTGTGTGTGTGTGTGTGTGTGTGTGTGTGTGTGTGTGTGTGTGTGTGTGTGTGTGTGTGCGTGTGTGCGTGTGTGCGTGTGTGCGTGCGTGTGTGTGTGTGTGAGATACATCTGGAGGCAAGTTGAACATTTTTGAGGTAATGGGGTTTGGATTCATTAAGTATTGCTGCGGAGCTAATCATTGCCAAGGGCATTGTTCTGGAATGTGGCTGATGTGGGCCAATAAATGAATAAGAGGAAAGGGTTAGTCCATCGCACCGTCATTCTTCTCTGCTCATCCCTGTGCGTGTGTGTGTGTGCATGCGTGCGTGTTACTGCAGTGGTTCACAACCTTTTTTGGATCAGGGCCCACTTGAAAGCATTAGCGGTCCACTGACAAAACCATTCTCTATTCGAGTTCCATTGCCATCATCAGCTGTATTTTAATGATCAATCAGTCAATCAATCAGTTGTGTTCCAGCCTTGATCATTGAAACTCACCGTATATGCTCTTTGGTTCCTACACTATTTCAGTGGAAACTCATTTTGTTCAAGGTTTTAAATTTTATGAAGAAACGCGATTACATTGTGTCCATGTTATACTTTTGAATATTAAAACCCATTATGTTGTACTTTAGCCATTGAGAAATAGCAAGCTCTATGAGCTTGTAGGTGCTCTTTTTGAAGAATCATAACATTGCGGTGCATATCTTTGAATATTCACAGTAAATGTTTTTAAGTTCAGTCACAGTAAATGTTTTTAACTCAAAAATTTGTTTCTTCTGTGCAGGGTATCTGCTGGAATTTTAAGAAGGGGGTCAGTCAGGGGCGGATGTAACATGTCCCATTTGGGGGGGGGGGGCAAGAGAACATGTTGGATTGGCAAGACAATATGGTATGGGTGCGGCTTCAGAAGAAGCCGCACCCATACCATTTTCGGTTACAGGACTTTTATTAGGCAAGCAAAGCATCAATAATAAGTTAATAACATTAGTTGTTTATAAGTTGCAACAGACATGCAGCATGCATAAAGCTAAAGGTCTGACTCAGAGAGTTTTCTGTTTTCAATGATGAAATGCTGTTGGTTTAGTGGTGACACAGCTGTAGTTAGTTAGTAGCAGTAGTCGTGTTCCAAATCATTTTAAATATAAGCACTTTAATTTGAAATATCTTGGGTTGTTTTGCATGGCATCGTGTTTGGGGGGGCAGACTGGGTATTTAGGGGGGCATTGCCATTTGTAGATGATTTTGGGGGTTTGTTGACATTAAATACTGAGGACCACTGGCAGAAATAATGAGTGTTTTTCAGAAAACCGAGTCAAGTTTTAGAAGACATTTGTAGAATCAGTTATCAGGTCAACATGGAGGAATATTCTAATATCACTGAACAACAGTCTGGCTGCTGCTTGGCACTCCAGGGTTGTGTTGGGGGTATACGGCTCTGTGACACTCTAGACCAGCGTCCTGTCCTGTCCAGGGGGTGTACTTGTACATCAAGCTGCCCTCACGCCAAGGAAACAGGAGATAGGCTCCTGCAAGTGGCCTCACGGCTTGGCAAGGCTTACTTTACTTACTTATCGTCATTAAAACCTTATATAGCGATAGCGCTTAAGCCATAGATACTTCTAGAATATCCTCACAGCACCCCCACCGGCGTGGCTCTGACTGTCTGAACCCCGCGATGGTGGAGAATGGCTGCGTTATTGCATTATGTTATGATATAAAGGAGGTATTATTATGCCTTTTTAGAGAGAGGTGAGCTGATGTGTTGGCTCGCTATTACAGGGATAAATTATACATGCTGGGTTACAAAACCACAGTAACCCTACGCTGGCAAGACCTGTGTGTGTGTGTGTGCGTGTGCGTGTGCGTGTGTGTGTGTGTGTGTGTGTGTGTGTGTGTGTGTGTGTGTGTGTGTGTGTGTGTGTGTGTGTGTGTGTGTGTGTGTGTGTGTGTGTGTGTGTGTGTGTGTGTGTGTGTGTGCGTGCGCGTGTGCGTGTGCGTGTGCGTGCATGTTTGCATGTCCATGACTTTGCGTGTGTTTGGTACCCAAGCCTCCACCCTGTTGTGAATGAAATTGAAGACACACACCCTTGCAGCGTGAATGTTATTGCCGTCCGCAGAAACCTTTTAACTACATGTTTTAAACATTTTCCCTTTTTCATAAATGAATTACTACCACACCAAATCATTGGTGTAGTTAGTGGAAGGATTCGGAAACTCGAAACAGCTGGTAGTTCTGCTACTTTTGCTCTCACATCCTGAAAAGTAATAGTAATAGTAATTTTTTAATACGCCAATTGGCTCAGGGGTAGAGTCACCGGATGGTAACCGCAAGGTTGCCGGTTCGAATCTGGGCTCCCCCAGAGTTAGTGTTGATGTGCCCCTGAGCAAGACAATCCGTAATTGCCTCATTCCACGGAAACGGTATTATTTGGCCTTTTTTCCCCCCGAAATTTTGACCGAAAGGTTTCACTTTTCTGAATAGCCCACAATATTAAGGACATCTTCAGCTGTAAGAAAAACATAATTTCCCATCTCAGGCATTCAATTTATTTTTTTATATATCTTTTAACATGTTAATTGATAACGGAGTTGAGCCAATTAAGTTCATAACGGAGTTGTGATTTTTGTACTAAAGATATAGTCACTACTCTAACTGAGTTGAGTAAGAAGAGAAGACTTGGCATGCCTGAGTTACAGAATCAGATATATTGTTGGAATAACAAACAGAATCTTTATAACAAATTGTTTTATATCATTATTTCATGTAACGGAGTTGAGCTGTTAAGATTTACGACCACATGTGAGAGTACAAAATGCCTCTAAAACGGTGTAAAATGAGGTTTTAAATTGCCACTTTCTGTAGCATGATGGTCAGAAGAGTTGTAGAATACTACTTCCTATTGTTGATGTCACTAAAGGGCCAGTTAATTGTTGTTATAGAGGGAAGAATGACTTGTGTAACGGAGTTGAGTGCAACTGAGGGACACAGCTATATAAAGCCATTTAAATGATTAATCATCTATTTATTCAAAAACTAAACATGTCCAGCAATAAAGTACAGATAGATAGATATGCTCATGTCATAATTTTTGGATTTTTGTTGATGTTTAATAGTCATATGTCAAGTCCACTTTCATCGATGGCCACTGGGGACATGGAAAAATGGACAAAATAGGGGGTGTCTACTGAAGGAAAACAAGATAATTTCTGATATGAAGCTAAAATCCATGTAATGTTTACACAATATTAAAGGGAACATTTCAATGAATAAAAAAACTTTAAAAAATATTTTTCAGTGACTCCATCAATAAAATACAGCTAAAACGGTCAGAGGGACTGCAAATGATACCGTTTCCGTGGAATGACCCAATTGTTCCTGATGTGCTGGTCAGTACCTTGCATGGTTTCTCCCGCCATTGGTGTGAATGTGTCAATGGCATCTACTACGTGCTATATAAATGCCCTATTTACCATTTTGAACATTATCCCCTTAGCAAAAGTCTCTAAAAATCTGACCAAACATTGAGTAAAAATAGTAAAAACGTTTTTTTGTGGTCTAGGCTTGGATTAGATTTTGAAACAACTACGGTAACCTTAGCCTAGGCGGCAAAAAACATCCATTTTTAGGCTATTTTTTTACCCAATTTTTTAGACATCTAAAGGCGTCTAAATGTGCTCAATGCCAGTGGGTAGGTTTCCAACTGACAGAGACCATAAGGAATGACCAGAACACACACAAGTATACACACACACACACACACACACACACACACACACACACACACACACAACAACACACACACACACACACACGCACACGCACACGCACACACACTGGGGGTCGTAAGTTCCTAAGCCATCCCCCAATGTGTAAGATGACAGTGTGGCAGTATTGGTAACACCCAAGTCCATGTGCAGGTGCATGTTGTTGTGTGTTTGTTGTTTGTTGCTGCAACTCGACATTAAGCCCCCGGAAAGGGGTCTAAAGACTTATATTCAGGACAGATCAACACACACACACACACACACGCACGCACGCACGCACGCACGCACGCACGCACGCACGCACGCACGCACGCACACACACACACACACACACACACACACACACACGCTATGCGTGCACGCATACCGTCATCCCGTGGGCACTGGGATTACATCAGGGCCTTAGGACAGGAAGCCAAGGCTCAGAGATAACTCCAATGAATGCGCACATGTACATCCCCTCTCCCCATTTAAAACCTGTCCCCTTTTATCGCCACTCTCACCTGCCCTTCAGTGCTACCGCTAACATCCTCCACACCTCCATTTTCTTCTTCTTCACCTCCTGCTATACTACTGTTGGCCTCCAGGGCCGGATGTAACATTTCCCAATTCGCACCACGGGCGATGAAGCCGCACCCATACCATTTTCTGTTACAGGACTTTTATTAGGCAAGTAAAGCATCAATAATAACATCAGTTGTTGTTGGTTAAGTTGCAACAGACACGCAGCATGCATAAAGCTAAAGGTCTGACTCAGAGAGTTTTCTGTTTTTAATGATGAAATGCTGCTGGTTTAGTACCGACACAGCTGTAGTTAGTCAGTAGCAGTGATATCAAATCATCTTCAATATAAACACGTTAATTCGAAATATCTTGGGTTGTTTTGCATGCAGACATCGTGTTTCGTGGGGCATGACTGAGCATTTAGGGGGGCATTGCCCCCCCATGCCCATGCCTAGATCCGCCCCTGTTGGCCCCCCAGTCCGGAGCGGTTCACACCTCCAGGAGACAGGAGGAGGCGGTAACCCTTCACTCATGCCTCTCCTTATTTATGTCCAACCTGTCCTCCTAACGTCACCTCAGTGACTCTCTTTTATGTTCTAATGAGACACTTTTTTCCAATAGTACAGTGGTTTTCAACCTTTTTGACACCAGGGCCCACTATTTATTTAGCATTTTAGACACGGACCACCATGTGAGGACATTTTAGCCCCACAGAACCCAAACCTAAAGATTTCTTTTGTTTTTGTATATGGATTTTGGAGAACATACAGATCAAAATGACCAGACTTGACTTGGGTTAATTCAGATGATGAATATTTTAGGCCAGTGGTTTTCAACTTTTTTGATACCAGGGCCCAAGATTTATTCAGAATTTGAGCCACGGGACCACCACTTTATGACATTTTAGCCCCACACAGACCCCCAAAACTAGAGATTTATTTTTCTTCACACAGTTCCAGGCTGTATTTCGGAGAAAACAACGATGTAACCAAATAAAACCAAGAGTTACATCTGTTTAACCAACTTTTCATCTGTTTAACCAACTTAGCTGGGGACCACCTGGAACCCTTTCTAGGACTATTGCTGGTCCCGGGACCACTGGTTGAAAACCACTGCAATAACAGGATAGTGTACATGGCTGCAATATGAAACAACAACAGTTAAAGGGCACTTCTACCCATTTTCATTAATATGCCGTACGTTGTACCTACATATGTTGTTTGGAAATTATAGGGAAGTCCCGATACTGTATCGATGTCATATCGGATCATATCGGTATCGGCAAATACTGTATCGGAAAAGTATCAGTATAGGCCCTTGTTTGCCATTATCGGGTCATATGGGTATTGGCAAATATGCCAGTCTAACCACAGATCCGAGGGGGTTGACACTTTTATGGCAGTGAAATAATATGTTGGAGCATGTGGATTTTGCTTTAGATTTGCTATTTGTCTGCTATTCCCAGTTTGTGGAGTTAAGATCTTTTTTCTTTTTCTTTTTTGTATTCTTACCTTAATGTTCAGAAGACGACCACTATTTTTCAAGACTCATTTGCAGAAAAGAAAAACACTGAATGTCAAATACTATAGCCCATATAGTATATAATAGAAAATTGGGAACATAAAAACATAGTCTTCTCAGGCCAATAATGTATACATAATATGTATACATTATTGGCCTGAGAAGCATTATTATTCTCTAGTATCGGTATTTGGTATTGGCTATAACACAGAAATTGTGTTATCGGTATTGGATCGGAATTGAAAAAAAAAAGTGTATTGGGACATCCCTAGTGGAAATAATAAAACAGTCCTGGTGAAACACATCTCGATGACATCATGAAGATGATGTCTGAATTCCCCATTTAATGCAAATGAAAACATATAAACAGGTGAAAACCGAAATACCGTAAATCAATCAGCAAATCCAAATCCAAGTGAAAGTCATGGTGAACAGGTGCAGGTTTTAGCTGTGACTTAAGTGAGCTGCGTGTGTGTCTTAGAGCCTCCTAGAGCCACTATAGCAAGGCATCCCGGCAGGGGCGGATTGGCCATCTGGAGTACAGGGAGTTTTCCCGGTGGCCTGCGCCACCTAGTGGCCTGGACAGTTTTTTTTATTTTTTTTTATTTTTTTTTTTTTTTATTTCTTTTTGAAAAGTCCAGGGCAGGCCAGGGCGCCAGGCCCAGGCCAGGCAAACTAGTGTTTCTATCCTTCAAAAAAGAAAAGGTGTCCTACACCAGAGCCTTCAAGTAGGAGAGTTGCCATATTCCCGTTCACTCCTGTGCGCCAGGGCGCGGCTCGCGCTGCTGGAGGCAGTGTTGCCAACTGCCAAGATCCAAAATGCACTAGTGGCACTTCCAAAATGCACTAGAATGCGCTAGATGCTCGCCTGGAACATGCAGATCAAAATGACCATTAATCTTCTACATTCTCTAGTTGTGTAGACTAAGTTGGGCTAATTCACATGATGAATATTTTAACTCTTGAGGGTGTAAAAATATTTGGTTTCATTTTTACGCTCTCAAAGAGTTTCTGGTTAACCAGCTGCCACCCCTAGGGTGGCCTGGCAACGGCAAAATTGTCCCGGTGGGAAAATATGTGCCAATCCGCCCCTGCACTATAGCAAGGCATCCCGGAGCTTAAGCACCGGGCAGAGAAAGCAGGGCGGTCACCCTTGCGGTGACAAGTTGAGCAGCCGGAACTTCCAGCAGAGCTTTAAGGCTGTGTGTTGGACTATGTGGCTTCAACATACCAGGACATCCAGGGCTATAAAAATTGGCCAATATAAAATGTTCACAGCATTGAGAGACAGACATTTAAAGGGGAACTCCACCCATTTTCAATATTTTAATATGTCATTAATATACCTTAGAGATGTTGTGTGGACATGATGAAAAAGTTCCCCCAATTCTGTATTTTCTGGAAAAAAAAAAAAAAAAAAAAAAAAAAAAAAAAAACATTAACATGGTGAAATACATCTGATGACATCATCAAGATGTATTTCACCATGTTAATGATTTTTATTTCAGACCCCCTTTTCCCTGAGAGGGTACAAATGGAACCAAATGGACCCGCTAGGGAATTCCCCTTTAATGCAGACTATATAGCCTTCATTCCTCATTCTTTTATTCCTCATTCTTTCACAGAGTTCAGTTCCAAGAAACTCCCTCTGTTCTTCGGTCCTCAGTGATCTCCATCCAGGCTGCAGTGGTCTAAACTGGGCTGGTCATGTATCTATAGCTTCTTAAGAGATCAGTGCTGACCTTTAGCAGGGAGGGAAGGAGAGTCACATGTCTGACTATGATAGGGTCAGATGGGTTGGAAAAAGGTAAATCCAATGTTGCCAACTTGGCGCATTTGTCACTATATTTAGCTTTTTTCCAGACCTCCCTTGCGCCAGAATTAGTGGGAAAACTCCTGGCGGGAAAATATAGTGCTTTTTGGCTGGTGAGTTGGGTTGAAATTGGTTGACAGGACCCGTAAGGGACCATTTGGTTTACGGGTCCATTTGGTTTCATTTTATGCTCTCAAGAGTTAAAGTATATTTAATTAATTCTATTTAATTAATTCTGAATGATCTAATTTTCAAGAATCTACACATTTAGTCAACATCTAATGGTAGTCCTCTGTGGCTAAAATGCAGAATAAATAGTGGGCCCTGGTATGAAAATGGAAAACCAACTGCTCTAGTGCATTCTAGTGCATTTTTGGAAGTGCCACTACTAGTGCATTTTGGATTTGGTATTTGGCAACACTGGGTAAATCGACCCAACGCACTGCATAGCACATATGCATGTGTGCACACCCACACACGCACATACACACGAATGCGTGCGAGCACACATGCACATAGGTATCATGCGTATTGTAGCAGGAAAGACTTACATGACATTGTGTGTGAGGGCAGAGGGTGTGCTAGTCAGCAAAGTTCCTCCTGTTTGCCCTTGAGCATGGGGTTGCTGGGCCAAGGCGGTGGATGGAGAGAATCCTTTTGATACCTCCTCTCTCTCACCCATTTTTATTTGAGTTTTTATTTTTATTATGTGCTCTCCCTGGCTGCTTCTGTGCAGGTTGAGTATATACATTTCCTTTTTGAGTAAATGTGCATTTCTCAGTATGTTTGATATCCAAAGTGCTAGAAACAGACACTGACTCACCAACCTGTTTTTGTTTGCGTGCGCGCTTGTAACAAAACACCTTTCCGAGGTTCCCGAGGCTAAATCGTACAGCATGGCATCCATATTTTGTGCGAACCCATTAATAATAGTCGCACGCAAAGATAGCAGATCTACAAGTTGCGTGTATCATTGTGATTCATGACACACTGTCCTTTCTTTGCCTATCCATTTTGGTGTGAGCCGTGAAGGCCAGGTGGTTAGGAAAACGTCCCCTCTGGGTTTTACAAATGGAAGCATGCAGGTCAGATGAGCCATATGCAAGCAAGCAGGGCCAAGGAACAAGAACTGAAAGTAATGGTAAATAATACGTCATGTCCCTGGTGTTGTTCCGCAATTATTCTACATTGACAGGTGCTGAGTGGAGAGTGTGTTTGTTTGCCCAGAGAGCAGACGTAGCTCTCTCTGAGCAATAACATCCTCAAACTACTGAGAGACAGCTAAATCCAATTGCTAAGTGGTCGCGACATCTTTACTGCTCACGGTCATGAGTCGTGACTATACATTCATTTATGGTCGCAACTAGTTAGGTCGCGGGAGACCCTAACTCTAAACATGACCGCAAGCACGGAGCAGTGCATGATCACCAACCTGGTCCTCCCACAGAGCCCAGGAGGCAGTGTTGCCAACTTGGCACATTTGGCACTATATTTAGCTCTTTTTCAGAACCCCCTAGCGCCAAAAATTAGTGAAAAACTCATGCCGGAAAATCTAGTGCTTTTTTTCTGGTGAGTTGGGGCGAAATTGGTTGACAGGCGCCAGAGATAAAACCCTTGTTTTTCACATTTTTCCTCCTATAATAGAGTCCTCCTTCCTTCCTAGAAAGGACCATTGGTAACCAAATGGACCCTTATAGACCTGTTACTCTTGAAATCGTAAAATGTAACCAAACGGACCCTTTCGGGTCCGTTTGGTTTCATTTTACGCTCTGAAGAGTTAAATTATATTTTAAATAATTATTTATTACCTAATTTTCAAGAATATATCTATGATTTAGACTGACCAGATGTCCCGATTTGTGCGGGATTGTCCCGCATTTCACTCTCTTTTAAGGCGTCCCGCCGATTGAGACTTTGTCCCGCATTTTGATTGACAAGCTGTAGTTTTCATAATGTGCGCAAATTCGCAAAATATTGTGACACAATATAAAACACTGGTCCGCGGCAGCCTGCCTGTGAGCAGCGAAGCCTGTCCAAATGGGAAAGGGGCGGGCCGTGTGTGTGTTTGTGTGAGAGAGACGGTTTTATTTGCTGTCCCTGTTCCCATAGAAGTCTATGTAGAACAGCCGCCATTGGACTGACCCCATGAAGTGAACGGAGATGGGTAACTCCGTCTGTATTCTCGGTAGAAGCGGCGCGACATTGAGGTGTCCAAGTTTGAATGACCTATATAGGGACAAACTGGAGTTTGAATACTCCGTGTTGGGAAATCAATGCGCCTACTAGTAAAGTAAACGTCCACCACAACACAACAGCACTGTCTCACAACGTGTTATAGCTGCGTGCGTTGCAATGAATGAATACATGAAAGAAAAGAAACAAGGAGCCGAACGAAACTAAAAACAAAAGTAAATATAGTAATAAGGACTGGGAGACCATGTATTCCTGGGTGAAACCAGTGATATGCGATTCTGACAGAGTTTACTGTGATGTCTGCAGTGACAATGTGAGACTCACAAGCAACGTCTTGCTCGACCAAAACAAGATTCGAACACAGACAAGGTAACGGCAGCTGAACTATCTTCTGTTTACCAGTGTTGCCAACTTGACGCATTTGTCGCTATATTTAGCTTTTTTTCCAGACCCCCCTAGCGCCAAGATTAGTGAAAGTGCTGGTGAGTTGGTGTGAAATGACAGGCGCCAGAGATAAAAGCCTTGTTTTTCACCATTTTTCCTCCTATGACTATGATAGAGTTCTCCTTCCTTCCTAGAAAGGACCATTGGCAACCAAATGGACCCTTGTATATCTGTAACTCTTTGAGAGCATAAAATGAAACCAGAATGGACCCATAAGGGTCCATTTGGTTTGTGATGGACAAAACCTAAAAGTGCATAGCCTGTTCATGCTGCTATGACAGACATTTACAATTTGATGGCTCCAATGCTAACCAAACTTTTATTTATGTTTCTGGTGATTTATTTCATTCATTGTGTGCCTCTACAATTTCAGACTTGCAGTAGTTGTCTTTGTTAGGAGGAAGATACATTGATTAATATGTCTTTACTAGTTTTTTATTGGTTGCTTTGGCCCTGGTCCAGTTATATTGTCCAGGTGTATAGTTTGTAGGTAAATGTCCACTAAATGGTTAATTTAAAAACATTTCTGTTAAGTGCCTCTTATTAGTGGATGAAACAGATGGCAAACTATAGTGGTGGTATGTGAAGGGAAGAGTAGAAACACCTAAATTGGGTACTATTTATTCATTTGTGCGACAGTCCGACACGACCCCGCATGTGTCCCACATTGTCCCACACAAACACACTGTTTGTCCCACATCTGGTGAGTTGGGATCTGGTCACCCTATCTATGATGCATCTATATAAAATGCAGAATAAATAGTGGGCCCTGGCATGAAAATGGTTGAAACCCACATCTCTAGCGCATTCTAGTGCATTTTGGAAGTGCCACTAGAGCATTTTGAATTTTGGCATTTGGCAACACTGCCAGGAGGTGCAGGGAAAAGTTCCCCTGTCCCCTCCTGCCCTTGGGCGCCGCTTCAGTCAAGCCTCCCTCGTCTAGCTTTAGTAATAAAGTGGTCGCGACCTGGTCCTTGGTCGCTAGTGGATTTGCGACCCTGTCGCCAGTGGACCTGTTGGTCGCTATAGGACCCAAGTAGGACCAAAATGCAGGACAAGAGAGGAACCGAAGCAGAGTAGTCTACTTGCAGTAAGATTTATTCACCAAAATCCAGAAATAAGCATACACAGGAACACTATAGGCACTACTAGAAACCAAGTGACGTACAGTACAACAATGTTCTCGCAACTGAAAAATCAGGAGAGTATATAAATACACAACGACACACAGGTGAACTCAACTGAAAAATCAACACATTGGCAAAGAGACTAACAAGACAAGCGGAAACACTAGGCTAATCAGAGCACTGGTGAGTCAACACTTGGAACATGAGCAACACAGGAAAATGACTAATAACAAACTGTGTAAAGTGTAAACAAGAATTGACGCATCGTCAATAAATTGGCAGCTGCTGGATTATTTCTGCAGAATTGCTCTATGAAAAGTAAATACCTGTATGAAAAAAACAGCCTTTTTGGAGCCATAGTGTTGACAAGCAGACATTGCCTTCGCTATACAGTCTGACTCAGATGTAATATCTACTCCTAACTATATCATTCCAGTGTTTTTATTTTAACCAAAAGTATATGTGACAACAACAATCCATGAACAATCCTAGATTGGACGCATCCATAAACAATGCCCGCGACAACGCGTTGTAAGCTCTTGTAGCTTGTAGATTGTCTATTTTCTGAAATAGCAGATTCAGAAGCCACGATCCAACTCGACCCTGCAGAAAGTAACGAATGGTCTGGCCCAAAAGCCTGCAACTTTACTTTACTGTAGCAATAAAACAGTTGGCAACAGCCCAGCTTTAATAATCTTAAATCCCTTTATCCCGCTTACTCTATGGAGCGCCGTGGGAAACTGAGAGCTTGAGCGGTTGCCGAGATAGTCAATAGCCAATAGCCAAATTGTGGCGTTGCCAAGAGACCAGATAGCCAATCAGATAGCCGGTACAAAACCATCTCAAGGCTCAGAGGTCGGTTTACACTATAATGCGGGGGTAATCCAAGAGCCCTCGAGTATAGACAGAGTTATGACATCTCTGTTCACTTCCATGGAAAGGTCTAATGGCGGCTCCTTGCGTCGCCCTCGTGGAAAACAATGCATTTCCAATTCCAGTTTGTCACCCCTCAATGTCGCAACCTTTTGGCCAACCTCTTAGACAGTGGGATAATTACATCTCCAAAGTCACTGCGCCTGAATACTAGGCAGCCTGCAGCTGCCAAAAAGAAGGCATGACAGCTAGTGGACTTGGGACCTGGTTGCGACTCTAGTTGTTGGTCGCTAGTGGATTTTGCACCTTCCTGCTTCAGCTTTTAGAGGCGTTGAATTCACTTTGTCCGTGTAAACATGGACAGAGAGATAGAGATAGAGAGAGAGAGTGTGTTTCCGGTAGCTTTTTCACTAACTCTGATTAGATCAATACTGAAGGTGTTGCTGTGTACTTACGAAAGAGACAATTGTCTGGGAAAGGACAAACACTACGCCGCTAGACTCCATTAAACGTTGTCATAGAAGGGCAAAGAAGGCAACCTCATGGATATATTATTATTATTGCATGTAAAAGAAGAGCTGGTAATGCTGTTGGATCTTATGCCATGGTGTATCAGGATTTGGTTTTCAGAGCAGTCCGACATAGCAAACCTAAATATGGCTGTGTTTAGATTATTGAAAGTGTTGAGCTATATGTGATGTATGTGAGGACTGGATTGGAAGGAGTCTCCATCATAGATGTCTCAATACACGCACAACGCACGCACACACACACACACACACACACACACGCACACGCACATACACACTCAAATATACAACAGCACGTTGAGCAAAACGGCACCCCAGGGTCTCTGACCTATTTAGGGCCTATATAATTACATGCGCGTGTACTGTATGTGCACATGCGTGACACACACACACACACACGCACACACACACACACACACACACACCACACGCGCGCAGCGCGCGCACGCACACATGCATTCATGCACACACAACTTCACTGTACATTTCATGGTGACCTATAAATGTTTGGTTTACAATAAATAAAGTCAGTAGCTTTCCTTTAGACTCTAGAAACCCTCCTCCTGCTAGACGCTCATCTATTATTGTATGAATGAACTTGCGTTTGGAATTTGGATAACAAGCGCAGTAGACCAAAAGGCTATGTGGGGCAGATGTAACATTTCCCAATTTGGGGGGGGGGGGGGGGGGGCAGTTGAAAATGGTATGGGGGCGAAGTCGCACCCATACCATTTTCCGTTAGAGGACTTAGGTAATTGCTCAAGTAAGCATCAATAACAACATCAGTTGTTGAAGTTTGTTAATTTGAAATATCTTTGAAATTTGGGTTGTTTGCATGCCATCATGTTTGGTGGTGGGGCAGACAGGACATTTAGGAGGGCATTGCCCCCCCCCCCCCCCCCCCCCCCCCATGCCCATGCCTAGATCCACCACGGCTTGTGTTTCATTCTTCCCCCCATGTCTGCAGGCACGGACTGGCACCGAAAAAACGGCCCTGCAGGGGCGGATCTACGCATGGGCATGGGGGGGGGGGGGCAATGCCCCCCTAAATTCCCAGACTGCCCCACCAAACATGATGGCATGTAAAACAACAAGATATTTCAAATGAAAGTGCTTATATTTAAAATGATTTGAAACACTACTACTGCTACTAACTAACTACAGTTGTGCCACCACTGAACCAACTGCATTTCATCATTGAAAACAGAAAACTCTGAGTCAGACCTTTATCTTGATGCATGCTGCGTGTCTGTTGCAACTTCAACAACAACTGATGTTATTATTGATGCTTAATTGCGCAATAAAAGTCCTGTAACAGAAAATGGTATGCGTGCGGCTTCTTCGCCCGTGTCGCTTCGCGCTACAGGTGATAAAGCCGCACCCATACCCCCCCCCCCAAATGGGACATGTTATATCCGCCCTGCGGCCCTGGCATTTTGTGCTCACTTCTCCGGCCCAAAGACATCCAAAAGATACCACATGTCTTTTTTCTTATTACATTTTCTTATTGTTTTGGCTCAGCCCGGGTCCCACGACTGCCCATATGCAGCCCTTCTGGCATAATAATATGCCAGAATTATACGTGTGTCTGCAGCATGTGTGCTGTTTTTTGTCTTAAAATGTGTTCAAACAAATATTTCAGCACAATTATGGGAATGGAGGGAAGGAAAGAGAAGAAACAAGAGGGGTGTGTGTGTGTGTGTGTGTGTGTGTGTGTGTGTGTGTGTGTGTGTGTGTGTGTGTGTGTGTGTGTGTGTGTGTGTGTGTGTGTGTGTGTGTGTGTGCGCGTGCGTGCGTGTGAGTGGGGGCGGGGAGGGGCAGTTGATTGATTTGGTCTCTGCACCAACACTCTGGCACTGACTTGCCTCGATACCGGAGGCAGAGAACGGAGTGTGTCCGAGGTGTGTGTGTGCGTGCGTGCGTGCGTGCGTGCGTGTGTGTGTGTGTGCGTGTGTGCGTGTGTGTGTGAGTGTGTGTAAAGGAGGAGGCCACACAATATGGTTACACATGGGAGGCGGCATGACTGTGACTGGACTGCAGACGGTGGTCCCATATGTACTTATTGTTTTCGTTGAGTCAACCACCCGAAGAAAACAAAAAGAAAAGAAAGATCAGGTACAGAGAGAGAGAGAGAGAGAGAGAGAGAGAGAGAGAGAGAGAGAAGAGGAGAGAGAGAGAGAGAGAGAGAGAGAGACCTTGGACACAAGGGGGGCTTGCCAGAGATATAATAGCGCTGCTATGTCCTCTGGGTTCTTATGTAATGTTAATGGCACTACTGCAACCTGGCTGCGCTCTACACCCCATCAACCCCAATACCATGTGCACCTCCTCCTTTACTCACATCCCCCTCCGGCTCGTATGTATACAATATAGTATTCTTTTTTCTTCTGTTTCGCTCACTCTTCCTCCTCTCAACCAACACCACTGCTTCCCCTCCCTGTCATCCATATCCACGCCTGGGTCCTCCCCTCCTCCTCTCCATCTCTATCCCTCTCTCTCTCTCTCTCTCTCTCTCTCTCTCTCTCTCTCTCTCTCTCTCTCTCTCTCTCTCTCTCTCCTAATACCCACAGCCCTTCTTTAGTTATCTGCTCCCCTCGTCTCTTCTTGGCAGTAACAGTGTTTTTATTATCTAGCTACACCTGTGCCAGGATGGGTCAGAGATACTGCAGTGGAGCCGTCTTCACGCAGTCAGCTATCACCCAGCAGTCAATGCAGCTGAGACACAGCCAGAGACACACAGAGAGAGAGAGAGAGGTATGGACTATGGAGAGAGTATAGTTATAGGGTGACCAGATGTCCCTCTTGGCGTGGGACGATTCCCTCATTTCCAAGACTTTTTTTTAGGTGTCCCACCAGGGCTGGATCTAGGCATGGGCATGCGGGGGGAAATGCTCCCCTAAATGCCCTGACTGCCCCACCAAACATGACGGCATACAAACAACCCAAATTTGAAAGATATTTCAAATTAAAGTGCTTATAATTAAAATGATTTGAGGCACTACTACTGCTAACAAACTGATTGTGGCACCAGTAAACCAACAGCATTTCATCATTGAGTCAGACCTTTATGCATGCTGCGTGTCTGTTGCAACTTCAACAGCTGATGTTACTATTGATGCTTACTTGCCTGATAAAAGTCCTGTAGCCGAAAATGGTATGGGTCCGGCTTCATCGCCGCCCCCATACCATTTTCGCCTGCCCCTCATACAAATTGAGACCCCTGTCCCTCATGAAATTTGTGACTGACAGGTCATCAGGGCTCAAATGACCAAATATGTGGCTTTCTGTTGTCTCTCTTCCTGCCTATATTATGTGTTTTAGGTCTGTTAAATGAAGTATTTCCACACTCACTCCAGGGAGGCACTCTACATGTATTTATTTACCAAAAAAATAGTTGATCTACAAGCTCAAAACGCGTGGCACTGCAGCACATTTTGAGCTTGTAGATTATCTGTTCTTTGTTATATTTGAATCGAAATCCCAAATTATTATTATTTTTTTTTAATATGACATCAAGATCTTAATAATTTGCTAACCCTGTTTATTTCATCCCGTAGCGTTTCCCACACATGCTGCAATACTCCTGTCCCTCAAATGGACAGCTTGGATCTGGTCACCCTAGGGGAGAGGGGGGGTGGAGATGTCCGGTCAAGATGTATAGGCTTTAATTAATTGCATGTACTGTAAATGTACATGCGCACAGGCGTGCGTGTGTATGTGTGTGTGTATATGCACGCACCTGTGTCATGCGCACGCATGCACACACATTCCCACATGTGTGTGAGCTGCAGTGGGCCTGCCCGGTGATCAGGGCAGATGTAACATTTCCCGATTGGGGGGGCAGGCGAAAATGGTATGGGGGCGATTTCATCGCTCGTGCTCGGGCGATGAAGTCGCACCCATACCATTTTCAGTTACAGGACTTTTATTAGGCAAGTAAAGCATCAATAATAACATCAGTTGTTGTTGAAGTTGCAACAGACACGCAGCATGGATAAAGCTAAAGGTCTGACTCAGAGGTTTCTGTTTTCAATGATGAAATACTGTTGGTTTAGTGCTGCCACAGTTGTAGTTAGTTAGTAGCGGTAGTAGTGTTTCAAATCATTTTAAATATAAGCACTTTAATTTGAAATATATTTGAAATTTGGGTTGTTTGCATGCCACCATGTTTGGTGGGGCAGTCGGGGCATTTAGGCGGGCATTGCCCCCCCATGCCCATGCCTAGATCCGCCCCTGCCGGTGATGCATCACCGTAGTCTGTGGCTGTGGGCTTCCTACAGAGGGGGTGGCGGACGGTGCCAGATATGGCATGCTGTCGCCAGAACGCCAGAAATGGTCCCTGCTGCCACTTGCCGAAGAACCTCAATGGATCCTGACAGCTCTGTACATGTGCGTGTGTGTGTGTGTGCGTGTGTGTGTGTCGCTGTCATCACCGTGGGATGGTCAAGGGCAGGGCGGCTCTAGGCATGGGCATGGGGGGGGCAATGCCCCCCTAAATACCCAGTGTGCCCCCCCAAACACGATGCCATGCAAAACAACCCAAGATATTTCAAATTAAAGTGCTTATATTTAAAATGATTTTAAACACTACTCCTGCTACTAACTACAATTTTGACACCACTAAACCAACAGCATTTCACCATTGAAAACAGAAAACTCTCTGAGTCAGACCTTTAGCTTTATGCATGCTGCGTGTCTGTTGCAACTTCAACAACAACTGATGTTATTATTGATGCTTTACTTGACTAATAAAAGTCCTGTAACCGAAAATGGTATGGGTGCGCCCCCATACCATTTTCTCTTGCCCCTCCAACATGTTCTCTTGCCCCCCCAAATGGGACATGTTACATCCGCCCCTGGTCAAGGGACAAGGGAAAGAGGCACAAACTGGGGGACAGGGAGGGTCACCTTGCGTTGTCTTGTCTGACGTCTGTAATGGTGAAATACAGTATATATCTAGTTGGTGAATTCCACATGGAGCGTAGAGTCTGCCACGCTCGTCGTCAAACCCTCTGCTGTGTCAGCAGAGACTGCCATATATCCTGCAGCTCTGCTGCGCTCACACACTTTATGGGGACATTTCTACAGTGTCGGTAGGTATTGATATTTTTTAAGTGAAAGTATTAATACCACAAGGTATAGAAATCCTCTACCACAAGTAGTAGTAGGTCTACGAGCAATTCAGAAAGTTTGCCATCAAAATCTATTTAAAGTATCAAACTCATACTAAAAGCACTTGGCAGAATGTCCCGTTCCATCCCAAGTTTTCAGAGAGCATAGAAAACATCATTTTGAGAATAGCAGATCCACAAGCTCACAGCATGTTGTGGGCATGTTGTGAGCTCGAAGATCTGCTATTTCAAATACTAAAAAGAATAGCTTATGTATAGTATAAAACAAAATTGTTCAAATATTTGTAGTGGATACAGTAATTGGAGTTGACTGGAGACTGGAGTTAGACGTAAAAGTATTTGATAATTAATACTCGAATAAAGTAAAACAAAAGAAAGAAACTACCTCAAAATTGTACTAGTACTATACTTGGGCAAAGGTACTGTAGTAGCTTGCACCCAAAACTAAGGACTAAACATGCTCACAAGTTCACAACACAGTACACTTTACTGCATGTCTGTCTACTGTGTCGGTGTTTCTACTTTTAAAATGACCAGCTCAACAAGATCTACAGTACACATCAAAAATGTGATCCATTACTGAAAATCCATTTCAAGGCCCACTAGAAAGTTTGAGCTTTGAAATAGTGGTGATGGTGTTACTTACTGTTATAGTGTTTAAGATTAGAAAAAGGGTAGAAATGGAAGGTTTTCCTGTATATGCTATTACTGACGTTTGAAAACAGTATTTGAGGTTTGAGTTGACAGTTCGTGATGTCTAGTTTCTTGCACCCAAAACTAAGAACTAAACATGCTCACAAGTTCACAACACCGTACACTTTACTGCATGTCTGTCTACTGTGTCGGTGTTAAAACAGCACTCTGTGTTTTGCCCTGTATTGCAGCCGCCGCCGCTGCACTTTTCACTCACGAAAGGTTTGCTGCTACGCACACAGAGGCCTTTTCTCTAACAGTGACCCGTTTCATAATCATACAATTACATACATTTACACTTGGGACCTGCCCCTGTACAAGTACCGACCTCTATTACTGATCACCCAGCTCTGAGGGAGTACATTAATCATTCACTGTCCAGATTAAAACCTGGCTAATAGCGGCAGCGCTGTAACCCTGCATGGCAGGGGCGGATGTAACGGATGGGGGGGGGGGGGCAAGAGAAAATGTTATGGGGGCAGCTTCACCGCCCGTGTCGCTTCGCACCACGGGCGATGAAGCCGCACCCATACCATTTTCAGTTACAGGACTTTTAAGTAAAGCATCAATAATAACATCAGTTGTTGTTACAGTTGCAACAGACACGCAGCATGCATAAAGCTAAAGGTCTGACTCAGAGAGTTTTCTGTTTTCAATGATGAAATGCTGTTGGTTTAGTGGTGACAGAGCTGCAGTTAGTTAGTAGCAGTAGTAGTTTCAAATCATTTTAAATATAAGCACTTTAATTTGAAATATCTTGGGTTGTTTTGCATGGCATCGTGTTTGGAGGGACATTGCCCCCCCATGCCCATGACTAGATCCGCCCCCGCTGCATGGTCCTATGATCCTCGCTCAAGACATTAGAGGTTGAATTTATTGGAATCAAAACAAAACTCTAGCAATCTATTTTCCAGATTTCCCCCTATAGCTGAGAATTCTAGCTGGCGTCATCAAGGCCGGGTTTATTCCTTTAACTTCTCCAGTAAACTCTCAGAAAAGGGGGGGCGGGGTGTTATATGGCCCCGGGGTACATTGGCGGTCATTTCCTCTGCATGGTAATGCAGGGAGGCCTTGGCATGCTGCCCTGCTGGGGTATTTTCCAGGCCCGTAAAGAGGGGGATTGCCACGCCTTTATGTGGAAGACAAATAGAGGAGGTGGAGGGAGGACACGACTCACACAAGAGAGAGAGAAAGAGAGAGAGGGGGGGGGGGGGGGGGGGGGGGGGGGGGGGGGGGACGGAGGAAGGAGAAAGAGCATGAAGGAGAGAAGGAGGCAGATTTAGAATAGAAACAACACAGACCCTGGAATTTAATCAATGTAACTTATCATTCAAACACGACCTTCCTCAGGTCCCGTTTGAACGATCAAGATCACAGAACAACAAAGAACGTATAATTTGTCTTACTGTCTCAGTGAGCCCATTCTGTAAACAACTCCCCCCTCTCCCCTGACCCTTTTCTAGATCAGTCGCAGCATTCCGGTTTAGGTTTAGGCATAGGTTTCACTGAGGCTAAGTTTAGGGCTAGGGTTAGGGGTTAGCGTTAGCGATGAAAAAAGTTTTCCCAAAAGATTTGTGAAAAAGGTCAGCCAAAGGGCGCAGGCGTTGATTCCCGACCTGTCAACGGTCGCAAGATGATCTCACTGTCTCTCCAAGTGTCAGACAAATACACAAAGCTGCGTCTATGCAAATTCTACAAACTGTATGCAAATTAAAAGGGGTTAAAGTAGCTTAACCACTAACCACTAACTAGCACCATAAATGATGTGTGTGCGCACTCACACACACACACACACACACACACACACACACACACACACACACACCACACACACACACACACACACACACACACACACACACACACACACACACACACACACACACACACACACACACACACACCATACATGCACATGCGCGCACACACATACATGCACACGCGTGCACACTGACACTCATACACACACACACGCTCTGCAATTATAATACTGAAGTGTGGGTCATGACCGAAATAATAAGGTCACAGATACCATCGGCCGATGGCTGGCTCCTCCCTTAGAGACAGGGTGAGAAGTTCAATCACCCGCAAGAGACTCGGGAGTAGAGTCGCTGCTGCTTGGCTTGGAAAAGAGCCAGCTAAGGTGGTTTGGGTATGTATGTATAAAATATTACGGCTATACCTCCTGAGCGGCTCCAATAAGGAGGTCCTCCATGCTCATCCTACCGGGAGGAGACCCTCCTCTACAATGAGATCTCAAGGGGCTATCCTTTCAATAAAGTACTGGGCCAATAAATTCTGACCTTGTGGCAGACCGAGGTCCATGGTGGAGGGTGGGGGGGTTCTCCACACTGCTGGAAACTCTTCAGGATCCCCTAATGCAGGGCTGCCCAAAAGGTAGAGTAGATCGTGATCTACCAGTAGATCACACAGGCTCTGCAGGTAGATCACATGACAGTCCCCCAGCACTTGGACTCTTATAGATCTGTAACACTTGAGAGCGTTAAAATGAAACCAAATGGACCCTTACGGGTCCATTTGG
Organism: Benthosema pterotum; assembly: GCA_039105355.1. Lineage (NCBI taxonomy): Eukaryota > Metazoa > Chordata > Actinopteri > Myctophiformes > Myctophidae > Benthosema > Benthosema pterotum. Next base: position 44,080,698 of record CM076979.1, read on the forward strand.
TTTCATTTTATCACTCTCAAGAGTTAGTTAAATTATATTTAAATATCTAAATTACATAATTTTCAAGAGTCCATACAATTAGAAAATGGAAAATAACTGTTATTGTGGACAAAATGTAAAAGTTCTTAATTTGGGTGCAAGAAACTAAACTCAGCACACAAACTGTCAACTCAAACCTCAAATACTGTTTTCAAACGCCAGTAATAGCATAAACAGGAAGACCTTCCAATTCTCCCCTTCATTTTCATTTTAAGTGTATTATTCTTAAAAACCATCACCACTATTTCAAAGCTCAAACTTTCTAAGGGCCTTGAAATAGATTTTCAGTAATGGAACAATCACATTTTTGATGTGTAGATCTTGTTGAGCCGGTCATTTTGAAAGTAGCTCTCAAGTCCACCAACAGCTATCAGTGTGGATGTAACCTGGACTGGTCGCAGCCGCAGCTACAGGTTCCTTGTGGTTGCAACCTGGTCGCGACTACTTTATAGGTCAATGGAGACCCTAAGCCTAAACTTAACCGCGAGCGCGGTGCAGTGCCGAACCAGTGCTGACCAACCATATCTCTAACCGCAAGCAGGAGTTGCAGGGCAAAGTTCCCCCATCCCTCCCTGCCCTTGTGTTCCTCTGTTGTCTGACCATTGTGACCAGAAAACCTGGTTGTCACTAGCAGGCAAGTGGTTGCGACTTGGTTGCAACTCAAACAATGGTTGCGTTCTGGCTAGTGGATCACCAAACACGACCAGAAAAACTGTTCACACTAGTAGTGCATCTCGCTCTTCCTGGATATGTCTGGAGCCCAACTCCAGATAAGTCTAGTCTAAAATTGAATTCAGCGCTCCATCAGAGAACGAGACTGGCATACGTACCTCAACAGTAGGTGTAAAGGCTCAAACACTTCTCCTGGGTGAAGTGACTTGTGGTGAAAGTGTTTCACCGTCCGTGATACTACTTTTATAGGGTTAGAAAACTCTGTCATTCACCGCGGTGTTCAGCTAATCTCAACACAATCTCCTTGTTTTTACGATCTGACAGGTCCTTTCACATTGGAGCTTTCACCCTGCTCAACTGATTGGTCTAGAAGACATCCGACTCCGCCCCCCTCCTCACCACAACAACAACAACAACAACAACACAGAGGTGTCCTGAACTGAATCACCACGAGTTAGATGGCCTTAACTCCTTTAGTATGTATGATGTTTACACAGCATGTCAGGTCTCCACCATGTAACGCAGGTAGTGTTTTCCGTATGGGCTTTGATTCACACGCAGTGATTGGACTGAGAGTTTCGGAAGGAAGCACGCAGCGTCCTCCTCCCTGCAGCCTCATGATGAGGCCTGAGAATAGCAGCTCTGTGGTCCCGTAATAGAAAGTTTTCTTCCTCAGAGAGCTGGTAGCTCATTACCAGAGGACTCCCCCCCAGGGCTCTGCAACCCCCAGCCCATGCAGCACCCGCACCACCAGCGACCGACCACACATCCCATCCCTCATCCCAGCATCACCTCACCCCTGAGATATAGAGCGTGATGGGTCCCCCCCCCTGCATTCTATTCTAAGAATGCCCAACGCATGCATGTGATGTATACCACCGGCCCGACCGCCTGCCTAATTTTAGCTGCTTTTTCTAATTGCGGGATTTTAGGGCTTGCCTTGTTTTTTTTTCGGCGTCCCGTTTTGGCCCGACCCCATTAGCTTAGCGTGTAAAACCCATGTTGCTTTACTTCCATGGTCCAATGACCTACAAAGTGAAAATCTAAAGCGGAAGGCCTAGAGCCGCGTTCGAACCCGAGCTGCAATGGCTGGTCACCCTGTCACGCATGCACAAGACGAGCCGGTAGGGTACACTGTATTTAGCCATCCGGTGTCATTCCTGTTGCCCTTTTGTCACATATCTGTGCAGGGGCGGATGTAATATTTCCCAATTGGCGGGGCAGGAGAAAATGGTATGGGGTCGGCTTCCGATCCCCATTTGACCCCCATTTTCAGTTACAGGACTTAAATTAGGCAAGTAAAGCATTGATAATAACATCAGTTGTTGTTGAAGTTGCAACAGACACACATCATGCATAAAGCTAAAGAGTTTTCTGTTTTCAATGATGAAATGCTGTTGGTTTAGTGGTGCCACAACTGTAGTTAGTAGTATAGCGTTTCAAATCATTTGAAATATAGACACTTTACTTTGAAATATCTTGGATTGTTTTGAATGCCATCATGTTTGGTGGGGCAGACTGGGCATGGGGTGGATCTAGGCATGCCCATGCCTAGATCCACCCCTGCTTCCCTCCACCCTCTCTGTCCCAGGCAGGTTGGAACCAGGCGACAACCTTTCCTGATTTGGACGCTTTTATGATGAGAATTCCCCACCTCAATCTCTTCTGTTTCCCTTCTTAACCCTCCCACGGGTTTCATGCGCCCTTACTGACGCACGCATATGCACACACGCACGCACACACACACACACACACACACACACACGCACGCACGCACGCACGCACACACACACACACACAAGCACACACACACACACATAGAGATGAACGTTCCTTTCTACACCACTGTGTCCTTGATGGGTTGCATCCTCTCTTCTCTCCTCTTACTTTCTGTCTTTTACTTCAATCAAGCCGTCGTCTGTTTGGTTCCAGCGGAGTGCTGAGGGCTTTCACTCAGACGGCATAGATGATGAAAAGCATTCGGAATGGATTCAGATCATATTTTATACAGAGTCCCACTTCCCCAAAACAGACACGGAGAGAGACAGATGCACTCCAAAACATCGACTTGCAGTAAATTAATCCTTAAATAGGTCTCTCGATTATTACTGAGTCTATTATTTTTGGATTTGCTCTAATTTGCGTGTGTGTGTGTGTGTGTGTGTGTGTGTGTGTGCGTGCACGCGCCTGCGTGCATGTGTCCTGTCCTGTCCTGTTTCATAATGTGCCTACAACATAACAAATTCCCCAGTAGCTTTCAGTATCTGTCACATTTAGTTTTTTGCTGTTAAACACCTTCTGCTAATATAGAAATGTAACAATGAGAGCTGCACGATTCTTTACTAAACTGTTGCATTATGGGACTGTAAACCCCCCCAGTAGAATCAGTCTGTGCCTTATGAATGTTCAGATGCTAGTTATCAGTACTATAGTGAAGCAAACGTAATAGAGCCGAACCAATGCCATAAGTTTGGGACAGATGCCTGCCTATACCGTTTTTTGGATAAACCTACTCCGATGTTATACCAATGTTTTGGGCCGATGTTTAGCAATCAATTAAAACAATAATAATAATAAAAAACATTTTAAAAAAAACTTCTAAACTTCTAAAGGTTAACAATAGAATATAACATTGAAAACATTTAATTCAGACAACAATACAGTAAAGGAGAATTGCACAGCAAAAGTTTTTTTTTATCTTTATTTGCACTTAATTTGTTAGAAAAAAGTGTTTTTTGTGAAAACACTCCTTAATGGCTGGTTTCCGTCTCCCAAAATAGGCTTATAATGGGGCTAAGGGGTCTAATGCAAGTTCACCTATATACATCGCTTCAAATGCAATTTACTGCCATATATTGTCTCCCCACCATGTCAGTAGTGTGTTAACACTCACACTTTCACTGTTGTTACAGCAGTGATTCAGCTGTCTCAAAAGGTGGGGGCGTGGCACATTGTTCATGGCTGAACCACTGCTGAAACGAAAAGTTAAACGTTACAGCACAGTGTGACAGCATCACAGCCAGATACTGTATCTTCCTCCCAGAACACATACTAAGTAGCGACCTGCAGTCGCAATTAACATGGAGTGCAGTTTCTTTTCGCGGTGAAATGTCAGCCCCTTGAAATGAAAACTATACGTGCTTTTTTCCCCACTACTGCTAAGTGGGCAGCCATAATCGGTTTGTTTGATGATAGCAGACGGAAATATTCCAATAAAAGTTAGCGGAGAAGGTTGTACGTGCGTGGTTTCAAGTGCTGCTCTTGCCTAACGTTTTAATATTCACACGCTGACGGTCAAATTGGAGAAGGCTTTCATATTACTCAGCACAGGTTTCATGTGTAATGAGAGAGCATATGAATACATTAGGTATGGATTGACCTGCTATGACAAGCAATTTAATTCCAAACACAGTTTAGGCACCTGTGGGACAGAGCAAATTAGCATTTTTAAATAGGGATTATAATGGGCCAGGCCAGTCGTGCATGCGTGGGTGCGTGCGTGCGTGTGTGTGCATGCGTGCATGTGTGCGTTTGTGCGCACACACACAAGAGCTCAGGCTGGCAAAACATCAGCTCATTTACCACATCACAATGATTATTGCAGTCTGGAGTGAAAACCATGCTGCACACACTCCTATTATTAGGTTCTTGGCTTTGCATATTTCAGTCAAGTACTCGTCTCTGATAGAGAGATTGGAAGATATACAGAGAAATAGAGCTTGAGGTATACAGCGCGGGCGTGCACTTGTGTGTACGTGTGTTCGGCGCTGGGGTGGATCTAGGCATAGGCATGGGGGGGTGGAATGCCCCCCTAAATGCCCAGTCTACCCCACCAAACATAATAGCATGCCAAACAACCCAAGATATTTCAGTGCTTGTATTTAAATGTATTGGAAACACTACTACTACTACTACTAAGTAACTACACCTGTGTCACCACTAAACCAACAGCATTTCGTCATTGAAAACAGAAAACTCTCTGAGTCAGACCTTTAGCTTTATGCATGCTGCGTGTCTGTTGCAATTTCAACAACAACTGATGTTATTATCGATGCTTTACTTGACTAATAAAAGTCCTGTAACTGAAAATTATATGGGGGGCGGCTTCATCGCATGTCGCTTCGCGCCACGGGCGATGAAGCGCCCCCTTACCATTTTCTTCTGCCCCCCCCCCCCCCCAATTGAGAAATGTTATATCCACCCCTGGTTGGGCGGGTGATGGAAGAATACATCTTTGGAGGTAACTCACTCCAGCATGCTAATCCTGTCCTTTGGGAAGGGAAGGCACTCACTCCATTAACAGAGAGGCCTGGAGGAGTCCTACATCATCCGTCTTCTTCCTACGAGGAGGAGCTGAGCGCTAGAGACGTATTTCTTTATGAAAGGTCAAGAGCCGTGCTCAAACTGACCATATGTAACCAGTAGATCGGAGACCAGTTGGGTGTCATAGCACCACCCCCCTCAGCACGGCATATCAGGTAGCTTGCCAGGCAGGGTGCCTCCACATTGCTTTTTGCACAGTCTGTGTTTCGGACCGACCTGTGATATCACGTCCTCCTTTTTTGAATGGGTTTCAATGGGCACTTCCGGCTTCTTCCTGTCTGAATTTTGGACAGTGGTCAGGCACAGGGCCTACAGACTGCAGATTTTCACATTCCAACTTTCGGCCGGGGGTGTGACGTCACGTCCTCCTTTTTTGAATGGGTTTCAATGGGAACTTCCGGTTAGTTCCAGTCTGAATTTCGGCTGCGGGCGGGTCTTTCCTGCTGCCTGAGCACTGTCCGAAATTCAGACAGGAACTAGACGGAAGTTAGATGTGACGTCACACCCCCGGCCGAAAGTTGGAATGTGCAATCTGTAGTGTAGAGCCACCCGCAGCAGCGTGTTCTGTCTCTAAGTTGATATATGAAGACAACCTCCTTTATACTTCTTATACGTCTTGTCCCCTTCTCTTGTTAGACGTGATGGAGCTCTGACTTAGGCAGCAGCATATGTGCGTGTTTGAGAAGCCAGGTAGGCTATGCTTACCTCCAAGTGCGACAGCACACACTTAATCCAAGTTGTAATACTTCCCTGTTATTTATAAAACACGCTTGTCTCACTGTTAGATGCAGAGGCGAGTGGCGAACGAAACGTAACTAAGAACGTGTTCCTGTGTGTGTGCGTGCACACGGCATTATTTGGAGGTACGCCGGGTCCATGTATCACAGCATAACAGCATGTTTTTATGAATGAAACAGGAATCTTCATTATGCTTTTGTATTACCTACTGAGTAACGTCTATCAGACGAGCATGTCTGTGTGTGCACACTACTATATCGAGGTAGGCTTGTGTCTGTATAGGACAGAATAGCAGTTCGTTTTTTTAAACTTCATTATTCTTTTGTACTACACAGAAGGTGTGCCGTTTTAAACAAAGCTACTGGCATATTGGATAATATGTTTCTGTGTGTAAGCCTACACACACCCAAGCTCAGAGGTAGGCAGCATCCACATTGTGATAGACTAGCAGCCTGTATCTTATAAATGTTACTATTATACGGACTGTTTCTGAATAGAACTAAAATGCCAGTCATGTTTTATAATGTTTTGTACTATGTATTTTTATACAGACGGTGGCCTGGCCACATACATTGACACCGCCTGTTTAATCCTCACCCTGAGTGCCTTGAACACCTTATTAGGGTACGTTTACACAAAAGTTATGTAAAGCACATTTAATGTATTTTACTAGTATTTTTCTAGTGTCAGACGCGTGTTGTAGTTCCCCTCAGCTAGTGACCACGGAAGGCTTAATATTGTACTGAACTCGCATCCACTTGCTGCCTTTTAGCTTGACTAACAAAACGGTGAGGCATGCTGTCCGTTCCTTCCAGCACAGATGCGGATTCTATTCCTTCCATTTGCCCCCACGCAGCTAAACTTCGCAATGCACGGCTTCACCTCAGTGGAGATGGCATGGCCATCAGTTCACCGAAGCAGAACCACACAAATGGAGACGCAAAGACCTTGAAGTTGTCTATGAATGGTTCAGCCCCACTTACTGGAGACAAAGACCAAGTTAGAAATGGATCATCCCATGTGAATGGGGATATGGGTGAGACGGAGAAAGGAGACGTGGACAATGATGGTAGGGTGTGGATCCGCCCCGACTTGCCCAGCAAGTGCACGTGGCGACTAGGCATGCCCAATTCTGAGTCACCTCATACACATCCACCACGCACCAAAGCTCCCGGTATCCTTCCCAACGTCCTCAGGAGGATTGGAGACACGCCACTGGTCCGTATGAATAAGGTCAACAAAGCCTTCGGACTCAAGTGTGAGCTCTTGGCCAAGTGTGAGTACTTCAACGCCGGAGGAAGTGTGAAGGACAGGATCGCCTTGAGGATGGTGGAGGACGCCGAGAGATCTGGCCTGCTCAAACCAGGGGACACCATCATCGAACCCACCTCCGGCAACACGGGCATCGGCCTGGCCCTCGCGGCTGCCGTCAAAGGCTATCGCTGTGTCATTGTCATGCCTGAGAAGATGAGCACGGAGAAGGTGGACGTCCTGAGAGCTCTCGGGGCAGAGATCGTGCGCACTCCCACTGCCGCGAGCTTCGATTCGCCAGAGTCCCACGTGGGCGTGGCTTGGCGTCTGAAAAACGAGATCCCCAACTCGCACATCCTCGACCAGTACCGCAACCCCAGCAACCCCCTGGCTCACTACGACACCACAGCCGAGGAGATTCTGGAGCAATGTGACGGAAAATTGGACATGTTGGTGGCTGGAGCTGGCACAGGGGGCACGATCAGTGGCATCGCCCGCAAGCTGAAGGAAAGATGCCCCAATATCAAGATTGTGGGAGTTGACCCTGAGGGCTCAATCCTGGCCGAACCAGAAGAGCTGAATAAGACCGATAAGACTCAGTATGAAGTGGAGGGCATCGGATACGACTTCATCCCCACGGTGCTGGATAGGTCTGTGGTGGACCAATGGTACAAATCCAATGACGAGGAGTCTTTCGCCATGTCACGCATGCTGATCAGAGATGAGGGATTCTGTGCGGCGGCAGCTCCGGCACAGCCATGGCAGCAGCCGTGAGAGTGGCCCAGGAGCTGAAGGAGGGCCAGCGCTGCGTGGTCATTCTGCCAGACTCGATCCGCAACTACATGACTAAGTTCCTGAGTGACAAGTGGATGTGCGATAAAGGTTTCCTCAGCCCAGATGACCTGATGATCTCTAAGCCATGGTGGTGGAATGTGACTCTGCAGGGCCTGAATCTCTCCACACCCCTTACAGTCCTGCCCTCGGTGTCCTGCCAGAAGACCATCAAGATACTGAAAGAGAAGGCCTTTGACCAAGCCCCAGTAGTTGACGAATCGGGTGTGATTATGGGAATGGTGACTCTGGGGAACATGCTGGCCTCCATGTTGGCTGGGAAAGTGAAGCCCTCAGACCCTGTCAGCAAGGTGCTCTACAAGCAGTTCAAACAGGTGCGCTCGACGGATAACCTGGGGAAAGTGTCCCGTATCCTGGAAACGGATCATTTTGCCCTGGTGGTGCATGAGCAGATCCAATATAGGATGGCTGATGGTTCCACCTGCCCGAGGTATATGGTGTTCGGCGTTGTGACGTCAGTCGACCTCCTCCACTACATCACCACGCACCAGAGGCCAGAGCGCACACTGTCTGAGTGCTCTCTGTCCGACGACATGTCTCTGTAAACGTCTCTTTTCAGTTTCACTGATTGACGAGTGACGACGATGATATGAATCCTAGTGTGGTATAGATTTAAATCGTAATGCATTTCACCTGTTAGCACATCATTGAATTTGGAATAGTGTAGGCCAGAGGTGTTCTACCGATGAAGCAGGGGCCCCCGCCCTGACTTTATTGACCTAGGGACCACCATAGTTATTTTTATTACATTCTCTTACTGAATCCATTAAATTCAGGTCAAATAACATATTGTGCTAAGGACATATTGTGCTGATAAGGTAGACATGACATACAGGCACTTTCACTTTCAAAGAAGGATGACTCAATTGGGCAAGATTTCTAACTCCCTTTTCTTAACCTTGATCAGACTTCTCAAGGTCCAAGGTTCTTCATTTGTCACTCCAGTGTATGTCAGGACATATACAGGGATGAAATAACGTTTCCATTGTTCCCAGTGCAATAAGACAATAGACAGTGCAATAAGAAAAATGACAAATACAAACAATACAAGAAACAGTAAGTGATGTAGTGCAACAGACTAGAGTATTAAAGTGCAACTGTAACAGTATAAAGTGGGGTGAAGGTGCTAAGCTACAACCAGGTATAATTATAAAGTGGCAAGTAGTGAAAGTTAAACAGACAGCTAGACAGGAACTAGACAGGACATCTAAACTATACGGCTAAGACTAAAACATACTACAACTAAGCAGCTAAAGGACACATAATATACTACAACTATGGAATACTAAAACTAAAACTATACATCTAACATACTAAAACATACTACAACTATACTATTACAACTATACTAACGGCTAAGTTATGACAACTATGACAGAGTAGGGGTATTACTGTAGGGGTATTTCTGTACATGTGCAAAGAGGATAGCACCAGTTCGGTACAGTCCTTCTGGTTGTGTGTGAGTTGTGCGTATGAGTGTATGCATGTGCGTGTGTGCGTATGAGGTAGTTAAGTCCAGCGTGTGTGTACAAGTGAGTGTGACTGACACAGTAACTGACACACTTCCACGGAACATCGCACAAAGCTTTAGTGTGCTGTTCCGTAGGAGAAAACACACAATCTTCAATTTGCTTAGTTTGCTACATTACTACATGCAAGTTCAAGGGCCACATGGAACACTTTCACAGACAACCAGTGGTCCACGGAAAACACCTGGTGTTGTAGGCTATTATGGTGCTGCATTGCTACTCGCCTATTGGGCAGTGTGGTTCTTTAGTGGACTGGTGACGTACCATAATTAAATAGCAATTTCCTATGAAATGTGATACGAAAGTCTGATTGTTCAAAATTGGTTATTTGTGGGAATAGAAAACACCAACATCCCATTGAATTTCATGTTATATTTTATGTTATATTATATCCTTTATGTACAGTACATGAGTAAGTGTAGACTAAATTACTTTACACCACTGGTTAAAAGTACTGTTCCCTGGCCAGTGACCTGAGAGAGGAATTTCTCTGAAACTCTGTCATGACTAAGGGCTTATGCAATGACACGCCAAGCCCATGACATATGGGCTTTGTATCAGAACAGAGGGAAAATGTAATTGACAGCCAGTTGATAGGGATATCCTCCCCGAAGGCACGCACATCTCTTTTCACATGTCCAGCCCTGTGAAGGTCAACCACTGGTGTCCCCCCGGAGCTTTGGATTTATTACCCGTCCAAGGACACTTGACCAAGACAGACGGTCTCAAAACCTTTATCTTGCAGTCTGAGTTAGAAGGCCTTTTCCCCACTGCCCTGACACTTGTGGTCTGACAGCAAAAGGCAGGGATTGTGTCCTTTAGGATACCTGTAGTTTAAACAATACATGATCATAATTCATGTCAGGGGCGGATATAACATTTCTCAATTGGGGGGCAGGAGAAAATGGTATGGGGACGGCTTCATCGTCAGTGTGGCTTTGCGCCCGGGCGATGAAGCCGCACCCATACCATTTTCCATTACAAGACTTTTATTAGGCAAGTAAAGCATCGATAATAACATCAGTTGTTGTTGAAGTTGCAACAGACAATATATAGAAAAGGAGCAGTTGTTTTTAGTCAGGCTAATGTAAATGCTTTCATTTTGTAGCCTACCTTTATTGAAAGTTGCACAAAGTTTAGTCATAAGTGCAAGGAGTGTACATGATCCGTGGGTATGGAGGATACAAGCCCAAGTATGGATTAAGCATAAAAGAAAGTTAACCTATGATCTATTAACACCCCATCCATTGCTTTAACTTGGTACGTTCCAACCGGCTCCCTGTGCCAAATTGGTCAATCGTTCTGATTGGCCCAGAGACATTAGTGTCGCAGATGCGACATTGAGGGGTCAGAAACTGAGCACCCGGGCGCTGTTCATGCTGTTCATGCAGCTACAAAGAGGGACAGAGTGGAGTCGGAAATACATTGTTTTCAAAGAGGGAAGCAAGCGGAAGTCTTTCTCGGGTGTAGCATGCTGTTGTCATGACAGTCCCAGACTGACTGAACAGAAGAAGTATCATGGAACAAAAACACAACAACAAGCTTTTAGCCAAAGGTCATAATAAACCTTGCGTCTTTGACTTTAACTGTAGACTACACGCTTTTGGAATTACGTAAAACATGGATTATCCTTGGTGGCTGCGTCATTAGGTGAGTAGCCTAGTTTAATTGTATAATTTACAAGCTGGTAGGCCGCCTATTCATAACAGGTAGGCCTATTCATTCGTGTACGTTCTAGTTCATAGATGAAGTGAAAAGTAAAACACCACGTGCACCGTGGAGTGGAGGCATCGTGCGCATTGGCTGGTTGGAGCTCAATGCATTATCTGTCTGTACTGTCATGTCATGTTGCAACAACACCTGCAGCCCTACTGTCAATAACTGGCCATTGTTGAGTAACCAGCTAAATATTATAGATGTAGCCTATATAGACTATAGATAAGACGTGAGCCGAACCTATGGTGTATTAATTATGAGTGGAGGGGGGGAGGACAATTTAATTCACAGGGAGGGTGGCGATTTTTTTATTGCAGTTCACATACATTTCCTCCAGGGGGCACTAGCCTTGAAGATCTACAAAAAAAGTTATTGTGGCTATTTGAATCTCTTTGAATTGAACTATGGCACAACAGTACCATATTATCACATGATTCAGTAATACATTATTGAGTGCTTCTATATTTCTTTAGTAGTCAGTCAACTCAAATGCAATAATAGCAGGCTGTGTGTGTGTGTGTGTGTGTGTGTGTGTGTGTGTGTGTGTGTGTGTGTGTGTGTGTGTGTGTGTGTGTGTGTGTACTACTTCTGCTGTCTGCTGAAAGAAAGCATAAAACTGTTAAAGGTCAGCATAGTCACAGGGAACTATAATAAAGGCTTTAATATTGTTTTTTTGTTTTGTCCGTTGAGCAAGAGAGATCTCTAGGTTCTGTTCTTTTATTTTCTTCATACTGGATGCAGTCTGTCTCACAGGCTTGTTGGGAACTATGTGCACCTCATTCAGTCTCTCTCACACACTGAGTCACACAAACACACACTCCACCTCTCTGTCTTTCTCACACGTACACACATATACTGCTGTAAAAAAAAAAAAAAGATCGATAGAGAAGTTACTTTCTTGGCCAACAAAAGGAGACCCATGTTGAGTGGAGAGGAAACGCGATGTTGTATTTCTCTCTAGCACCCACACACACACACACACACACACACACACACACACACACACACACACACACCACACACACACACACACACACGCACAATGTCAATTGTCAATTGTCAATTCTCTTATCCAGAGTCCATTTTTATATCGATCCAAAAAATACTGTAGCTTTTTATAGCTGCAGGCCCCGAGCATGGTATCACATCTCCTCTTTACAACACTCTCTCCCTGTCTCTCCCTGCCTCTCTCTCTCTCCAGGGGCGGATCTAGGCAATGCCCCCCTAAATGACCTGACTGCACCACCAAACATGATGGCATGCAAACGACCCACATTTCAAATGTATTTCAAATGAATGTGCTGATAATTAAAATGATTTGAAACACTACTACTGCTACTAACTAACTACAGCTGTGTCGCCACTAAACCAACAGCATTTCATCATTGAAAACAGAAAACTCTCTGAGTCAGACCTTTAGCTTTATGCATGCTGCGTGTCTGTTGCAACTTCAACAACAATTGACTTATTATTGATGCTTTACTTGACTAATAAAAGTCCTGTAACTGAAAATGGTATGTTGCCCCTCCATTTTGCCCCTCCATTTTCTCTTGCCCCTCCAACATGTTCTCTTCCCCCCTTAAACGGGACATGTTACATCCGCCCCTCTCTCTCTCTCTCTCTCTCTCTCTCTCTCTCTCTCTCTCTCTCTCTCTCTCCCCCTGTATCTCTCTCCCTCTCCCTTGCTCTCTCCCTCTACCTTTCTCTTACCCCTGTTTTAGTTTTGGGCAGCTTCCAAAAATTTAAATGCATCATACAGTATTCGCAGAAACCGTACTACTTGTCACTGTTTGTTGTCCGCTCACGCATAACACAGCACAATTGTCCAAGGGGATTCATTGTTGTTGTTGTTATTGTTGCTGTTATTATTCTATTTCCTTATGACAGAGGGACAGAAGGGAGAATGGGGGGGGCGGAGTGCGGCGCTGCGAGGAGCCAGAGGTGCAGTATGCACTTTCAGGCTGTGTTTTTGCTGAGTCAGGAAAGCTCTCTCTTGGTGAGCGAGAGAGAGAGGAAACTTCACGGAGAGAGTGTTGCAGAATGGTATTTGCATATTCCACAGTACCCTCATCCTACCTCCTCCCCCACACACACACACACACACACACACACACACACACACACACACACACACACACACACACACACACACACACACACACACACACACACACACACACGCATAGAGTGTATTCCCCATATAGGAATCCCAGCTGGCGCATGCAGCTGAGGAGGATTTTGCAGGTGGATCATTCCATATGGCCAAATTCCAGAAATGTGCAAAAATGAAAAGGTCCTGCAAAGCGCTGTAACTGCAGTGTGTGTGTACATGCAGGAGTGTGTGTGTGTGTGTGTGTGTGTGTGTGCGTGTGTGAGTGTGGGAGAGAGAGTGTTCATGTTTCTGTGTGTGTGTGTGCGTGTGTGCGCGTGTGTTTTTGTGCTTGTCTGAGTTTAACAGTGTGTTTACTGCTGGAGGTTATATTCCCTCCTCTCCAGTGTGGAAAAGGCAGACGATAACAAACTCAGAATAGCATCAATGAGGCCATCCATCACCTCAAACACACTAGTCACTATGACCAGCCTCCAGGCTCTGTGGGACACAGACTGGCTCTACCCTCTGAGATGGCAACAAACGCTGTGCACCTAGCAGGGGCGTTTTTGCCATTAGGCAGACTAGGCAGTTGCCTAGGGCGCCATGAGGGGAGGGGGGAGGGGCACCAGGGCGACCACCAGACATGCTTTAAAAGGATACCAGGCTAATAAGACTAATATGGATACTTGCCCTCTATAACTAGAATTGAACACAAAAAACACATAATATGTTCTTAAAAAATAGTTCATTTTATTCTATTTTATTATTATTTTATTTAGGAGATTTTCCCTGGAGCCCCCCTTACCAAATGGACCCGTTAGGGTCCAAATGGACGGCTCCAGGGAAAATCTTGCCTAGGGCTCCAAATTGCTTAGAAACGCCACTGGCACCTAGCATAGGCGTATGTGTTTGAATTTGAGTTATTTAACTATAATTTATAGAGAGCTGATTTGTGCAAATAATAATAATCGAAAACAAAAAATGGGGTTAGTCGGGTTAGTTAGGGTTTCCTCCTGACAGCAATAACCCTAACTTCATTTCTTAGGTTTTTATTATTTGCTGGTATTCTCAAAACGCTATGGTGTAGCCAGGTATGGTGTAAGTCCTCTCAATCAGACAATGAAGCTGCCCCCAGTGGGCCAGAATGCGATTGTTTTTCACCGGAAAAACAACCAGGATTTGCGCCCTCTACCGATATTGCCAATAGAAAACTTCCATAGGAAATATTTTTCCTTCAGTGAAAAACGATCGCGTTCATATTACCTGAGATGGAATGGGATGACCTCTCTCTTCTATGAACAGTATGAGATGTATCAATCATGCACTACTGTTATGGGCACAATGATGGCTAATATCTCTGGCAGCAAGCTGTGCAGTAAATGAATGGGAGCTAATGAAAGGTCAGATGAAGTGTCATGTGTGTGTGTGTGTGTGTGTGTGTGTGTGTGTGTGTGTGTGTGTGTGTGTGTGTGTGTGTGTGTGTGTGTGTGTGTGTGTGTGTGTGTGTGTGTGTGTGTGTGTGTGTGCGCATGCGCATGTGTGTGCGCGCGTGCGTGTGTGTGTGTGTGTCAGGGCCAGATCTAGAGGGCCCACCCAAATGTGCATCCTGCCCACCCACTGAAAGGTAATATCATTGGTCCTGGGACCACCAGTGGTTGAGAGAGGTCCAGGTGGTCCTGAGCTAAATGGTGGAAAGTTGGTTAACCAGATGTACACAACAGCAATATTTCTGATTTGCTGAACACAACCACCCTAAAGAATAATCATTGGGTGTGATCGGGTGATCTTGATAAATGATTTACTGTAACTCATCAAGAGCGTAAAAATGAAACCAAATGGACCCTTGCAGGCCCTAAGCCCTGGTGTGTGTATGTACTGTGTGTGTGTTTGCACGCACGTCGTGCGTGTGTGTGTGTGTGTGTGTGTGCGTGTGCGTGGTCAATTTGAGCCTGTAGCCGCTGGGGTGAACGATTTGAGGTGAGCCGAGAAGGGAGATTTCAGCACCAAGGACAGCGCTGGCCCTGGGTCAGCTCATTTAGATACGTGCCTGTTCCCATTCTTTTTATCAGGCTTGGAAATTATGACATCTGGGGTCTAATTAGCGAAGCACTGACAGCACCGCCGCGGTCTAGATCAGCCCAGGGCTACTAATGCCGCGTAGAGTCTGTCCTTTGTGTGCTTTGAACTCAAATTAGCCTACCTGTTGGGGTGGGGGACAAAAAAAACACCAGGTCTGGGATTAAAAAGAAGTGTGCTATGGCTGTTTAGGATTGCTTTCCCCTCCTCCCTTCTCCGCTTTTGTTAAACTTCAGCTAAATAAACCTGCTTGCGTTGCAGACTGGGAAAAGAAAAAAAAAAACGTGCCTCTGCGGGTGGTTGTCGGTCAGCGTTTCACCGCAGCGCTTAATGCCCACATGTGAGTGAGCACTTGTGCAATGGTCTTCACTCTGAAAGCAGCATGGAGGAGGAATTGAGGAAAGCCCGGTCATCATCGTTGTGCAGCAGAGTTGCCTTGGCACAGTGTAGCTTATAGGAGGAGGCTTGCAGTCCTTCAGAGGGTTTAAGAGCATCCTGCTTAGTGGAAGTGCACCGATGATGAACTGTGCCTATTAGAGATCGGCGGATTTATCCGCGGATGATCCGTGGCATCCGAGGGTTAGGATGGATCAGGGCTGAAGGGCTATATCATTTATTAATATTGGATAATCTGCAGATGGAATAATGCTGGGAATAAATTGTGGCCTATATGACATGTACAGTATATATAGGCTTATTATAGTTTATAATTCAGAAACAATTAATAGCATCTATCATTTTTGTGTGTTTATTGCTTTTAAAACACACGAAAATGTCAAAATCTCAGCGTGCGTGGTATAAAATATAACTACAGTAGTCTCACAGATGATTATTGTACATCATTGGTTTTCAACCTTTTTTCATACCAGGGCCCACTACTTATTCAGCATTTGAGCCACGGACCACATTTTCACCCTGCACAGACCCCAAGATTAAAGATTTCTTTTGGTTTTGGACCTGCGAGGGTCCATTTGGTTTTCATGTTTACGTTCTCAAGAGTTACATCTGATTAACACTTTCACCGCTTTAAGCACAAAAAAAGTCCCCAAAAATACTTTGGCGCCCCCTAGTGGCCAAAAAACTTGTGAAACTCGGGTTAAACAGTGATACTGTTGTTAACCAACTTTCCGTCATCTAGCCTGGGGACCACCTGGCTGGAACTCTCTCAAGGACCACTGGTGGTCCCCAGACCACTGGTTGAAAGCCGCTGTTGTACATATTGGACAGTTAACACCCAGTAACGTTATTCCCTTCAACAACAACATTGAATTGTATACCTGCCAAAGCCCCTGGATAATGAATCGCTAATGCGGGGAGCTGCCTGCCGAGAGCAGTGTGCAGATATATTTTCGGTGCTCTTCTGAAGAACAGTTTTTATATCCTGCACACCCGTCAAATCTCCAGATGTGTGTGTGCATTACCTTGAACTGACTTCAATAACACAAACATCCCACAGGCACTGGCAAAACAAAGCAACCCTGCACTTCAAGTATGGGCACACTGCACACCGCAAGCACCTACACACCTACACACCAGTGTTGTTTGTTTGAGAATATTTTGACTTAGTCTCAGTCTTTTGAGTAACACACATTTAGTCTTTTAGTCCCATTTAGTCTTCTGAAAATCATTTTTAGTCTAGTCTTAGTCAACGAAATATCAACATTGATTCAGTCTTAGTCTCAGTCTAAGTCTTTTTTTTAGTCTTAGTCTTTTTTTAGTCTTAGTCTTTCAGTCTTAGTCTTAAGGTAGTTTAGTCTTACTTACAAATGCATTGTAGGTTTATATACTGTATGTTATACAGATTTATAGTTTTTAGTATGAAATTACTGCATTAGTAATAAGTCCCTTTCCTGAAAATGTATGCACTATCTAATCTATACTGCAGATATGTTCACATACTTAGAAAGAACGAAAAAAAGAAATTAAAAATGTTTCCTATTTCCTTTAGTCTTAGGTTATGATTTAGTCTTGGTCTTTTGAAAGCACACATCTTTTAGTCCCAATTAGTCTTCTGAAATTCATTTTTGTTAGTCTAGTCTTAGTTGATTAAATATCAAAAACCTTAGTCGACTTAGTCTTTAGTTTTAGTCGATGTGTGTGTGTGCTACACACACGCATCAGGGGTTGACACTAAGGTCTCGGAGGCACTTGCCCATCGGGCAAGTGCAAGTCAGGTTCTACTTGCCCTCAGCTCATGGTCACTTGCCCCCTAAAATATATAGGGGGCAAGTAAATATACATTTCAGTAAATATACATTTCAGCACCACGGACAGAGTCACTACAGCTACCATAACAGAAAGCTCATTTCAGCACCACGGACAGAGTAACAGAAAGCTCATTTCAGTACCGCGGACAGAGTCACTACAGCTACCATAACAGAAAGCTCATTTCAGCACCACGGACAGAGTCTCTGCAGTCAGGTTCTACTTGCCCTCAGCTCATGGTCACTTGCCCCCTAAAATATATTGTAAATTTTGCAGATGTAACTCTTGAGAGCCTAAAAATGAAACCAAATGGACCCTTGCGGGTCCATTTGGTTTCATTTTTAGGCTCTCAAGAGTTAAAATTCATCATCTTAATTACCCCAGGTCTACACAACTAGAGAATGTAGAAGATTAGGTCATTTTGATGTGTATGTTAATTTGCCTGTTTTGTTTCCCAAATCCAGCCTGGAATTGTGGATAGCTAGAAAGCAGGGAAAGACACAGAGGCAGAGTGCAATGACTGCCTTCAAGACAAATTTATCTTGTGTTGTGTTATAGTGCACTAAGTTGCACACTTGCCCGATCGGGCAACCAGGTAGCAGTCTTCACTTGCCCCACCATTTTTTTTACTTGCCCCGGGCAAGCGGGCAAGTGTTAGTGTCAAGCTCTGCGGCACGCTCACACTCACGCACACATGTACCAACCGTCCTGGGCTTAACAAATAATTACCCAAAATAATTGAAAGAGCTTCAATTCATGATGAACAAAGCAGGGGAGTACAGTAACATTTTTAATTGGGGGAGTCAGTTGATTTCTGGACTTTAAAAAAAATATATATCATGGATAATTATTTGGTATGCCCAGGTCTGGTGGTACAGGCTTTTGGCCTACTACAAGGCCCCAGACCTGATTTGCTGCCTTGCAGCCAATTTGAAGACTTACACCATACCTGGCTGCGCCATAGCTGTTCGAGAATACCAGCCACTGTTAGATGCCTTTTTGTTCTTTTCTTCTTTCAGGATTATTTTACAATAAGGCCCATCAGTGGCGTTTCTAAGTAATTTGGAGCCCTAGGCAAGAATTTCCCTGGTGCCCCCCCTTACCAAATGGACCCGTAAGGGTCCATTTGGTAAGGGGGGGCTCCAGGGAAAATCTCCTGTAAAATGGCGCCCCCCAAGGGATAATATGAACTATTTTTAAAGAACTAAAGAACATATTATAGTATGTGTTTTAAATGTCGCTCCCTCCCCTCGCCCCCCTCCCCTCATGGCGCCCTACGCGACTGCCTAGTCTGCCTAATGGCAAAAACGCCCCTGAGGCCCATGCATGTATATAGGCTTTTATTCTCTAACCACAGTGGAAGTGCATGGGATCAGAGTAAGAAGAAATGAGAAAAAGAGTGATGTGTGTGACGTGGCCAATGTTCCTTACAGTACAGTATAGGGGACGAGGATCGAATGTTTCCTCCACTTGGCTCGCAGTCCCAGCCAAGTTTCCAAGGAGGCTGATTTACTATGTATTGGCAGCTGTGAATCAATGCCTTATGCTTGCTTATAAATTAGCCCTGTGGTATAGCCGTGCATGGCTCCTTACCCCTGCGTCGTAACAGGCAGGTGAAGGATGGAGCTAATTGCAATCACTCAGCAGGCCCTGAGTCAGAGGCAGCCCAGCACTGATAGCACCCCCTCCTCTTCTGACGGCTACATTTCACTGCACTGTTACATTACATTATAACTACATGCCTAATGGAGACCTAATTTAATCAACACCATATTGGTTATGACTGCAGTTAAGAATGAGTACTTGGTGTTGGGTGTGTGTGCAGTAATTGCTTTAGACATCTTAATTGGGTGGCAGGGCGGCAGCGGAGATCATCTTGGGAAGCTGTGAACTATAGAGTCTACTTCACTTGTCTAGAACTTGTCTAGTTACTGGACAAGTTGGCGTCTCACCAGGCAGACAACACAAATATCCGCAGAATACAAAATCTAAAATCTTCCAAATCTTCCTGTCTGAAGTGGGGACCAGTTTAGCCCTCGATCTACAGGGTTACATCGCTGCGAAATGAAAACTTGAAGACATGGTACCCCAGAGAGACTATCAAAAGGCAGGACTTCCGGTTTGTTAGTCCGTTTTCAGCTAACCGCAGCGGGGTGCTCCCGAAAATGTATACCTCGCGGAAACATTTTTATTTTTCTCCCTTAGTGTTCACAAAGCAGCTGTTGTAAAGGATTAAAAGATGGAATTGCGCGTCCACTTTGCAGACTTCTATAACTGCTTTGTTTGTTGAAATCTTTTTTTTCCCCTTAAAATAAGAGTGAACAAGTCAAGACGCTAGTAGTGAGGACTGAACAGGGTTGTTTCGCTGGGGACTGTAAATACAGTAACTTCTGCAACTACCGTTGATATTCTCAAAAGCGTACCCGGTGCCCAGGGTGCACCCGGTTGGGGCAAGGCCTCTGAGCCTACTAGGCTAGGTGAGTCTTCGTTAGTAAGTCTTTGGTGAAGGTTTTTAGTGATTTCCCCTTCCCATATATCAGGGGTTTTCAACCTTTTTGACACCGGGGCCCACTATTTATTCTGAATTTGAGCCACGGACCAGCATTTGACAGACTCCAAAACACAATTCCAGGCTGGAGTTTGGAAACAAAACAGTCATTTAACATACAGATCAAAATGACCATTAATCTTCTACATTCTCTAGTTGTGTAGACTTGGGATAATTCAGATGTTGAATATTTTAACTCTTGAGAGCGTATACGCTTTCAAAGAGTTACATCTGGTTAACCAACTCTCCATCATTTAGCCTGGGGACCACCTGGAACCCTCTCAAGGACCACTGGTGGTCCCCGGACCACCGGTTGAAAACCCCTTCCCATATATGACTGCATATAGAAGAGCTGATATTCTGCATGGAGCAGCTGTCTCAGTAGTGTTGATATCAAAGGGTTAAAGTATCGGTTCCCCAGAGGATTGAAGCTAATCTCAAATGGTGGATTATGTAATGGGACCCTTAGCCCGGGCTAATCCTTCTTTCCTGCCATACTGTTCTTTGATGACAGCCTTAGCATAATTTATATTTATTTCCATCATAACGACTGGGAGAAGCCAGTTATTTTCAGTAGTATAAATTATAGGCTTTAGAGTGGAGTTGATATGGTGTCAGGTGTGAATGTTGCTACCAGATTGCTCCTGCGAGAAACTGGAATAATTGTGGACAATTTTCATCAGTAAATGTGACAAATCGCTGGCCGAACTAACGCAGCAGAGTGCTTGTATAATAAGACAGTCTTTATCCATTATCTGCTGTGGATCTGAAATGTGAAAGCGTGTGTCTGACCATGAAACCGTGTACATGTGTGTGTGTGCTTGCGTGTGCATGCATGTGTGAGAGGTTTGAGCTTTTTTACTTGAGTGAGCGGAGCGGGCGCAAGTTAAGAGATTGGTGTTTGGCAATCAGAGTGGCCCCTCGGGGAAATCCGATTGGCCAGTTTGGTGATGATGTAATAGACCTTTATAGCTATAACAATTAGTTCGCTCCGCTCACGCACAAGTAGGCCAAGGCCATAGAGTTAGAAAAATAGAGAGTTTGGAGCGATAGCCCCGCCCCCTTGCCGTTCATTTCTATACAAGCTGCTCAGTGGCGCTTTGAAGCACCCGGAAGACCGCCGGAAGTGCGCCTATTTCCACATTTGAACACCAAAATTTGGTGTCCAAATGCGGAAGTATTTCCTCCATGAACGCGTCCGAAGCAAAGGATCATGGGAAGGGAAAGGATTCATGAACGAGCGCTGTCGAGAACGAGCTAAGGAAAAAAACTAAATAGCATCAAAAAACAAGCTTCTGGATTTGTGGTGAGCTTATTATCTGTCATATAATACATCCGTTATGTTTTGAGAGGTAGTATATGACGTGAGGACCGGTGTTTCAACCAGAAAACAACTTAAACACAAACTGCCCTGTCCGCGTGCACAAAGCAAACCAGCGTGCGTGCTCTCGGGGCGCTCGTACATGAATTCCACCCACCTGCAGTACCAAACTTGACCACCAGGGCCCGCCTGCTTCAAACCTGGAGGCGCTATCTGTGGATGTGGCCAAGGCATACAAGTTTCCACTCTGATGATCTACTTTTTTACTCTGTTCACTTACAGCATCAGCCCACAGCACCACACCACAAGTAACCATCATGGCTACAGTACAAGCGTTTGCGTCACCAGCCAATCGGAAGTGCTCTTGCAGAGAGCCAATCGTGAGGCTGGTTATGTGAAGGTTCAGCCAAAGACCTGGAGGTCTAGTGGCAGGAAGAGAGGAGAGAGGGAATGGGAGGGAGCCTACTCCGATTATCTCATTATCAGACCCAGTCAGGCGATTAAACTGGAAATCCCTCCACAATAAACTCCACGCGCACACGGCCACACACAGTCGCAGGCACTCACACACACGCGCACACCCGCACACATGTGTATTCAATAAACAGCACTCTCCTTGGGATAGCTTCACTCTCTCTTTCTCGCTCTAGCTCTTTAATCTCACTCTCACTTGCACACACACTCACACACGTAATCCTAAATGCACACATGTTGCACAATGACGTTGAGATGTAGTGGCCGTTTTAGTACGTCGAAGGGCTGTGAACACTCATTCAGACACTTAACCGACACCAGTGGCGTTTCTAAGCAATTTGGAGCCCTAGGCAAGATTGATACCAAATGAACCCCCCCCCCCCCCCCCCCAAGGGATAAACACCCCCCCCCCCCCCCCAAGGGATAAAATGATGAACTATTTTTAAACTTAAACATATTCTGTGTTTTAAATGTTCAATTCTAGTTATAGAGGACAAGTATAATGTATTTATCCGTATGAGGCTTATTAGCCTGGGAGGCCTTTAAAGCATGTCTGGTGGTCCCCCCCCTCCCCTCATGGTGCCCTAGGCAACTGCCTAGTCTGCCTGATGGCAAAAACTCCCCTGACCGACACAAACACGCATGCACATGCACACAGAGAAAGAGAGAGAGAGATCCTGAAAACAAGCCTTATGAGATCATTTTCTCCCTCACACTCACACTTTACTGTATTTTCATATTATATGTGTGTGTGTGTGTGTGTGTGTGTGTGTGTGTGTGTGTGTGTGTGTGTGTGTGTGTGTGTGTGTGTGTGTGTGTGTGTGTGTGTGTGTGTGTGTGACCCTCCCCTATACTGCTGGTGAGCTGTTGGCCTTTCTCCCTCTGCTCCAGTGTAGCTGATGTCTGTGGGCGGATATAACACTGCTTCACTGATCCACAACTCATGGAATACTACTCTCATCTCTCTGAATCACTCTCTGTGTCAGTTTCTGTCTCTCTCTCTCTTTCTTTCCTTCTCTTTTCTCTTTCTGTTTGTACTTCTTTGTTCCTCGTTGCATTTCCTTTGCTCTGTGCATGTATGTGCATTAATCTCACTCATTCTCTCTCTCTCTCTCTCTCTCTCTCTCTCTCTCTCTCTCTCTCTCTCTCTCTCTCTCTCTCTCTCTCTCTCTCTCTCTCTCTCTCTCTCTCTCTGTCTCCAAGAGGCTTTCCCTCTTTGTCTATTTCAGGGGTTTTCAACAGGTGGTCCAGGGCCCCCCAGCGGTCCCTGAGGGGATTCCAGGTGGTCCCCAGTCTAAAAGATGGAAAGTTGGTTAACCAGATGTATCTCTTTGAGAGCGTAAACATGAAACCAAATGGATCCGCAAGGGTCCATTTGGTTTCATGTTTACACTTGGTTTCATGTTTACACTCTCAAGAGTTACGACATTCATCACATGAATTAGACCAAGTCTACACAACTAGAGAATGTAGAAAATGAATGTTCATTTTCATCTGCATGTTTGCCTGTTTTGTTTCTGAAATCCAGCCTGGTATTGTGGTTAAAAAAAGCAAAATAAATCTTTAGTTTTGGGGTCTGTGTGGCTAAAATGTCATGGTGGTCCGTTAATGAAATTCTGTATAAATAGTGGTCCCTGGCACGAAAAAGGTTGAAAACCACTGGTCTATTTCTCTGTTTCCCTGTGTGTGTGTGTGTGTGTGTGTGTGTGTGTGTGTGTGTGTGTGTGTGTGTGTGTGTGTGTGTGTGTGTGTGTGTGTGTGTGTGTGTGCGTGTGTGTGCGCGTGCGTGCGTGCGTGCGTGCATGTGTGCGTGCGTGTACTGCAGGCTATATCGGTCTCTCCCCCACAGAACATGTGTCCAGAGGAGGAACCACTGCACTGCGTACACTACAGTATGCACACGCAGATGTCCACACTGATGGCTCTGTTTCTCACACTTTATGCTCTCTCTCTCTCTCTCTCTCCTCCTGCTCCGTCCCGGACGGTTTTCACCCAGCAACAACCCAGAGTTAAAGACGTCGCCGTTCAGTTCACCACAACGCCTCCTAATTTTCATTTACGATCGAGCTTTGGCCCTGTGCCAGGATTTATTGGATTTATATTCCTCGGCTCTATAGCTCCATTTGTCACTTTACCGTTCAATGCAGCATTTGTGGAAACTTACCTACGGTACATGGCAACAGCAGCTAGTGTGTGTGTGTGTGTGTGTGTGTGTGTGTGTGTGTGTGTGTGTGTGTGTGTGTGTGTGTGTGTGTGTGTGTGTGTGTGTGTGTGTGTGTGTGTGTGTGTGTGTGTGTGTGTGTGTGTGTGTGTGTGCGTGCGTGCGTGCGTGCGTGCGTGCGTGCGTGCGTGCGTGCGTGCGTGCGTGCGTGCGTGCGTGCGTGCGTGCGTGCGTGCGTGCGTGCGTGCGTGCGTGCGTGCGTGCGTGCGTGCGTGCGTGCGTGCGTGCGTGCGTGCGTGCGTGCGTGCGTGCGTGCGTGCGTGCGTGCGTGCGTGCGTGCGTGCGTGCGTGCGTGCGTGCGTGCGTGCGTGCGTGCGTGCGTGCGTGCGTGCGTGCGTGCGTGCGTGCGTGCGTGCGTGCGTGCGTGCGTGCGTGCGTGCGTGCGTGCGTGCGTGCGTGCGTGCGTGCGTGCGTGCGTGCGTGCGTGCGTGCGTGCGTGCGTGCGTGCGTGCGTGCGTGCGTGCGGCCAGAATGACTACTATATGCATGCATGCATGCATGCGTGTGGCTGCAACTGTGTGCACACTATTGATCATTCACATGCAAACTTCTGGTGGTGGACACAGTGTGGATCTAGCATGATGCAGTTTAGAGCTATAAGATCACATAACTGGTCAGCTTTCCACAGGGTACATCCCAATGCAGATTCATGCCAGGGATTTCCTCAGCAGGCAACAGTCAGGGCCGGATCTAAGTGAGGGTATGGGCGGCTTCATCGCCCGTGTTGCTTCGCGCCATTTTTGTCTGCCCTCCCAATTGGGAAATATTACATCCGGGCCTGGGCAATAGGGGTGTAAAGTAAAATACTGTATATACCATACCATACCATACCATACCATACCATACCATACCATACCATACCATACCATACCATACCATACCATACCACCTTTATTTATATAGCACATGTATATAACAGAGTGTACCAAAGTGCTTTATGTACAGTACTAATTTTGAGTTTTTTTTTTTACTTCAGTATTTACAAATTTCAGTAATTTTACTTCTATTCCACATCTCAGACGAAATAAAAAAAGATTGTACTTTCAATCCACTACCATTATATGAAATTCATTTTGATGGAGATGCATGATGTAGCCTACTTTTAACTCAAGTACATTTCGAATATGGGACTTCTACTTTTGAAAAGCCTATATCTACATTGCAATATTGATACTTTTTACTTAAGTAATAAAAACATGAAGTACTTATTCCATCATTGCTCAGCAGTCCTGAAAAAACTCACAAGAAAAGCAGAGGGCTATACTCTGCCCAGCAGACCGCAAAATGCAGCCTGGAGATCAGTTAGCTTGAATCCAGTCGTACTGAAAGAGACGAGATGTGTATGCGTGTGTCAGTGGCGGATCTAGGCATGGGCTTGGGGGGGGTAATGCCCCCCTAAATACCCAGTCTTCCCCCCCAAACACGATGCCATGCAAAACAACCCAAGATATTTCAAATCAAAGTGCTTATCTTTAAAATGATATGAAACACTACTACTACTACTAACTAACTACAGCTGTGTCACCACTTAACCAACAGCATTTCATCATTGAAAACAGAAAACTCTCTGAGTCCAGAGTCAGACCTTTAGCTTTATGCATGCTGCGTGTCTGTTGCAACTTCAACTACAACTGATGTTATTATTGATGCTTTACTTGACTAATAAAAGTCTTGTAACCGAAAATGGTATGGGTGCGACTTCATCGTTTGACTTCATCTTGCCCCTCCAACATGTTCTCTTGCTCCACCAAATGGGACATGTTACATCCGCCCCTGGCGTGTGTGTGTGTGTGTGTGTGTGTGTGTGTGTGTGTGTGTGTGTGTGTGTGTGTGTGTGTGTGTGTGTGTGTGTGCGTGTGCGTGCGTGCGTGCGTGCGTGCGTGCGTGCGTGCGTGCGTGCGTGTGTGGTAGGAGCAGAGGACAGGGAGACGAGAGAAAGCTTGACAGGAGGGAGAGAAAGGGGGGCAAATAATGATGACCTCCTTATACCGTAGCTGAAGCGCTGTGCTGTCCTTCTCATCACTCCTGACAGAGCGGCGCTCAAGACGTTTACGCATCTGTCAGATCAGTAGCCGGGGTTCAGAGAGGTCTGCAGTACGCACCGCCATACAGGGATGAGATTAGAGTCTTCTGAGGGGCTTCTGGAGGCTGTCAGTCGCATCCCAGAGATCTTTGTTGTACACAGCAACAAGATTCCTATACCTATGAAGGGAGTTGTGTGGCAGGGGGGCTTGCTTTCCACTAGGTTTTTCACCGTTTTGATCTAATGGTTTGCTGGTCGTGTCAAATAATATTCCTGTAATAAACGGTCCATAAAACGGGAGCACCCAAAGTATTTTTTGAGCAATATCTCATGCAGGCGCGGATGTAACATTTCCCAATTGGCGGGGCAGGATAAAATGGCATGGGGGACCCATGCCGCACATACCATTTTCTGTTACAGGACTTATATTAGTCAAGTAAAGCATCGATAATAACATCAGTTGTTGTTGAAGTTGCAACAGACACACAGCATGCATAAAGCTAAAGGTCTGACTCAGAGAGTTTTCTGTTTTCAATGATGAAATGCTATTGGTTTAGTGGTGCCACAGCCGTAGTTAGTCAGTAGCAGTAGTAGTGTTTCACATCATTTTAAATATAAGCACTTTAATTTGAAGTATCTTGGGTTGTTTTGTATGCCATCATGTTTGGTGGGGCAGACTGGGCATTTAGGGAGGCATTCCCACCCCCATGCCCATGCCTAGATCCGCCCCTGATCTCATGTCCTCTGTGCTGCCTTCTTTTGTAAAAAACTATAAGAGTTCCCTCTCCCCCTCTCTCCCCTCTGTGGCATACCAGTTAGGGGATGCTCGGCCAATCACGGAGCAGAATGACACATCTCCCAGCCAATCACTGTGCGCAATATCTGACATTCCAGGGCGTAATATATACAGTGCACAGTAGGGGAGAGCGGGGTAAATTGAGCCACTTTTTACATTTTTTGACCTGTAGGCAAGTGAAAATTAAATTGAAGTAAAATCAACACATGTACATCAATTTCACAATATGTCACACTAATGGAAATGTTTAGAATGCATCCATGATGAATGGTTATAGAAATATAGCCTGTCAAAAAAAAGTGGTCTTGTGGCTCAACTTGCCCCGGCTTAGGGGTAAGTTGCTCCATCTCAAAGGGTAAATTGAGCCACATGGGGTAAGTTGATCTTTTGACTTTTCCAACTTTAAACTTGAGCATAATAACCAAGTAAACAAGAAACCAAATTGAAACTCAAGTTCAATATTCTGAATATTTATTGTATGAAAACAAAAGGCAGGTTTATTATCCTGAATCATTTAAACAAAACAAACAAACTTATTGTTACACAGAGCAGCATTTCAAGAAAAAAAAACAAAACAACAAGAATACAACTGGCAAGTAACTGTAGCAACAACTGTCAATGACTAAACAACTAGTGCTGGCTTGACTGCAGAGGTGCACTATTTCCAATATCACTTCTGTAACAAATGTAGGCAACTATAGCCTATTTAAGACATCCGGAATGTAGACGGCACCCGGGTGAGCAGTATGGGTTATCGCCCCAGCCTGTGTCCTCCGTGAGGAGGAAGCCCAAAAACCTTGGTGAGGCCGTTAGGAGGGCCATTATGATTCACTGCTCCTGAATGAAATGTCTGGTGCTGGGAGTCTGGTGCAACGCACAGGTCCTGTGCCAACCTGGTGAGAGCAGGAGCAGACCTGGTGAGACGTAGGAGGGGTCTGGACAGGAGTCAACCCACAGAGCCTAGTCCTTCCATGTGCCAGACTGGTTCTCCCAGTCCCGGCAGAGTAGTTCTGGAGCAGTGGATTGTGTGGCCTTGGGTCTTTCCCTAGTGGACTGACCGAGAGTAGCTACTGGGACGTAAGTCGGGACTTGATCAACCCCGGCTGGGTCGCCTGAGTGAGGGGTATGATGTTGCGAGACCCGAAACCCCGATGAACTTGGGATACATCACTGAGGATACGTCCCAGTTGCATCCATGCGATGTATCTTTAAGCCTTTAGTTTCTATTTATAGTGGCTCATAGGAATAGACTATGTGACAACCGGGTATAGTCTGGTGACCACCGGAGAGACGGGTGACAGCCGGAATGTAGACGGCACCCGGGTGAGCAGTATGGGTTAGCGCCCCAGCCTGTGTCCTCCGTGAGGAGGAAGCCCAAAAACCTTGGAGAGGCCGTTAGGAGAGCCATTATGATTCACTGCTCCTGAATGAAATGTCTGGTGCTGGGAGTCTGGTGCAACGCACAGGTCCTGTGCCAACCTGGTGAGAGCAGGAGCAGACCTGGTGAGACGTAGGAGGGGTCTGGACAGGAGTCAACCCACAGAGCCTAGTCCTTCCATGTGCCAGAGTATCCCGCAGAGTAGTTCTGGAGCAGTGGATTGTGTGGCCTTGGGTCTTTCCTCTTAGCAAAATCCACAGCCCTCTCTCTATAGCCACTTTTCTTATGGATTTTCCATCCTGGACTTCGGTCGCTGCTCTCTGCATCTCTTCAAGGGTTGTTGAGCCCCTGGTTGTCTTCTTGTTGTATTGTCTCGGCATTCTTGCTTGTCTGCAATGTTACATTTATGAAAAAATCAAATCAATTATGTATTACTACACTTATTCCTCTGACACTTTAGTACTTCAATGCGGGGTAAGTTGAACCACTGGTCAATTTACCCCAAGCGGTTTGGCTCAACTTGCCCCACAGCCATTTAAAAAAAAAAAAAACACCTAGCCTAGCAATTCAGGCTAACAGGTAGCTACATGATTCACATGGTTTTATACACTGTTAGGCCAGCAACACATATGATATACGTTTTTAAATATAGTGCAAATTATCTTGACTTTATAGCCATTATTCATGAAATGTTGAATATTTACTTTGACATGCAAAAAATGTTTTTTGGGGGATAAAAGTTACTTACCACTTCAACTTGTGCTTCTCTTCAAGACAGACAGCTGGAAATCAGGTGGGCTAATTGAATCCAGAGTCATGTGACCACTGATAGTACGGTTGCCTAGATACAGGGGGTGGGTCAACTTACCCGCTGCCTCAACTTACCCCGTTCTCCCCTATATATTATCCATATTAGTTCGCCTTTTGAACGCATGGCTATTTGGCAGCCAACTGTATGGACATTTAATGTCAATTTAGAGCCTGATATACAGTAAATACATCTTGTAATACGTTTTTCATGGACACGAGAACATCAACATGCCCCCAAAACTCTGGGCGCCCCTCACCTCACACAAGTGTGATTTCCCCCCCACCCCCAGGTGTAGCCAAATGTACCCTGCATATACAGACCCAATGGGATACAGTACGTTTGTTCAGTGTGTATTGTTCTATTTCTTTCCTGTGTTGAATTAACACTCAGTATTTCACCATGTAGCTATAGGCTAAGGGCGGGACTGCATTGAGAGTTGAGTTATGTGCACATGCAGTTAATGTGAATCCAGCCATTGAGAGAGAGAGGAAGAGCTAGAGAGAGAGAGAGAGAGAGAGGGGAGGGGGCAGGGGGGTGAGAGGGTGAGTAAAGGGTAGATAGAGCAACAGAGAGAGGGGCTATAGAGATAGAGAGTATCTGTAGGAGTATAATTAACTCTGTGGTCTGCCTCGCTGCAGGCCTGCGGCACAATGCTTGGAACTGCTGAATCAGTACACAGAGAGAAGGGGATAGGCGGAGTGAGGAGAGGGGTGCAGTAAGGGTGTGTGTGTGTGTGTGTGTGTGTGTGTGTGTGTGTGTGTGTGTGTGTGTGTGTGTGTGTGTGTGTGTGTGTGTGTGTGTGTGTGTGTGTGTGTGTGTGTGTGTGTGTGTGCGTGCGTGCGTGTGCTTGAGTGAGAGTTACGAATGGGGAGGAGAGAGAGAGGAAAAGTAAAGGGGTGCATTCAGTACACATACATCTCATATCCCATTGGGCCACAATGGGGTAATCCTGCAGTTAAATCCTTATGGGAGAGGTTCTATGGTGTGTGAATGAGGGGAATTTTGATAGAAATATAATTAAAGTCATTTTAATACAAGGTAATAATGGGAGCTCAAACCGATAATTAAACAGCTGCAGCACTTGGTGCCAGTGAGAAGAAACAGTATGCACTTTTTTTAGTAGTATATACAGTATGTCTAATAAGTATTCCACGCAGCATGTAGGCCACTAGATCACTACACCACCTACAACTGATAAGGAGGAGGTAGACGTCTGCCCTGCATAACAGTGGACTTTTGTTTTCAATGAGTGCTTTTTTCCCTGCACATTTTGCAGACCTTTGAAGGACAGCGGTGCACGTCCCATAACATCAAGAGAACAGCGACATCTAGAGGCAATGCAATGAATGTGAACGCTATTTAGAAGTTTTAATGCAGAACTAGTGGTAGTGTGTGTGTGAGTGAGGTAGTAGTGATCTGATCCCCCACAAAAATGCAAAATGCTATGGGCAGGGCTCCCTCCACACTTTTGCCAACTTGGCACATTTGTCACTATATTTAGCTTTTTTCCAGACCCCCCCAGTGCCAAAATTAGTGAAAAACCCCTGGCGGAAAATCTTGTGCTTTTTTGCTGGTGAGTTGGGGCAAAATTGGTTGACACACGCCAGAGATAAAAGCCTCTTTTTCCCACCATTTTTCCTCCTATGATAGTCCTTTTTCCTTCCTAGAAAGGACCATTGGTAACCAAATGGACTCTTATAGATCTGTAACTCTTGAGATTGTAAAATGAAACCAAATGGACCCTTACAGCCGGTCGATTTGGTTTCATTTTACACTCTCAATAGTTAAATTATAATTAAACATCTGAATTACCTTGCAAGAATCTACACTTTTAGAAAATGTGAATTGCTATTTTGACGAAAGATTTGCCAGTTATTTCTCCTAAATTAGTCAGAGAGACAAAACTCAACATCAAATGCTTATCCGTGTCTAAAATGCTGAATAAACAGTGGGCCCTGGTATGAAAATAACGGGGCCCACTGAACCAAGCTCTGAGTATGGTAACTAACCAGACACATTTTCATTTACTATGAATAGTATCTGTAGGTCAATATCTAGTTTGTTTTTAAATAATTAATTGCGTTTAATAGGGCTTTCCCCGCTCCTACAGCCAGGCATACAGTAAAAGTATCAGTTTACTGCGTAGCCAGAAGAGGGTCATATATGATGGGTCAGCGGGCTGAACTGTGGGTCGCCGACCCAGTGTAAAAAGACCTTAGTCACAGTTGAGGCCCGAGTGGTCTCTCTTGTGCTGGGAGGCAGAGACAGTGTCACATGTATAATGCATCACTTTGGGTGTCGGGTAGACAGCAGACAGATGGAGAACAATGGAACTATAAAGACTACTGGTGAGGGGACACACACAGAGGCAAACAGACATGTGTCTAGTGAGGTATGTTGAAGTATGTATGATAGACATACTGTACAGGTGCATCTAAAAATATTGGGAATTTGGGTCATTCAAGTAAATTCAAATTACAGCTGAGAGCTCTTATCTTTGATGTTTCACCTGAGGATTCTCCCCCTTCTTAAAAAAAAGTCTTGAGACGTAAAGAGGACATATTCACAGTGGCATACCTTGTACAATCTCGTTTTCAGTCCTTTGTGGTAGAATCGAGATTGGAGGGATGGTGTGATGTCTGGAGACACCTGGGCTTCATTCTTCAACCAACCGCTACACTGACCCCAGTATAAACACCTGAAATGAACACCAATAGATCTTTCAGACAGTAAGCCTTGCCCTTTCCCAGGTGTCCACCCAAGGCTAGGACACTTTCTAGCCGGGCTCGTTCATTATTATTTTATTATTCATGTAAATATCATGGACATTACACCTTAAATACTGGTTCATTTTTGGAACCCGACCTTCAAAATCTCTTATAATTCCATCAACAAGGCTTGCCCTATGGAGTAGAAAAATGTGTGTGTGTGTGACATTTATTTATTAAAACAATGTTTTATCATACAGGGAAGCTATTGGTGGAGAGGTCTGTCTATCCCATGTTATGCTTAGCTGTGATTGGACCATAGCAGTTTGGGTAGTTTTTGTGAAGTTTGTAGGCTGTGTTTGTGCCAAACCAAACCGGTTATGCTTAAAGGTATTGTGACATTAATTTAAGAAAGTTTTTTTTGTGTGTGATTTTTCTTAGGCCTATTCCTTTTCAGGTTGGCACAGTTTATTGTTTTGGCCTTGGCCACCCTGGTAGTTATACCCTTCCCCCATTTATGGACATTTTTATTCAGTTTCTGTAACCTCAATTTGTCAGTAATAAATGTGCCGTGTTGTGTGGTACTTTGTGTTATTCCTTGGCCTCTAGACAAGGTCACAACAAAGGCCCTACAATGAATTTAGATGTCCCCGGAAGCATCATCTGGCTGTGTGATACTATAACCCTGTCCCCATGTCTTTTGCAATGTCCTGAATGCATGTACTGTATTTATTACTTGCAAGCGTTCGGTGTGCGGTGGTGCGTGGTTGTTGTCCCTCAGGGCATCCTGATTGGCCGGTTGGGAGGTAAATATTAGACCTAAAGTCAACTAAATTTCCCCCAATTTACCCCAAGCGGTTTGGCTCAACTTGCCCCACAGCCATTTAAAAAAAAAACACCTAGCCTAGCAATTCAGGCTAACAGGTAGCTACATGATTCACATGGTTTTATACACTGTTAGGCCAGCAACACATATGATATACGTTTTTAAATATAGTGCAACTTATCTTGACTTTATAGCCATTATTCATGAAATGTTGAATATTTACTTTGACATGCAAAAAATGTTTTTTGGGGATAAAAGTTACTTACCACTTCAACTTGTGCTTCTCTTCAAGACAGACAGCTGGAAATCAGGTGGGCTAATTGAATCCAGAGTCATGTGACCACTGATAGTACGGTTGCCTAGATACAGGGGGTGGGTCAACTTACCCGCTGCCTCAACTTACCCCGTTCTCCCCTATATATTATCCATATTAGTTCGCCTTTTGAACGCATGGCTATTTGGCAGCCAAGTGTATGGACATTTAATGTCAATTTAGAGCCTGATATACAGTAAATACATCTTGTAATACGTTTTTCATGGACACGAGAACATCAACATGCCCCCAAAACTCTGGGCGCCCCTCACCTCACACAAGTGTGATTTCCCCCCCACCCCCAGGTGTAGCCAAATGTACCCTGCATATACAGACCCAATGGGATACAGTACGTTTGTTCAGTGTGTATTGTTCTATTTCTTTCCTGTGTTGAATTAACACTCAGTATTTCACCATGTAGCTATAGGCTAAGGGCGGGACTGCATTGAGAGTTGAGTTATGTGCACATGCAGTTAATGTGAATCCAGCCATTGAGAGAGAGAGGAAGAGCTAGAGAGAGAGAGAGAGAGAGAGAGGGGAGGGGGCAGGGGGGTGAGAGGGTGAGTAAAGGGTAGATAGAGCAACAGAGAGAGGGGCTATAGAGATAGAGAGTATCTGTAGGAGTATAATTAACTCTGTGGTCTGCCTCGCTGCAGGCCTGCGGCACAATGCTTGGAACTGCTGAATCAGTACACAGAGAGAAGGGGATAGGCGGAGTGAGGAGAGGGATGCAGTAAGGGTGTGTGTGTGTGTGTGTGTGTGTGTGTGTGTGTGTGTGTGTGTGTGTGTGTGTGTGTGTGTGTGTGTGTGTGTGTGTGTGTGTGTGTGTGTGTGTGTGTGTGTGTGTGCGTGCGTGCGTGTGCTTGAGTGAGAGTTATGAATGGGGAGGAGAGAGAGGGGGAGAGGAAAAGTAAAGGGGTGCATTCAGTACACATACATCTCATATCCCATTGGGCCACAATGGGGTAATCCTGCAGTTAAATCCTTATGGGAGAGGTTCTATGGTGTATGAATGAGGGGAATTTTGATAGAAATATAATTAAAGTCATTTTAATACAAGGTAATAATGGGAGCTCAAACCGATAATTAAACAGCTGCAGCACTTGGTGCCAGTGAGAAGAAACAGTATGCACTTTTTTTAGTAGTATATACAGTATGTCTAATAAGTATTCCACGCAGCATGTAGGCCACTAGATCACTACACCACCTACAACTGATAAGGAGGAGGTAGACGTCTGCCCTGCATAACAGTGGACTTTTGTTTTCAATGAGTGCTTTTTTCCCTGCACATTTTGCAGACCTTTGAAGGACAGCGGTGCACGTCCCTAACATCAAGAGAACAGCGACATCTAGAGGCAATGCAATGAATGTGAACGCTATTTAGAAGTTTTAATGCAGAACTAGTGGTAGTGTGTGAGTGAGGTAGTAGTGATCTGATCCCCCACAAAAATGCAAAATGCTATGGGCAGGGCTCCCTCCACCCTTTTGCCAACTTGCCACATTTGTCACTATATTTAGCTTTTTTTCCAGACACCCTAGTGCCAAAATTAGTGAAAACCCCTGGCGGAAAATCTAGTGCTTTTTTGCTGGTGAGTTGGGGCAAAATTGGTTGACACACGCCAGAGATAAAACCCTCTTTTTCCCACCATTTTTCCTCCTATGATAGTCCTTCTTCCTTCCTAGAAAGGACCATTGGTAACCAAATGGACTCTTATAGATCTGTAACTCTTGAGATCGTAAAATGAAACCAAATGGACCCTTACAGCCGGGTCAATTTGGTTTCATTTTACGCTCTCAATAGTTAAATTATATTCAAACATCTGAATTACCTTGCAAGAATCTACACATTTAGAAAATGTGAATTGCTATTTTGACCAAAGATTTGCCAGTTATTTCTCCTAAATTACTCCGAGAGACAAAACTCAACATCAAATGCTTATCCGTGTCTAAAATGCTGAATAAACAGTGGGCCCTGGTATGAAAATAACGGGGCCCACTGAACCAAGCTCTGAGTATGGTAACTAACCAGACACATTTTCATTTACTATGAATAGTATCTGTAGGTCAATATCTAGTTTGTTTTTAAATAATTAATTGCATTTAATAGGGCTTTCCCCGCTCCTACAGCCAGGCATACAGTAAAAGTATCAGTTTACTGCGTAGCCAGAAGAGGGTCATATATGATGGGTCAGCGGGCTGAACTGTGGGTCGCCGACCCAGTGTAAAAAGACCTTAGTCACAGTTGAGGCCCGAGTGGTCTCTCTTGTGCTGGGAGGCAGAGACAGTGTCACATGTATAATGCATCACTTTGGGTGTCGGGTAGACAGCAGACAGATGGAGAACAATGGAACTATAAAGACTACTGGTGAGGGGACACACACAGAGGCAAACAGACATGTGTCTAGTGAGGTATGTTGAAGTATGTATGATAGACATACTGTACAGGTGCATCTAAAAATATTGGGAATTTGGGTCATTCAAGTAAATTCAAATTACAGCTGAGAGCTCTTATCTTTGATGTTTCACCTGAGGATTCTCCCCCTTCTTAAAAAAAAGTCTTGAGACGTAAAGAGGACATATTCACAGTGGCATACCTTGTACAATCTCGTTTTCAGTCCTTTGTGGTAGAATCGAGATTGGAGGGATGGTGTGATGTCTGGAGACACCTGGGCTTCATTCTTCAACCAACCGCTACACTGACCCCAGTATAAACACCTGAAATGAACACCAATAGATCTTTCAGACAGTAAGCCTTGCCCTTTCCCAGGTGTCCACCCAAGGCTAGGACACTTTCTAGCCGGGCTCGTTCATTATTATTTTATTATTCATGTAAATATCATGGACATTACACCTTAAATACTGGTTCATTTTTGGAACCCGACCTTCAAAATCTCAAAATCTCTTATAATTCCATCAACAAGGCTTGCCCTATGGAGTAGAAAAATGTGTGTGTGTGTGTGACATTTATTTATTAAAACAATGTTTTATCATACAGGGAAGCTATTGGTGGAGAGGTCTGTCTATCCCATGTTATGCTTAGCTGTGATTGGACCATAGCAGTTTGGGTAGTTTTTGTGAAGTTTGTAGGCTGTGTTTGTGCCAAACCAAACCGGTTATGCTTAAAGGTATTGTGACATTAATTTAAGAAAGTTTTTTTTGTGTGTGATTTTTCTTAGGCCTATTCCTTTTCAGGTTGGCACAGTTTATTGTTTTGGCCTTGGCCACCCTGGTAGTTATACCCTTCCCCCATTTATGGACATTTTTATTCAGTTTCTGTAACCTCAATTTGTCAGTAATAAATGTGCCGTGTTGTGTGGTACTTTGTGTTATTCCTTGGCCTCTAGACAAGGTCACAACAAAGGCCCTACAATGAATTTAGATGTCCCCGGAAGCATCATCTGGCTGTGTGATACTATAACCCTGTCCCCATGTCTTTTGCAATGTCCTGAATGCATGTACTGTATTTATTACTTGCAAGCGTTCGGTGTGTGGTGGTGCGTGGTTGTTGTCCCTCAGGGCATCCTGATTGGCCGGTTGGGAGGTAAATATTAGACCTAAAGTCAACTAAAGTCATGAGTATTAACCCACTCTGCTCACGCACAAGTAGGTCACGGCCTACGTGCGCTACGAGTGCTAATCGAGTTGCAAATTAAACCGATCTCTGCTTTAATTTATTTGCCATAGTGTCCATCTTCTTTCAAGTTGTGTCTGTACGCACTGCACAATACATGCATGGTGGAGATATTTTGAGTTAACACTGATCTTACAATATGAATTACCCATACGAATCCCCAAGTCAATAAATTCAAATGTACTGTATGTAAGAAAGTGAATTTTATTCAGTGTTTAACACAGGATAAAATGCATACAGCACATCTTACCAAGACCAACATACATATTATTTATCTTACAAAAAAAAAGAGACAACTTTTAAATAAAAAAATAAAATAATGCACTTTAAAGAAGCACATCCACATTTTGAATGGCCAAGCATGGTCAGAATAATATCACTGCATTGATAGTAGATATGAAACCCCCACAGGATTTATTTTCCCTGTGGCAGAGTTGTCTATCTTCCAGGATACAATTCCCTACACACCACAGAACACTCACTCCACACTGAAGGCTATACAACAGGGGTGTCAAACTCAGATACAGAGTGGGCCAAAATTTAAAACTGAACAAAGCCGTGTGCCAACTTTGAACGAACTAACCTTTTAAAGGGGAATTCCACCCATTTTCAAAATTTTCCTGAGAGGGTACAACTTGAACCAAATGGACCCTAGCGGGTCCATTTGGTTCCATTTTTACCCTCTCAGGAAAAATGGTAATGCCATGATTTATGTAGAGTCTGCAATCAATAGTAGATTTTCAAATGTGCAGTTAAGCTAACTGATGACAACTTCAATACATTCCAACATTAAATGTAGCTGCCTAGCTGGTCAGTCAGGACCTTGTGTAGAAGTAGAGTACCGACACTTC
This sequence comes from Benthosema pterotum, assembly GCA_039105355.1. NCBI lineage: Eukaryota > Metazoa > Chordata > Actinopteri > Myctophiformes > Myctophidae > Benthosema > Benthosema pterotum. The sequence goes on from CM076979.1 coordinate 44,118,092, forward strand.
CATGGGTATTCAGGTAGCAAAAACTATTCACAAACGCAAAGAAGAGACATGGGTTATAGGAAGCCAACTAGTTAACTTGTGAGAACTGTATGTATTATTCTTATGAATCAGTATCAGTAGCAGAGGTGTATTCTCTATAAGGCAACAAAGGCTGTAGTCTTCCCAAATCTCAATCTAACAAATTTAACGCCTTTGTCTTCAAGTTTTGAAATTTAATTAGTCGTTGCAATCCAGTCCCCTTGCTGGGGCAATTCATAAATTAGCCTACCCAATCTGTAATTCCTGCAAATGCCACTGATCAGTAGTAGTAGTAATGTATTATTTATAAATGAATGCCTGGGCCAGGCATTCAAATAGTAAATTGTTGGCAGGATTTGCTTGTTTTAGAAGAGTGTATCACATGATCATGTCCTCTGTATTTGTTTTTCCCAGGAGATTTGACTGTCCTGCAGGTACAGTTGCTATTTGGAAATTCTGGTGTAGAGATGCAGAAAACCGAGGCCAGAGAGAGGCAGGGGCGGATGTAACAATTCCCAAAGTAAGGGGGCAGCTTCATCGCATAATGCTGCACCCATACCATTTTCAGTAGTTTTTCAAATACTTTTAAATATAAGCACTGAAATATCTTGGGTTGCTTTGCATGCCATCATGTTTGGTGGGGCAGACTGGGCATTAAGGGGGGCATTGCCCTCCCATGCCTATACCTAGGTCTGCCCCTGGAGAGAGGTGACACACAAGAAATGTTGTTGGGAGTCGTGTTCACTCTCACATCCTTATGACTCATTCACTCTGTGCCTTCAGGCAACCCCTTATCTGGAGGGGTAGATCCATATAAAGGGATAGATCCATATAAAGATAGATCCATGTTCCAGTGTATCATCAATCAGTAGAGATACATTTTCACAATTATTCTTGCTATCATTAATTATTCAGACATCTTCTTCTGCGTCTATATACCGGTACATACAGTACAGTATATAGATGCCCATAATTACACTGCTATTACTGTTGCTTAATACTTTCGCCTGTATGTTTTCATACTGCTCTCTCCCTCTTGTATTTATATTGTGCATTTATTTTAGACTGTGCACCAATTCGGGGTGCCTGCCCGCTAGCCTAGCGGTCTGGTCACATACCACATAGGCACTTGCCTGTGACAGGTTTGAGCCCCAATTCCCAACAACCATTGCCGTGTCCCTGTCGGTCTCCCTGTTACCTGTCTCTCTCCACTGTGACCAATCAATAAAAGCAAAAAAGACCCCCAAAAAAGATGAACTCATACTTGGCCAAAAAGCACTTTGTGAAAAAGAAGTCAAATAAGTACTCAGCCAAGTATGAGTTGGGAACAAAAGAAATGCAGCGATTTGTCTGATCACGAGGAGGTCATCGATTTCATCCCATGTGTTGGTAGAGTCTCTGATAACTTCCGTTGTGAGTTTTCATCACCCGTGTCCGTTCACAAGGAGCTGTGGCTCACAGAGGGCGTCTAGTGCTAGCTGACTGTCCTCCCCTTGTAGGAAGCCCCAGGACCGGAGGAGAGCGGATCTCTGTGCAGGAGGAGTGGCAAAGTAGTCCTTCTGTTTCTGGGAGTACGTCCGGATTGGAGGAACAATGTTTCTGTAGCTCCAGTCCTTAAGAAACAAATAAAGCAGTAGTTTAGGTCAGGGGTTTTCAACCTTTTTGACACTAGTAGGGACCACCATTTATTCAGCATTTGAGCCACGGACCACCATTTGAAGACAATTTCACCCCTAAAACCAAATAATTATTTTGGTTTTGTCCACAATTCCATTATTCCAGGCACAATTAAACAAAGCAGTGTAGACTTCTTAATTAAGTGGTGCTAATGCAGATGATGGACATTTTAACTCTTGAGAGTGTAAAAATGAAACCAAATGGACCCGCAAGGGACCATTTAGTTTCATTTTTACAGTCTCTATTCTCTATTATCCTATTATCCAAGCTATTATTATTATTATTATTACCTTGGTGAAGTGACATCATATTATGGTTTTTGGTAAAGCGGTGGTGAGGCGACCACCAAAAAACTAAACTAAAACTAAACTATGAATAGGCCCTAAGTTGTGACCAATAGAAGAATCAATTACAGTTTTCCCCACTGAAACATTTTCAATCATCTCGTGGCATAATTTATCACACCTTGTTTCATATTCGTATACTATGTGATAATATAATAATGGATTGCATTTTTAAGTGCTCAAAGTGCTTTACAATGGTCCATTCATTCATACATTGGGAAGTAGAGCGGCGAACAGTCGACGGCAGCGTTCCCACATTCACACACCAATGGTGGCCAGGTCACACCGACCAACTCATTGCAGGCAATTTGGGGTTCAGTGTCTTGCCCAAGGACACTTCGACATGTAGACAGGAGGAGCCGGGATTCGAACCGCCAACCCACGGGTCATTGGACCTGCTCTACCTCCTGAGCCACAGCCGCCCCAAAGAATATAATTTATAAACCATGTCAGGTGTTAGGCCTTGGACCCTTGGAATCTTCCAAAAACAGTATTTGTACCCGCCAGCGGAGATTAAAGTCCTCCAGCAGCTGTATCCTGGCTTCTCTGGAAGGCACACAGTCAGGAGGAGCAGGCTGTAGCAGGTCAGAGTCCAACGCCGCACCTCCAAACACTAGCAGAGATCTGATGGCAAACCAACCACCAAATTTAGGATGCACACACACTCCGAACATCTTCTGTGGAATGGAGACAATATACATATATGAATGTATATGAATACAAATACAAGGAGATTAAAAAGTAAAACTAGAAGGTACAAATGTCATAGTAAACCTAATGTAGAATATTCAATACATTTATTTTGATGCAAAGCCTTTGAGGATGACAGTACACTACAAGGGCAACACTCTCCTTACCTTTTTTCCCCACGGGTGGTCAGTCACATCAGTCTGCTGGTAGTAGAAGGCACCTCCAGACACATGGGCAGCGGTCTGGGCTAAGAATTTAGGTTTTCTACTGGGCAGCATCTCATAGTCATAGCTCACATCCACCTTCTGATCTGGAAAACACTACAAATGAGGGAAATGTTAAACAAATTCATTAGGTCAAAGCGTACGTATCACACACATGCACAGACACACACACACAAACCTGCAAGACAGCAGAGTTGATATAGTGTTTGACACACTGGTCTATGGGGTCAGACAGCCCATGGCAACCAACGTTTTCCATGAAGGGCAGAAAGGCTTGTTCAAACATGTCCGGGGTGCTGAACACCACCACAGCCAGGGTGTCATCTGAGTATGGAAGATGGAGAGATGGAGGCAGGACTGTGTTGTACCAGCCAATCTGTGGAAAACACAAAGATAAAGTGAGACGGAGGAATGATTATTATGTGTTGGGAGTTCGGAAGTGCTTGCCGGAATGCAGGGGTGGATCTAGGCATAGGCATGGGGGAGGCAATGCCCCCCTAAATGCCCAGTCTGCCCCACCAAACATGATGGCATGCAAAACAATCCAAGATATTTCAGTGTTACAGTACAATTCAGTACAATTCAACTACAATTACAACAAAACTGACAACTGTGAGTGGACAGCATCTAGTTAACCATTACACATGTTTACAATAGTGGCCACCGTGTATTGCAATGCTTTTCTTTTGTTCGTGCTTACTATAAGATGCTCTGTAATGGATTAAGAAGGGGGTCTGCAAAAATTGTGTGCCAGTAATACCCCTATGGTAATACCACTGTATTCCTTTGGGTGGCACTGCTGTGTCAGTAACTGAAACAAGGAAATAGTTTAACAGCCAGTAGATGTCCAGTTCAGTTCAAGCAGCAAGCACAACTCACTACAAGACTGATAACTGGGAATGGACAAGCCAGTAAATTGTTTGCATTGTTTACAATGTGCTGCCACTTTATTTATTTCATCAAGACATGTAAAGACCTACAAATACTTCTGTAAGACGCCAGAAGCAGCAAATCATAGTGGAGGTGAAAGGAACAAGAAGAAGAAGAAAAAAAAAGGAAAACGAATCAAATCCCTTGTTTATATCGAATATTAACATCTAGGGCTTTAGGGTAATTACAGTAGTATTACCTCATATGCTATAGCCTATTAGGGAGGTCTGATATCAGACAGGTTCGTGGTCAGGTCACTAAGGCTAGTAGTCGTGCATCATGCTTTCATTGTGCAACTTCTCACTAACAGTAATTAAAAATAAAACAGTTTAAAAGTGCACAAACGTACCTTAAAAGGATACATTTCAAATCCAAGCTTTGCTATAAAATCTTTGAATAAGCTCATCGTACTTTCCACATTGGCATTGCCACAGGACGCTGCCATTGTTGAACCGACGTCAGCAGCACAACACAGTGTTGGATTATGGGAAATGGAGGCATCGGAGGATATATATTTTTCAGTAATAATTTTAACCAAATGCGTTAAGTTATTACATATTTATAGCTGAGAATACATTATACCGCTAGTGTTGTGCAAATTGAAACATCAAGGATCTACAGTTTGTCTGAGAACCAGAGATAATGGAGCTCCATTCATCAGAGCCCTCGTTGACCACACTGTATTCCTAGCTCCAGCTTGTCCCCATTCAGGCTGCAAGCATGCACGAACAGCGCTCGTGCGCTCAGTTTCTGACCTCTCATTGTCGCAATTCTTCTACTAGATGGCTCTGCCACTCATACACCACAACTACATTTCCCAAACTGCCATGCAGCAGCACGCCTGCGTCTCACGTAATTCCGTTGTTGGATTTAAAAGTACATCGCAGTCCCACCGGTGCGGTGAGTATAATTATTATTATTATAACCATTACCATTATTATTCATCCCTTGGATTTGTGAAGTACAGACATTTACTACATTAACAGTCACTCACCATTCCACGTCGTAGACGAGGTATTATACAAGGTTTGCCTCTGCACTGCAGTGCAGAGACACAGTTCGCTCTTCACATCACGTTAGCTCATTAGCCTAGGTTAAAAATCAGAGTCTATAGTCGTACTTATACAGACCCGTACAGATAAGTATGGGTAAATGCAGTTGGGAGGGAGCGCATGACCCTAGCCTAAGATTTAGACTCCAGTGATCATCTATTTTTATTGATTCTGACATTGAAAAAGGCTACATTGATCAAATACAGCCTGATCTACGAGAGTCTTAAATCCTAGGTAGTTTTTAAATGGTGCAACCCCTTGTCTTCCAGCTATGTGGCTGTGTCCCTGCCTTGATCCCAGCGTCCAAGCACCAACATGTTAGTGTTCAACACTGGTCATTATCTGTAAAGCTTATTTTAGAGATATGAAAAACATACAGTATGTATGATCACAGACCTTCTAGAGCTAGCTCTGGTCGTCATAGAGCAGTGGAGCTCTGGACCAGAGCTAGGGCTACACTGTCCCCAGAATAAAAGGGGGGAGAGGTTGATGGTGTTTCTTAATTGGAACAAAAACCTCATAAGGTCGTAAAAACTGTCATCACCACTGGGATCATTATGACTCATGATGATTATAACTGTGGTGATGACAGTGTATCGAGGGTGATATGATAACATAAGACATAGCTTTGTAATTATGCCATTGGCATTTCTTCAACAGATTGACGTTCCCTGTGTGTATCTGCAATTACCTCTCCTCCTAGTGAGTCTATAGTCTCTGACACAGATCAAGTATCCCTGACTCCTGACTTTGTTTAGCACCAAGCCCACTGCTGCTCGATCAAACTGAACAAACTAGACAAAATGTCTACTTTGCCACTTCCCTTCGATTTTTTTTATTCTGCTGACCCAGTATTAAAGTGTTAATGTAGCAACAGCCTTAAATTATTAAAATTATTAATTAAAATTTAATCTGTCACTAAAGTAGTGTCACCGTGTCAAAGATCTCCACTGGTTTGTTTCTTCACCCGACGCCTGCAAAACACCTCTCAAGTTACTGTATCGGTTTCCCAATGACTCCCTATTGCAAGGTCGATGCTAGAGGCAGCACAGGTGATGGTGCTTTAAAGTACAGAGGAAGGTCAAACTCAAACATCAGGATACTTTGAGTGATTAGAGCTAACTATCTGCATGTTCTGTCTGTCTTTTTGTTATTCAGATCTAGAATGAACTGGGACACTCAGCTGAGCGCTTTCCTGTCATCAACAGATGGCAGTGTGGCCAAAATGAAGGTGAGTTTGGAATTCTTGTGTTGTCCTACAGTGTATGGAGCACCAAAAGCATGATGTGAAGAACCTTGGAAGAACACCGTACCTAGAAAGGTCTCCAGTAGTTCCAGCATCAGCAGATGCACAAAATTATCAAAGGATGCTAAAAAGACCTTGCTTGACCAAGCAGCACTATTTAGTAAGGGGACAATTAGCAGTAGCACCTTGGGTCCTGGCTTTGATTCCTGCTAGGGATGCTGTGGGTGCTGGTGGCGTGTCCCCACCTCCGTATCATCAGTGCCCTACCCGAGGCAGGATTGGCAAAAAGGGCATTTCTCTGTGGAGTTTGCATGTTCTCCCCATGTCTCCTAGGGTAGATACCCTCACAAAAACATGCAAGGACTGCCTCCCCCTGGCCAGCCAAGGAGCCTGAGGAAGGGGAAAGGAACAGGTCGGAATAACATGTTCCTGTACGTCTGGCCCAGGGAAATTCACTCACAGTTATCAGTTTTGTTGCAGTTGTACTTGAATTGTACTGGAAATCTCCAAGTTGTAAAAAGATCATTCATTCATTCAAGCATGAGACAAGTGGCTGTAAGCAGTCACTCCTCACACTTCTCTCAGTAGATGGCAGTATAACGCCACTAAACCTCAACATTGCAAAGTTAGTGTTCTGTCAAGAATGCAGAAACAACTTGAAATTACCCTTTGACAAGAAGCTAAAGCTCAGAAATCCCCAGACTTCTAGCTGAGTTTAATTTTATTTTTTTTTATCTTCCCCCAGGAGAGACTGACATCACCAGGGAAATTCTCCAGAGGAAGAGAAGGTGGGCTATAAATCAGAATGTTTCTGAGATTATGTGAAATGGAACAAATCCCAAACAGTAGATCAGGACCCTGTTTGGGTCGCATATGTCAATTTGTTATACAAACATAAACACCCAATAATCTTGGGTGAGCTAGAAATTTGGGAACGACTGGGCCGTAGACCTTAGATGAGTTCTTCTGCCTGAAACCTTTTTATGCTCATCCTTCAACCCATCTCCTCCTCTTGCTCATTAGAGCTGTTCCCTGTGAGGGAGGTGGTTGCTGGTTCTCTACCCCCACGTGCCCAACAGCAGCCATCCTCATTCCGCGGCCCTGCTGTGCAGTGGGATGACCTAACTGCTGTCCAGTCACAGGTCCAGATACAGAGTCAGGTAGGAGTGCGTGTGCGTGTTTCATATCAATATTTATATCAATATCCTAGTCTATTTTAATTCTGAAATCCTCTCCCGATGTCCATATCTAAGGTGATTGAGTCCCTTACCCAGAGACTCCATGACATTGACATTGAAAGAAAGTCACAGCAACGTCTCATCCAGATACTACAAGGTAACTAGGACAGTTAAGATTTCAACATTTTACATGACTATAAAGTTTAGTTTTTATTTTTGAACATTGCAACACTATTATGAAGACGAATTACATTTCTGTTTGGTTTTTAGGCTTTGAAGTTACTATGGCTGTAACATTCAATTGATGAATCATAATCAAATCAATCATTTAATTAGTTGTCAATTGATTAGTAATCAATTAATCAGATCGGCAACTAATTACTAGAGTTATCTGTTTTTCCACTTAACCATAGTTTTTCCAGTGTTAAGTGTAACGAAACTAAATTAGTGATCCATCTCTCTTTGCTTACAATCAGCTGATAGTTACACATGTACAGTAGCAACTTCAAAATATGACACTTAACGATAGAATCAAGAAGAAAACATATGATATGAATATTTATTTTTGTCCTTTATTTAAATAGCAGGGTAATCAGCAGCTAATTAAATTGTGTTAGTTAGGTTTCCAACTAACAAAATTAGCCTAAAATATATTTTAAAGTGATACCAATCAAATTAATTGATTAATCCCTTTAAATAATCGGCTGATGAATCGATAATGAAAATAATCGTTAGTTGCCGCCGTACAGTTACACAGTGGAGATATAACAAATCCGTTAAATGTACAAAAAATAGGGAATAAGGGAAACTCCCCCAGTCAGGTGAAAAGAAGGCAGGTTGGACTCCTCATGCATTGAAGGAAGCATGAGGGCAGTCCGCTGCCTCCATTAGGCATTGGCACTGGGTGAAAAAAAATGGGATACAAAAATAGTGGGGATAAAAATGTACAAAAATGTTTCTGTTTATCTTGAAATGGGCTGATGAAATTGCGTTTGTGTAATAATCATGACAGGCCTAAAGATACAGTAACTCGTCTTGCCCTATGGTGGTGGTTAGACTTCTTATCTCAGGCATTTACTGCTTGACAGCGTGCTCCCGTGAGATGAAAGTAATCGTTGTTCATCAATCTGATCACTGAGTCATCAGTGGTTCCAAGTACAACCCATTTAATAACATGGATGACACTGATTGCTGTGTTTCCAGTATTGACTTGTCTTGTTTTTAATTTGTGACAGGAAAATCATAGGCTAAAGTTAAGTCTTAGTAATACTGGGTACATTGTAACATGAACCTGTGTTGCGCTCTTTTCCCCAATTTTTTCCACAAATAAAATCGCTTATGTACAAACTCGCAATGCGTGAACCCAGAATACGGATGTGGTCGGGACCAAGTTGTTTAAATTAGTGATTCCTAAACTTTTTCATGTCAAGGACCCGATTCTGAAACATACATTTCATGTACTCCCAGTTTCACTTGCAGTACAGACTCTGATGTAATGGGATGGCCAGGTAATGCGGTGTAATCGACTTACAAGCTTGGAATATGATTTGTTTAAATTAAATCTAAATCTAAAATAAAAATAAGAATCCTAAAAATAGCTCTAAAAGCTCAACACACATTGCATTGCGGGTCTTTGCGATGCTTATAGATCGGCTATCTTTACCATCTTTGTGGATGTTTAATTTTACTTTAAGGAAATCATTATGAAATCATGCAAATAATAGGTGATTGTGTCACAAGTATGACAGGCATACGCGTAAGGAGATGAGAGGTTTTTCCCAGACAGCGACCGACCATATCAAACTCGGCCACAAAGTGCGTAATAGAAGAATTGAGTTGTACTGTCATGGCAATTTCCTGCGCCCTCCTCAGAGGAAGTTCACAGACTACGCGAGGAGTCCAAGGAGAGGCAGAGGGAAGAGGAGAGGAGCCGACAGTGTCCGGAAGCAGAGAGACAGATGGAGCGATGGAGGCAAGAGGTCGGACGCGAGCTGAGCAGCCTCCGGGGACAGATCAGCAGGGCCACATCGCTAGGCAACCCTGAGGAGAGGTGAGGGGGCGGGGCACTGCAGGGTTGGCAGGGATGGCGTTTGTTTCACTGTGTGTTTGGTGTTCGCTTTGGCCAAATGGGTTTTTCTTTTTCTTTGCGTTTTACGTGTGCATTTATTTCAGCCCCATTCATGTAGGCAAGAATTTATGAGATTTAAGCTGGTGGACCTTATTCAGTTTCCAGTTCATTCATGTGTGTGCTGTGCATGCATATATACTGTATATATACCATACCTGAGCATTATGCGGCCCGGGGGGCGGGGGCCAAATGCGGCCCTTTGGCTGACTCTGACCGGCCTGTGAAAGGGTACTGTGGTTTTCAACCAGTAGTCCGGGGACCACCAGTGGTCCTTGAGAGAGTTCCAGTTAAATATGGAAAGTTAGTTAACCAGATGTAACTCTTTGAGAGTGTAAACATGAAACCAAATGGACCCTTGCGGGTCCATTGGTTTCATTGTTTACACTCTCAAGAGTTAAAACATTCTTCTGAATTTGCCAGAGAATGTAAAAGAATGGTCATTTTTGATATATGTTTGCCTGTTTTGTTTGTGAAATCCAGCCTGGAATTGTGGGCAAAAGCAAAAGAAATCTTTAGTTTTGGTTCTGTGGGGCTTAAATGTCATCAAATGGTGGTCCGTGGCTCAAATACTGAATACATAGAGGGCCCTGTTGTCAAAATGGTTGGTCTTACTCTTACTTTTATCTTGAAATAAAATTAATATTATGCAGACTTTAGTCCAGCCTTTAGTCTTGGCCCTCCACAATATTTTATTTCTCACTTGGCCCCTTATGAAAAAATAATTACAATACAACGTACAATAACAATGGGTACAAAAAGCAGGGGAAAAAAACAACACACAAGAAGACACAAATCTACTGTTTAGAAGTATTAGGTAGCGTCAAGAAATACTAGTTTTAGAGTGAGATGATCAGATACCACCAGATAACGTCTTTGAGACAGGTAGTGACAACGTTACCACATAATCCAAATACTGTAAGGTTGCCAAACCCAGTTCTCAGAGGATGAGTAATGTTCCCACAAGAAACACAAAACTCTTAATTTCTGAGAACTATTCTGTAATGAGGCATAATGAGACATAGACTGCAATACATTTCGTAGCAAATGCCAGGCAACTCTTTACATTTAAATTGGTGGTGTCTTAGATTTACAGATTTACTGAAATTGTGTCTTCAGGGTCTAAGGGTGTATCAGTAAACAGTGCCACGTTGGCATGTGTCAGACTACTACATTTCACAATAAAATGTTGTCTGACACATGTGCCAAACATGCACACGCACACAACACACACACACACACACACACTTTATCTGACTTTATCTTCTTCATTACGTGACTTGTGCCAGGCATTGTGTGGGTGATTCCATTTGCTGGTTCAGTTGCATCATAGCGCAGCAAATGGAGTTTAATCCGATATACTGAATCTTTTGTCTATCTATATACAGTACCAAATGAAAGTGTGAATGTCATAGTTTACATATTACTCTGAAACGTACAATATTCTAACATCTGAAGTTGTGACTCATTAAAATGATCAATATCCTTGGCTCTATGCGGGGTGGAGGAAAAAAAGAGAAACGGGGAGGAGAGGGAGGACCCTACATCCCAATATATGAACCAATATAAAAATGGCCATAATAGACCCATTTTCAACATTCTAATATGCCATTAGTATACCTCTAGAGGTGCTGGGTGGACATGATAAAAACGTTTCCCGATTCTGTGTTTCCTAGAAATGGAGGTCTGAAGAAAACCATTAACATGGTGAAACATCTCGATGACATCATCAGGATGTATTTTCACCATGTTAATGGATTTCTTTTAGACGCTTCTTTTTTCTGAGAGCGTACAAATGGAACAAATGAACCCGTTAGGGTTCATTTGGTTGCATTTGTTGGCTCTCAGAAAAAATGTTGAAATTGGGTGGAATTCCCCTTTAAGGGATCTCTTAAAGGCAGTGGCATGCAGCACAGTGATTGGTTTCATTATTGTAACGCCCAGACCACACCTATGCATACTTTAACAGGTGGCGAAGGTGTTTTAGGGATTTAGAACGTTGACCTAAATGCAATGTGTTAATGACAAGTTTAGTTCTCTGTTCTTTCTAAGCAAACAGTCAATGTGATAACATTATGGCAAAAGTCTATAATTAAGCTGCCAATGTTAATCAACACTTGCAATGGTGAAGTTGGCAAGTCAGTGAAGACACTGTTAGAATTTGTTACAGGGAATGGCTTCCATCTTGTTGAGGCAGTTAGGCTACACATGTACACATGGCTTGTATTATTCAACAGCTAATGACACAGCATTGACCTTTTGTTTCTTACACTGTGGGTGATTCCAGGCATGAGGCGGCATGGCATCATATTTTCTATGTTAGCCCTGTGGACTAACATAGAAAAGATGTATGACTCTGTAGGGTTTTCTTCTACTGTGTCCCAAGGCTAACTCCACTGTAAACAGTACATATTGAGTCTATATTTCAACATTATCTGTAAACACCAAATGGTAGTGCTAGTGTGCGACGGTGCCCCATATGAACAGACACCAACTGATCCAGAACAAGATCTCTGAAAATTGAACGTGTGGGTTGCTATGAAACGTCCTGCCTCATTCATACACCCCAGATGATTGTTGGTGATCCCATGGCTCTCCTTCTGCTGTGTTTGCCTATTTTTGGCCAAATGTTTGCCTATTATGACATTCTCACAATAGGGACGCTGCTAGTGCTCATGTTGTTACTGTGTATGGAGCGGCGGTGCTTGTACAGGGTCTGGTAGCGGCAGGGGCGGATCTAGGCATGGGCATGGGGGGGCAATGCCCCCCCTAAATGCCCAGACTGCCCCACCAAACACGATGTCATGCGAAACAACCTAGAAATAACCTAGAAGATATTTCAAATTAAAGTGCCTATATTTAAAATGATTTGAAACACTACTACTGCTACTAACTAACTACAGCTGTGGCACCACTAAACCAACAGCATTTCATCATTGAAAACAGAAAACTCTCTGAGTCAGACCTTTAGCTTCATGCATGTGTCTGTTGCAACTTCAACTACAACTGATGTTATTATTGATGCTTTACTTGACTAATAAAAGTCCTGCAACCGAAAATGGTATGGGTGCGGCTTCATCGGTGAAGCCGTACCCATATGGTATGGGTGCGGCTTCATCGATGAAGCCGTACCCATACCATTTTCTCTTGCCCCTCCAACATGTTCTCTTGACCCCCCCCCCAATGGGACATGTTACATCCGCCCCTGGGTAACGCGGGAGGGGGCTTTTAGACTCTTTAGACACTTGTTTCATAATGTATTTGCTTTTGCTCCCAGTTTCAGTTCAAAGCTCCGCAGAGAGGAGTTGGAGCAGCTGCGGCGAGACGTGGACCAGCTTAAAACTCGGCTAAGTGCGTCACCAAACACACGCAGATATTGATTCTACGGGACGGTACATGTCCTAATGCCAACAGTGGGCTGTATACTGTAGCAAGGGGCAAGCACAGTCCTGCTCCACGAACATGTACTGTACAGCAACTATAAATCACCTCCTCCTACATGGTTAAGAATGTCCCTCTCTTGTAACCACCATTTGTTTGGGTTTTTTGGGTTTTATTTTGTCCTTCTTTAAACACTCCATTTTTGTCACACGCTAAACCCCTTATCCCAAACCCCTTATCTCTCTTTTTTTTACTATTTTGCTAAACTTTTTGGAATAGATCAACATGCCAATCTATTGACACGCTGTGAGCTCGTAGCCTGGCCGGTTTATCTATTGAAAAATGTTTTTTGAAATGGTTTAAAAAGGCAAAGAAGTGACGAAAATCTAGGCCTCTGTATCCTCTGTTTGAAAGACACATCAAATTGATCTTTAATCAAGTTTTAGTGAAATTCTTTATTGTGCAGACCAATCAATAGACTAAAAGGTTCATGACAAGGAGGTGCTAGTGCGTGGTAGTGGTGATTGGCGGCGTTTTAGTCCCATCACAGCCAGTCGCCAGCAGTTTCACAATGAACCAGAAATAATGGAGGTGAGGTGCAGTTAGGTTCCAATCTGTTTTACAAACACACAATTTGTGCACACTGACTAAAGTTACCTCTAATACCTTTTTAAACAACACAATTAGAGGATAGAAGAAGTACAAGTATAAGTATAAGTGTGGTTTATCCAAATGAGGTTAATGTGTACTGAACGCATTTTGGTGTTTTATCTGTTGAAAAATAGCAGATCTACAAGCTCATATCGCGCCACCGAGTGGCGCGATATGAGCTTGTAGTTCTGCTATTTTTGAAAAATTGTGAAAATGTGCTGCAAATCTCTGAATACATTATTTTGGAAGCAAACATTTTTAACGCAAATTTTGCTTCTAGGTGATCCCTAGAACAACATGTTTTCAGATGGGGGGGGGGGGGGGGGGGGGGGGGGGGGGTCTGCAGCCAATTCTGGTGGTCCTTGGCTTGAAATATGTTCATCACTGACACAGGAACACAGATCTTTCAGAAAAACTAGAATCTAGTGTCAAAAACTCGATTCTAGTGTCAGAAACGAGATTCTAGTGTCAAAAAGTAGATCCTAGCATCAGAAACTATAATTTAGTGTCAATAACTAGAGTCTAGTGTCAGAAACTACTTTAGAATCTAGCGTCAAAATGTAGAATGTTGCTGCAGCTATAATCTGGTGTCAGAAACTCGAATCGAGGGTCAGGACACAATGGGTTAATTCTTATGATTATTATTATTGTTCTAGTAATTCTGATGATGTTATTTCCCTGTCCCCATGTGACAGGGCGACAGGAGGAGGATGTGTTTGTGCAGCAGACGGAGGGCAGGGAGTCCAGGAGACAGTACGAACGCAGCTGTAAGGTAAACTGAACACACTGTTCAGTTTACAGTCCTAAGTAACGTGGTGGTCTAATGCAGTGCTTTGTTGGCACAACATAAACTCTCTTGACTGTATTTTTTACGTCTGGAAATACCCCACCCTGTGCAGGGGCGGATCTAGGCATGGTTAATGGGGCGGGGGGGGGGGGGGGGGGGGGGGCAATGCCCCCCTAAATACCCAGTCTGCCCCCCAAACACGATGCCATGCAAAACAACCCAAGATATTTCAAATTAAAGTGCTTATATTTAAAATGATTTGAAACACTACAACTGCTACTAACTACAATTTTGGCACCACTAAACCAACAGCATTTCATCATTGAAAACAGAAAACTCTCTGAGTCAGACCTTTAGCTTTATGCATGCTGCGTGTCTGTTGCAACTTCAACAACAACTGATGTTATTATTGATGCTTTACTTGACTAATAAAAGTCCTGTAACCGAAAATTGTATGGGTGCGGCTTGCCCCCCCCCCCCCAAATGAGACATGTTACATCCGTCCCTGACCCTGTGCATAATGTCACTGTAAATCTTCTTTTTATTTACATATTTATTCCTTTAGTCTACAGTAAATAAATATTACTGTTTTTGTGGGTTTTCCGAGAAGTATTTTGTACTGCGTATCAGATCCTTTTGTTGTTGTGATATGACTTATTGTAAAATCTATGTTTTCATGTTATTGTGGATCAAGATGGGTCAATTGCACAGAACACAAAGAGTATCTTTGATACTCTTTGTGTACATACGTGATTCTAAGACTCTAAATTGCTGGACTAAATCACATCAAATGTTTTGTGTACACTAACATTCCCCAATTCTCTCATGGAGGAAAATCTGGTCCCCCTCCCTCTCTCTCTCTGGCTAAATAAGCTCTTGTCTAACATTGTACACGTCACACACAAATCCTTGCCTAACAATTCTGTTTGTACCGTTTTTGTGCATATTTGATAGCACAGACAAACACACAATCACAGCCAACTTCAATACGTATTACCGCCTGGCTTTTTACAGACTATAATTGTCTCTCTTTTTTTGTCTGAACTAGAGCAACTTATGAAAAGATAACACTCCAATATATTGATTCTCTTTCTGGTTGTACTTTTCCATGTTCGTCCCAGATGCTGGAGGAGCTCACAGATGGTTACAGAACGCATTGCTTGGACGTGGCCAAGACCGTGTCACAGGTCACTCACACTACACAAGAGGTCAACCAGATCAGGTATATGGTTGTTGTATGTTGTACTGTAGTTCTCGAGCCATTGTCTCATCTCGAAACCAGTCCCAAGACAAATTTTAATTGTCTCGGTCTTGTTTTTGCCTCGCACCTCAAATTGTCTTCTCTTGTCTCGGCTTTGCCGCGCTCACACTTAATTTGTCTCGTGGTCTTGTCTTGGTCTCGCCCTGAATTTGTCTTGCTCTTTTTGCAATCTTGGAGCAAGTGTCTCTGGTCTCTTTCGCCACCAGGCCCACTCGAGACGAGACAATGCAAAGGAAATGTTCTATATTCATTAAGAAAGCAGTGTGGTCAGCATTGCTGGATGGATGACGTGCATATCGCTAGCAGTCTGTAATACAGAGAGAATTTAGGCATGGATAGAGCACAAAAATAATGTCTTGGTCTTGCCTCATAGTGGTCTTGGTCTCTGTCTTGGCCTCGACCTCTCTAGGTCTTGGCCTCGGTCTCGACCCCTCTAGGTCCTGGTCTCGATCTCCCTAGGTCTTGGTCTCGCCTACAACGCTACTCTTTCGACTGAAAAACGGTGTCTTTGCTACAAGCTCTCAATGTGTTGCAGATGCATTGAGAGCTTGTAGAATGGGCTACTTTTGGTGTGCTTTCATATAATGAAAGACATGCTGGCTTCTTGTGTGTATGTGTGTGTTTGTGTCTGTACTTGGGTGTGTTTGTGTGCCAGTGTCTTTGCCTAATAATGATCATTACCTCTGTCAACAGAGCGACTGTGGCACAACTCAAAGATGAGGTCAGCAATCTGGCTCTCAGAGACCCACGCCAGCCCACACCTTTAATTTCCCAACACATAACAGGTGAGAACATGCTGGTGCTGCTGCTGCTGCTTTCATGCTCCTTGAGCTTCTTCCATGACATTGTACTGATGCAGCGGTCCCCCGTCGGCCCAGGGACCGCTTATGGGTCGCAGTGGTATTGCACCTAAGTGGGCCAAATAATTGGCCTAAGCAGTGGCGGATCAAGGCATGGGCATGGGGGGCAATGCCCCCCTAAATACCCAGTCTGCCCCCCGATGCCATGCAAAACAACCCAAGATATTTCAAATTAAAATGCTTATATTTAAAATGATTTGAAACGCTACTACTGCTACTAACTACAATTTTGGCACCACTAAACCAACAGCATTTCATCATTGAAAACAGAAAACTCTCTGAGTCAGACCTTTAGCTTAATGCAACTTCAACAACAACTGATGTTATTTTTGATGCTTTACTTGACCAATAAAAGTCCTGCAACCGAAATTCCGAAAATGGTATGGGTGCGACTTCATCACCTGTGGCACGAAGCGACACGGGTGATGAAGCCGCCCCCATACCATTTTCTCTTGCCCCTCCAACATGTTCTCTTAACCCCCAAATGGGACATGTTATATCCGCCCCTGGGCCTAAGGTTTCAATGATGATAGAAGATGAAAAAATATGTAAAATCCAACAATTATGACAAACCTAACACGTGTAATATGTGTCATCGCCTCATTGGTGCCCATACCTGAGGGTTGGCAAAAGGGCCTTTCTGTGTGGAGTTTGCATGTTTTCAAGAGTTTCAAGAGTTAAAATATTCACCATCTTAATTAGCCCAAGTCTACACAACTAAAAGATCAATGGTCATTTTGTTCTGTATGTTTTGCCTGTTTTGTTTCCCAAATCCAGGCTAGAATTGTGGACAAAACAAATAGACATTTTTGGGGGTCTGTGGGGCTAAAATGTCCTCAAATGGTGGTCCGTGGCTCAAATTCTATATAAATAGTGGTCTCTGGTATGAAAAAGGTTGAAAACCACTGCTGTAGGTAATTGGCACTGGCTGAAAAAAAAAGGTTACAAAACATGTGGTATAAATCTGTGTGCTTTGCTGAAAATGGTAAATCTACAATCTGGAAGGTCAGATCTACAAGCTGAAAGGTTTTGGACAAATGAGGTTTCCACTGACAAAGACAATATACAACATTACGGGATAAAGTATTTAAGTATTAAGTGTTTTCTTTATCCTACCGTAGCAACGATTCCAGCAGCTGATCCGGTCCCAGTTCCCAGCAGCCACAGCAGAGGGGTCAGAGTTCAAGTAGAAGACGACGAGCCAGACTCTGACTCAGAGGACTTTAGTCCCACCCCTAGCTTGGCGGAGGTCAGTTCAGATGACCTGTCATGGCTGGAGGATGTTCTAGACACCAGTGAGCACTGTAAGTAAATCGTGGTAAAGCACAGATGCCGCATATTATGTCATTTACGGTAGTCATTTACCTAAGACTTAGTCATGTCATCTA
Organism: Benthosema pterotum; assembly: GCA_039105355.1. Lineage (NCBI taxonomy): Eukaryota > Metazoa > Chordata > Actinopteri > Myctophiformes > Myctophidae > Benthosema > Benthosema pterotum. The sequence goes on from CM076979.1 coordinate 44,135,904, forward strand.
GTGGCGAGATTTTCATGATTGGCTGGCCTCTAAGACAATAGGAGACTAGCCCTATATACGTCCAATGGGACAGTGGGACACTACGCCCCATGGCCGATTGACGATATTCAGACTGTGGCCAGCAAGATCCTAACTAGGTGTAAATTCCCATAGACGGCATTCATCCAAACAGATCCTCTCTGTTAAAGTCAAACTGACCAGAGCCGTACAGTAAGCTTGAATTATCCTCTTTCACAGTGTACATTTTCTGTTCTTGTCTAATAAAAGTCCAGCGTAGACACATGGATTACTTTATTAAAACCACTTTCTTCCAAGCTCCAATATTTAGAAAAGATATTTCCTGCAAGTAGCTCATGACATGTCTATGGTCGATTTTTATGAAACGCATAATTATGAAACAAAGGTTTTGTCGCTTAATAGAGTTAGGACTTTTCTGTTTGAATGAATTGGCTGCAAATTAATAAACCACAAAGGTATGATATGCAAGAGAATGGAATGAAAGCTAAATACGGTATACCTGGATGTTGAAGTAATTTCCTGTTTATTGGTTCCATTTCTACACACTCGAGTTAGTTTAACAGTTATTGATTTGTTATTAACAGGTCCTTTCAGCCCCCATCAGGCCACAATGCATTATTAATGAATCTCTCTCAAGGGCAGCACTGTTTTATCCTATTTTTTTTTTTGCTGATTCCTACTGCTCTGTATGATCGCCACCTTTACAGGACAAACATAACGCACCTATAACACACAAGCAAAAAAACAGCAAGAACAAAAAAAATCAGACCAGACACACAGTTCTGTATAAGATGGGCAGGTCACCAGATGGGCTTGAGAATAAGGGAGGGTTTATTCCCTAAAAAAACAAAAAAAGCGGGATTGAACATGTTGCTTTGTCACCCCCCTCCCCTCCCCTCCCCTCCCCTCCCCTCCCCTCCCCTCCCCTCCCCTCCCCTCCCCTCCCCTCCCCTCCCCTCCCCTCCCTCCCCCTCACACATCTGTGCCCAACGGTCTCTCAGTGACTCACTCCGACAGCGATGAGTCACTGGCTGACTGGAGCAGCATCAACCAGGCTGACTGGGTGTTTAACCCACATGAGTGTAGAGGTTGATGTGGCTTTTCATCGGAACGATACAAGAACACAGGGGCAACACGTTGGCGGCAGAGAGGAAAGACGGTAGAGAGGCTAAAGGCATTTACAAAGAAGGAGGGAGAAGTAGAACAAGTAGTAGGCCATGACCTGCTTATGCGCGAGCAGAGCAAGCAATCCAAAAGCAGACATCCACTTATTTTTTTTTTTATATTCTGTCAAATAATATAGAGTGCTGTCAGGTTAACCTATAAACTAAACTGGCACAACCCAAATCTTCATCACCTAAACCAGGAATTACCAGGAATTAGTATGATCACCTCACATCAGACAACATTCATTCACATCAGACAACAATCACCTCCAGGAGATAATTCCCACGACCAATACCAGCCAAACGAGTCCACCAAGGGACCGGTGGACAACCGTGGATCCAGTGCAGTACATGATAGTCCAGAATAATTTTGTAATTTGACCTCAAATGCCATCATGTCATGAGTATTAGCTCCCACCGCTCACGCACCTGTATGCCATGGTCTACTTGTGGGCAACGTACAAGTTTGCACTCTACTGAGTGTTGATCTGGTTTGATATGCCACGTGCTACTTAAACCACATTGAAATTTAGAAAATATTTGCCTTATATGGAATATCATTGGTGGCCATACTGTAAGCATCATTCAGGGTGTATTGAAGATACAAAATCAGCTGAGTTCGGTTCTTTTGCAATGAGTTTTGAGGTTGCTCCTGTATTTTCCATAGATTTCTTGCATTAAACAGTTCTAGCAGTTGTTCCCAGCCTTGTCTGGACCCAGGCCCACTTGAATACTGTTCAAGCCCACCCATCTGACCAAGTGGCAGGGCAAGCAGTTAAGTGGTCCTCCTCCTAATTCTCCTCATTGGGAGGGCATTATCAGTCACCAGAACCAAGGACCGGCGTTTTCCACAAATCCATCATAGTTATAATGGGGTTTGAAGTTACGGTTTGTGTTCTGTATGTATACTGTTGTTATAGCGCTTTTAGTTAATATTTATCGGTCTATTCATATTATCATAAACCAGTGGTCCCTGCCCCACAGGTTGAGAAAGGAATGAAGGTGAGGAGTCTGACTTGGCAGATGCATATCACATATAGAAGCAGCAGGTTTATGGTCTTGACGTGTTTCCCCGCCCGAGGATGGAACACAGAAGCTCTCATTTCCTCTGTACCAATCTCTGCAAAGCCAACCTCTTCCTTGGGAAAAAAATGTGTGTGTTTGCAGACTTTGCACGTAGTATGTACTTGCAAATGTGTGTTTGAAGGAGAATTGCACACCAAAAGTTTTTTTTTAAATCTTTATTTGCACTTAATTTGTTGAAAAAGTGGTCCAGGTGTTATTTTGTGAAAACTCTCCTTAATGGCTGTTTTCCCTATCCCAAAATAAGCTTATAATGGGGCTAATGGGTCTTGTGCAAGTTCACCGGCATTTTGGAGCGATATACATCGCTCCAAAATGCAAGTTTGTGCTATATATGGTCTCTCCACCATGTCAGTAGAGTGTTGACACTCCCTTTCACTTTCGTTTCAGCAGTGGTTCAGCCATAAACCATGTGCCACGCTCCCACCTTTTGAGACAGCTGAATAACACACTACTGTACGTGTGAGTGTTAACACACTACTGACATGGTGGGGAGACAATAATATTGTCTCCCCACCTATTCACCTATATACATCGCTCCAAAATGCAATTTTCTGCTATATATTATATAGCAGAAAATTGCATTTTGGAGCGATGTATATAGGTGAACTTGCATTAGACCCATTAGCCCCATTATAAGCCTATTTTGGGAGAGGGGAAACAGGCATTAAGCAGTGTTTTCACAAAATAACACCTGGACCACTTTTTTTCTAACAAATTAAGTGCAAATAAAGATTAAAAAAAACTTTTGGTGTGCAATTCTCCTTTAACTCTGAAGAGAGTACAAATGGAACCGAGGACCTCAGTGTGGTCCCTGTGGTTCCATTTGTGCACTCTTCTGAATGAAATTAACACGGAGGATTTTTACCGTTTAGGGTCAACATTCCCATTAGAGATTGAGATCTGGTGTTTCTAAATGTTTCCTAGAGCCATCTGGTACAGCCTGCCTAATTTGATGATCTTAATCGCACACGTGCATGCGCGCACACACTCACTGCTTCTTCTTCTCCGTTCTTCGTCCCTGCCAGCTCCTCATCCAGAGGATGTCCTACACCTGAGGACAAAGTCTCGAAGGCAAAGTGGCATCGCAGGTCCCAGCAGTGACCTGGATGATGACGATGATGATGACATTGATGATGGCGATGTTGATGACGACGATGACCTTCTAGATGACGAGGGAAAACAACAATTGGGAGCTGACCTTAGCTTTAACGACCTATGAGAAGGTTCTCTGAATCTGATCGGACTGAGGTTAACCACTTAAAAATACCTATCTGATTCTGCTTGGCAGGCACAGTATTTCCTTTCCCGCGCCTTAACGGGCAATCACAAGACGCTGAAAGAGATCAAGCCACAGAGAGAGAGCGCTGAGAACCACACTCTGATACCAGCAAGCTCTCTTTGAATAAACTCCTGTTTAACTGTCTCCACATGTCCAGAATGCATGGCCTTATGGGAATAATCTGTCAGAGGATGCAGGCAAAAACTAAACTTTCACATTGTGCTGTGTTGCGAGCTGGGAGATCTGCTATTTGTAAAAAGGTTAGTGTTTCCGGCCATATTTCTTGGCCAAATACACATTATTAAGAAGTCTGTGACATGACCACAATTGAGAACCACTAAATATTGTTGCTTGAGTCTAATATTGTCTGGGAATGGCTGGGAATTATCCCTTGAGATGTACCGTTGCTTTCAAAGGGGTCCATAGACTGTTTAGTCAGCACCATATATGTTTCAACAGAATTGGAACCAGATGGATTCTATTTTAATTTGTTTCGATGCGCACATGACGTTCGGTATTCTCTTGAGATCAGAGTGACCACAGGTTCTCCTTAGTTCAGCGAATGTTTCACTTGTGACTAATTAGGGTTATGCAGCCCAGCACTTCCTGGTTGGGTTGGAGTGCTCAAATCCTTCCTGTCAGCAGCCCAACCAGGAAGTGTTTGCCTGTATATGCCTATGCCAATATACAAAGGGTTCCATTTTCGTTACCGCTAAACCCCTTATCCCTTAACTTCTTTGCCTTTTTAAACTACCGGTATTTAGAAAAAAATATTTTCAATAGTTCAAATGGCCAGTCTACATGCTCACAACGTGTCAATAGATTGGCACATTGAACTATTCCCAAAGTTTTTAAAAATAGTAAAAAAAGGATAGGGGGTTTGGGATAAGGGGTTTAGCATGTAACGAAAATGGAGCCCCATATCTTTAGTGTTCATTGAACTCTGGGAGCGTGAAAACAGGTTGGGTTTCCCCAGATATCCACACTCTACCTCCTGAACGGCAGTTGCAGTCTCGACAATTTTGGTAAGTCTGCTTGACACAATTTCCTTTACAGAAATAGAACAGTATTGTGGTTAAAGTGACGTTTTTGTGAAGAAAACATTTGTGCCCACTGCCAGATAGTGACTAATGACTGTTGGGGGGATGAATTGAGTCTTTCTACAGCAGTAGAATGTTATTTGCCAGCTGTTGGACTAAACTGCTGCTCGCAAAGTAGTACACTGATTCACTGTACAGTCTGTAAAAGAAACATGCTTTTTTTTGGCTCTGAATAAATGTCTGTAAAAGTTTAGATAAAGGAGCTTGGTTTTCTATGTTCTTTTGTGTGATTGTATCTTTGTTTTGTCAGCTCAGCTGGTGTCAAAGACCAATTCACAAAGATTTAACAACAAACAATGAAAAAAGGCTTGTATTGTGAATCAGAAATCCCAGAGGACGTTTTTAAAAATATCTTTAATCATAAAACATCAAGAGATCACTCCATGATCCACAACAGAGAGCAAAAACCTCTCAGGACAAATATGGCACTTCATAAAAGGGAATATCAAATGCAGGGCAGCATTGGGACCTTTCTATAATTACACACATCTCAAACAGTAGTTTATAGCCAGATGGAGTTACTGTATAAAGAGCAAGTAAGTTATATTAATTCCACTCTCTAAGCTTGATTCAAATACACAGTAGCCAATGTATCATGTTTTAGTCTTAACAGTATTAAAGGCAAGATCTCTCTTGTTCATAGTGAATAGATCCGATGAGGGTCATTGTATTGTCCTAAAAAAGGGACATGGCTCACAAATGGGGTGATAATATTACAAGGCTTACAAGACAACACAGATACAAATCTTTTTGTATGACCTGGCCCATATATAATTCACTATTCTCTACCTACTGTATGTGCACAGAAAATACTGTATGTACGGTATAACTGGTGACTGATTTAAGCACTGTGGGTAAATTTACTTTGTGGCTTTTACGACAGTGCTTTCTGAAAAGTAAAGTGATGCTAGAAGTACCATAGTCTGCCCCTAGGACATAACGATGAGCATTTGTTGCAATTACAATACATTGGACAATGTTTCTATTGTGCGTAAAGGAGTTTGGCCAAATCTGGTCTTAAGCTGTCATCACATGACTGACAGCCTCTGCTTAGAAGTTCAAAACGAGGCAAGTCCAAACAGCAGTCCTGCCCTGGGCATTTGTTTGTATATGGGAATCAAACCACTAGTGGAAGCGACTGGTACAAAAAAAAGGGTTTGTCTATGAATGTAATGAAGATTGAAGATGGCTAGAGATACGGTAAAGACACCCGTTCCTACCCTGCACAAGGCACTCTCCTGGTCTAAAGATCTCAGGAAAGGAAAAACAAAACAAAAAAAACAAACACACACTCGAGCCTCAAGCACGATTCATACTCCTTCCAACATCCAAACTTGTCTTTGGAAAAAGGAATGGATGCAAATGGATACAAATTGAAGTCATTCCAAGCTTTGTAAAGGTGGTCCCAGAACCTTTCCTCTCACCCTATATGCGACTACACATGCCCTCCTGACTCTCCCAACTATTATAGCTAGGAAAGCCTTTTCGAACCAGAAGATTTTCCGATGTCAGAAGGATTATTTATTGCCGTTTATACTCTGTTGCACGGCAGTGTTGCTCGTCATATAAATAACACATTTCTTTCCTCTGACACCCCTGTGCGACTGAGTATAAATGAGGCTTAAGGCCTAAAGACAGCAGGAGCATAACTACAGCAATAAAAACAATTAAATAAACCCCTTGAATGCACGTTTGGAAATACGCAAATCCTTCCATACTGTACAGAACATACACGCATACATGCAGACAAAAGATCTACTCTCACGCACTCAGACACACACACACACACAACTATATTATTTTTCTCAAACGTACAATTACGTTTTTCTTTTTGTTCCTCCACACTTTTAAACATAAAGTGCAAACTTAATAACGCTCGAATCAGGCATTTTGCCGTACTACCTCGTCTCAATGTGTTACTCTGGGCCCCTCAAATTCACCAGCATGTACTGTATAGGGCTTTGTGAGCACGAAGAGGCTGGGGTTTCTGGTGCATTTCAGCCCTTCCATCCACCAGTATAGGGAAAATACAGGGCTAGTTGTTGGTTCCCCAGTGGTGCTGTAAGCATGTTTTGATTCTGCTTAATTCAGTGATGGATGTCACTAATGAGAGCATCCTCCCATGGATGACGCGTGCACGCATCATAAGCATGGATCTGGGTCAACTTAGTCCGATCAAACTTGTCAAGGCAAGGCATGTTATAGAATTGTCCTGTGTCGAATATGCTAGATTGTTGGCCTAATTATCATAAAGAGGCACCAAATTGCTTGCCGCTTTTGGTAGCAGCCGTTGACCATAAAAAGTGTGGCATCGTAACTGTCCAATGCAGTCACCGTCGCAGCCTTTCCTACATCTCTACTCCAGAAACACTGAATAGATGGAAGCAATCAGAGGGGTCCTCCTGTAGGAAATTGCTTACACCTACCCAGTGCGTTTTTATTTTTGCTGTAGAGATGAAGGAAAGGAGACTTGGTTAGCATACTGAGGCATTCCCCAGTGGCATTTGGGTTCTTTCAGTTGGTTGGGTCTTGCCTCTTCTGTTAGTAGCTGTACATGGACAGTGGTGTGTCTTCCATCATGTCATCCTACACGAGAAACACACAAAAAACATACAGAGGTTTATCGTAAAGCCAAAGAACAATGCATTTCACCCTATTTTAACCATGACAGATTATTCTAAAACAACCCATCGTTTTCCTGGTGAATGATATTGTCATGAACATTGTTATTACTGCGAGTTAATCGTGCACTAAATACATTAATCGAGTTAACTCACGGCTGAGTTAACTCGCGATTAACTAGTTAATGCTGACAGCCTTAGATTATTATTTTTTTTCTGTATGTTCACTGTATGTTCAGCCTCAACTCCTGTTTGCATCTGTTTGCAAAAAAGGCCAAAAATGTCTTTATGGCTATAATAATAAAAGGGATGTCCTGTATTCACCATAGGTAAGTCCTGGAGCCTGCGGAACTCAGGGCGACTGTCTCTTCGCCGTAGTTTGAGGAACAGGAGCAGGGTGATGATGACAGCAGTGATGATGAAGGCTGACACCAGACCTGCCAGGAGGGGGTCCGGTGTGCCAGACTTATGGACGTCTGTGGCTGAGTAGAACACATGGGGGTTTGTACCGTTATAATACAACGTGATGAATATGCACAGTATAGCAGAGATTACTGGGCTTGACTTAACACACTCGACTCTACAGTAAATAGACGTAACTCATTTTGAAGAACCAGTGCCAGTAGAAAATGTCAAGTGCCATTTCTTCCTCAGTGTAGTGAGCAGGGACGGATCTAGGCATGGGCATGGGGGGCAATGCCCTTAAACGCCCAGACTGCCCCACCAAACATGATGGCATGCAAAACAACCCATGATATTTCAAATTGAAGTGCTTATATTTGGAAATAATGATTTGAACCACTACTACTGCTACTAACTAACTACAGCTAGTTACACCACTAAACCAACAACATTTCATCATTGAAAACAGAAAACTCTCTGAGTCAGACCTTTAGCTTTATACATGCTGCGTGTCTGTTGCAACTTCAACAACAACTGATGTTATTATTGATGCTTACTTGCCTAATATAAGTCCTGTAACTGAAAATGGTATGGGGGCGGCATGGCCGCCCACATACCACCCCCCCCCCCCCCCCTCCCCCCAATTGGGAAATGTTACATCCACCCCTGGTAGTGAGAAGTTGGACGCAATTGGACGCTGCGAGGCATTTTGCACAAAAGGAGCCACTCCTGAAAACTTTGGGAGCCAATCCAATTAGGTGTGAAACCTAATATGTGCATCGTGTATTCACAACGCAAGCCTTTGGGTTTGTGCGTGCATAAGTTCCTGTTATCCCTTGATTTGTTGCCAGATTTCCAAGTAGCCCCAGCGCCTTGGCGGGAAAACTCGATCTGAAATCACAACGATGTAGCTCAGGACAAACGCACACAGTTACAACACTACATTATTTCCTTTTCCTAGGATGAAACACATGCGTCTTGAACCTGCCTCTACTTGCACTCGCTGGGGGAGATCAATGAAGCAGCTGACTGTGTTTTCACTGGGAGAGCTGTTGATATAATCGCAGTGAAACTTTTTTTTTACCAAATGTGTGTTTGGCATGCACATGAGTAAGCATGCAGTGCACAACTAAATGTGTATTTATTATCTGCAGTGAATTGTGTTTGTATGGACAGGCGTTGCTATGAGACACTTTTGTACACTCAAGTTGTTGTCCCCCCCCCCCAGAATAACAAAGAAAGACTACTAAATTCTAAAACTGTAAGTACTGCAGAGGCAAATCTGCAAGCCTAAACTAGAACTAATAAAACCTCAGAGGGAGAGAAGCAAAGACAGATTATCTATGTGTTTATATAAACTTTAGTCTAACTCTTTATTAAGAATGATGGCCTGGCGAAAAGGCAGAACAGAAGCTTCAGCTAAAATAAACAATTCCCAAGACAAAGCGTCTGAAGAAGATGACAAAAAGGAGAGATAGAAAAGAGAGGGAAAAGAGGAGTGACGGGAACAGATAATGCTTGCGGCTCTATAGTCACATGGCTGCCTCTGTCCCTTGATCCAAACAGAGCACTGATTGTGGAGTGGTTGGTGGTGATGGCACTTCGTTCTGTAAGTTGTGGATGTGAAAGTGCATGTTGCTCGCTTGTGAATGTTATTGTGGCCATAGGGGTGTATAGTATTAGTAGTAGTAGTTGTGTGTGTCTTAATGGCAAGAAGCTAGCTTGTGTTGGAAAACAAAGAACAGCATTTTCTTTGTTCAATTCAATTCTGTTTGTCATGAATTAGTGGCAAATAGACTGTATACACAGCAGTGGCGGATGTAACATGTCCCATTTGGGGGGGCAAGAGAACATGTTGGAGGGGCAAGAGAAAATGGTATGGGGGCGGCTTCATCGCCGGTGAAGCCGCACCCATACCATTTTCGGTTACAGGACTTTTATTAGACAAGTAGAGCATCAATAATAACATCAGTTGTTGTTGTTGAAGCTGCAACAGACACACAGCATGCATGAAGCTAAAGGTCTGACTCAGAGTTTTCTGTTTTCAATGATGAAATGCTGTTGGGTTAGTGGTGCCAAAATTGTAGTTAGTAGCAGCAGTAGTAGTGTTTCAAATCATTTAAAATATAAGCACTTTAATTTGAAATATCTTGGGTTGTTTTGCATGGCATCGTGTTTGGGGGGGCAGACTGGGTATTTAGGGGGGCATTGCCCCCCCATGCCCATGCCTAGATCCGCCCTGATACACAGACAGCAAGAAAGACACAAGAAGCACAAAGATACAAAACTAGATCCACTTACCCTCACCCCCCGTGTTGAGTTGGGACGGGGAATCGACGTGAGGTTTGGCCTGGCCAGAGGAGTTGCTGGGTGGACTGGAGGTAGACTTGGGGCGCGTTGTACTACTGGACTGGGGAGTGGGGGGCGCCGAGGTGACAGGGGGAACGGGCGACTCTTTGTGGGTGCTACTGGTTGAGCTGGACTGGGTGGTGATAGCAGCAGCGGTGGCCTCGTGTGTCTGTGTAGCAGGGGGCAGTTCGCCCGGTGATTCAGTGGCGGGTGCAGATGATGTGGACGCAGTTGTTTTTGGGGTATGATGGGTGATGGGATTAGTGGCAGCGCTAGAGGCAGAGGTCTGGAGGGTGGGCGTGGGTGAGGTGGGCGGAGGAGCGGGCGTGGTGACGTGTGTTTGTTTCGAGTCAGGATGGACTGGAGAGTGTGTGATGGTGGTGCTGCTGCTGGGGGAAACGTGCACGGTGGTGGCGTTTGTGCTCTCAGAGGGGGCAGCTGTGGTGTGTGGTTCTGGCTGCTCCGTAAGGGTAGCATTAGTTGCTGGAATTGATGGATTTTCAGGCAAGTCCGCAGAGCCTAGAGGGAGAGAGAGAGGAGAGAGAAGGGCATAATTAGGATGATGCCTACGGTACTTATTGTAGAATTTGAAAGAGACAACCAAAAGAAAGCTACTGAAACGGTCGACTTTATAACAAATCTCCGTCTCGAGATACTCTATTCTCAAACACAAACAAGGCAACCAGGCAAAAACCTCGCCGGAGTAAGGGCTCAATTTTTCGTTAACATCCTTAATCATTTTTTTTTACTATTTTGAAAAACCTTTGGAATAGTTCAACGTGCCAATCTATTGACACATTGTGAGCTTGTAGACTGGCCATTTAAACTAGTGATTTTTTTTGATAGTTTAAAAAGGCAAAGAAGTAAAGGGATAAGGGGTTTAGCGGTAACGGAAATGGAGCCCTAAATCTTAGGCCGCATTCGGAAGTTCACTGTGCACTGTGCAATGTGTAAAGTGAAAGTGAGTTTGTTCATACATATCTTCATTATATAGGCCCAAATCTTTAACAGCTCAACAACTAACCTACTGAAGATTGAGTCTTATTTTCAAACTGAATCTGATCACCAAACTGATCACTGAGCATGGCTGCTCACTGCTCTATAAGAGCCCATATCATGCCACTATGACCACACGAGAACAGTGAACAGTGTTTGTGCAAAGTTTGGTGTGGATTAACACAACAGTGTGCCTTGACAACCTGTGGCCCCTAGTAGCAACATGCTATGTTGTACAACATGGACCCTTGGCATCTGTAACCTGAGTTGTACGGTGGCCATGTGTGATGTCCGCCGTCAATAGCGATAGTCAGCTTTTAGACGTCTATCTACAGTATGTCACTATGGCCGGCTATCATAGTCAATGGACTGAGCATGCCAGACCAATAGTAATGCCCTTTAAGCCAGTAGTTTTCAACCTATTTAGTCTTACAGACCCAAAAAATAACAACTCTTGTACATTCTCTAATTGTCTAGACTTCTTATGAATAATGTGACTCTTGAAAATGTATAATAAAACCAAACTGACGAACGGGTCCATTTGGTTGGTTTCCTTTTACATTCTCAAGAGTTAAGGTCTATAAGTCAATTTGGTTACCAACTCTCCATCATTTAGCTGGGGACCACCTGGGACCCCCTCAAGAAATAATGATGGTCCTTGGATGCCTGACTGAAAACCACTGCTTTAAGCCATGCTCAGTGGTTGATTAATACAGTTTTTTTTTCTTCAATTCTTCAAATAAAGTAGCTTGGATCTGCTATAGGTTATGTTGAGCATTAAAATAAACTGGTGTGTGTGTGTGTGTGTGTGTGTGTGTGTGTGTGTGTGTGTGTGTGTGTGTGTGTGTGTGTGTGTGTGTGTGTGTGTGTGTGTGTGTGTGTGTGTGTGTGTGTGTGCGTGTGCGTGCGTGCGTGCGTGCATATGTGTGTGTGTGTGTGACTGTGTGTGTGTGTGTGTGTGTGTGTGTGTGTGTGTGTGTGTGTGCATGACGCTGTACACGAGAGTAAGAATAGGGTGAGATAGCACTGTGTGTGTTTGTGCTTCCTAACTTTCTCACCTCCTTGTGACAAGTCACACTGCATTTAATCATGCAGCCTCACTTGTCAACATCCAACTCCATTCTCCTGGTTCTCGCTGCAGTACATTTTTACCTCTACAATTTACAATTCAGGCAGACGCTCTTAATCCAGAGCGACTTACTTTAAACAGAACACATCATCCATGTCTTTTCATGTAATGTCTTCAAGATGAATAAACACCATTACATGAGTTTTATGTCAAAGTCCTCTATGAACAGAACACAAGATCTTATAGTTATACTTTCTGACTGCTGGACCTCTACCCTCTTCCTCTCTTCTGTACCATTCCTGTACTTCAGCGTTTTTCAACCTTTTTCATACCAGGCCCCAGTGTTTATTTGATGACTTTTTTTTTAGCCACACAGACCCCTAAACTAAGGATTTCTATTGCTTTTGTCCACAACACAAAACAAAACAGTCCAACATCCAGATCAAAATGACCATTAATCTTCTACATCCTCTAGTTGTGTAGACTTGGGGCTAATTCACATGATGAATATTTTAACTCTTGAGAGTGTAAACATGAAACTTGGTTTTCATGTTTTACGCTCTCAAAGAGTTACATCTGGCTATAACCAACTCTCCCATCATTCAGCCTGGGGACCACCTGGAATCCTCTCAGGGACCACTGGTGGTCTCCGCTCCGCACCACTGGTTGAAAACCACTGCTGTACTTCATCTGCACAGACTGGGCTATCTGTCGCTTGACTATTATAGTGTGTGAGTGTGCGTGTGTGTGTGCGTGCGTGTGTCACTCAACACCTGACCCCCCTTCACAACACTTCACTGCCAGACTGGTTTCTCTCTCTCTGTGCACCAGGAGAACACAGCGGAGATAACAGTCCTGTTAAAAATAGCTTCCCGACCTCTGAACCTCCCTCTACACTACAGGGTTTCCTTCTAAAAATTCCTCTGAACTACCACAATGCGCCGCTTAATGACAATGCTCACAGGCAGCACACAAGAACAATGACAAGAAAACATCGCTGTTCTCAGCACAAAGTACACGGCAACACCCTCACAGTTATTTGAACTTTTATTATTTAGATCACAATAGTGACGATAGGTGGTCTGCTAAAGATTCTGACCGTATATATTGCACACTAGTAGTGCCCATGAATCATTCATCACTGTGCGTATAATCTCGCCAATAAGACGCAAAGCTGGTTTGGTTCTTGAGTGCTGGATATGTGGGTGATATAGCTCTGGTCCAGAGCTCCACTGCTTCTGAGTCTGACCTGCATTGGAGCTCTGTTTGTCTCCGTGCATTCGGCCATTACTCCACCCGACCAGCCTCTCTTCTCTAGTGGATATATAAAGAACGTTTTACCTACTCACCAAAATAAACACGTCTTGTGCCATTAGAAAGCCTACTTACCTTAGTGGAAACACTCTGAGCACACAGATAAAACGGACTTTTTGGCCAGAACGCGATTGTTTTTCACTGAAGGAAAAATATTTCCTATGAAACTTTTCTATTGGCAATATCGGTAGAGGGCGCAAATCCTCGTTGTTTTTCTGAAAAACGATCTGAAAAATGTGGTGGGGGGCTCAATATGTTCCATTAACTAGTAAAAATTCAAAATATGTCCCTCATTGACTCTTTTAGAGCGTAAACAAACACAAAGTTGAAGTTTTTATTTTTAATAAAAATGGTAAAAATCAAGAGGAAGTTAACGCTTTTATGAAAAAATAAAACTACCTGAGTCATAGTGGTGACCTATAGTGAATCAATCAACTTTGTTTGTGTTTGTTTATGTGCTAAAAAAGAGTTACTTTGAGAGTTGTTTTAGCATACAATGAGGGGCATATTTAAACATATCTAAACTCAATACAACTTACCCTTTAAAAGGGGAAAAACATATTTTCATCCTACTCAGCAGAAACCCATTGAGTGCATTTAAACGGCTTACCACTAGTATCGTTTCCGTTCGCCGGGTTCAGTGGGGATGACGTATTGGTGTAATGGTCAGGAATGATCGGAGACGGGGTTGATGGAGCCGGTTCTGCATTTGTGTTGTTGCTGGAGCTGCTTGTACTGGAGCTGATGCTTGTGTTTGTGGCTTGTGGCTGGACAATACCAGGCATGGATCCTGCTTCGGCTACAGAAGATGATGGAGGTTGTTGCCCTGGGTTGGAATTTTCTGCTGCAGCCTTGTTTTCTGATGGCAATGGTGAAGCTGTGGAATTCTGGCCTGGTAAAAACATAAATATGGCGTTAAACGAGACTTAAAGGGGAATTCCACCCATTTTCAACATTTTAATGTCATTAATATACCTTAGAGATATTGTATGGACATGATTAAAAAAAAGTTTCCCTAATTCTGCATTTCCTAAGGTCTGAAAAATCATTAACATGGTGAAATACATCTGATGACATCATCAAGATGTATTTCACCATGATTTTTCTTTCAGACCCCTTTTTCCTCGGGTCCATTTGGTTCACATTTGTATCCTCTCAGGAATTTTTTGAAAATGGGTGGAATTCGTTACGCTAAGTCTTGTAACGTCAAAGCTGAACAATGTTAATGTTCATGGGATCATTAGATATCATAGAATCTATGATATCTAATCTAATCTAATGCACAAAAACAAACGAGTAAGACGTTATGTTAAAGGAGCATTTCGCCACTTTCCACTTTTCAACGTATCTTCATATAATAGGTTCTCACTAATGTACATGATAAAATGCCACTGTTTTTTTCTACTCTCATAGGAGGGCTGATGTAAGCAGTTCAGAAATACGTCTTCCAGTGACATCATTGTTTGGCTGTTTTTTTTTCTTTCAAACCATATTGTTTTGAAAAAAAGATTGATATTGTTATTATCGGGAGAACTATGGCTTCCATTTTTGCATTGCAACTTTCCAGGAATAGAAAGCCTGCAGTTATTAGCTTGGTTTCTCCGTCAATGATGTCACTGGAAGACACATTTATGAACTGTCCACAGTCCTCCCATGAGAAAGTGGTATGTTATCATGCACATTAGTGGGGGATCTATGATATGAAGATACGTTGAAAAGTGGTGAAGTGGTCCTTTAAGCAGTATTGAAAACAATGGTGGTTGAATTGTCAAATCAACCTAGAAGGGATGCAGCATACGTACTGGTGAAGGAAACACATTGTACCAGGACCTCACATTGTTTACAATGATTTTTACAATGAACACAACAGAAAAATGCTGAGCCACAATGAAGACAATGCTAAGTCATCAATTTTTTACTTATTTACTTTTCCGAACTAAGATAACGACCCAACAGAGTGGTGTCTATAGAAAACAACTGATTTGATGCAATCAAGTAAAGGCACTCAGTTAGCCTAATCAGAGGCCCACCATGAACACACACACACACACACACACACACACACACACACACACACACACACACACACACACTCTCACACACACACACACACACACACACACACACACACACACACACACACACACACACACACACACAGCCACCGATGAACACAAGATTTGGCCTTACTTGTGACCCAGTCTGACACGATATGGCTATAGCTATGGCTGTGGCAAAAGCTAGTTGGGAGGGAGAGCCATAACTGAATGGGTAGAAAGGACTTCTGGGGAAAAAAAAGATGGTCCCTGATTCACACCCTGGCCCTATAGTCTTCTAATCTGTCATTGAGCAAGCCACTTAACTGCCTAACTGCTATGGTAGCGGTTTGATGCAGTACAACAACACTATCAGTGTGTGTGCAAATAAAAGAAATACCCAAAGGGAGCGAGCGGGAACGGGAACCATGTTAAATGAAATAAATAATAATGTGAACACACAGGACGTGACACAACCCGAGTGATTGTGGTCTGTGTTGGAGAGGAAGTGGAGGAGGAGAGGAAATTACCTGCTACAGTACATTGCACCTTACAGAGCTTACATAACAGAGAGCGTCAAATGAGCTGTCGTTAGTAGTTACTTGTATGAGCATCGTTTTGTGGTCGTCGAGATGGTTTATGTGTTGATGACATAATTAAGAGATATTTCTAAGTATCGTCATGAGTATTATCTCCTGGAGGCAGGGGCCTTTTTGCCATTAGGCAGACTAGGCAGTTGCCTAGGGCGGCCATGAGGGGAGGGGGGCAACCATGGGTGACATTTAAAACACATATAACATGTTCTTTATTTTAAAAATAGTTCATAATTGTATCCCTTGGGGGCGCCATTTTACAGGAAATCTTGCCTAGGGCTCCAAATTGCTTAGAAACGCTACTGCCTTGAGGTGACGGGGTACTTGCTTGCTCTCTGGTCGCTCATTCTGCTCTGCTCACGCAAAAGCAGGCCATGGCCTATTTGTGCGCAGTACACAGGTTGGCACTCTTATTGAGCGCAATATCTATTTATAGATTTAATTTAGAAATACTGATAGGAATGGCAATGAAGGACCACCCCAATTGTGCCAACCTTTGGCTGAACATTATCATGTCCAAACATTGTAATATTAAACTAAGGCCTCATGTAAAGAAACACACAAACGTGCACAACATGAGGTACTGCTCACAGAACTGGTCAAATATTTGGACAGTTATTTTTTGCATGCTATCGACCACAGCGCACTCATCTCATCTGCATTATATATTGGCAAGGTAATTCCATGGGCTGCAGAGGCAATGTCACTTTTAATTAAGGCCTTCATAATCTTCACTGATGGAGACCAGAGCACCACTGACATAATGCATAATGTAATTACTGTTTGGTAATACAGTGACGTGGTGCCTTTGATTTGCTTCACAATCACTCACCCAGGGTGCATGCGTATGTGGTGATGAGCAGGAGGGTGATTACCCAACACACACACACACACACACACACACACACACACACACACACACGCACGCACACACGCACACACACACACACACACACACACACACACACACACACACACACACACACACACACACACACCACACACACACACACACACACACACACACACACACACAAAGGCTGATTTGAACCCTAAGAGACAGCCATACATGGACACACATAAGGGACTGTACGTTATTTACCGGGGGGGGGGGGCTGGTGCGCTGGAAGTCCCGTAAAAAAAAAAAAATCATGCCCCCCCCCCCCACCTCAATTTTTTCCCCATGGCCCTCCCCCCACTTCAATGTTGTTTTCCCATGGCCCCCCCCCCTTACAGGTAACTATCAGCATTGATTTCCCAATAGTTGTCATGTTTTACACGTGTCTAAAGAGCTTTTATTTATTCGCGCTGGCCTCTTTGAAAACTATAGCCCCGTTGTGCGATCTCTCAGCTTCGATGGCAATGAAAATACTATCCAGCACGTTCGGTTTCTGACCCCCCAATGTCGCAACTCTACTAGATGGCATGATTCTACCCAGCGCAGCCTGGGTGGAGTAGCTATGTAAGCCTGGAGTATAGACAGAGCAATACAGACACCGTTCACTTCATGGAGCAAAGGGGGACAAACAAACAACTCGTTTTAGGCTACTCACCACAGCTCGACGTGCTGCTTTATAATCCATGCATCGCCCGTATCGGGCTTTAGAAAACGGCTCTGCTGTCATTATTTATCAAACCGAACGCAGTCCTTGGTAAAAAGGCAAAGTTTTCTTTTTCCCTACGTGTGTTGTAAACAAAGCGGTGGACGCCATGACAGGATCTCGCTTAACTGCATGGAGGGAGGAGGAGGGTCCATGCTGCAGATGGACCCTCGCACACGGAAGCGGCAGTCCACCCGGAGTCACGACATTGAGGAGTCAGAAACTGAGCGCTTGAGCGCTGTTCAAATGGCCTGAATAGGGACAAACTGCAGTTGAAGTCAATGTAGAAGAATCGCCATTAGCTAGCTCTATGAGTAAACGTAACTCAGTCTATACTCTAAAGCTCCGTCTTCTTTTTTCCCCATGGCCCTCCCCCCCAACTCATTTTTTTTCATCATGGCCTTCCCCCCCACTTTTTTTTTCATCATGCCCCCCCCCCCCCTACGCACCAGCCCCCCCCCCCGGTAAATAACGTACAGTCACACATAAATATAAGCAAAGGTGTTCTCTACACAATACTGTAGTCGTTTTCAACCTTTTTCATACCAGGACCCAGTATTTATTCAGAATTTGAGCCACCATTGGACCACCATTTGAGGACATTTTAGCCCCAAAGACCCAAAACTAAAGATTTCTTTTGCTTTCTTAATTGTTGTCCACAATTCCAAGCTGGATTTCGCAATAAAACAGGGCATCGAAATATGGAGAGGAAGATCGAAATAATGACCATTTTTCTACATTCTCTAGTTGCGTAGACTTGGGCTAATTCAGAATACGAATATTTTAACTCTTGAGAGCGTGAAAATGAAACCAAATGGTTTCATTATTATGCTCTCAAAGAGTTACATCTGGTTAACCAACTTTTCATCATTTAGCCTGGGGACCACCTGGAACCCTCTCAAGGACCACTGGTGAAAAAAACAAAACAGTGCAACACTGCTATTGTTTCTTGTTCTGCAGCTCTATTAAAGTGCCTTAGATTAAGTGCTGTGGTGGCTGTGAGTTTATTTTGTGTGTGTGTAAGCAAGTGTAAGTGTGTGAGTGAATTACAGGAGCACCCACGGGGAGAGGGTGGGCTGTGGGTGGATGGGTGGGTGTGAGATGGTAGCAGATGTACAAAGGTAACCACTGTTCCAAGTTTGCACACCCACAAAATCTTCCGTCTATGAACTCTGAC
Organism: Benthosema pterotum; assembly: GCA_039105355.1. Classification (NCBI taxonomy): domain Eukaryota; kingdom Metazoa; phylum Chordata; class Actinopteri; order Myctophiformes; family Myctophidae; genus Benthosema; species Benthosema pterotum. The sequence continues at coordinate 44,154,711 of CM076979.1, forward strand.
CCAAATGGAACATACATACATACTGTACGTGCACATTGCACACACACACACACACACACACACACACACACGCACACACACACACACTGTCTCATCATCTCTTCGCACACATTACACGGCGGTTTTCTTTTGTTTTTTCTTTTGGCCAATGCGCAGCGTATACCTGGGGAAAATAGCTGTGGTTGACCCTTTGACCCTGAGGTCTGAGGGAACAGCCAACCATTTCTCTACAAGCAGCTGTGCTGCAGGATCCTTCTTAAAGCCGGAAGACTACGGTATTTTCTCCATAGTGCGTGTATGACTGTCCGTTGTCTCATCTGGAGTCTCATCGGTCAGGTTTTTTTTTCACCAGGCTAGTTGTCGGCATGAATTACAATAGTTTCTACAGCTGTCCCAACCCTGTTCGCGTTATATTCGTACTGAATACAAGTCTTTTGTTCCCCATAAGGCTGCAGTAATGTTGGCAGAGAAATCACCAAAAATATACTGTGTATATTAAAGCTGTAATCCAGGGCTTTTCAACAGGTGGTCCGTGGAACACTGGTGGTCGGTGGAAGTATTGGATGTGGTCCCTCACAATGTGTTTAGTATTGTAGGAATTAGTGCCTCTAGTTGAGAAGCAGTGAATGGTGACCTAGGCTGTGATTCCGCAGAAAAGGGGAGTTAAGACTCAACCAGATTCTCTAGGTGAGTTGTTGTTATCAGGAAATTATAATGAATCCAAGTACTGCTGGTTGAGAAACAGAGGGAACGATACATATGGGATGCATAGAAAGTGTTACAAAAGCTCAAATCTTAGCTCACCCATCCTCATCCAACACAACAGTGGTCCCCGTGTAACGGTTGATTCTAAGTCAGGTTATTGATGGTCCCCCTGTTCACAATCATTTGAAAACCCCTGCTGTAATCCATAACTTAATGTTGCCTGCTAAAGTGCTGAGACATTGACTGTTGACTTAAACAAGAAAGCCCACCGGGAAGGGAAGTTATTTGTTTTAGAATTTCATGCATTATGCTGTGGTTCTCAAAGTGGGTAGTGTGGAACCCTATAGAGGGGTTTACCCAGGCTAGTGTTAACCACTATAACCGACGACCAAATCTACTCACATGTTTTCCCCAGAATAGGAATGCCAGGGTTTGGGTTTGGGTTCAAGCGGCTGAATGTCAAATATGAAGTTGTTATTTTCAGTGTGTCATTATCATAACGACTATTCTCTCAACGTTTTCCTTGTGACACATATATGTATTTTAGGGGGAAACTAAACAAGACGTATATATTAATGTAAGGTTATAAAGTAACCTTACATTGGATTAAAAGGTTATTTGCAGGGGTGAGACAAAAACCTTTGACAACCACTGCATTCTAGTAGCTGTTATGTCTTATGTCCATTATGTCTGTGTGGAGATGACCATTAGCTGCATCTTTCTAGCCACACACACGCACAGACAATCAATGCAGAGATTGATTTTGTGAGCACAACTGCATGGGTGTGAAAGCTTTCTCTAAACTTGGTTCTTGAAGGACTGCTTCCCTGCACCAGAGGAGGCAAGTGGCCTGATTATTACCTTCTGTTAAAAAACATTACACACAATGTTAAACAGCATTCTATACCCAAAAAACTCCTATTTACATAGGCAGACAGACACACAGAGGTGCAAACACAAGGGTCAACTACATTGCTGCATATCTAAATTGCTATTTCAAATCAACCAATCTGTCATCAAGCAAAGTGGTCAAACAATGAATCAAATAATCAAATCTAAGATACTATAGGCTAATCAAATAGCCTACAGTCAGACAAGCAAACACTAAGACAGGGGGTGATCAAATCAAGAGTTAAAAATTAAGCTGCGTTGTGATTAAAAGCCAAGTAAAAAAGGTCTTTAAAGTAAGGACTTTAAAGTCTTGATGGACTAGTAGATCTAGGGCTCCATTTTTGTTACATGCTAAACCCAAATCCATTATTTCGGTTTTACTGTTTTGAAAAACGTTTTGGAGTATTTCAACATGTCAATCTATTAACACGTTGTAAGCTTGTTGACTGGCCATTTGAACTACTGAAAATGTTTTTTTTTTTAATAGTTTAAAAAGGCAAAGAAGTTAAGGGATAAGGGATTTAGCGGTAACAAAAGTGGAGCCCCTAATGTGTGGAGAGGAAGGCCATTCCAATGCCTATGAGAAGCCACAGCAGGGTCACCCCTGGTTTACTTTTGAGTTTTGCAGTTTGCTCTGTCGCACCAAAACAAATATCAAATCTACAGGAATCTACAGTTATTTTTGGTGCATGACATTGGGACTGTACAATTAAGTATAGCCCATACTGTACGCTGGGCTTAACTAGTAGGCAGTCATACTGCCAACCAACGATTGAAACAGGATGGAAACAGTGTAATTAAAATGCAGCTACAGATATATGAGCCATTAATCAAACTTGCAGCTAATTTACAACCGGCAAATAACTGTCATCTGCTGGACTATTTTTTGCTGCTCTTGTTTGAATATCATCTGGAAGAAGTGTGACATTGCAGCATGTCATGATGTGACACCTTTAAACGTCAGCACAGTAGTCAGTCACAGTGTTCATTCCTTAAATCTGATATTAAGTAGCTTATAGCTATGTGGTTTTCAATTTCAATCTTTTTCATACCAGGGCCCACTATTTATTCAGTATTTGAGCCAGGGACCACCATTTGATGACATTTTAGCCTCACAGACCCAAAAATATCAGTCTGGATTTGGGAAACAAAACAGGCAAACATAAAAATGACCATTCTTCTACATCCTCTAATTATGTAGACTTGGGCTAATTTAGATGAAGAATATTTTAACTCTTGTGAGTGTAAAATGAAACCAAATGGACGTGCAAGGGCCAATTGTTTTTATTTTACACTCTGAAAGAGTTAGATCTGGTTAACCAACTATCATCATTTAGTTGGGGACCACCTGGAACCCTCTCAAGGACCACTGGTGGTCCCGGGACCACTGGTTGGAAACCACTGCTATAGTGGAAAGACGTCAAGGGCCTTGGGGGTGAAAGAGATTGTGAGAGAAAGTGCAAAGAGATGTGGTTTAGTGCGGGGAGGAACTGAGGAAGGAGATTAGAGGTGAGAATGAAAGCAGTGGGATGCAGAAAGTGAGTGAGAGGAGGAAGGTGGGGGTGAGACAAAGCGATGCAAAACGACTCTCGTCTGTTCAAACGACAAGCTCGAAGGAATACATTTTAAAATACACACAGAGGTGTGATTCCTACTCATTTCATATACAGTGTGACCAGGGGCAGAGAAATTACAGGTTTGGAGGCGTCATATGATCCTAAATTGCATTTTGATTTAAAACACACAAGAAAATAATCAATCATTTAGTCTGGCAGACTTGATTCATCTCAGCTGAGTTAACAGAAAGTCATTATGGAATAAGTGTGTGTGTGTGTGTGTGTGTGTGTGTGTGTGTGTGTGTGTGTGTGTGTGTGTGTGTGTGTGTGTGTGTGTGTGTGTGTGTGTGTGCGCGCGCGTCCGTGCGCGCGTTCGCGAAACAAGAAACGAAACAAAAACGGCCGAGCAAGCTGATTAGCTGTTAACAAATCAATTCAGTCAAACCGAACCATAAAACTATCAAATCAAAAAGTAGGCTATAAGTATAACTCTTTACGAAGGCAGACATTCAGATCTCCAGTTTAACAAACTGTCCGATGTGGAAAAAAGAAGATAAAAAAAAAAAAAGCATCAACTTACCCTGTACAATCGAGCCCAATAAGTTAAGGAAGAGGAGCGCACACAGCGCAATCTGGACCTTCTTCTCCATCTCACTTCTCTGTCGTTGGGTTTGGACTGGAGTCACACAGTTAAATAAAGAGATTGCCACAAATGTATCAATCTCGGCTCCTCCTCCTCTCCTTTTCTTCAGATGGGGTCCTCTCAATGAATCGCCAAGTGTAAACTTCCCGCACAGACAGTCCTGCTGCTGTGCTGCTGTTCCTCTGTTGTTCCAGACTACTAGTGCAAAAAAAACAGTGGTATCCAATGTCATGCGCTGCTGCGTGGCTCGGGCACTAGTGTTCTGGCTGATCGCACAGCGCAGTGTCCTCAGTGCGCTCCCTCTGGCTCTGCTCTGCCTCTCTCTCACATATAGTGCCACGTGTTCCTGACGCTCTGTCGACGGCCTGCCAAGAAGTATACAGGCTACTGTACTGCTGTCTGTCTGTCCCTCCCTCTACTCTAGTCCGCTGGGGTTCAACCATTTTGATACCCAGGTAACCAGAGCCCGCTATTTAGTCAGCATTATTTTTGATGATAGTCACTCATATCAAAACTTTAGTCTTTGTCCACAATTCCATGCTGTATTTAGGAGACATGACTGGAAAAAGCTGACCAAAATAATGTAATGCAGATGTTATGAACAATTAAAAAGTGTGTGTGTGTGTGTGTGTGTGTGTGTGTGTGTGTGTGTGTGTGTGTGTGTGTGTGTGTGTGTGTGTGTGTGTGTGTGTGTGTGTGTGTGTGTGTGTGTGTGTGTGCGTGCTTGTGCGGGTTGCTCCCATACGTGTGTTTTCTATCCCCACAAATAACCACGGTTTGAACATTCAGGCTTTTATGTCATTTAAGTTCTGATGGAAATTGCGCACAGGAACAGCTCGTCTGATTTTGGCCTCATAATGATGTCACAAATGCACCCTGCTTTGTATAATTCCTTTAATTCCTTCTCTTATTCAGTCTTATTCATGTGGCAGCCTGGCAGGTGAAAAGAAGGCAGCCTGGACTCATGCATTGAAGGCAACGTGAGGCCAGTCCGCTGCCTCCCCAGGTTGGTGGAGGGTGGCTATAGAGCCAAGGATCACTTTAGGTATAGGCTAATTGGCACTGTGTGGAAAAAGCCATCAATCAATCAAAGAGTATCTAATGAAATTAAGCATTATTCAGCGACAATTTTATTATATATAATAAATATAAGGATAAGATATTTGTCTCATCAATCGAATGACGTAACAGGGCGTTTTACCAGTCCAAGTGCAATATTTCCTTTGAAGCACAGGGAGACGCTGTTGCTTTATATTTATAGGCTTATATACTGCAAATGAATGATGGATGGATGCACGGAAGGATGGATTATAATTTATAAAATCATTAACATGGCATTAACTAATTGTAGGCCTATACTCTGTTTGTTTATATATCTCAAAATGATTATTTATTTATTTAACTACTTAATGATTTATTTAATTATTTAATATGTTTGAAGCTGTAGCTATTGGCTAATAATACGTACTATTTTATTATTAATAATTTATTAGTAGTAGTAGTATAGCTAAAACTCAGTGGTTGCGCAGCAGCAGCTTAAAGAACAAATCACAAAGCAGCAATTTCCGGGCTATGAGATGTAGACTGCACAGATGTGTAAATGAGCAGTGGTGCCGAGTAAAGTACTATTACTCAAGTAAGTAGACTATCCTGTAGTGAATTTACCCTCTGAGTAGACTACACTTTTGAAGATTCTTTTTATACTTCACCACTCAACTACATCTCAGAGGCAAATATTGTATATATATATATATATATATATATATATATATATATATATATATATAATTATATATATATATATATATAATATATATATATATATATATATAAGACTGTTGAAAATAGTTAATTAATGGGATTAAATTAATTTTGTTGATTAATCTGATTAAAAATTTTAACGCAATTAACTCATGTGCACACTGACTCAACCCACTGAGCATTTTCTCATTGAAAGAAATGGATAGAGCACGGTTTTACGGAGACATATAGCCGTGTGTCTCCCTGTAACCAGAGCCATAGAGTATAGCTGGAGGATCTACAAGCATTGAGGGCTTGTAGATCACCTATTTTGATAAATATTTGAAAGATAAATAGTTATTTTTTTCACAGATTCTGTTTCTTTTTTAAATGTTGAAATCCTGTCCAGGAAAACATGCATATTTTGGACATAGTTCGAGTGGTGATTAATCATGATTAAATTAATTTTGAAGCTGTGATTAATTTGATTAAAAATTTTAATCATTCAACAGCCCTAATATATATATATATATTTTTTTACTTTAGCTGGCTATTTAACAAAATGCAGCAATATGCAATATCGGCTAAGTTAAAAACAGGTAAGATCATCTATTTTAAAAAGATCGTTTTACTCCATTTTACACATGATGAGTGATATAACTTGTGGGACATTCTGCTTATATGGGTAGCCTGTTTGCTTTTGGTACTGTACTTTGTAACCTTTTCGATGAAAGAAATCTTAAATATGACATCATTATTGACTTGCAAACGTTGGCCAAAGGTTTGCATTTTCTCCCTGTGCCCCCTAGGTACCCTCACAAAGACGTGCAGTACGTCCAACCAGGGAAACTCCCCCTGTCAGGTGAAAAGAAGGCAGCCTCATGCATTGAAGGAAGCGTGAGGCCAGTCCGTTGCCTCCCCAGGTTGGTGGAGGGTGTAGCCTATAGAGCCAAGGATCATTTTAGGTATAGGCTAATTGGCACTGTGTGGACAAAAATGGGTTACAAAAAAGGGGGATAGGGGTCATCTTTACTGTCAAAATGATGTAATCTGCTGGTAATCTGACAGCTATACCAAAGTGATTGCTGTCTTTGATACACTAATGAGCATAGAATGTCTCTGACAGTTACCAGCATGGGCTAAGGCTTTACAGAATGGATGCCAGTAATTGTGACCGGAGGTCAAATCACTGAGCATTAATTATATTAATATGAAACCTGGCCTTATTTGTCACACCCAAATCTAAGCCCCCATATTGTGCCCAAAGTTATTTATGCAGCTGCGCCAGCACCTGGTAAAAAGTAGAGTTCTCAACAAGCCTGAAAAAAAAGCCCAGCCCTATCTGGGCCCTCATCAAACCCTGCGCAGTGCGACACTGACACTGCTGCCACCCTTATAGATCTCCATATATGGAGCTGACCTGTTCCGACATTCCTGTTGACCTCATCAAACCACTTGAAGGCAGAGCACAAGTACTGTGGTCAGCTGTGGGCGGGGAGGATATGGGCAGGGCAGGGTGGCCAAAAAGCAAGCAGAGATCAAAGAGGAAGAACTATTTCGGAATAATGATGATGAAAGCAAGTTAAGTCACAATTAACATCCGTTATTATGTTGTGAACGCGATGAGCTCAACATTACTATGTAAGCCAGGTAGAAATGTCTGTGCGTCCGTCTGTGCATGCGTCACACATCCAGATAACTCCATATACGGCAAATGTGCAATGTCGTGCTTGTGTATTGCACATTTCCCATATATGGAGTTCTGGATGTGTGTGTTTTTTACAGAGACTGATGAAATAGTATAGGCTAGCTAGTGTCTTGCGCTCAGTTCGTGCACAAGTAGGCCCTGTAAGGCCCATGACCATGAGTATGCAAGATGGCACTGGACAGTGCCCAGTTCTAGTTCTCCACTGAGAGTTTCTACCAGAGGGTTGTGATTGGAGCACAGCCCTGTACCGGCTCCTGGAAGTGGTCAAACTCTGTAAAGTAAAACTCTGTTAATACACAAGCAAAACGTGCAGCGTCTTACTTGTTCTTTTACAGAAACTGATTAAATATTATGTGTCTTGCGCTGAGCTCGCGCTCAAGTAGGCTCTCTACGCGTGTGGTGTGAAAGTTGTCACTGGACAGCGTCCAGTTCTAGTTCTCCAATGTGGTGGTATTGATACTTTTACTTCAGTACAAAATAAAATCGAAGTATTGTCTTGCCTTTTTTTTCTTGAGCTATGAGGGTTGTGATTGGAGCCCTGTAGCAGTGGCGGATATAACATTTCCCATGGGGGGGGGGGGCAGGAGAAATCGCGCCACGGGCGATGAAGCCGCTCCCATACCATTTTTGGTTACAGGACTTATTTTAGGCAAGAAAAGCATCAATAACAACATCAGTTGAACTTGCAACAGAGATGTGATGGTTTCAATGAAGAAATCTTGTTGGTCTAGGTACAACAATTTTAGTAGTAGCATAGTGTTTCAAATCATTTTCATTTTAATTTGTAATATATTTGAAATTTAGGTTGTTTCCATGCCGCCATGTTTGGTGGGCAGTCAGGGCATTTAGGGGGGAAATGCCCCCCCATGCCTAGATCCGCCCCTGCCCTGTAGGACCGGGTCCTGGTGGTGGTGGTGGTGGTGACGGCGTGTCTGTGTCACACAGTCAGGGAGCAGCAGAGAGAGAGGCTGGGCTGGTCTGGGGGTCTGAGAGCGGAGCGGAGCGGAGCGGCAGGCAGCCAGCAGGGAGCTCCGAGCCTGACAGCATCTTCTTCCTCCAGTCCTCACTAGCGTCAGAAGAACCGAGGTGACAAATGATTATTATTGGACGTTTAAAGAGAACCAATGCAACACGTAGACAAATCTTTATATGCATTTTTTAAAGAACATATTGAACATCTTTAATAATAGTAATAAAAATGTTAAAACAGATTGCTAGGTTTAAAATCACTGGGGTGTACTACTGTCTTCTTGGACGCCAGGGTAACGTTATTAAACACCGCCTGCTATCATAGCTAGCTAACGCTAGCATGTTTTAGGGGCTAGCCCGTTGGCATTGAATGTGAATTACAGCAAAAAAAAAAGCTAGCTCGTTAGCTTGCCCAGAGCTGTAGAGTAAGACAGAGTTGTGACAACTCCGTTCACTTCATGGGGTCAGTCCAGATGGCGTCTCTTCAACATGAATTTCTATTGAATGGGGACAACGAGTCGAGACAGCCGGGAGTCACGGAATGCATTGTAGTCTATGGGCATGAACCACGTGAGCAGACTGTTTTCTCCCCCCTCAATGTCGCAACTCTTCTACTAAATGGCACCGAGCTTGCCTTGCCGGTGGGGGTTAGCTCGCTGTGCTACTACTACGACTACGATCATCATAAGGATGAAGAAGACAGAAGAACTACAATAAGTGCCAAGCTCTCACGCGCTGTTATATGCTGCGTTATAACGGCTGGATGTTAGTAGAGTGTATATAGTGGAAAGCAGTTGAACGTCATCCATGCGAGGTGGTTTGAAATTGAATGCGTTCTGTCCCTTTTTTATTTTAGATTTTGACAGCTCCTCCGTGTCAGTCAGCAGCGCTGTAGCGAAGACATGGAGACATCGGGACGGATAGTAGCATCCCAGGACGCCCTGGACTTCACCGTGGAAAACGTGGAGAAGGTTAGTTTGTAGTTCCTCCTTTTTACACCGATCAGCCAGAGCCGGCTATTAAAAAAACACAAACAAAAACAGTCAACTTCAAGTAAGTACTGTCTGGACGATGTGCTATAGAGCCTATAAATCACCCCCTCGCCGCTCCTTGTGTCTTTTTCTTTTCCCTTTTACCTCCACACTATGGTCTGCTGCTTTCTGACTTTACAGAATTGAACATTTGTAGGTCTTTAAATGTCGGATGAAATGAACAGGGTGGCTGCCATTGTAAATAAGTGCAAGCTTGACTGGTTCGTGCATTCACAGTTATCATTCTTGTATTGCGTTGTGCAGCTTGAATTTTACTATAAATCTATAAGCTGTCATTGTGTCTAAACGTCATACTAGGGCTCTCTCTCTCATGGGCTCTCTCTCTCATGCAGAAAACGCAAAAATAGGCAAATGGGTATTCACGCTGTCATCTTTCAATTTTGTGTTGAGTTGTGCTTGAATTGTACTGTAAATCAAGGTGTTAATGAAAAAAGACCACCATCCATCAATCAAATTCTTCCTTTATTGCCCTCAAATCATTACTGGCCATTTGACATCAAGGGTTGTTGATCAAATGAGAAAGGAGGGAATACCAAAGTCTATATAGGCTACTATATGGATGCTGTAGCAGTAGGTCATATGTATTCTATAGCCCACATGTTGTGGACGTGCTCCATCTCTCACTGAGTAACGCTTTTCTGGGTCTTGTCCGTACGAGTGGTTCGACCGTGCGTGTGTGCTGTGCACACACGATGTGCCGGCTTTCTGTCGGTCTGCTCCTGCCAGGTGTGTTTGTGTGTGTCTGTGTGTGTGCGTGTGCGCATGTGCGTGCGTGTGTGTGATGAATCTTCCTGTGGATTGGTGGCCGGCTGCTGGTTTGGGATAGAGGGGAGAGAAGACAATAGGGGGATGGGTAGACCAGTACTATAGACAGGCTGTGTGAAAGAGATTGTGGTTGATTGGGCGGCTAGGTGTTTCTGCAGAAGAGCAGAGCTGAAATGTGATGAGATTGATGGAGGGAGGGAGAGAGAGGAGATGGGGGGGGGGGGGGTGGGGGGGTGTCTGTGACAGAGGAGGGGTGGGAGCGGGGCTGGGGGGAGTGGTGTTGATGCGACATTCATGATTAGAAGCTGAGCTGGAAAGGGGCAGAAGGAGGCACATTCTTGCACAGGGAAAATGGCATGCCTCCCTGGCTGGCCTGGCTGGCAGGTAGCTTCTAATGTGAGAGAGAGGTCAGGTCCTTCAGTTTTGGATGTCAATTATCCAGCCTCATGATCGTCGGCCTACAAGCGAACAGTTCTGTCTCATTTCACATGCACTGGCCTGAGAAAGAAAACATCAGTCAGACAGTGTTACACACAGTTTGAGAAAATCAATAGCTTGTTTGTTTTTTTGTTTTTAATGGGAAGCTTTCCTCTTGCTCATTGAAGCAATTTTGAGAAAACAGTTGAGAGCCAACCAGTAGCATGACATCTTTCTGTGATTTTCTTTGGATTCTGGGATGATTATTATCACTGTAATCTGAGTTGTCCATTGGCATTGCAAACAAACATGCCGATAATCCTAAAACACATTGACATGTGTGGGATATTGATACATTAGACGCTTTTCCAAGTGAATGATGTAGTGTCTGTTGGTTTAATACATAGTTATTTTCTGGCTTTTTGCCTTTATTGATAGATTCAGGTGAAGATTGACAGGAAAGTTGGAGACAGAGAGAAGGGGATGAGACGTGCAGAAAAGGTCATCATGAACAGGATTCGAACATGTGGCACACTATCAGGTCAAAGCCTATATGTGGCATACGCCCAGACCAGTAGGCCAGGCAGCGGGTGCCCCTGGATCAGCTATTCCAGTTTTATAACAGTGTCACATATTCTTCCATCCTACCTGATCCTAAGGCAAGGGAGAATTTGATGTGACATGATGCCATGTTAAGATTTTATTAGTAGCACTTTTGAGGGGCATCACACCCTCCTATTCACAGCGTTCTGGGTTTGTGTAAACACACGCACCTTGGCCTGTGATTGGTTGATCACAAAGTACTTGAAGATGCGTTTTTAACATGCGTACATGTGTGCATGTGCGTAAGCACATGCACACGGAAAATTGAAGACAGAAAAACAAGGATGCATTTTTTTTTGTTGTGCTCACAACCGCTTGTCTCCGGAAAATTATAGTAAGGGTAGCCAATTTCTGCTTCATTAGTTTTGGAGAATCTGTGGAGGAAAAAAAGCACTAATCTCCTGATGCAAACGATAAATTACCCTGAAAGCTGTGTGTGAGATCTGGGCACGTTAGCATCAGCACCAGACCGCTGACTTTAGACGAAGAAGTCTGGGAGTCACCCACTAATATTATTATCTTCACTACCTGACAACCTCAGCAGCTGCTAACTGGAAACGCACGCACACACACAGGCACGCACACGCAATCGGACATCTCTGGTGCATCAATCTGGAAATCAATAGTGCTTCCTGTAAGTGGATAAGAGCAACAGCAGTTGACGTAAAACTTGATCAGCAGTGAGCTTGTTATTTTAAATATAACTTGCTTTTGGGGCCATGTCTACAAATATCCTTATAGCATAGAGATGCTTGAGAGAGGTTTGAGTGTTTGTGCTTTACATTGATGCTCATTGATCGGAGATGATGGTTCCTGGTAGAGTGTGTGCGCGGGCGTGCATGTGTGTGTGTGCTTTTGATACAAAGACTTTTGTTCAGTCTTTGGGTCTGTGGAAGACAGTAGCACATTGTCTTTATCTTTGTATAAAGACTGCATGCATACAATCCATACATACTAACTGCAACAGGGTATTTGGGGAAATTCAGAACAGTATATAGTATATATAGTGGCTCAAATACTGAATAAATAGTGGGCCCTGCTATCAAAAAGGTTGAAAACGCCTGGTACATAATGTTAATTCTTAGTGGAATCATCATGCTGAACTTCAGACAACGCATGGACACTGCCAGAATAGTCGATGCACAAAGTCGCCTAGGTTCACTGAATTGCTCAAGGGCACGGCGATGTGTATTGTACGGTCACTGTTTCTCGGATTTTTGTCTACAGGCAAAGCAATGGTCCGTAAGCAAGCATTCAGCCACATCAGGACACTGAGCACAGCAGTAGCTTCTCTAAGGCCATTCTGAACTAGAGCTCTACTGACTCCTCTTTTTCTTTTATATAATATACAGTACTGTATATGTCCAGTGATGTAAATATATTTTATGTTTGTTTTATATATTATATATATATTTTTTTATTTTATCTAATGAGTCCTGGGATGCAGGGAGGGTCTTTTTAGATGAGTCAAAGGGCCATTTGATGTGTCCCACTTCAGAGACGTTGGGAGTCATGTGTAATTTGTCAGTTTTACAAATTGCTACATTTAACTCCAATTTCATTTTATATGGTTATACTGTGTTTATATTCATGTATCTGAAGGAAATTGAGACAATTCCACATCTGAAGGCATTGTTTGCAAAGATCTTTTGCAAACAGAACAGTAAATGAAGACTGTTCCTGATGCACACTGGACAGTAATGCATCCACAAGATGAAGCACTATACTGGTCGATACGTCCAAAACCTATGAATTGCATTTTTGCAGGATGCAGGCAGTCAACATCACTGTATGTCTATTCTTAATCCATTAGATTTTGTCTTCTAAATTTTCGAGAATGAAGTGATCTGAAAACCCTATCTTGCTATAGCGGCGCTCAAACTTTTTCATCTCAAGGAGTGGACCCTCCTGCAATACTAATACTGCAAGCATCAGAATACAGAGGTCACATTACCATGGTACGTTTGTCAACACTGATAATTCGTGCCTTTTTAATAGCATATCGATATAAACGCCTCTCGACCGATTCACCCATCGGCCAGATGTTCGATGAATATATTGCGATATCGATATATTGAATACACCTCTAGGTGATAAATATAGTATGGAGGACCACCCCAATATTCATGAATTTGTTCAATTCATTCATTCATTCCTTCTTTTCATGAATGTCACTATTTCACTGATTTCCTCTTGAGGTGAAATGGAAAGATATCTCCTGTCGGGTTATAATGCACAAGTGTCATACAATAGTGCAGAACAGAGAAATGGAAGTGGACTGTAAAATCCGATCCATGTGGTATCGAGTGGAGCTGTGAAGGAGGAGGTGCTCTTTTCATTCAGAGATGAATGGGGGGAAGATTAATCGACTGTGTTGCAATCCCACTTATTGACAGGTTTAAACATAATGCTGGAGGTGAAGTGCCAGGGTCTTGTAGGTTATACGATACACAGCCGGGGCTAATTTGAGCATGTTCTCCAGCTTCCTGCCTATTGATTCAGTATTATTTATTCTAGTCGAGGATGTATTATGTACTTTAATTCGGTGGCTTCATTTTTTGTGTGTCTACAGAATTCCCCCCGCCACAGACATGTATTTTCACTGTTCACTTTTCCTCATTTCGTTCACCAAAGAACCAGTGCTTTCAGTGCCCTTAACCCAGTACAGGTATTCAACCTCTTTTCAGCGCCCAGCCATTTGGGCGCTGACCTGTTTTTCTGAGTTGAAGGAATGTGCACGTTGGCTCAACGCGTGCTTCACGTCGTCAATGTGACTTTTTAAATACCCACCACCACCACCAAATCAGGTTCATGCGTGTCCAAATGACAGAGGGCTTGCACCGTGGATTCTCATATCATGAAAGGCATGCTGTGGAGTAATAATTATTTAGGTATGATTGTGTTTTATGTTAACGCGTTGCTTTGTGGTGTTATCGTTATAGCGCGTATCATAGCAACAGCCAAGAGCCGCGGCTCCTCCCAAGGCTCAGCACCTGTGCGCGCGCAGGCAGGACCAGGCAGGCAGCAGCAGGCAGGCAGGCAGGTAGCAGGCAGGCAGCACCAGGCATGCAGGCAGGACCAGACAGGCAGGCAGCAGCAGGCAGGCAGGCAGGCAGGCAGGACCAGGCAGGCAGGCTGGCAGGCTGGCAGGCTGGCAGGCAGGCAGGCAGGCAGGCAGGACCAGGCAGGACCAGGCAGGCAGGCAGCACCAGGCAGGCAGGCAGACAGGCAGGCAGCACCAGGCAGGCAGGCAGACAGGCAGGCAGCACCAGGCAGGCAGGCTGGCAGCACCAGGCAGGCAGGCAGACAGGCAGCACCAGGCAGGCAGGCAGGCAGCACCAGGCAGGCAGGCAGGCAGGCAGGCAGACAGGCAGGCAGCACCAGGCAGGCAGGCTGGCAGCACCAGGCAGGCAGGCAGACAGGCAGCACCAGGCAGGCAGGCAGCACCAGGCAGGCAGGCACACAGGCAGACAGGCAGCACCAGGCAGGCAGGCAGACAGGCAGGACCAGGCAGGCAGGCAGGACCAGGCAGGCAGGCAGCACCAGGCAGGCAGGCAGCACCAGGCAGGCAGGCAGGCAGCCAGCCAGGCAGGCAGGCAGGCAGGCAGGCAGGCAGGCAGGCAGGCAGGCAGGCAGGCAGGCAGGCAGCACCAGGCAGGCAGGCAGGCAGGCAGCACCAGGCAGGCAGGCAGATAGGCAGCACCAGGCAGGCAGCACCAGGCAGGCAGGCAGACAGGCAGCACCAGGCAGGCAGACAGGCAGCACCAGGCAGGCAGACAGGCAGCACCAGGCAGGCAGATAGGCAGCACCAGGCAGGCAGATAGGCAGCACCAGGCAGGCAGGCAGCAACAGGCAGGCATTACACAAACCCTCATCCTCCAGCTCTCCTTCCAGAACAGCGAGTCTGGCAGCCAGAGACACGGCCAAACCCAAAGCTGTTGCTTGTTAGGACAGTGAGGTTAAGACACTTTGAGTTCTGTGTGGGTGTCTCAGACTTGTATCTAACTGTACCATCCAAGAGTTGCTGGGTTATTATCACCATTGGCAACATGGTGTTCTGTTATATTTCCCTCCGCTGCTAACTGCGTCAGGCGATCATCAAGCATCTGTACATGCATCTCGCACAACACGTACGCAATGCACGCGCGCACTCGCACGGATGCACACATGCGCACATGCACGCTTTTCTTTGTTCCACTCATTAAGCTTCCCTTCAGATGTTCTTTCTTTTTTTCATTGTAAAGGAGATGAGACGCGCACACACACAGGCACATACACGCGCACACACACAGGCACACCCCAGGACAGTAGCGACTAGGGACAGAGTCACAAAAAAATATAATGGCATAGGTAATATACAAATATTAACCTAACATTGGTATCGGACAATGCAATACCTACAGTACCACCTTGTTGCCTTACATCGGTGCATCATCAAATAAGCTTACATTTCACTGTTGCCTTAAGTCTGATGCCATATGTCTCATAAAGACTAGAAGACTTTAAAACTGTTCTTTTGTATAATGAGTGTTTGTTTCCCTGGCACAAAATGGAGAATGAACTCAATGAAGAAATGGCAACAAAACAAACAAACCTCAAACAAATATCGGACAAGTTATTTCTTTTAGACATCTTGTCAGTATTTTCCGGTGCATTGGTGCATCACAATTTGGTAGTCATTTCTTTCTAATCCTTCCATCCTGACATCCTATACCCCTGCTGTGTTTCTGAGGCAGCTTCCCGACCACCGCATCCACACGCAGATCTATTCTGGTCTGCTGTTGATTTTTCAACTGCTTTATTAAGAGTAAACATCAAACAGAGGACAGTACCGTAGTCTTATGTGCATGTTTGTGCATGAGTATCTGACTTAATGTAACTAAAGGGGAGACTACCTCACCTGAAGAGTTAATTGAATTGATCATGCAAAATAAGCACTACCGGTGCTTATTTTGGTTTCATTTTACGTTCTCAAGAGTTAAATTATATTTAAACACCTGATTTACCTAATTTTCAAGAATCTACAATACAAATGTAGAAGAATTGCTATTTTGACCAACATTTTGCCAGTTATTTCTCCTAAATTAGTCTGAGAGACTAAACTCAAATCAAATGGTAGTCCTTCGTGGCTAAATGTAGAATAAATAGTGGGTCCTGGTATGAAAAAAAGGTTGAAAACCCACTGCTCTAGCGCATTCTGGTGCACTTTGGAAGTGCCACTAGTGCATTTTGTATTTTGGCAGTTGGCAACACTGCAACCCCGAAACATTGCCATCACATTCCCCAGACAGACAGACAGACAGACGGAGAGATGGAGAAAGGTAGCAGTATAGAAGATATGTCCACTCCACCAAGCACCACCTTACTAGTTGATGTACTGTGACCGGGCAGGTTCACACACAACAGTATGGATGAAATGTGAACGGTGTGTTCTCCTGATAACTGGGATGACTTTGTGCTGTAGTGGACAGATGGCTCAGGGAAAAATGTCACGCCTAGCGTGCGCGCCCACTGCAGAGACTAAATCACCTGCTGTTTTTAGTGCAGAGTCCAGAGATGCCCATGTATGTGCAGCATGCAGATGGTAGGAGTCTCTGTGCAGCCTTTCTTCTTCTCCTTCCTCTTTCTAGCCACCCATCTGGTAGTTTTTTTTTTTTTTTCAGATATTAAATGTTCTCTGGGCCAACCTATCTATAGTGCTATCTATTGATTACATTTCAGTTGCACCACCATGGACCGTTTTTGTTTTAAGTACTGTACACTGTTTCCCTCTTAACCACTTTCAACCTGGCATCCCCAGTTTGGGTGTTATAGGAAAAACAATTAACTATCTCACTCAAAAAGAAGCAGATACACAAGAACATGGGATGGAGAATGACTATATGTAACATTTGCTGAAACAAAATCCACCTTGATCTAAATTTCTCATCTTTCCAGAACAGTCTTGTGGTCCATCTATTATCCAAACAATTCCAATGCTTGGTTTTAGACTAGAGTGATGACAATCGCAATTTGTTTCCTGCAATATTTATTCACTCACTGGTGAGTAAAATATTCATTGCAATCCCCAAATCTACCAAAAAACAAATCTGATGTCTAATAAAAAGTAAAATATTTAAAGACGACACTGATTTTGTGCTAGTTTTGATGTTGGTTCACTGACAAACAATTCATATTTGATGCACAGGATGTATTTAGTACAAGCTATTGTGACTTTTGGATATTTGTTTATTAATGTTTGGAATATCACAAGTTAGTTCTCTATCATCATTGCACTGTTGAGTAAACAAGTATGAAACAGCCTTTTCACAGTGTCTGGACAACTACCGGTATTTCCCTTGTGAATCCGTACAAAACGGCACTCATGCATACACACCAACATACACGCACACACACAGACTTGTGCACGTGCGCACGCACACAGAAACCACTTCCGTTACCGTGCGTTAGTTGGAACAGATGGTGCGTCTGTGCCTTGCGGAGAGATGCTTTTTCACCAGCAGCTCTCCTCCCTGCTCCCTCCCTCTTTAAAAGAGGAGTTTAAAGGAGGGCAATGATTGTTGACAGGATCTTCCCAGAGCAACTTTTCCTCCGGTCAGGTCAGGTTGTGTGTCTGTCCATCTATAGACATGAAGGGATGCCACA
This sequence comes from Benthosema pterotum, assembly GCA_039105355.1. NCBI lineage: Eukaryota > Metazoa > Chordata > Actinopteri > Myctophiformes > Myctophidae > Benthosema > Benthosema pterotum. Next base: position 44,172,405 of record CM076979.1, read on the forward strand.
GTTCACTGCATGCAGCCATGCATATCAGAACCACTCTGGACAGTAATTCACTGTACTTACACACACTTATTGCAAAAACTATATTTACTATAACTATATTCAGGCTATTGATAAATAACGTAATGGCATTGATTAAATTTGTTGATTAATCTGATTAAAACTCAACCCACTGAGCTTTTTCCTCACTGAAAAAAAAATGACAGCACGTTTTTACAGAGACAAATAGCTGTGTTTCCCTGTAACCATCTGCAAGCATTGGGGACTTGTAGATCACCTATTTTGACAAATATGTTTATAATAAACAGACCTTTCTTTCCCAGATTCCTTTTCATTGTAAATGTTCAAATCCTGTAAGGAAAACATGGCATACTTTGGAAATAGTTCGAATGGTGATTAATCATGATTAATGGTTAATTTTGAAACTGTGATTAATCTAATTTTAATACCTTTTTTTACATACGTCACTGGCTAAAACCTGATCCTTTACAGCCTATTACAGTTTTAGGAATCATATTATCTAAAAATTAAAACACTTGCATAGTGTGTACTTAAAATGTACTCACATGTGGATGTTGGAGTTTCTTGTGACATCCAATGTTTCACCCATGAGGACATTTATTATCGGATATACAGCATATACTTTATCATTAACATTGGGCTACACTCGAAATCTGACATGGAATAGGAGAGAACCACGTGTTGTGGCTTTCAGAGATACTCTGTTTATAACAAGTGGTTATTTGAGTTACAGTTGTCTTTCTGTCAAACCTCGAACCAGCATTTTGGTTGTGGCCAAAAGAGGTCAATGATCTCCTTTGTCGTCAACCTGGTATTTTGGAAAATCCCAGTAGATTCTCTGAAATACTTGGACCAGCCCATTTGGCATCGGCAACCATGTTATGTTTGGTTCGTAGTCACAGATATCCTTTCTTCCCTATTCTGATGCTGGGCTTTAAATCTAGCATATCGTCTTTCCTGAGCATGTTAGAGTTGCTGCCGTGTAATTGGCTCAGTAGGAAATGTACAATTACATACTGTGGAGCTGGGACAGGTGTGCCTAATTAAGTGTGCGTGTGTGCTGTGCATGCGTGTGCGCCTATATATGGCTTGTTGAAAGCTGAGGAGAGTACCAGTGGTTCTTTGCAGATTCTGAGATGAAAGTGGCATAGTGCACAGACGTCTTTCTGTCATTTCGTTTTGATATAACCCTGAGTGTGTGTGTCTTTTGTCACTGGGATGTGAAATGGATTGGCCTGACGTTACATAGCGAACTGCAGTAATAATGATCCGCTGCGCCATTCAACTGGCATGCTCGTATATAACCTCGCATCTTTCATTTTTGCGTGCTGTGAGCTTGTACATCTATTTTTCATCTTCGTCTTGTGTGAGCTGTGAGGTAGAAGTAGACCAGGGCATTCATTAACAAAACAAAACATGAAAAGGTCTCTGCCCAGTAGTGATGCTGTTGTGGCCTCATTTAGAAAGAGCGGGAAAGGTGAGTATTTGTGGAGGTCTGAGAAAAATCATTAACATGGTGAAATATATCTGATGACATCATCAAGATGTATTTCACCATGTTAATGATTTTTCTTTCAGACCCCTTTTTTCCTGAGGGGGTTCACATTTGTATCCTCTCAGGAAAATTTTGAAAATGGGTGGAATTCCCCTTTAAGAGAATTTTAATTTTAATCATTGTTATTGTCAGACTTCATCATGTTTTTTTTTTGTCAAAACCAAAAAATATTGTGTGAACAAAGGTTGCATTTACTATGAAATCCTGCGTCTCGTGTCCATCATACCCATACCCAGAAGTTATATATATTTTTTATGATCTTGTTCCGTTCATAGTTCATATTTCAACATTTTGAACTAAAGGTTCATGGTTGCATAAAATAATTACTCGTATTATAGTTCTTTTGTTCTTTTTTAACTCTTCTTTTCCTTTTTTGTTCAAAACGATTCCAAAACCAAAAATGATAATAATACACACCTTTCCTCTTTATTATGGGATAATCTGTGAAAGCTTTTGTTTTTGAAGCTTTTATTGTGAAGGCTCTCAGTTCAGTTCTCACAGCCTGCACAAGCTCACAGCGCTTGAGCAGAAATAGTCCGTTCTGTTCGCGTTCACCATAAATATGTTTGTGAACGATCGTTCTTTGAACGCGTTTGGGTACTGGTCATACCACCTATGGTTTTTGATCCATCATGCTCAGGGGTTGACACTAAGGTCTCGGAGGCACTTGCCCATCGGGCAAGTGCAAGTCAGGTCTACTTGCCCTCAGCTCATGGTCACTTGCCCCCCAAAAATATATTGTAAATTTTGCAGATGTAACTCTTGAGAACGTAAAAATGAAACCAAATGGACCCTTGCGGGTCCATTTGGTTTCATTTTTACACTCTCAAGAGTTAAAATTCATCATCTTAGCCCAGGTCTACACAACTAGAGAATGTAGAAGATTAGGTCATTTTTTGCCTGTTTTGTTTCCCAAATCCAGCCTGGAATTGTGGATAGCTAGAAAGCAGGGAAAGACACAGAGGCAGAGTGCAATGACTGCCTTCAAGACAAATTTATTTTGTGTTGTGTTATAGCGCACTAAGTTGCACACTTGCCCGATCGGGCAACCAGGTAGAAGTCTTAACTTGCCCGACCATTTTTTTACTTGCCCCGGGAAGTGAGCAAGTGTTGGTGTCACACCCTGATGCTTTGTAACATCTTGGAGACCCTTGGAGATCTCCAGCGATTGCCCAGCCGTCTGCCTCCTGCCACCCAGGCGGAGTTACCCTTAGGGTGTCTTACTGTTACACAAGTGGTTCATTTCTAGAGATTGGTGTCTGTCAAGTGAATTAATAATTGTGTTTATCACGCTGACAATGTGAAGCTATCATGTAGAAATGTCTACTCTAAACGGCATTAGCAGGAGACGAAGAGAGTTTGATGTTAGTGGTGCAGGGCCGCATCTGTTAAGATCTAATTGAGAGAGGCACGCATGCACGCACGCACGCACACACACACACACACCTGCTGCTGTTTGCGCTCGTGGCTCTCAATACCCACAACGCCGTCACAGACAGACACAGAGTCGGGGCTGCGCGTCAACAATGGACTCATTAACACAAAGCCAGTCGCGTTCACACGTACAAAGGAAGAGAGGAGCCATAATTGTGCTGTAGGATTGTAGACAGGCAGAGACGGAGGCCACCTGAGACTCCCTGCCTGCAGTGAGGAGTGTATTGATGTTGTATTGATGTTCCTTCCTACAAACAGCAGTTCATATCAATTTCGACTGCATGCCATAATGCATTTTTTTTGCTCAAAGCATTCTTCACCCGCCCGTGGCTAGTCAGCTGAAGACCCTACCAAGGTATTTGATGTAAGCAGTTAGTGACAAAAAAAACGTCATTCTAGCTATCACGCCATTCCAGGTGGCGGATTTGTTGCACCATGGGAGTGAAAGTACACCCGGAAGTTTGGTGGACTGCATTGGAGTCTAATGAGCAAAGTGACCAGCTACTGGACAAATAATGTTCATGAATAAGTGAGGCTTTTTGTAAAGTAATCACTTCTGGAAAATAACAGAAGGCATATAACACATTGTTGATATGTTGCATTTCGATGTGTACGCTGTGTGATTTTATGGAGGCATGAAAAAACGAAAAGTTTGTTTCTGAACGTGCCAAACATCGCAAGACTGTTTCCCGTCTGGCGTCCAAATCTTGCGAGACCTTTGAGACAGAATATATGCCTGCTGCTGTTTAGATCCTGAAATAAAATCATGTACTGTGCTGCACTGATGCATTCTTTTATAGTCCTGGACCAATTATATGACACAGGTCTCAGTGGTTCATAATTAATGGTTGTTCATGATCTTTCCCAGTTTGCGCCATTCTCTCATGCTTATTCATGTAACTTCCGGTGTGAGATTCTCACTCCCATGAATGTGTCATAACGCAGCTTGGTCACGTGACCATGACACTTCCTTGTTAAGAACTTCTTTGCATGGACGAAGAAGTACTAGGAGACGTAAAGGGTGAGGAGAGTATCGAGCTGGGCCCGGTGTTGCCCAGTGCTGCCAAAATCCAAAATGCACTAGTTGCACTTCCAAAATGCAATAGAATGCGCTAGAGGCTGGCCTGGAATGACCATTAATCTTCTACATTCTCTAGTTGTGTAGACTTGGGCTAATTCACATGATGAATATTTTGACTCTTGAGAGCGTAAACATGAAACCAAATGGACCCGGAAGGGTCCATTTGGTTTCGCGTTTACGCTCTCAAAGAGTTACATCTGGTTAACCAGCTTTCCATCATTTACCCTGGGGACCACTGGTTGAAACTTGAAAACCACTGTCATAGGAGGACAAATGGTGAAAAATGAGGGTTTTATCTCTGTCGCCTGTCAACCAATTTCGCCCCAACTCACCAGCCAAAAAGCACTAGATTTTCCGCCAGGAGTTTTTCACTAATTTTGGCACTAGGGGGGGTCTGAAAAAAAGAGAGCTAAATATAGCGACAAAATGTGCGGCAAGTTGGCAACACTGGCTGGGACTGGAATTTGCACCAATAATTCCAGTAGAATTATTGGTGCCTGGCAGGCAGCACAGAGTTCAGTTCTTCTGAGGGCATGAGAGATGCAGGAGGAAAAGATGTGTTATTTGGCAGAGTGGTGTCTAAATCTCTCTCCTGGCAGGATTAGAGGGAGCTAATGAATTCATGTTCCCTGTCTGTCCCTTTTCCCTGTCTGTCCTACACTTGCCTTTTTGTTTGCACAATGACATTGTGTTATCGACTTTAAACCCAGCGCCCCTATTTTGGGCATGCCATTATAGCTAAGCTGAACATCACTGAAAGTGTTCAAAAATAGGTAAAATGGCAGATCTACAGCTGCTAGATCAGCTGTGTTTGCTATTTGACACCTTCGTACAAGAAAGTATGGACTCAAAAGTGTAAAAATGTCTCCTGTAAGGGCCCATTATCCTTTTTTCTTCCTTTTTTTGGTCTTTTTTTTCAGGAGAGTTAATGTTTCCTCGCTTCGACCAGGCTTGACGTAAGGTCACTGCTTGCTTTCGGATAGCCTGAATAAGGCAGCCTGTCTGTCCGAAACGTTGGTTTCCCTGTGACATCTGTCACATCTCCTCATTAAACGCATCTCAGACGGTTAACCTATCTGATTTGACTTTCATACCATACTGAAACTGTTTCGTCAAATGTGAAGGAATCCGACCGTTAAGGAACCTGAATTATTAACAGGAAGTGGTTATAGGCTTCAGCTGGAATGAATGAATGATTTTTTTCATTACATTGTGTATATTCACAGCACAATTCAAGTGCCACTACAACAGAACTGATAACTGTGAAGAATGGACACATTACACTAGTTAAGCACTAGGGGTGGGACAATTCACCGAAAAAAACCGAACCGTTCAATACAGGGTCCAAGGTTCAATACGCGCTAATGAACCGCAATATTTCGTTTCAGACAGACACATTTCTCTGAAGGGGAATCCCCTGCAACCAGTTCATTTGGTTGCAACCAAATCCCCTGCAACCAAATGAACCCTAACGGGTTCATTTGGTTCCATTTGTACGCTCTCAGAAAAAAGAAGCATCTAAAGAAATCCATTTGTTGTCTGTCTACAATGCTGCATGTCTGCATGCTACCTGCCTGATACTTAACTGAAACGTGCATTCATTTTATTAACCTAGGTATTTTATATTTCCCTTGAAAATAGCCTAATAATGAGGCACCAATAGCAATATACATTTTTTCTTCTGTAAATAATGAAAAGGATTGAGTTTACAATACAAGGTTGTATTAAATATAATAAAAGGGTGGGTGTGGGAATCGCATTTTTACAGAAGTCAGTTTTAATTTGCAGCCATCCGTAGGTGCCTTTTGAGAGTGGTTTTGAAGGAGTCAAGGGATGTATGTCTTAATGACTGTTGGTAGGGCATTCCAACTATTAAAGGAACCGTTGGACGTGTTAAATCAGTGGTTTTCAACCGGTGGTCCGGGGACCGCCAGTGGTCCTTGAGAGGGTTCCATGTGGTCCCCAGCTAAGTTGGTTAACCAGATGTAACTCTTGAGAACGTAAAAATGAAACCAAATGGACCCTTGCGGGTCCATTTGGTTTCATTTTTACACTCTCAAGAGTTAAAACAATCATCATCTTAATTAGCCCCAGGTCTACACAACTAGAAGATTAGTGGTCATGGACAGAAGCAAAAGAAATCTTTAGTTTTGGTCTCTGTGGGGCTAAAATGTCCTCAAATGGTGGTCCGTGGCTCAAATGCTGAATAAATGGTGGGCCCTGGTGTCAAAAAGGTTGAAAACCCCTGTGTTAAATGAATGCGCAATTTGTCACAAGACAGATCCCTGAACATGATGCTAGTAGTTAGTATGCTTACCAACCATCCCCCCCATGATGCTTTTTCTGCTGAGTGCCAATAAGCAGGAAGGCCCTGGACTGGACCGGTTACCCATTATTTTAATAGACTTTGTTATGACTCAGCCGGGAATTGAACCTTGACCTCCCAAATCACAGGGCAGACACTCTTTAACGACAAGGCCACTGAGCTGAGCTGGTAAATGTGTGCAATCTGTCATCAGTAATATGTGCATATAGAGCTCGGCAGTGACGTCACAATGCCTATTCCGGAAGATAACTCCCCGTTCATGTTCCTCATAGACTTTTCAAAAAGTGTTCACATAAAGACGTTTAGACCAGAGGTTTATAACCAGTGATCCGGGGACCACCAGTGGTCCCGAGGAGAATTTACTTTTGAGAGACTAAACTCAACATCAAATGGTGGTCTGTGGCTAAAATGCTGAATAAATAGTTGGCCCTGGTATGAAAAAGGTTGAAAACCCTTGGTGTTTAAGCCATCTTGCGTTGTGTCAAATCATGACGGCAAACATACTGTATTCTATGAGAAAACCGAATGGGAAATTCTGTTTTCCGGAGCAGGCGATGGGGCTGGGCTGCGGCACTCTATAGTAGAAACATTTGTATAGATAATCAACAGTAATGTGTCTCAATTATGTGAGCCATTCTACAACGAATTGGAATTATATTGTGTAAATATGCAAATCAGAGATACTTTCCTCCGGATGGGGGACAATGAATTACTGCCACACTTAATGACATCTAATGATGGCACCATTCAACGGAACATATTAAACATAATGCGCTGAAAACATCTATTATTTTCATTGTCACAAAATCTGGGACAACTTAGTGTTGCACAACTATTTGTCAGGACTCAAGACGTGTCGCCAGCAGCCAGCTACCATAAACACTGCACTATTCTACGTCAAATGGGGTCAACACTTTTCAGCCTACCTTCATATAAATGGTCCTCACTGATTTTCACGATAAATCACCACTATTTTTACCCCTACTCGGTCAGTGACATCATCGCTTAGCGGATTTTTTTAAACAGAATTCTCGAGACAATGTCTCGAACTACAAGACTAATCCGCCGTCATAATCCTATTCATAATATATACTGTTTATACCCGCATATATACCTGCATTTTAATTTCTCACCCACGTCCAAAGACCTGATGCAATCATGATAAACCTGTGCTTCAAGAATCAGTCCTTTTTTATATTGTGTTTCTTGACATTCTCTGTCTCGTTTCCTTGTTCTTTTCTCTTCTCAGGCCCTCCACCAGCTGTACTATGATCCCAATATTGAAAACAAGAACTTGGCCCAGAAATGGTTGATGCAGGCCCAGGTCTCGCCTCAGGCCTGGCAGTTCTGTTGGGCACTGCTCAGCCCAGATAAGGTACAGCATGACTGTCACACAAACACACATTCTTGAACACACACACACACACACACACACACACACACACACACACACACACACACACACACACACACACACACATACACACACATAAAGGCTCGGCCCAAATAATACTCGGATCAGCCGAAATGTTGCGACATTGAGGGGTCAGAAAACTGAGCTCTCGGGAGGGCTGTTTTCAGCCTGAAAGATGGACAAAAGAGGGACATTTTCCCCAAATTCCTGAGAGTGTACAAATGTGAACCAAATGCACCCTAGCAGGTCCATTTGGTTTCATTTGTACACTCTGAGAAAAAAAAAGTTCCTAAAAGAAAAATCACCTAACATGCTGAAACACAACTTGATGATAGAGCTGCCATTGAACTGATCCCGTGAAGTGAACAGAGTTTGCGACAGTGTAACTCTGTCTATGCTCAGGGATGAGTATTATTTGGGCCAAGCCTGCCTTTCTGTTACCACACACAAACACAGCTAAAAGCAATAATTCCCCATTGTCCCTGTAAAATGTCTCCACTCCCACCCACAGGTCCCAGAGATCCAGTACTTCGGCGCCAGCGCGCTCCACACAAAGATCTCCCGCTACTGGTCGGACATCCCCACGGACCAGTACGAGTCGCTGAAGACCCAGCTGTTTGCGCAGATCGCCTGCTTCTCCTCGGGCTCCAAGATGGTGCTGACTCGGCTGTGCGTGGCGCTGGCCTCGCTGGCGCTCAACACCATGCCCGAGTCGTGGCCCGGCGCCGTCACCGAGATGGTGCGAGTGTTCCAGGAGGAAGGCGGAGGGGCGGACGGCCGCGCCCGCTGCCTGGCGCTGCTGGAGCTGCTCACCGTCCTGCCCGAGGAGTTCCAGACCAGCCGCCTGCCACAGTACCGCAAGGGACAGGTGAGAGCAGGGGCGGATCTAGGCATAGGCATGGGGGGGGGGGGGTATTTCAAATTAAAGTGCTTTATATTTTAAATGATTTGAAACACTACTCCTGCTACTACCGTAAGTAACTACAGCTGTGTCACCACTAAACCAACAGTATTTCACCATTGAAAACAGAAAACTCTCTGAGTCAGACCTATGCATGCTGCGTGTCTGTTGCAACTTACTTGACTAATAAAAGTCCTGTTAACTGAAAATGCTATGGGTGCGGCTTAGTCGCCCGTGGCGCAAAGCCGCCTCCATACCATTTTCTCTTGCCCCTCCAACATGTTATCTTGCCCCCCCAAATGGGACATGTTATATCCGCCCCTAGGTGAGAGGGGTTAGTGGTGGCGGTACGAGGGACAGGTGAGAGGGGTTAGTGGAGGGGGTACGAGGGACAGGTGAGAGAGGGTTTCTGGTGGGGGTACGAGGGGTTACTGAAGGGGGTACAACGGGCAGGTGAGAGGGGTTTCTGGAGGGGGTACAACGGGCAGGTGAGAGGGGTTAAAGCAAAGACAGTCAAAACCAGTCAAAGATGGCGGGCGCACTGTGGCAGCGCTACTTTCCAAAGACACGATTCTAGAATGTAAACTGAAACCAAATGGACCCTTACGGGACAGAGAATGACTGAATGTGACATAGTATTCCAAACGTGAATGCAGCTTGGCACTAAGACGGTTATCCCCCCCCTGCAACTCGTAACTTAGCTTTTATTTTTTGAAGAGGCAAAACAATATTGTTGTATGCAGTATGCTTTGACTGAATACTTAAATACACACGTAATATGATTACCATACACATCCGCCATGCTAAATGATCTAACCCTGGGTTTTTGCTGTTCCCTCCTGTGTCCCTGTGTGTGTGTTAACTGTAGGTGCGTGGAGCCCTGGGTCGTGAGTGGGGCTCGGTGTGTCCCCTGCTGCAGCAGCTCTTGCGGCGGGCGGACAGCCCCGGGGCGGTGAAGGCCCGCGTGCTGCGCTGCCTGTCCTCCTGGGTGCTCCTGGACGTTCCCCTCAGCGAGAGCGAGGGCCTGGTGCAGGACTGCTTCAGCGCTCTGCCCGACCCCGAGCTGTTCGACACCGCCGTGGAGGCCATCGTCAACGCCATCTCACAGCCTGACTCACAAAGGTATGTGTGTGTTGTGTTATGTGCTGGCCTTTGGCAGGATGCTGTTTGCACTAGTTGATAGTTTTTGTGTGTGTGTGTGAGAGTGTGTTTGTGTAAAGTCTTCTGTGCTTTTGAGTGGGGGAGTTGTTTGGCATTAATGTGTGCGTTTTCTGGAGTGTGAAAGTGTCTGTGAGCGGCGCGGGTTCACGTTTGTTTGCGTGCCCAACACATTGGAAACGAGGGATAATAAGACCCGACATCATGAAAAGCCAGTACGAACGAAGCCATCCGTCCGTGAGGATGTTATGGATGAGAAGAATACTGGCAACAAAGACATAATTATGAGGGGGGGGAGAGGGGGAAACAGAGAGAGACGACAGAGAAACAGAACAAACTGCAAGGCACAGAGAGAGAGCGAGATAGAGAGAGAGACAACAGACAGAGCGGGCATTGGAAGGGCATCGGAGGAAGAGAGGACTGTACAAGTGGGAGAGGAGAGGAGAGGAGAGGTGGGGGGAGGAGGAGGGATTGATACGGGGCGAGTTGACAGCCGGGGGGGTGGGGGGCATTTCTCGGCTGACTGGCGTTTCCATGACTACGTCAGACGGAAGGAGGGTGAGGGGGTGGGGCTCCAAGTTGACTCACCCATTACCTACACCCCCCCTAACTTCCCTTTCCTCCTCTCCATGGAGGATGGGGTGTGTGTGTGTGGGGGGGGGGGGGGGGGGGGGGGGTGTTTTTAAGGGTAATAAAAGGAGACAGGGCAGGGCCGCGGTGATGGAGAGGTGGAAAGGTGTGGAAGCGTGAGAGGAAGCGCTACGCGTGTGCATGTGTGCGCGCACACACAGCTCCCGTAGTTGACTGCATTCCTGGAGGGCGAATGTCCACTAACGAGGGAGGACATTTACCCTATCAGGAAACGCCTTTTCAATCCTTCAACTGCATTTTTTTCCCTCCCTGATTTATCGCGTGTCTCTGGGTTTGTTTTTTTTTGTTTTGTTTATTTTGTTTTTTCGTATTTTACACATCCTCCATCACCACCTGATGCTGTGTGTGTGTGTGTGTGTGTGTGTGTGTGCGTGTGCGTGTGTGTCCGTGCTTCCCGTAAGCTATGACCCGTTCTTTGGCACAGAAACTGAGCCATACTTTGTGTGTGTGTATGTGTGCGCGTGTGTGTTTTTGACGCGATAGCCATGTTTGATTTATGAGGGTATTATTAATGTGCCTGTAAGCTTTTCCTGTGCCTTTGAACAAGCTGTGGGGAGAAAGGAGAGAGTCTGAGTGAAGATCCAGACGGTGTGTGTGGAAGAGATGTGCTGTTTGCCCTCACAAATCTGTTCTTTTGGTCCTATTAAGAAAAGCGTAACATATCCGTTCTGTGTAATTTCATAAAAAAAATATCTATACTCTTTGTCTTGACAGTTTACATGCCTTTGTTTCACCCTTTTGTGTCTACCCTACTCTCTCCCTTTCTCTCTCTCTCTCTCTCTCTCTGTCTCATCTTCCATATCCCTCTCTCTACCGTTTCCCTATTAAAGCCCTTCTCCCCCCCACCCTCTCTGTTTAAACACATTACAGTCAAGTCATTTGGGAGGATGCTATTGGTCCAGCTGCATCCCGTTGCCAGGCAACGGATTCCCCCTGTCTGGGAGCATTGCAGTAATTGCAGAGGGGATGGGAGTAAGGGTAGAGGCAGAGCAGACAGCCAGGGAAGGAAGGAAGGGGTGAGAGGGTTCGAATCAACCAGAGAGTGAAGAGGTGAAGAAGGGGTGATTAGAAGGATATAGGGAGAAGATGAACAAGAAGGTAAAAATGAGTGGGGTGGGGATGATGGGGGGCGGGCAAGAAGTTGTGTAATCGTAATGATAATGTGGTTAGCAGTAGAAGGAGAGGAGAGAGAGAAGGGAGGCTGCAGCAGCAGACGGTCTCCATGGAATGTGTAGAATGCCAGCTCTTGAGAGAGGGGGGAAAATGAATGCATTACGAACCCAGCATGCCCTTTTAGTTTCACCAGAAACACACACACACACACACACACACACACACACACACACACACACACACACACACACACACACACACACACACACACACACACACACACACTCACACACACGGCAACAACAGAAAATCAGATGCATGACCTGCATCTCCAAAGCAGCAGCAGCACATCAAAAATGTAAAGGCTCTTGAGTGCTCACGAAAACACAATCATTCACTACATGCAATCATTCCTCTCGTGACGCACGCACACGCGAGTGCGTGCGTGCGTGCATGCACACTCCAGATATGTTTGAGGACGACGTAGGGTGCAGAGCTCCGTAAAAAGGTGGCTGAATCAGCGCTGGCTGCTGAGTCGGGACTTGTGTTTTTTTTTTTTTTTTTATCACCCAAGACTCAGACATGGCTCCTTGGCACATAAAGGGACCCGTGGGAAATTTAGAATAACAAAACTGTCTGTCTGGGGGGACCACGGCGAGAGATGACTTTCGCCCCCGAAAAACATAAGGCACAAGTAAAGATTTTCTGTCTTTTTTTGTTGTTGTTGTTGTTTTGCTGTCAGGCCTAAACTAAAGCCTGCAACACTACAGGCCCCACGTTGGCAGTGGTGTGTAGTCTGTGTATTTGTTGTGACGGGCCGAACGCTGTAGCAAGCAGGGGCGGATGTAACATGTCCCATTTGGGAGGGGCAAGAGAACATGTTGGAGGGGCAAGAGAAAATGGTATGGGGGCGGCTTCATCGCCCGTGGCGCGAAGCCGCACCCATACCATTTTCGGTTACAGGACTTTTATTAGTGAAGTAAAGCAACAATAATAACATCAGTTGTTGTTGAAGTTGCAACAGACACGCAGCATGCATAAAGCTAAAGGTCTGACTCAGAGTTTTCTGTTTTCAATGATGAAATGCTGTTGGTTTAGTGGTGACACAGCTGCAGTTAGTTTCAAATCATTTTAAATATAAGCACTTTAATTTGAAATATCTTGGGTTGTTTTGCATGGCATCGTGTTTGGGGGGGCAGACTGGGTATTTAGGGGGGCATTGCTCCCCCCATGCCCGTGCCTAGATCCGCCCCTGGTAGCAAGGTGTCGAATGCCGAGCCAAGTGTCGTCTCCGATCGTCAAAAGCAGCGGGGTGGCAGAGAGGGGTGGAGATGGAGCTCTCTTGTTGACTGTTTGTAAGCTGTATTCTTTTTCGTAGAAGCGATCAGGATGCATTTATGTTGTCGGACTATTTGATGGGGCTATATTGCTACAGCACGCTGCATTTGGCTCAAACTGCAGACTCATAGTAAAGTGGGTGTGTGACTCCTTGCACTTTGTGTGAGGCTCTCATTCAAACACCAGATAGATATAAATGTCAGATAAAAATTATAAGGCTTATGCTGTAGGCCATGTGTTGCCCACAGTCCGACTTTGTAGCCGATTTAGACTCACCTGTCAAATCAAATCACATTCATATATGATGCACATTAAAAAAAACACACATTTCATTGTACCCAAGACCACTACCCAAGTACCACCAAGTGGGGAAAACATATTCGTAGTCCTAATAATGGGGTAATAACAAGCACACTAAGCAATATCGTATGGACCATCAAACGCTTGGGAATGAAGCATGAATCCATGATTTTGAAAATGTCATGGGAGAGGGAGGTTCTAATATAATAGGGGTTGGTGTTCCAAAGCCTAGGGGCTGCAACAGAGAAGGCAGGGTCTCCCTTGAGCCTCCATTTGGTTGGTGGAACCTCCAGTAGCTCAAGATCTGCTGATCTGAGGTGGATATAATGGTGGTGCTGGGTGGGGGTATTTTAACATTTCAGTAATGTTGGCAGGGGCTAATGACGTTCAGGGATTTGTAAACAAATAAAAGTGTCTTAAAATTAATTCTAAATTGCATGGGTGGTGGGTAGTGAAGGGAGTCCAGGACAGGCGTGATGTGGTCTGTTCTTTTTTTTGGTCCTTGTTTAAAAGAGTCTTGTTGCTGCGTTTTGAACCATTTGAAGACGAGATAGTTCTGATTGACTGGTTCCAATAAAGAGTGAGTTACAGTTGTCTAGACGGGATGTAATGAGGGCATGAGTGATGGTTTCCCAGTTGGGGGTGGAGAGGAATCGTTTATTTTTTGCTATAGAGTGGAGGTAAAAGAAGCATGACTCAACTACTGAATTTACCTGTTTTATCTCATTTGAAATCGAAGAGTCGCAGAGTACCCCCAGGTTTTTTGACAAGGGGGTTTGACAAGACAGGACAGGATATCTAGAGCGCTCTGGATCTGTGCAGTGGAGTGCGGTGGACCAAAAAATATGATTTTCGTTTTTTTTTTTTTTTTTTTTTTTACGATAAGCTGCAGGAGGTTTTGTGATATGATCCAATGTTTAATGTCCGGGGGCAGTTTTGCAGGTTTTTGAGTTGTGAACGTTGCGACTGCGGCTTCTGCATGTGGTTACGGTTTGGGGATAGGCGTCCTATGGGGCTCTATATAGTTATGTGCGTAATAGGGTAGTTATATTTATGGTTGTTGGTTTATTGGGATGTTGAATGAACCCCCACCCGCCCCAAGACCAAGATACAATATGCAGTATATTGATATACATCAGTTATGTTTATTCAAAATCATGTGTCCACGTTAATGTGTCCAAGTACAATGTAACACTTTCAGGCCCTCAGATACCTTTAATTCCAGTACAATGTATAAACATTTTAACTGAGAATGGAGTGCATTGCAATGTCATTCAGATAATTTGATTTATTGCTGTATCAATACAGCAGCTTCATGAATCATGATCGATTCACCTAGCTCCTGGATGTTCCATCAATATATTGCCATTGATTAATTGAATAATTGAATGCACCGCTACAACGGTCTGACCTCATGCTTCCTTCTATGCGTAAGGTAGTCTTCATGCAGGAGGCTCAGGAGGTAGCTTCCCCAGTGAAGCTGAGGGAACATAGACTTGAACTCGAAGGGACACATTGTTCGAACCTGTTCCTTTTCCCTCCATCAGGCGCCACAACTAGCCATGGGGAGGCTGTCTAGAGACCACACTCCATTTCCCCTTCCACATCCTGTGGTTGTCTTATGTGTAACGCCAGTGCCGCTATTGCAAAGCTACCCCAAATAAAATGTTGGGTAGATCATATCATTATAAAAGTCATTATCAAATTAAAAGTGTCAAGTGTGACTTGTCATTTCCTAATCACAATTCACTAATTCCTAATCATTATGGCTATTGACTATTAATGATAGGGGAAGTGATTTGAAATTCATGGTGTAGTACCAGCCTGGTGCACTAGGGGCCCCAAAAGTAGCTACACTATGTGAACCTGCTGCTCTCTCCTGATTGGAGGAGAATTGTGGTGACCTGGGGAACTTTTATTAGCTCCTCTGCTAACGTGGGGGAGGGGGAAACTCCAGATGTGGTTTCCACACCTTATAATAGAGCATTTTAACAGAAAAAAAATATTTTTTGGGTGATATCTGACAAAAGTGAAATCACTTCCCCTACCTTTAATGATATATACTGAAGAACATTTGTTGAAGCAAAATAGCATGATGGCTGTGTGCACTTTTGTGCTTTGCACTGCTGCAAGCATGCACTGTTTATGATAGTATCATTATTAAATAAAATATCTGATAAACCAAAATAGCCTATATACAACCTACAGTATATAGCCTATATACCAGGGCCTAGTATGTATTCAGAATTTAAACCACAGAACACCATTTGATGACATTTTAGCCGGCACAGACCCTCCCAGAAAACTAAAGTCCACAATTCCAGGCTGGATTTCGGATAAAACAAAACAGTCAAACACACAGGCCAAAATGACCATTCATCTTCTACGTTCTCTAGTTGTGTAGACTTGGGCTAATTCAAATGATGACTATTTTAACTCTTGAGGGTGTAAACATGAATGGTTTCATGCTTACACTCTCAAAGAGTTACATCTGGTTAACCAACTTTTCATCATTTAGCCTGGGGACCACCTGGAATCCTCTCAGGGACCACTGGTGCTCCCCGGACCAGCTGTTTGAAAACACCTGATGTAATCCTGGAATTCTTCCCTACTAACACAACACACAAGTGTAGAATACATGTAATGACCACGTAAACAAATGGCTTCTAGTCCTGGCCTGTACCGATATTCAGCCACTCTGCGGTATCCTTTTTATTATGAGGAACGCAACCTTGAGGCGTCATCGATGAATATTCATCAGCCAGGTTCTGCTATTGACATCGTCATGATGGATGGCCACCTGCAATGCCGCATGATGATCCCCCGGGACTGACACGCCCACGCCATCGTCGCTAATGCAGTTTGCACACACTTAACACAACCACACGGAGCACATACAACAGTGGTGATGTGCAGTGTAAACAACTTCTTCCCATTCAAGAACATTTTTCCGTGTCACACAGAGCCTTGGTGGCATTCAGACATAAATACATGAAAACACGGTGGACCTCTAAATGCCACGCTTTATTAGGAATGACAGGGCAAACTTCTCCTGAGTTGAGACGAGTGCCAGCAAGTAGATATCTGTGTGTGTGCGTGTGTGTCATAGTGTAAACAGATGAGACAGCAGTAAGTGAAGGCCATACTGTAAGTGGCACCATGGAGTGTTGCTTTAAACAAACATTTTACTTTAATTTAGGCAGCGGTCCTGGAGAGAGCTGTGTGTGTGAGTGCACGCACTTATGTGTGTGTGTGTTTGTGTGCATGCGTTGACAAATATGTGTGCCGCCTCCGCTGTGCTTCACTTCACATTGCTCCTCTGCTGTCTCGTAAAATAATATTCAGTTGGGACGGTCCGTTTGAAATGAACGAATGTCTCTGAATAGCTGTTTTCTGTGTGCGTACTGGTATTTCTACCACTTTTTCGAGTCACATGTTCAAATACTGGATCGTGATTGGCTTAAAAGAGTGGTAAATGGGACACACCCACTCCTCCCACACCTGCAGAGTACCCGGATTTGTTGTGATGCGAATGAGGGATACCTTTCCCAACAAAAACAACGACAGACAGTCTTTTGTTTTTGGCCAGTGAATGTTGCGCAAACTCCGTTCACTTCATGGGGCCAGTCCAATGGCGGATATTCTAGACAGACTTCTATTGAATTGGGACAACCGGACCACGTGACCAGGCTGTTTTTCTGCCCCCCTAAATGTCGCAATCCTTCTAATCGATGCCTTCGCTGCAGTGCATGTGGGACAAAATGAACTAAAAGCTGGATTACTGGAATGGAGCGTTTTTAATCAAAGCCTTGATGGGTTGTTTTTGCAGCAGTCCGATCCAACCTTTTTTGGCTTATCGCAGTGATATCTGATCACCTTATCGGATTGCGGCATCCCTAATTCTAACTAAAGATCCCTGCAAGCTACAACTCTGTTTTCTTTCGTTTATATGTAAATATATAAGTGTCTTACATTTCCGTTTTGTGTACGCCGTGCCTCTTGGTGTGTGTGCAGGTACGTGAACACCCTGCTGAAGCTGGTGCCCCAGGTCCTGGCCCTGCAGGAGCAGCTCAGAGAGGCGGTGCAGAGCGGAGACATGGAGACCTGCCACGGGATCTGCCGCATCACCGTCACCCTGGGAGAGAACCACTCCAGGTGTGTCCCCGCCGCCTGTCACCCTTATCATTTCACAATCGCCTTGTCACACTTAGTGCCAAGTGCGAGGTAGTGTTGGTCGCGAGGCACTGGTTGAAAACACTCAAAACCAGGGTTGCCCACACTTTTTTTGACTTGAGAGCTACTTTCAAAATGACCGTCTCAACAAGATCTACACAGCAAAATTGTTCCATTACTGAAAATCCACTTCAAGGCCCCTAGAAAGTTTGAGCTTTGAAATTGTGGTGATGGTGTTACTTACTGTTATAGTGTTTAAGAAAAATGCACTTTCACAATTGTGAAAGAGAACTGGCAAAACATTGGTCAAAATAACAATAATTTTCCATTTTCCAGTTTCATGGACTCTTGAGGCTGTAACTCTTGAGAGTGTAAAATGAAACCAAATGGACCCTTACGGTTCTATGGGGACTGTCGTGATCTACCTGCATGGTCTGTGATCTACTGGTAGATCACGATCTACCTTTTGGGCACCCATGCTCAAAACTATTATTAATACATTGAAAAAAAAAACTGTTGTTGGATGCAGACAAGTGGGTTGTTTTAATCAGCTTGACAGCCATGAAACATACAGATTTGAAGAACAAAGGTATTTACACCAACGGGGCAGTTTGGCCTTGGGTCCTCGCACCAGTCATCAATTGATTTCACAGTTACCCCAGTACCCCCAAACAATGTCCAGAGAAATCACAGGTCAGAACTGCCACACACCTAATCGCAATAGACCAGTGGTTTTCATCCAGTCGTCTAGGGACCACCAGTGGTCTGTGAGAGGGTTCCAGGTAGTCCCCAGCTAAATGACGGAAAGTGGGTTAACCAGATGTAACTTTTTGAACCCTTATTTTGAAGCACCAGATCTCTGATACCAGATGTTATGATGACTCATTACATGGCTTGAACGAATGGTCCTGGTCGTGTGAGCAGTCACACACAGTATGTCACAACAACGGCAACAATGCTCTGCTTCATGCGGACAAAGGTAGCCTACACAACTGCAAATAAATATAGGCAGCCTTGTTGAGTACTATTTCATTTATTAGTTATTTATTAATGTATTAAGCCATGTAATAAGCGGGATAACACACTAACACACTGTTTGTGTGTTGGGTGTTATCCCTTACGCAATCGGTCGACCTATAATTTTAGAGATGCCACGTCAATTCTGCGACACACCTCCGAGTATGTGAAGTTACAGCACAACTCGCCTCGAATCAAATTCGAGGCAAGTTACCTCCCATCGCATCCATGACGCAGGTCACAGAATCGCAAGACGGACTTCTTCACACAGCGCCTGTAACACGCACAGTTGTGCCCCCAAATTATTTGCGTGACAATAAATTGTCCGTCATAGTCGTGAGAGCCTGGCAGGCAGGGGCTACACTTCACATCAGATCTGTGTATGGATTGATGTCTGTCTGCAGTCCTCCATTTCAAGCGCTGTCTGTATGTCCCCCTGAGGGTCAGTTCACCCGCCATAACCCTCTCCCTCCCCCCCCCCCCAACCTCCTTGCGTCTTCCTCACCTCTCCTTCGCTCTGTATTAGTTCTCACTTTCTCTCTCTTTCCCCTCATTCTAGGACTCTGTTGGAGCAGGTAGAACACTGGCAGGGTTTCCTGGCGTTGGTCAACATGATCATGTTCTGTACGGGCATCCCTGGACACTACCCGGTCAACGAGACCACTAGCTCCCTCACACTCACCTTCTGGTACACACTACAAGTACGTACTTTACTCTACTTGCCATTCAACTGTACACACACACAGCTAGTAGTTCTACAGCCGGTTGGAATGTTTTGGACTGACACTCATACCATTTGATTCATTCTGTACTGTATTGTTTTTGGTGTTTTAAGTATTATGTTATACTTCAGCTCTTGAAAAATATCCGACCTACAAGCTCACACCGTGCCAACAAGTGGCAGTGATACTTTGAAATATTGTTGAGCATTACTGACCCAGAAACTGGAATCTACTGTCAGAAACAGGAATCTGGTGTCAGAAACTGGAATCTGGTGTCAGAAACTAGAATGCGGTGTCAGAAACTAGAATGTAGTGTCAGAAACTAGAATGTGGTATCAGAAACTAGAATGTGGTGTCAGAAACTAGAATGCGGTGTCAGAATCTAGAATGTAGTGTCAGAAACTAGAATG
The DNA here is from genome assembly GCA_039105355.1 of Benthosema pterotum. Classification (NCBI taxonomy): domain Eukaryota; kingdom Metazoa; phylum Chordata; class Actinopteri; order Myctophiformes; family Myctophidae; genus Benthosema; species Benthosema pterotum. The sequence goes on from CM076979.1 coordinate 44,192,016, forward strand.
TGGTGTCAGAAACTAGAATGTGGTGTCAGAAACTAGAATGTGGTGTCAGGAACTAGAATCTGGTGTCAGGAACTAGAATCTGGTGTCAGGAACTAGAATCTGGTGTCAGAAACTAGAATCTGGTGTCAGAAACTAGAATCTGGTGTCAGAAACTAGAATCTGGTTGTCAAGACAAAATGGGTTTTAATTCAGTGTATTTATTGACAGTACACTCCCATCTACAACTTCCCTGTCAAAATAGACACTAATAAAAAAGGGGGAATCATGAACAAATCCTGAGGATAAACCGCCACTTTAGGGAATTCTGTTCAGAACTTTACACTACTAAAACTGATGCAACAAGCTGTGATTATGCCACATTTAAATTCTCTTGATATACCTAAATTGGATGAAACCCTAGAACATCCCATAGCTCTCTCTGTATTCCCATAGTGAGCTCTCTGAGACAATTAATCCCTTCCCTTCGGGCAAAGCAGCTGGCCCAGATGGATCTGGAGGTAGATTCTGCAAGGCATTTCATATAATTCTACGCAGTTCTGGTTAGAATAATAAACCACTTTATTCCAAATAATTGGCTCCCCAAATGCCTGCCTCTGTGAGGCTCACATACTGTACATCATATTCTGTAATATTCCACCATTGTCTAATGCAGTGGTCTGGGGTCCACCAGTGGACCTTGAGAGGGTTCCAGATGGTCCCCAGCTAATTGATGGACAGTTGGTTAACCAGATGTAGCTCTTGAGAGCGTAAAAATGAAGCTAAGTGGACCCGCAACGGTCCATTTGGTTTCATGTTTACACTCTCGAGAGTTAAAATATTCATCATATTAAAAAGTCTACACAAGTAGAGAATGTAAAAGAATGATCATTTTGATATAAATTTGCCTGTTTTGTTTGTGAAATCCAGTCTGGAATTGTGGGGGAAAAAAATCTTTGGTTTTGGATCTGTGGGGTGAAAATGTCATTATATCGTGGTCCGTGGCTCAAATGCTGAATAATTATTAGGTCCTAGGATCAGAATGGTTGAAAACCAGTGATCTAATGCAAGGAAGTTGTTTGGACTTAATGCAAGGAAGATGTTTTGACGTGATGCATACCATGAAACCATTTCACTTTTCTATCCTGAAGGCTCAATTATATCTTCTGTCTTCTTCTTTCCTGTTGTTGTGGTTGTTGGGGTGCGTGTGCGTGCGTGTGTGTGTGTGTGTGTGTGTGTGTGTGTGTGTGTGTGTGTGTGTGTGTGTGTGTGTGTGTGTGTGTGTGTGTGTGTGCGTGCGCGTGCGGGTGCGCGTGTGTGTGTGTTCAGGATGAAATCATGTCGTTTGAGTCAGAGAGGCAGGCGGTGTACCTGCAGGTCTACAGGCCTGTGTACTTCCAGTTGGTAGATGTACTGCTGCACAAAGCCCAGTTCCCCTCCGACCAGGAATACGCAACCTGGTCCTCAGACGAGAAGGAGCAGTTCAGGATCTACAGGTGTGTGTGTGTGTGTGTGTGTGGGGGGGGGGTCAAAAGGTAATAAAAATGGTAATAAAGGCAACGTTAGTGTGTACAAACACTGTGTTTGTAAACACATTTGTTTAAAATCTACAGAATCTACAGCAACTCCAACACACCTCCACTCTATTGGCTCGTCATGAATCTACTGGAGATTGCTGCGCTGTGATTGGCTAAAACGCTGCCTCAACCCATACAACCCCCCTCCCCCTCACAAATCTGCACCTGCCTTTCCTAAGCCCAACGAATCTTTTGTTTTTCATGATTTGTTGACGACAACAAAGTTCTGGACTGTCTGCAGGGAAACGGCTGCAGCATCAAAGTAGAAGCAACGTAGAGTGGGAAACAGGGAAAATTATAGCTATGTGTCTATTTTGATTTTTTTTGGCTAAACCTCTATTACCTTTAACTTCCCCATGCCTGCAATGTCTAATAGGTAGCTAGCTTGTGCCTGACGAAAAGGATGTAATATTAAAATGGTACTAATGCACACATGCGATGCCGTTGAGATTTGTCATTAATTTATTTCAGTGATTTATCCATTATTAACTCGTAATTATATTTTGAGCGACCCAAATCCACCCCCGTGTGTGCCCATGTGTGCGTGCGTACGTGCGCATGTACATATGTGTCTGCTCTAATGTAAGCGTCTCGGCGTGAGTGCTGACAGTGTGACTGAGTGTTTTTTTTCACTCTAATACACTGAACCGACTGGAAGCTGAGAGTGCTTGTACTTCCACGTAGTTCTTTGTTCCTGTCGTCCCAATTTTGTGCACGTCATTGTGAAATTCAAAATAAAAGATGGCAGATCTACTGCGCAAGCTCACAGCGCATTTTTTTGAGAGAGTAGTGTGGCTATTTTTTGCGATGTAGATTCAATTCAAAGGATCTTTACTGGCATGAGAAAACATTTGCCCAAAGGCAAATGTCACAAATACAATACAATAAAAGCAGTAAGTGTATATACGGTCGGAAGTACAGTATATACAGGTGGAGGGGGTGCAGAGTTTTGTAAAACAATTATGTCACATTGCATTGTTTTATACATGTTTATAACTGGGCAAAGAGCTTTTTTCTTTCCATCTTTCCCCCTATTTTTTCGTAACAAATGGCATCAATGTTTTTCCTCTCTGGGACATTTTTCCAACCAAATAAAATCAGATTTAATTTCTTATTTAAGTAGCAGCTCTGTTCACATGGGCATAGTCTAGAATCTAGATGGTACAAACATGGTCCTTAGGGTGGTTGCAATCTTCTTTTGTCACAACAGTTCACAAATGGAAAAATATCTCTTTTGGGTCAAGCGATTTAACATCACAGAACAAGCGTTTCAAGATCCCCCACTGGACTAGCGTATCATGTTGGAATGGGCGTAACGTTTATCTGTTTTGTGTCTGTTTTTGTACAGAGCAGTAATTCAAGCGGGGGATCAATACAAGTAGGAGAGTGGTATGAATAATAATAATGTTTTTGTTTGCTTCTCAGAGTGGACATCTCAGACACACTGATGTACGTGTACGAGATGCTTGGGGCGGAGCTGCTCAGCAACCTTTACGACAAACTGGGGAGATTACTGACCAATACAGAGCAGCCCACGTCGTGGCAGGTTAGAGACGCGCACACACACACACACACACACACACACACACACACACACACACACACACACACACACACACACACACACACACACACACACACACACACACACACACACACACACACACACGCTAAATGATGGACAGTTGGTTTTAACCAGGTGTAACTCTTTGAGAGTGTAAACATGAAACCATGTTTACACTCTCAAGAGTTAAAATATTCATCATCTGAATTGGCCCAAATCTACACAACTAGAGAATGTAGAAGATTAAAGGTCATTTTTTTATCTATGTTTGCTGTTTTGTTTCCCAAATCCGGCCTGGTCTTGTGTACAAAACCAAATTAAATCTTTAGTTTTGGGGTCTGAATGTGGGGCTAAAATGTCCTCAAATGGTGTTCCATGGCTCAAATTCTGGATACCGTAAAATACCAAATAGTAGCCCGGGCTGTTATTATGCAAAATCCATTTGGACCCCGGGCCCTTATAAGGTACTGGGCTGTTATTTAGTAGTGGGTGGTTGTTTGAGTAAGGGCTGCTATTTGGTATTTTACGGTAAATCGTGGACCCTGGTATTCAAAAAGGTTGAAAACCACTGAACTAGAGTAAGATGGAATGATGACGATTGATGGCAACCAGTTGAATGTGTTCTCTCTGCGTCACGCTCCCTTTACAGCACACAGAAGCTCTGCTGTACGGATTCCAGTCCATAGCGGAGACGATAGATGTGAATTACTCTGACGTGATCCCCGGCCTCATAGGACTCATTCCCAGAATCACCATCAACAATGTCCAGCTGGCTGACACCGTCATGTTCACTATAGGTACTCAAATGTTTTACTTTGTTGCAATTATTAATACTGAAGATGCTGTGATGTAGATCATGTAGTATACACTCAGTAAAGGTATGGAATTCAAGATTTAATTGACCAAAGTATTGATGTAAACATGTGCTTGACATGAATTTTCATTTATTTGTATTTTTGTTGTTTTTCTTATGTCAGTTGCACCTAGAACAGTGGATTCTGTGGTGTGGAGTTTTCTGTTAGGTTTGGAAGGCTTTTGAGGTTCTGGCAAATCCCTTTGTTACGTGTATAGGATTTGCAGAATGTGACTTCACATTCAGCAGGAAAATGAGAGCACGAATTATAGCAAAAAAAACCCAGACCACAGAAAATCTACTGAGTGTGAAAAATTCTGTCTTTTAATCTCAGAATCCCTTTAAAAAATAAAAATGTCCCTGTTATAGGTACAGTGTACGCTATAAAGCACTGATGTCAAACATACGGCCCGCGGGCCGGATGCGGCCCGCGCAATGATTTAATCAGGCCCCAGGCTTGTAGAGCAAAAATGTCTGAGTCTATCAAAAAAAAGTAAGTCTCTAGCACGTTCCTATCAAAAGTTATGGTCGTTTAAAGAAATGCTTCTGAGTTCTCTTCTCTGAGCACTAGTCCGGTAGCTTCACAGCTGGAAGTACTTAATTGATTGGAATGTTGACTCGCAGAGAGTGGAGGGGGGAGGGAAGGAGGGGGGGGGGGGTGTACTGGCGCTGCAAAGTGAGAACTATACTTCAGCAGTAACCTGACTCCGCCAGATGGGGCAGCAGAGAGAGGAGTATTCCCTCCTCCTCTCTCTGCTGCCCCATCTGGCGGAGTCAGGTTACTTCACTAAAGGGTCTATAACTGAGGGATCATTCAGATCACAGCTTGGCTATTTAAATATAAATACGGGTAATAATAATAATCCAATTCAGAGTTTAAAAAATATACTGTATTTTAGAAGCATTAGTTATTGTTATTCATCATTATTTTTTAATGTTCAATGATCCATCACTTCAATAAAAAGCAGGTCTGCATAATTCCATGGGTTGTGTAGCCATTTCCAAATTTCAGCTAAGACACTATTTGAAATTAAATTTTTTGTATTTTTGAATGGTTAATTGGCACACTGTAAATAAAAATAGCATCTCTCATAGCAAATGTCTTAATCTAGACTAAAAGTATAAAACCAATAATGAAAGTCATTAATAACTATTAATAGCTACTCTTAATAATAAACTTGATTGTGTGATATACTGTAGCGGAGCAATTACGGCTGTGTACGTAAACATGCGTGTGCATGCTTGCAGTCTGTGACTGGTCTGTGACTGGCACCGCGGCGCGACTGGCACCGCGGCGCGACTGGCACCGCGGTGCGACTGGCACCGCGGTGCTCCGGCCCCCATGAAGTCACATTAAGTCCAATGCGGCCCCCACCCCAAAATGAGTTTGACACCCCTGCTATAAAGTGTATAAAAATCACTTATTACAAGCTCACAATATGTCGCATTGCATCGTTATACCAATGAATTCCTCCCCACTCTGTGGAGCCAATGGTGAAGAGACAAAAAAATATATAAAACTAAAACACTGGCACTAGCCAGCAAAACAAGCAACATCTAAGGGGTTGTCTGTGTAATGTCATCTAAGTCTTAAGATAGTAAATTCCATTGGCCAGTAGATTTCTGACATCTCAGACCTTTTCTTCTGGGTCATTGATCTGCTTTGGTAGTGCGTGACAACTCCTCATCCATGTGCCCTGTTGTAACCCCTGGCAGGCGCTCTAGCAGAGTGGCTGGCAGATCACCCGGTGATGCTGAGCAGTGTGCTGCCCCTGGTGCTCCAGGCCTTAGGGAACCCAGACCTCTCCGTTTCCTCCGTCTCCACGCTCAAGAAAATCTGCAGGGAGTGTAAATACGACCTGCCGCCCTATGCAAACAACATAGTAGCTGTCTCTCAGGTGCGCTCCTGTGTGTGTGTGTGTGTGTGTGTGTGTGTGTGTGTGTGTGTGTGTGTGTGTGCGTGTGCGTGTGCGTGTGTGTGTGCGCGCTGCCGGTCAGCCAATTAAAATAACACAAAAATGTAAAAGCTAAAACATTTGTTGAGTTTTTGTGTGTCTAAATTTCAAAGCTAATGGTAATGTGAGCATGGTAGACATTGTATTTTTTGCACATTTTTGCACACTGCAGGTCTGAATCCTGTTATTTTTGTGGCTAAGGTTTGCTATTCCAGGTTCTTAAAAATATACTCACGCCTCACATGTCTCTTTCTCTCTCCAGGAGGTGCTTATCAAACAGATCCACAAGGTCAGTGTGCCCCCCCCCCCCTCTCTCTCTCTCTCTCTCTCTCTCTCTCTCTGTCAATCTCTTCATGTTTGCATTCAGTCACTTAATATTACAAAAACATTGGTAAATTCTACTGTAGTCTAGGTAAAGGATGTTTATTATTGGTAAATATAATAAGGTAATTTTATATGTTACCTTAAATGTGTATGGGAAAAGATCATGTAGTCGATTCAAATATTTAATCTTTGATTAATCACAATGTAATCACATATTTTTTCATCAGTTCAAAATATACCTTAAATGAGATTTTTCATGTCAAGGTCCATTATTTATTCTGCATTTGAGCCACAGACCACCATTTCACAACATTTATTTAGACTTCGAGACCTAAACTAAAAAAAATGTCCACAATTCCACAATTAGGAGCGAACATGTGAATTTTGTAAAATTTCTATATTTTGTTTAGTTCTATATTGTTTAGATTTATTGTAAAACTTAATTAATGCAGATGTTAAACATTTTTTACTGCGAGGTAATTACGCACCAAGTAAATGAATCGAGTTAACTCGCGATTAACTAGTTAGTGCTGACAGTTTTACTAAATATACATACTGTATATAATGTCGGCAGAAAAGGCTGAAATGTACTTAAAGACATTTCATGTATTTAAAGTCGTGTGCCAGATCAGTGCTACTAAACCGCTAACGACTGCTCCTGCTGCAAATTACATTCACTAAATGATATGGTGGAAAAAAAGCAGTACGTTCCCAGGACAAATGTTAAGAACCGCCAGTTAAGAAAATGTTCACATCTGCGGTCTTTATTTATTTTTTGGCCCATCTTTTTGTCGTGCCCACAGACCAGCCAGTGTATGTGGCTGATGCAGGCTCTGGGGTTCCTGCTCTCTGCTCTGCCTGTCGAAGAGATCCTGAGAAACCTGCACTCTCTCATCACCCCCTACATACAGCAGCTGGAGAAGCTAGCCGATGAGACAGTAAGCGCGCGCACACACACACACACACACACACACACACGCACACACCTCTACACTTGAACTGTAGCCATGGGAGCAGGCCTTAACGAGACACGCACGTCACACGTACAGTACACACACACACAGGCAGGCACGCGGTGGTAGCTATTACTGGACCGCGGCCACCAGAGCAGGCTTTGTCTGTGTGGAGTCAATGCAGTGGAAGATTTCTCTCAGTGGAAGCGGATTGGAATTGACCCTGTGCTGCTGCACCATGGTCTGGATGCTCACTGGCCAGTAGCACAACATGTATAGGTCTTTATCTCGCACGTACCGTATAGCATCAATAATGCAGGTGCCTTCACAATTGCTCAACGTGTGTACGCACACATGAACGAGCACACTCACACGCATGCATATTGCACCAGTGAGATGCCTATGGGGGGATGGGGGGGCAAGAAGTGACCTTCTCACAGTAAAGGGCTAGGTTTCCCTTTACCGCAGACTGCTGGGCGAGCGCTGGTGCTTTGAATATTGCACTGCCCTACAGGGTAGAGCTCAGAACAGCTGAGCTCCATATATGGAGATCTAAGGGCAGCAGTAGGAGTACAGTATGTCTTGAGTATACAGTACATATACAGGGTTTGATTAGGGCCCGGCCTTCCGTTGGCCCCAGCGGTCGCGACCGTCGGCATAACTGTCGGGGGTTAAGGTTAGGTTTAGGCCTAGGTTTTACTGAGGTTATGTTTAGGTTTGTGGTATAAGACTTCAATGTTTTGTATCTTACAACATTATGTATTGAGTACAATACAGAGAATGTTAGCATTCACCATCTTTGATAACTAATCTTAATTATCTTTCATAATGGTTTAAACCCTGTGGAAATCCAATCCGTTTGTTATATCTATGCTGGTTAAGTCTGTCTGCTATTGTGTTTCTGGTTTCCCCTACATTGTAAATTACATTTGTTACATGTGATTAGATAGATACGCTGTTATGTTCGTTGATTTATTTTTCACTAGTGGTTTGGGTTTAAAGTAAGCTGGGCTTTTAGGGAGGGTTCTGTTTGTTCTTTTAAGTTTGCTGTGGACTAGGTAATCTTTTAAGTTTTATTTTTTTCTGTAGGCAGGTATAATTTTGTATCCCTCTAGTAAATCTTCTGCCCTTCTTGTAAAATTAGGGTTTTGGTTCAGTAGGGAAAGGTCAACCGCTTTCGGCCGTTTTCACCAGTCGCGACCGCGTGAATTGTGAATTGATTTTGCTCAAAGAGGAGCATCAAAGAGGAGCGATGGATAGGGAAGGATCAACATTACGGAATACCAAAACGGGTCAAAAACAGGTCAGCTCCATATAATGGAGATAAGGTTAGCTGCTGGCCAATATTTATGACATCAGGGTTAGCCATATATGGGATTAATATTGATGATGACATCAGGGATCGGCTTACCTCAGGGATCTCCATCCCTGATGATGTCATGTGATGTCACAAGGCCTGGGTTGTCCAACCAGCAACCCAATAACTCACTGACTGATATTGCTATGAATACATAGTAAATTCGACCTGCGGTCGCAATAATGCATGCGCGCATGCATCATTGGAGCAGCATGCTCCCATTGGAGCAGCATGCTCCAATTGGAGCATGCTGGAGCAACAGCATTATTTGAGGAGCATGCCGTTGTGGGAATATATACCCATTCAAAGGAGAGCGCACTAATGCTATTAAAATGTCACGTCTAATGAAGCCTGTGTGAGATGGCGTCTATAAATATGAAGTTGACTTTATCTGAGAATAAAAAGAAAGGCCGACATTATATCCTTGTGCAACAAAAGGGAGGCACTCACTTCCCTTATCTGTTGTTCTGACATCAGCAAAGACCTCTACTGAGGTGAAGAGAAACGTCACTTTAGATCAGGCTTTTTATCTCTCTGTCTCTTCCTTTCCTTTCCGCTTGCGTCTCTTTCGATATATATCGCTCCCTTTTCTCCCTTCTCTCTCTAGTCTACGCCTATCTTCTTTTTTCCACCGTGACTTTCCTCCCTGTCTCATTGTTTTTCTGTCTGGATTCCTGATCTATGGCCATTACATCAGACTATGGAAGCAGGTAGTGTGACCGGAGAGGAGGCTGACGAATGGTGGCACCTAGCGGGGACACCGGTTAGGTCACCTTCCATCAGGGACGGACTCTTTAGAACAGAGTTGAGACTTGCATGTACTACAGTATATGAACATGTACCAAATGTCATATGATGCCACATCAGGCCAGTATATAGACGCGGAAGCAATGTGCTTTGGTAGTTAGTTAGCCAGGAACACTGCCTACTGTGTCTACAGTTGTTAAAGATGGGTGTTAATTACATACCTTGCTTTCTTTAGTGTTAGGGATTTTAACTATTTTTGACAGGAGGGCAGGGCCATTTGAACATGGTCCTAAATACGTATTTGTTTACAAAATTTCAAAGCAGGAAATTATAACTGGCCACAGAAGTTCACAGGATCTACTGAATGTGAAGGCGGCAGCACACCCATAGAGTAATAAAATAACAGAGACCGGACTGGAGCGATAGCCCCGCCCCCTTGCCGTTCATTTCAATACAAGTTGCTCATTGGCGCTTTGAAGCACCCGGAAGACCGCCGGAAGTGCGCCTATTTCCGCATTTGAGCACCAAAATTTGGTGCCCAAATGCGGAAGTATTTCTCCATGAACGCGCCCGAAGCAAGGGATTATGGGAACCATGAACGAGCGCCGTCGCGCACGAGCAAAGGAAAAAAAAACATCAAAAGGCATCAAAAACAAGCTTGTGGGTTTGCATTGAGCTTATTATCTGTCATATAATACATCCGTTGTGTTTTGAGAGGTAGTATATGACGTGAGGACCGCGGGTTTATTCAGAAAACAACTTAAATACAAACTGCCCTGTCCGCGTGCACAAAGCAAACGAGCGTGCGTGCTCTCGGGGCGTTCGTGCATGAATTCCACCCGCCTGCAGTACCAAACTTGGCCACCAGCGTGGCAGCTTCAAGCCTGGAGCCGCTGTCTGCTGGTGTGAGCACACCGCACTGCACTTTACACACTCCATATTTGGCATGCTAGACCCAGAGGCTCAGTATGGCAGGTTGTCACATTCAGTAGATAATTTGCGGGTCAGTTGCAATTTCCTGATGTTTAAAGGGGAATTCCACCCATTTTCCTTCATTTTTTCTGAGAGTGTACAAATGCAACCAGATGAACCCTAATGGGTTCATTTGGTTCCATTTGTACACTCTCAGAAAAAAGAAGCGTCTAAAGAAATCCGCTAACATGGTGAAAATACATCTTGATGATGTAGATAAGAAAAAAAGAAATTACTAAAAAATCTGTAAAAATTTGAACAAATAGGGCCATGTTCGAATGCCCCCAAAAAGCTGAAAAAAAGCCAAAGCTGGAAACAGCCAAAGTTGTCCTTTAAGGAACAGTTTCTAAGGTGCATTCATTCCCATAATCTGACTACACGGTAAAATCTGCAGCATTATCCTAGTTCTGAACAGGGGCGGGCACACTGACCACGGAATGGAACTTTACGCAGCTATAGGTGACTTCGGGGAGTTCCGTGTTTACTGTTTTGTTTTTCCTCTGAAGGCGAGGAGAAGGGCTGTGTAGATGGGCGTTTCCATTGATTATAGCAGCAGAGCAGGCAGCGTACCTCCACTTCGGAGCCACTTTCGCCCCCCAGTGTTAGTGTCGCCCTGAGAATGTTAAAATGGAAGCTCCTACTGTCAACCTCATTGATATGAGATGTGAGACCCTGGAACTCAGCCAGGGAATTCACTGACCGCATAGCAGTGCCATCCTGCATTTGAATCAGGCTTATAATACCTGTGTCATTGTGCGTGCGTGCGTGCGTGCGCGCGTGTGTGTGTGTGTTAAATCCCGAATCATATGAAATTTTGGGCAGGATGCGGTAACCAAAACGATAGCCGTATACAACCACCAATAACCTGATTTTCCACCAATAGTTTTTTTTTGTTTCTATATAAAAACAGGTGGGGATTGTGCAAAGATTGCACCAATATGATTATGCAAGGTACAGGTACAGTCAAAGTGACAGTAGTAGTAGGAGGCTGCCTTGGGTGCTGCTGTCATGCTTATGAAGAAAATTTAAAATTTCTGTTGCTGAAACATAAAAAAAATAAATAAATAAAATGCAGAAGTGGACAATTTTCATATCTGAGACATTTTAAGTCCATCTCAATGAATTAGAATATTGTGTAAAAATAGCCAGTATAGTTTTGGCAGATTGTTATCGGCTGGTGTTGATCCACCGACAGTGAAAACATAACTATGGTTTCAACACAGTTGGAGTACATTGTGCTTCAGTATGTTGACAAGCTTCATGGAGATGCTGTTTTTTTTTTTCAACTCGATTTGGCACCTGCCCACAGAGCCAAAACTACTAGTAACTGCTGTACTGTGACCATGGTTTTATTGCGCTTAACTGACCAGCCAACTGACCTGACTTGAACCCCACAGGTTATGTTGTCAAGAGAACAGGAGCGTACGACTGAACAATACAAAATAATTTACGGCTGTTCTCAAAGCAAACCTGGACTTCCATCCATAACACCTCAACAGTGCCACAGGTTGAGCACCTCCATCTCATAATTGTATTAAATAATAATAGAACAGAATAATAATTAATGTACTACTCAGCTAGTCAACACTAGACTAGATTAAAGATTTTGATCTAATTTGAAGCTTTGTAATTAATTAATCTCAATTAGTCTCATACCAATATTTGAGTCGAGAAGCATTTTTTGTGTCAATTAAAACAGGTTGGTAGTGTGGGAGTGAGTTTTTCTAAATGAAAACTGTGTCCATACTGCAACGCGATATGTTGAGGGTGAGGGTTAGAGACAGCCAATGGGGGGACGAAACAGTGGGAGTTGGATCAATAGCAGCCCTTATTGGTTACCCTGATTGGCTTTTCCTCCCATTGTGTGCTCTGGTATGATTGGTACCCTGAAATTTGTCCAATGAAAACGGTTCTGTGGTGCAAAATCGATGTGCGATTAAAACAAGTTAGTTTCTTTAATCGCGTTATAGTTTCTGTAATTAATTAATCTCAATTAATCAGGTAAAGTCCCAGCCCTAATACTAACTCATTGCGATTTTCATGAGCTGTACGCCATAATCATCGAGATCGAAACAAAAACAGTACAGTCCAGCCCATATATCGATCAGACTCTTGGCGTCCGTATAATGAGAAAGAGGCTACGGGCTCCATTTTCGTTACATGCTAAATCCCAAATCCCTTATTTCGTTTTTACAATTTTGAAAAACCTTTTTGGAATAGTTCAACATGTCAATCTATTAACACGTGATCTTGTAGACTGGCCATTTGAAATACTGAAAAATATATTTTTAAATAGTTTAAAAAGGCAAAGAAGTTAAGGGATAAGGGGTTTAGCGGTAACGAAAATGGAGCCCTATGTGTGTGATGGTGTGAGGCAGACAGGACTTCTCTTTTCAAGGTTGCCATGGAGACCGAGCACTGATTAAATGCTTACCCTGCTAATGAAGCCTTAATTACTGTTGTTACCCAGGGGAGGATTCAACATACCGTACGTGTCTGCCTTGTATGCTCTCATCTGTGTGTGTGTGTGTTTGAAACTTGCGCATGTATGGATGCGTTCCGCATGTGTAATTATACAGGTCGTTTCGAGGAAGCGCTCTGATTGGTTGAAAGGGCCTATCTGTGCTTAATGGGGTATGATGGAATGCCTAATCAAAACATGAAAATCAGCTGTTCTGTTTCGCCAGAGCGGAGGCGACCGAGTTGCTACGCCAGCGAATTTTCTTGGGGACATTTGTGGTCGTAGTGTCTACATCTGTCATTAAAAAAAATGATGACAGAGAGAGAATGACTATATGAAGGAGGGAGCGGAGAATTAAATATGGACTGCAACTCTGCATTTGATACAGCACCTTTTTTCCAAAGTTTGTTTCACGTTCACTGATTCACAGCGTTGGCTGAAGCAGTCATTCAAGTTACCACTCTTCTTGCAACTAAGGATTAAAGGGGAATTCCACCCATTTTATTTTTTTTAGAGTGTACGAATGTGAACCAAATGGACCCTAGCGGGGCCATTTGGTTAGAACTAGTTACACTATGGAAAATAGCCTACAAGCAATTTGCAGGCTAAGCTCACAACGCCTTGTGACCTGTAAGCTTGTGCAGGTCTAGTATTTTCGAACCATTTTGAACAATCTTGTAAAACAGCTTGAAATTTGGAATAACTTTTACTTTGCGCCGCAAACTATTTTCAGAGATTTACACACACTTTTTTATTTGGGAATCCTTGACAGGAAAATGTTTGAGAACCACTGAGTTGGGGGAATTCAGTGTCTTATTCACAGACACGTTTGACATCATGCCAGAAGGTGTGGTGGTTGAAATGGGAACCATCCGATTTCCCAGTAAACCGCCATCCTTTCCCAGAACTATGCCGTATCATATCGCTTTTTTTACATGATACCTTACATCTGCCACTTCTTGGCCCACGTTGTTTATTCTTATATATATTGCATTTCGGTACTCCTTTCCAGTGATGTGTAGCTTTAGTATTATCCTACAGCAGGTTGCACTCATGTTTGGTATCATCACCAGATTACAAACACACAAGGCGCACACTAATGCGACTGATGCAGGGGTAACAAACCGTTGGTTTCTGTTCAAGCCAACGCTAAATAATAACCATTCCAATCTTGTGTGCCATTTCCCTCTCCTCCTCCCTCTCGTCTCCCTTCAGCCTAATCCGTCCAATAAACTAGCAATCATCCACATCCTGGGCCTGCTGTCCAATCTGTTCACGACGCTTGACATCAGCAAGCAGGACGACGAATCTGGAGAGGGCTCGGCGCCGCCTGTTAAAACAACACCGCCCCCACCCGGACCAAACCCGGTGAGACGCACAAACCAGCACCTTGATCACCTTAATGAATGACAATCATCGTCACACACATGCAGCACCAATGTTGTTGCCAACAACGTGTTTCTTAAAATGTTCTCTGTGTGTGTGTGTGCGCTCACTTGTCAGGTGGTGGTGGTGTTGCAGCAGGTGTTTGCTCTCATACAGACGGTGCTCAGCAAATGGCTCAATGACTCACAGGTTGTAGAGGTAGGTTTTAACACACGTGCGTACGCCCTGCCCCCGCTCCCATTTATAGGAAGATAGATAATAAATAGATACATAGATATTGAAAAACAAATGATCCAAAATGTGTGTTCTCTTTTTTATGTTTGAAGCCCGCGCCTGCACTTTATACAGCAAAGTGTTCGAAATGCTGCCACAACTCATGTAAAACCGTTGCATTTGATGATGGAGGGCAAAAAAATGCTGCTTCTTGAACTTCCATTTTATAAGCAATACATTTTCTTGTGTTGAAATGTATGTTACTGTACTGTATGTTAAAAAATACCGTATTTTCCACACTATAAGGCGGAATGAATGGCCTATTTTAGAATGGTTTTCATATATAAGGCGCACTGGATTATAAGGCGCATAGGATAGAAGCTACTGCAGTCAAACGATCCATACAGTAAGGCGCACTGGACTATAAGGCGCACTGTTGTTTTTTGAGAAAATGAAAGGCTTTTAAGGGCACCTTAATGTGCCGAAAATACGGTAACCAGTGATTGGAAGCGTCGGCCAAAAGCCTGAACGAGCCTGTCGATCCCTGCTATAGAAAAGCATATGTCTGCTTGTCCCCCCAGGCAGTGTGTGCCATCTTTGAGAAGTCGGTGAAGACTCTGCTGCACGACTTTGCTCCCATGCTGACTCAGCTGAGCGAGATGCTGGGACAGATGTACAGCACTATACCACAGGCCTCGTCTCTGGACCTCACACGACTCCTGCTACTAACTAACTACAGTTGTGGCACAACTCTAAACCAACAGAATTTCATCATTGAAAATGAAAACGGAAAACTCTCTGAGACCTTTAGCTTTATGCATGCTGCGTGTCTGTTTCAACTTCAACAACAACTGATGTTATTATTGCTGCTTTACTTGCCTAATAAAAGTCCTGCAACCAAAAATGGTATGGGTGCGGCTTCATCACGCATCACGAAACACACGCATGCACGCACGCACACACACACACACACACACACACACACTGTGGGCTCGCAGACGGAAGGGCCTTGGTTTGAGACCGTCCGGGA
Source organism: Benthosema pterotum (assembly GCA_039105355.1). Taxonomy (NCBI): domain Eukaryota; kingdom Metazoa; phylum Chordata; class Actinopteri; order Myctophiformes; family Myctophidae; genus Benthosema; species Benthosema pterotum. The sequence goes on from CM076979.1 coordinate 44,207,384, forward strand.
ATTTGCAGGACAAACCAGTGCAGGACTATACAACTCTAATAGCTTAGCATGGGCTCAATGTAAGATGATGTTTGACATGTCCAGTATACTAATTTCAGCTACAGTAGCCATAGATACGATACCGAATATCAAGCTACTCTGCTGTTTAATTCTCTCTGCACTCTGACTATAATATAACACGCAATGTTGTATTGATGTATTCATTCAAGACATGAATCATGAATGTTCTATCTATTGCTGTTCCACAAAATAGAAAGCCAATATTTTGTGTAGATTTCATTTCAACATTAGTGTACAAGTTATTGCAATGAATAACTGTTACACTAATGTTGAATTAAGTACTTAGTGACCAGTATTTTGTTGTAGAGAGCGTTATCTATTACTAAACCAGAATAATGCCGTGCACAGTAATACAGTATACACAATATGCTAGTTCTCTCTCCTAGGAAATATGACAGATAGTTGTTTTGCCGATGACGCGGTGACATGTACCCTACACGGTTAGGACTACACGCTGCGACAGTGTTTTGATTGACAGTCTTGACGTTTCAGATGGTGCATATCTTTGCCAGCGAGACGGCTCACTTCCCACCCATCAAGGCTCTGTTTGAGCTGGTTACCTCCATCACGCTCTCCATCTTCCAGCAAGGTATGGCATCCAGCAGGGGAGAGGGCTCAGAACACTGTGGGAAAGGTTTGGGGCTATATGCGACAACTTCTCTTTCTTTTTTTTTGGTGTTGGTGGTGGAGGCGGCATATCTTTTTCCCCCCAATATGATATATTGCCAGATGTTTCTCTCTCTCTCTCTCTCTCTCTTGGAAGGAAGTTATGTCAAATGTAGCAGCATTTGAGTGTTTGGGAAGGAAAGAAACACAGGAACAAGTGCCTCCTGGTGTCCCCATACGATTTCTCACTGTTCATACCAACGGCGGTCCACATGAGATTGGTGTTCACAGGAAAAAAAATATAACGGGATATATTTAAATAGCTCATAGCTGGGGCTACATTTGACATTGACAAGCGGTCAGGGTGCCATCTGCATTTTGTTAAAAGGATCCCTGGCTAATGAGACAAATATGCCTTAAAACATTACACTTGCCCTCTGTCACTAAAATAAACACACCTTTATTATTTTATTTCTTTAATAAACAGCAAATCTTTCACTCAATAAGGACTGCTCCTGTCGCAGGTTAATGATGTCATGTGTCCACGTGTGATCCAGATGGAATATGGAAACAAAAACAACACAATACTTTCTAACTCCAATGAGCATCAAAGCAATATTTAAAATATTTGTATTAGCATGTGCATTCCACTTTGTTCCATAGAGCTGGACCACTCATGGACATGTGACATTGAGAGAACGACACATTGTTTATTTTCATTATTGTTTGACTGATGGTATTATACAAGATGGACACATTTCTTAACAAAGTTTCCAAGGGCCAATCAGAACACTTTGGTTTGGCTTTAAGTGACTTTGAAGTTGTCACTTACAAACGCTAGGATATCACCCGGGTGATATTAATGCAGCATGAACTAAAAAACAAACAGTGTAATTGTACCTAGAGTATATATGCTCTAGAGTGGTTCCCAAACTTTTTAGCTCAAGACCCCAAACAAGTTGGGTTCTTTCCTGGGGAACCATTGTTCTAGACCATTCTTGGCCTGTTACAGTAACTTCCTCTCCCCTCCCTTTTTTAGTTGTCTGCCTCATCTACTCCTCCTCCTTTAAATGGTTTAAATGTTTGAGTAAAAGCAGCTTAGCTTTAACCCTTTATACTCACTTAGCAGCTACCTAACGGTGCAACGAGTACAGTATCACTGTAACCAGGAGCTTTTTTTTTTCAGTTGCCAGTGCCACAGTCCAGTCGGTGCTGGTGTTGGAACCAAAGTCGGCCACTAAGTGAACAAGCCCTGAATCAGAATTGTTTTAAATGCTTTCCTATTTTTAATGGGTTAAAGGGGAACAATGGAACTTTCTTAAACTGTTGGAACATCCCTTTCACAGAGCATGCTGGGTAATGCGCTAACACACAACAAATTCTTTTGGAAAGTGAATGCTATCCAAAAGTTTCATTGTTCGCCTTTTTTTTTAATGGAGCCGTGGGTAGAAGAGTTTCCGAGCGGACAATGTGCAAGGATCACACCATGTGGCTTTTGGGAACGAATAAAGCTGGGCAGGCGCTGCAAAGTGTCTCCATTGTTATTCTGAATGCACTGGTCACCTTCCAATGTGGGCTCTTCATTGCAAAGGCAAAGTGCCAGTGGTTTCTGCAGGAGGAGTATTTGGTTTAAGTGTTGTTTACTGTAAGTGTGCATTCCTCATCATCTGTTTTGATGTGTTAATGTGTCTTATAGTCCGCGTCCAGTAAAGGAGGGTTGTGTTTTACTATGTTGATCTTCCTCACACTGGGACCGAGAGAAGGGGAGTTTGATTAAGTAGTTTCAGAACTGACCCTTCACTGTAACCATAATTTCCCTTGAGGCACTTGATTTTTACGTCTGAGTTTAGGAACTGTGTGTATGGAGGGGGTGGATATGTTATTCTGGGAATAATGGGAATTATTTGGGTATTTAATACCCCCTACCTTTCTACCAAACCGTCGCAGTAACAGAGGTGCCTCCTGGGTTCCCACTCCAAACCCACTTTTTATTTTATTTTTAATTTTTATTTTTTTAGGTTTTTATTTTCTCCTCTCGTTACTTCTTTTTATTTGAATCAAAATGACCCATGTCTTCGTCAACTGCCTGTTTTCTGTTTGTTCTCCGTTGTTTTTTTTGTTTTCCGAGACTCTGCCAAGCTTCATATTGCCCCCCCACCCCACCCACCCCCACCCCTCTTCTCCTATTTGTTCCCTTACTCACGTGTGGAATTATTTCAATGAGATATTTTTTTGTTCTCCTTATTTCTACATGACTGTTGAATCTGTTCAGTTGCTGTTTGTATATTATTCTTATATTCTTATGATTTCTTAAGTTTCATCTTTATTATATTTTAGGACCCAGGGATCATCCTGATATTGTTGATTCATTTATGCAACTCCAAGCTCAGGTGTGTTTTTGGTTTCTTATTTCATCCACTTTGGGTTTCTCTTCTCTATTTCATCTCTCTCCCTCTCTCTTTCTCTCTCTCTCGATTTCTCTTTATTTCTACCTCTCTCTATCTCTCTCCTTTTTGTTACCGGGTCCGACGGTGGCCTGTCATGTAGGCAAGGCTGTGGAATGAAGCCTCAAGGGAAATGTTTGAGCTCGAGGCCAGGTCTCTCCTCAAACGCTCTCCATTCTAACCAAGTCACCTTAACACAAACTGTGGAACTAATATCGAGTCATTGGGGTGATACTATGTTCATAATTCGGAAATTCTGTTCACGCATCATCAATTTTTAGGGGCGCAAGCTCCTCCTAACTTTTGGCTATCAGACATGCCCCCTCCCCATCCCCAATGACCCCTCACTGGGGTAACAGGAAGGCTCGGCCCAAATAATATTCAGCCCCCGAGTATAGAACAGTTACGCTGTCGCAAACTCTGTTCACTTCATGGGATCATTCCAGTGGCGGCTCTATCATCAAGTTGTGTTTCAACATGTTAATGATTTTTCTTTTGGGACATTTTTTCTGAGTGTACGAATGGAACCAAATTTGGTTCGCATTATTAGGAAAATGTTGGAAATGTCTCTCTCTTGTCCCACTTTCAGGCTGCAACGGCCCTCCCGAGACCCCTCAATGTCGCAACATTTGGACTGGTCCTAGTATTATTTGGGCCGAGCCTTAATGTATTCCTCACTAGGCTCTCTTATCATTTTCAGGACAGTAGGAAGACAAATAAAGTCAAGAGACCAACTGTAGGAGACAAGAAAAGGGGGCGTAACGGAAAGGCTCGACCCAGACCCACTGATAATATATATATATATATATATATATATATATATATATATATATATATATATATATATATATATATATATATATATATATGTATGTATGTATGTATGTATGTATGTATGTATGTATGTATGTATGTATGTATGTATGTATGTATGTATGTATGTATGTATGTATGTATGTATGTATGTATGTATGTATGTATGTATGTATGTATGTATGTATGTATGTATGTATGTATGTATGTATGTATGTATGTATGTATGTATGTATGTATGTATGTATGTATGTATGTATGTATGTATGTATGTATGTATGTATGTATGTATGTATGTATGTATGTATGTATATGTATATATATGTATGTATGTATATATATGTATGTATGTATATATATATGTATATATGTATATATATGTATATATGTATATATATGTATATATGTATATATATATATATATATGTATATATATATATATATATGTATATATATGTATATATGTATATATATATATATGTATGTATATATATATATATATATACTGTATATATATATATATATATATATATATATATATATATATATATATATATATATTTTTTTTAGGTTTTGTAGTAGTACAGCATAAACATTACAGAGACTTAGTTGTCACTGTGCAATACGTTGACATGTTGCACACATGCTTAAAATGGTTCTTATTTGCGCTGGCCCTACGTTGAAAATTATTTATTTCCAACTCTAGCTTGTCCCGATTCAGGCTGCACGAACAGTGCTCAAGGGCTCAAATTCTGACCCCTCAATGTCGTGACTCTTCGACTAAATGGCTCTGTGCTTTCCGCCGTCCCGAGTTGGATCAGGGGCCGAGCCTTCAGTTATTCTGACCAGGTACCCCAAGGTCACTGGTCAGCCTGATTGTATCCAAAGCTACAGTGCATTTAGAGCTTCACTTAAAAGTGCTAATGGTGCAGATGTTGGCTATTAGGTTTATAGATTCCGTTCCTAAATAGTAGCAGTAGTCATAGTACTACTACTTAGATTGTGAAACGGTACAATTGAGAAATGTTTACTGAGAGCCATCATTACATTTATTAAATTGATGCAAGCCTGGACGGTAAATGAATAGAACGTAAGGCTGAGAAATATAGAAATACTGTTTTCACAATGTTGTTATTAATTGCAATATTAACTTGGATGCCCTAAACTCAAAAATAGCAATGTGTAATAGAAATAGTATTGTGTAGTGTTTTAAACCTTATGTGTAGGACTTTAAACCTCACACAGCTATAATAGGCGGTACATTTTTTTGATCGATGAGCAAAAATGCAGGTGACTGGTTAGAACCTCAGAGCCCAGGCCTCATCGGAAGTCATTCCAGCCCAGAGCCAATCAAAGCCCAAATTAATTAATATTCAACTAATATTAATCAATTAAGACGAATTGGCCATTTTTATGTTTTATATTTTTGTCTCCCTTCTTCATTGTTCCTCCTTTTTTGGTTTTCTATCTTTGGATAGATCTGACCTTCATCTCTCTCCCTCTCCCCTTCTCTCCCTCTCTCCACTCCATGCTGAATGAGTTCATTATTATGAGATGAGTTGTTATTTCTCTTTTATCTGCACATGTTAATTACTTACAGACTTCTGTTGCATATTCAATCCAGACAACCAAGAGTCAGAAAGAAAGTACATCAACAAAAAATATGTACATAGATTTTTCGAACAAAACCATCATTACCTTTAGTTTGACTTAAGTTTCCAATGATTTTGAATGTTTGATTTTTTGCAGTTTGTTTGTTATACCCGCTGAGCTCTGCAATGGAGGTTCTCTGTATAATGAGTTTGGATATATTATCTATCTGTCTTAAGACAAAGTGGAGAGAGTAGAAGAAGCAGCCTGGTACGCAGATCTGCTCTCAGTCTCCTTATTATTGTCTTCAGATCTGGTTACCAGGCTTATCGGGAATTGGTGGAAAACAACTGTTTTGAAGGAATATATCAGATATATGAGTTGCAATTTTTGTCTTTGGGGGGAGCAAGGAGCACCCCTGGGTTCGGGCAACGACAACATCGTTTGTTTCATGTTTTTGTCTGCCCTCTAGGCTCTCAAAAGGAAGCCTGATTTGTTCTTGTCTGAGAATCTAGACGTGAAAGCAGTGTTCCACTGCGGTAAGTTTTATGCTCCTTGCTGTTGTGTTTCCCTCTCTGCCGCGTATGTTAAACTCAAGGTGAATGAATAAATTATCTTTGGCCCCCGGGATGATATTTACTGTAATTTTCGGATTATAAGCCGCACCTGAATATGAGCCGCACCATTTAAATTGGCGGAAAATATTGGTTTTTTCCTTGTATAAGCCATGTTAGATCAGTGGGTTTCAACTTTTTCACAATTTAACAACATCTTCACCCCACAGACCCCAAAACTAAAGATTTCTTTTGGTTTTGTTCACAATTCCAGGATGGATTTTTGCAAACAAAAGAGGCAAAACATCAAAATTAGACCAAAATGAACATGACTTATGACTTATTAATTAAGTGGTGCTAATTTAGATGGTGAATATCATAAGTCTTGAGAGTGTAAACATGAAACCAAATGGACCCGCTAGGGTCCATTTGGTTTCATTTTTACGCTCTCAAAGAGTTACATCTGGTTAACCAACTTTCTATCATTTAGTCTGCGGAGCACACCTGGAACCTGGAAAATCCATAGATTGGCCGCACCGTTGTGTAAGCCACAGGGTCAAAAGCATGTGAAAAAAGTAGCGGCTTATAGTCCGGAAATTACGGTAATTACTATTAGAACTGGTCCTCTGGTATATTGCACGCACCATGAATGGATCTGATTTGTTTTACTTTCACAACTTAATTGATTACTTTTTCATTTCTGAACTCTACTCTGAAAGCAGTGCTTGGTGAAGATCATAGAACAGGAAACTGAACTTTAATGATGCAATCAGTTTTGAATGCATGCAGTTTCGTTTTTGCATTTATCTTACTTTTAATGGACATTCGTGTTTTTTGGACGAAATTTACTATTGCTGCATTCCTGCGACATCCTCATAAACCAGTGCCATGTGTGTTGAAACACAGTCCAGCCCTTTTGGCCTGCCGTGTACTTGAATTTGACAACCCAAGATATTTCAAATTGCTTGCTAAGTGCTTATAATTAAAATAGTAGTAAAATAGTAGTAGTAGTAGTACTACTGCTACTAACTTACTACAGTTGCGGCACCACTAAACCAACAGCATTTCATCATTGAAAACGAAAACTCTCTGAGTCAGACCTTTAGCTTTATGCATGCTGCGTGTCTGTTGGAACTTCAATAACAACTTGATATATTTGGAAGAGATATTGAAGGTCGGGTTGCAAAGATTAACAAGTATTTAATTTGTAATGTCTATGATATTTACGTTGGTTGGACACTGGGCAGAGGGTGGGGTTTAGTGCAAGAGAAGCTTGCGTTGAAGTATTTCAAAATATGTCTGCTGATTATGACCACTGCCCACCATGTCCCATCTCTAGGAATCCTGTCACTCAAATTCCCTGAGGCACCGACAGTGAAGTCCACGTGCTTGTTTTTTGTGAGCATACGCACTCTTTCACATCACATCACAAAATGACACCTAGTCACTTACTATGCCAATATTGTTTGATAGTTGATATAGTGTAATTAATCATTTTAACAATTATACGATGTGTATCATGTATAGGGATATCTTGGTTTGTCAATGTCCACATGCATTGCATTTATGGTAATGCGTAAATATATGTACATTTAGGATAATACATACAGTAAAAGTACAGTAAAACACAATATCATTATTTAAACCCGGTGCAGTAACGCCTTAGCTAAGGAGTAAAGCATACACAATGATTCTCTGGCAAATGCATTATATGGTATTTGAATTATATGGTATTTGAACACAAATAGTACGGATAAACGTAAACGTGTACAACTTTGACATGAACACAGAGAACACACACATTCATCCATGGACAAAGTATAGCTACAGGTGCTGGTCAACGAATTAGAATAATTTGAACAGTGCAATCGTTAAATTCTTTGAATGCATTTCTTGTGCAGAAAACAAATCGGGTGTTCACCGCGCCTGTCCTACTGGTTAGAGTAATCACAGAACTCGTAACCTGTAAAAAATTTGCTCAGCTGAGTTTTCCAAAAGGCCCATTTAGGCCATTTAACTGTGACATTGAATTAGAATATTTTTTATTATAATTAGAATCATCACTTTCTCAGTATTTTGTGGCTGCCCCCTTGGCTTGTATGACTGCCTGAAGTCTCCGTGCAGGGGTTGACACTAATGTCTCCGAGGTACTTGCCCATCGGGCAAGTGCAATCAGGTTCTACTTGCCCTCAGGTCATGGTCACTTGCCCCCCCAAAAATATATTGTAAATTTTGCTTTTAAGTTTACTTCCTACTTGGGTGCTTTCAACAGGTGGTCCAGGGACCACCAGTGGTCCCGGAGAGGGTTCCAGGTGGTCCCTAGCTAAGTTGGTTAACCAGATGTAACTCTTGAGAGCGTAAAAATGAAACCAAATGGACCCGCAAGGGTCCATTTGGTTTCATTTTTACGCTCTCAAGAGTTAAAATTCATCATCTTAATTAGCCCATAGTGGTCACAGACCGAGTGGTCCCTGACCCCAGCAAAATGATAGTTTGGAACCAAATGAACCTGGGAGAGAGATAGGTAGATAGCTAGAAAGCAGGGAAAGACACAGAGGCAGAGTGCAATGACCGCCTTCAAGACAAATTTATCTTGTAGTGTAGTGTAGTGTAGTGTAGTGTTATAGTGCACGAAGTTGCACACTTGCCTGATCGGGCAACCAGGTAGCAGTCTTCACTTGCCCCACCATTTTTTTTACTTGCCCCGGGCAAGCGGGCAAGTGTTACTGTCAAGCCCTGTCCGTGGCATCGATTTGAAGAACTAGCTATCTCTACCTATCTCTCTCCCAGGTCCACTTGGTTCCAAACTATCATTTTGCTGCGGTCAGGGACCACTGGGTCTGTGACCACTATGGGCTGATTAAGATGATGAATTTTAACTCTTGAGAGTGTAAAAATGAAACCAAATTGATCCGCAAGGGTCCATTTGGCTGAGGGCAAGTAGAACCTGATTTGCACTTGCCCGATGGGCAAGTACCTCGGAGACCTTAGTGTCAACCCCTGCACGGAGACTTCAGGCAGTCATACAAGCCAAGGGGGCAGCCACAAAATACTGAGAAAGTGATGATTCTAATTATAATAAAAAAAATATTCTAATTCAATGAAACGGTTTCTCCATTATTCTAATTCAATGAAACAACAGTGTCACAGTTAAATGGCCTAAATGGGCCTTTTGGAAAGCTCAGCTGAGCAAATTTTTTACAGGTAACTAGTTCTGTGATTACTCTAACCAGTAGGACAGGTGCGGTGAACACCTGATTTGTTTTCTGCACAAGAAATGCATTCAAAGAATTTAACGATTGCACTGTTCAAATTATTCTAATTCGTTGACCAGCACCTGTATATTGAATGGGCTAGTATTTAAAACCCATCGATTCAATGTTTTATTGATGTGATGCCATAGGAGAGATAACATCAAACTATAAAAATCTACATTCTCTTAAAGGTAGGGGAAGTGATTTGAAATTCATGGTGTAGTACCAGCCTGGTGCACTAGGGGCCCCCAAAAGTAGCTACACTATGTGAACCTGCTGCTCTCTCCTGATTGGAGGAGAATTGTGGTGACCTGGGGAACTTTTATTAGCTCCTCTGCTAACGTGGGGGAGGGGGAAACTCCATATGTGGTTTCCACACCTTATAATAGAGCATTTTAACAGAAAAAAAATTTTTTTTGGGTGATATCTGACAAAAGTGAAATCACTTCCCCTACCTTTAAGTGTGTGAGCATGTACTGTATAATGAAGTATAAATCCGCTTTAGACTGCTGTATGATGCTGATTGTGTCCTTTCTGCGTCGTCCCTTTAGACGGAGTTGCTGCCCCGCTGCTCAGACGTGCCCCCGGTGGCCAGGGTGGTGCAGGAGGACGGCAAGCTGCTGGTGCAGGCTGTACTAGAGGTGAAAAACACGACTGAGGGTTAATATAATAACTCACCATCATCATGGCACTACTTATCTCTCACCGACGCCTTTTTATTTATACCCTCCCGACCGTGCACTTGTCCCCATTCTTCATCCCCTCTAATTATCACGTCCCCGATGTGAGATGTCCGCCTCACACCAGGGGCGGATCTAGGCATGGGCATGGGGGGGGCAGTCTGCCCCACCAAGCACGATGGCATGCAAAACAACCAAAGATATTTCAAATTAAAGTGCCTATATTTAAAGTGATATTTCAAACACTACTACTGCACTGACTAACTACAGTTGTGGCACCACTAAACCAACAGCATTTCATCATTGAAAACAGAAAACTCTCTGAGTCAGACCTTTAGCTTTATGCATGCTGCATTGCCTGTTGCAACTTCAACAGGCACGCCTAATAAAATAAAATGCCTAATAAAAGTCCTGTAACCAAAAATGGTATGGGGGCAGCTTCATCGCCCATGTCGCTTCGCCGCCCCCATACCATTTTTTTTTCCTCCTGCCCCCCCCCCCCCCCCCCCACCATTGGGAAATGTTATATCCGCCCCTGCCTCACACACACGCTACATCCGCCCCTGCCTCACACACACGCTCTCTTCCTCTTCTCGTCTCCAGGGGATCGGCGGAGGAGCCTCCCGGGGTCTGATGGACCAGTTTGCAGAGGTGCTCTTCAGCCTGAACAAGCACTGCTTCGCGCTGCTCTCCGTCTGGCTAAAGGAGGCGCTGCAGCCGCCGGGCTTCCCCTCCGCACGTCTGACCACCGAACAGAAAGACACCTTCTCGCAGCAGATACTAAGGTAGTTGTGGGAGGTGTTGTGTGGGTCATAATCTATATTAAGCCTGAGTTATACTCGGGTTGTTCGCGTGCATAACACACTGGAAATAGCCGGTCCAGAGTCCCACAACAAGCTTACAGCGGATCGTATCCTGTTGGTACTGTTGATCTGCTACTTTCGGGACGCGACATCTGTGTGCAGGGGTGTTTTTTTGCCATTAGGCAGACATGTTTTAAAACGATCCCAGGCTAATAAGCCTGTGTACTTGTTCTCTATAACAAAAAAATGGTTCATAATTTTATCTGCTGGGGACAGTGCCATTTTGCTGTGTCATAGACAGGAGATTTTCCATGGATTTTCTCCAGGGAAAATCTTGCCTGGCGCTCCAAATTGCTTAGAAACGCCACTGTCTGTGTGTAACTTAAGTACACATCAAACTTGTTACAATTTCCACTTGATTTATTATTTAATTTGGTATGATGTTTACACTTGACGACAGGGTTGGTAGCTAATTGGTTCATTTCAGTCGGCTAAGCGCATGTCCATCGCTGCAGGCCCTGCCCAGTCCCTTTCTGTGTGACATATTTCCTCTGTCTCTCTCTCTCTCCATCTCTCCATCCCCTACAGAGAACGAGTAAACAAACGGAGAGTGAAGGACATAGTAAAGGAGTTTACTCTGGTGTGCAGAGGGCTCCACGGCACGGAGTACGCAGCGGAATACTGAAACCAACCTGACCCCTTGAACTTTGACCCTAAACCGTGACCTCTGCTCTCCAGCGTGCGAAAAAACAGCTGGATGCCCCAACGATACACTATCCCACAAAACCCCACCCCCCAACAGTGAACATTTCATTTCACGATTGTAACGATACAGTAGCTGCCCCGCCCCCCCTCGCCACAAGACTAGAGATGGAACCATTCCAGTACAAAGCCTGCCATTGGATGAACAGATGAAGAGTGCTATCAACTACACAGTGGATTTAGGGAGGCTGCTCTCTGCGCTCTGACCACTTTTCTTCTTTCTTTCTTTCGTTCTTTTTCTTTCTCTCTTTGTTTCTCTCTTTCTTTCTATCTTTCTCCCTCTATCTCTCACTTTCGCGTGTCTTAAATTATTTCTTTGTGTTGAAGAGCGCCGAGCAGAACTCCCAGCATGCTCTCTGTTCATGCCTCGTCCCGCCCCTCTCTCTCTCTTTCTGCCTTTTCTAGATCTTCTGTGGCTCTTTGGCTGTTAACTGGTGTTTAGCATTCTTCTGAAATGGGTTTTCGTACCGTACATAGCTAGTTGATCTCTTATTTATTCAGATGAAAAATATATAAATGTACCTGTATATGTATGCATATATAGAAACATGGGGTTGTGTCGTTTCCTGCAGCTGCTATAATGTGAAGAAAGGACGAATGACAGGAGGGTTACTCTGCAGACACAAACAAACATCTATACATACCATAATATACCATATCATTGCCCCCTTCATGGCTCCTTGCATTTGCCAAATTATAACTTGTTTTTGTTTTTATTATTTTTTTAAAATTATTTTTAGATTTGCCTTTTGTGGGGCAGCCGTCTACTACATGAAGTGATGACTTTATCGTCACTAGGCAGGCAGTCCATCAGTTCTCTCCTTCCCTGCCTTTATATTGATGGGCCAGTACCTTGTGGACATGACACACAGTCATACCGTAGCCCAGTGCTTCTCACAGTGGGTAGAATTTATGAATATCACTTCAGTTTAACCACTAAAGGTTCAGATTTTTGGAAGTTAAACGCTGTATGAAATACTTGCCATTAGTGTAGTGGTTGAAACTGTATTGATTGCCTTGTGTCCCCTGTGGTGGAAGTTATGCTCTGGCCTTGTTGAATATTAAGCAGTTTTGGTCATGTTGTGGGGGTCAGTGAGGCCCACACATTAAAAAGTAAATCATCCACAAAACTAACATCATTTGTATCGTTAAATTATTTCGCAAAAGAAACTACAAATCAACATGGCAGGGATCGGAGCAATTTTCTTTGCATCTTTGCAGCATGCACTCTAGGGCTTATGGCTGCATATCCATTTGAAAGGAAATAAACTATTTATAAAATATTGGCACATTTTTCACCCCCCAACCCCCATCACATGGAACTATTTTTTTCTGTGATAGAGGGGGTCAAAAATGAATGAAGGATGTGCTCATACTTTAGAAATGGATCAATAGTACAAATGATGTCGGTTTTCTGCATTAATTTGCTTCATATGGCGACTTCATATTTCACCAAAACCAGAGCAGAACTCCCTTGATGTCCGGACACCAATTAATACAGTGGACACCACTATCGGGTGGGGTTTGCTCACTGTCCAATGGCAATCCAAATATTTTAGCAACTGTTGCTATACAGGTCAAGCTTTCCTGGTCAAGCTTTCCTCTTCCAACGTGCCTATTGGACAAGGCCGGATTGGGGAGGGGCTTAGTGAAGAGCTAATTTAACGTCAAAAAACCTGGGCTATCCCTTTAGTTTAAATCCTCTATATTTAGTAAGCATGGACTACCAAACCTCCTTGCCCAAAATTGCCGATCTATTGCGTTGTGAGCTTGTAGTTCATGCTGTTTTTTGTATGTTCCCCACCAGAATGATGGGGTTCAAGTGGTTAAATGTCAAGCATCGAGTTATTTTCAATCTGTCGTTATGGAAATGCGTCGTGACACAATACTGTATCTTAGAAAGAAATTTGACATATTAACATACCGTAATACAACATAAACGTAAGATTCTATAAAGACACAGTGAACTATGGGGTACCTTGGAAGGCGAATACATGGGGCCCTATTATGAGTTTTCAAAGCTCTTTGGCTGTTTTGAGTGGCCAAACAGCTTTGCCACATCTCCAAGTTTTGACTTAACCCCATTTAGGCCTAACCTAAGTTTTCTGAAAAGACTTAAAATATAGATATAGCAACATCAGAAAAAATGAATTTGTCATTACTGTACAGAATCCAAATATGGACCTGAAACTCATAATAGGGCCCTTGATGTTAATGATGAACCTGAGCCAAAAAAAAGATTTGAGAACCACTGCTGTAAGTCGACCCCTGGATGTAGAATGTGGACTTCATGTAGTGGTCCCTTGAAAACGGAGCTGCTTAGGAGGTGGTGTTGAAGTGAGAAAACAGGGAGAGGGTCCACAGAGGGGGGACTAGGATTCAAAGAAGGGAATTGAGTGATCCGAGGAATTAAGTAATCATGACTGTATAGTCACTGTAATAATAGAAGATTATTAATTGAGTTGATGGAGTGCATATTAACGAACACTTGTGCATATTACGGAAAACTTCTGTGTGTCTGTGAGTGTTTGTGCGTGTGTGTGTATGTATGTTTGAGTGGATTTGTGTCCACAAATGTACTGTTTTCCACTTGTTCAGTCAGTGCACTTATATTGGACCTACACTTCCTTCCTGTATTTGTAAAAGGAGGGCCGCCCCATCCATCCATCCATTTCAATTTCATCACTCTTCATAGACTCCTCGTTTTGCTAAAGAGGACCGACCCGGCATGCCCAGTGTATCACTAGCATTTCATACATACCAGACACCCATAAAGATTCCCCTGTCCTTTGGAATGACTGACCAGTAACCAACGACCACCAGTGACTAGACTAATCTAGCCGTAATCACGCGATGTCAAACTGCACACCTTACTTCTCTTAACAGACGCTCGTGAACAAGCTACCTGAATCCCTTTTCACTCATTTTTTTTGTGACCGCCTTGGAGAGAGGGGCCAGGAAGGACTAGATTTTAATGTGAAAAAACAACAACAAACCATAACAGAATGGCCTCTTTTCCACCAGGGTTGAACCGGTTCAGTTCGTTTTTTGTTCTTAATCCATGAGCCAGACCTCTAAAACGTTAATTATGGGCAAAATCACACCTATATTAAATTGTTATCACGATTAAACTTCCCCAGTTGATCACTTAAAAACCCATATAATATTCAAAGATGTGCACTGCGTTTTCACGACTTCCCCCAAAAATATCAGGTGTACATGCCTCATAGCGCAACACTTAGTGACGTGCCATGAGGCATGTACGCTCCTATTTTTCAATAAAAACTTAAAACACCAAACGGCGCTCCAGTACAGAATGAATTAAAACAAAGACAATTATTAATTGTATTACAAAATCTTATGGACATGGACTAATAAAACAGGTTAACTTCTGAACTGAACCAGTTCCCAATCGGTGGAAAGGTGGTCTATGTAAATGGGGAAAAGAAAAGTTGGAACAGGAACCAAAGCAAAAAAAAAAAAAAAAAACGGTGAGAAACCCGTCAAGACCTTGGTGTGACTGCAGCAGCTTAGTTACAGCTATACCGTGGCGTGTACTACTACTATACCAGCAGACGTGTGGTGAACATTTTTGCCTCAATAATGTGCGTTGTGGTCTGGTCTCTGACTGCTATCTCTCAGTCTAAAAACCTTCTGGCACCATATCCAAGGTACCTGCAGACATGTAGCATGTATATGTGTTTTGTGGGGGCTGGTGGGGGTGGGGGGATGTTAGAGAAATTCACAGAGTGTTGTAACACTGTAGAATGGATTTGTTTTATGTTGAAACTACTCGAGGCAACATAACATGCAGCAGCTCTAGAATTGGCTGTCCTCTGTTTTTTTGTCTGGATTTTAATCGATATAATTGTTGGAAAAAGGTTCATAAAAATTGATCCTATAGGTTTGACTATATGGGTAGTCTCATGAAAACTGTGGGGAAATGTTATGTCACTCTTGACATGAGGATGTTGAGGAGGGGAGGGAGATACAAAATGTATATTGTTTCCTTTTTTGTACCTTGCTTTAATTTATTAAATATATCTAAGACTGCAGCTGTTTGTGTCAGAGTTGATTATTCCAAGTTATTTCGGTAGTATACAGGAGACAAGTTTCAATTTAATTATTTCAAACCATACTGTACATTTCATGTAGTTGAGCCCTATGCATTTGGCCAATTGAAAATGGCTAATCTTTACAGTACAATTCAAGCACAACTCAATTCAAGACTGATTGCTGTGAATGGACAACCAGTTATTATACACTTGTTTACAATGGCAGCCAATCTGTTCATTTCATCAGACAAAAAAAATCACTTCCATAAAGTCAGAAGCGACAGATCATAGTGGAGGTAAAATGGAAAAGAGAAATATACAAGAAGCAGAAAAAGTGGGTGGGCTTTTTCATTTGAAGCCACTTTTCATACCCACTTTTTCATGAGGAGTTCATACCCACTTTTTCATGAGGAGTTTTTGAAGGAGTCAAGGGATTTGCCTAGTTTAATGACTGTTGTAGAGTATTCCACATTTTGGTGGCATAGGAGCGAACAGACTTTAGTCCCTTGTTGTTTGTGCCAAATCTGGGTTGCATGTGGTTTGTTGAACTCCCTCTGTTGTTATGGGGTGGACTTGGTTGACATTAAGGAACTATTTGGACAGATGCATGGGCTTTTGGTCATGTTTCCAATCTTGTGGACCACCACACTCTGTCGTCAACCCTAATAAGCCAACCCAGTCTTGTCAAAGTGGGTGAGGTGGGTTTGGGGTTGTGAGGCCAAGTACACTATGTAAAATATCTTGATGAAATGTACAAGGTGGACTCTATTGCAAACAAGCATAACGTAATATTAATATTGTCCACTCACAGTTATCAGTTCTGCCATTCAATGCCATTCATACATTTGTACATACATTTTGAACTCTGGACTTGTACTTGTGCTACTTTTTACTTTCCAAAAATCTCCATCACTGTTGGAAGGAGGGAGGAGAGGAGAGTGTGCGCACACTCACGCATGCGCACCCGTGCATCCTTGCGCTCACACGCAGTGTTGCCAACTTGGGGCATTTGTCACTATATTTAGCTTTTTTTCCCGTTATGATTTAGTCTTCGCCTTAGTCTATTGAAAACACACATTTTAGTCCCATTTAGTCTTTTTAATTTCATTTTTGTTAGTCTAGTCTTAGTCGACTAAATATCAAAAACCTTAGTCGACTTAGTCTTTAGTCTTAGTCGACAAAAACAACACTGCTAGAGAATGTAGAAGATTAATGCATCTAGCGCATTCTAGTGCATTTTGGATTTTGGCAGTTGGCAACACTGCTCACTCACACACACGTGGGTCCAGGCGTGGATCCACTAGTGAGGTCTAAACAGAGGAGCTGCCTGGTGCCTGCAGTCCATCTAACCTCATTCAAAACTTCACGTCTGTGAACCGGGTGAGTTGTTTTCAGCATTTCTACAGGTAACATGTTGCCGCGTTTATAATCTTTAGATACTTTTAAACCCGCCCGATACCACGTCAAATGCCAGCTCGCTATATTGGTAAAGTTTTTACATTGTAGCCAACTTTGCATCACCAGGAAAAAACAACTTGTGAGTGAAACCTAGTTGTCAACAAATCGCCACCGTAGCAACAGCCATTGCTTTACATCTATTGTAAACGCAGCTGATTCCATAAATCAATGGCAGGACAAAGGACATACATCACATTAATTGCTCCAGATAGTTCATGTAATTTTCAGCGGTCTTTTTTAGACTGCAGTGTAGACATTAGGCTGCTATGTGTCAGATGCTAAGCACTGTTGCCAGATTGGGTGAGTGAAACAAGCCCAAATTCTCAAGGCCAATTTTACCTCTACAACTTAAACAAATCTGAAAAACTGTGATTGTATACACTAGTTAAGAATACTCTTGTCTACAATAGAGGCAGCCCTGTTCATTTCATCAAGACATTTATTGACGTACAAAATAACTAGGAAAGCAAATCAGAGTACAGGTAAAAAGGGAAAGGGGAAATATACAAAGACGGGGTCACGGGGAAGGGAGTTGGTGGGGGTATTACATTTCTGTACTGCTTTATGTAGGCCAGTTTCCAATTGCAGCCCTTTGAGAGTGGTTTTGAAGGAGTCAAGGAATTTACATGGTTCGTGAGATCATGGACCCAAGATGTTCCAAAGCCCGAGAGTCGATGTAATCCCTCCATCTGGCCCTTAGTCTGCCCTGGGGTCTCCTCCTAGTGGGGCATCCATTGAGGACCTCCCTAGGGAGACGCTTGAGAGGCATCCTAACCAGATGCCTGAACCATCTAAGCTGGTTCCTTTCCAGGTGAAAAAGCAGCGGCTCTACTCCAAGTCGGACAAGTTTGTGACTGAACTTGACTATGCCAGACATACATTGGCCGCTTGTATTCACAGCCTTATTCTTTCAGTCATGACCCACACTTCACGACGATAGGTGAGAGTAGGAACGAAGCCATTTTGAAAATAGTAGATTTACAAGCTCAGGCTGTGAGCTTGTAAATACTCATCTTGTAGGCTATTCGAAATCCTCTTAGATGGTGGTCTGCACTCTATAGAGAAAGTCATATTAATTTGGGAGTTCTTAATCTTTAATAAAAATACAAAAAGAAATTTGGAAACATCAAGCTCAAATAATGAACTACACTTCAGAAACAAGCCCAATGGCGCTTATTATAAGCTTACTTGGCAACACTGATGCCAAGCATTGGTCTTCAAAGCAAGGCTTTGAGTGTGTGCATTATGTGTGTTGTTAACCAATAACAAAAATCTGCTGATAGCTATAATTGACCCGTGCAGTGGTATGTGTGCCTTGTGAGGCAACATGCACACAATCAGGATGACCCATGTCCCTGTGCAGGCTGTAGAATGAACTACTATATGAAGACTTCTACTCCATAGACACAATTAATATAGGCTAGTGGTTAAGAATTAGTTGGCTACACCTATACATTTAACTTACTGGTATATGTAACAAACTCTTATTTTGAAAATCATTTGAACACAATTTATTTTGTATATTAATGTGTGTAATTTAAATACACAATAGGGATGCATTTAGGGATAGGGATATTTTAATTGTATTTTCATTTTTGCACATTACACCATAAATACCTAGGTCATAACAACATAATTCTGGTTAAATAAAGGTGCATAGATGAATAGATAAACTCATCATCCCTAGCACTCATAAAAGTACCTTAGATGCTTGGTGTTTCTATCACCATCACCTATAGACAGTTTATTCTCGTTTACCATCTCTTTGAGGCAAGACACACACACACACACACACACACAAACACACACACACACACACACACACACACACACACACACACACACACACACACACACACACACACACACACACACACACACACACACACACCTAGGTTGGAAGCTAGCACCTTATGTAGGGACCATTGGATCAATGATTCATTGTCTATCAACCATAGACTACCGATATATGACCACTGACTGGCCAGTCTAGCCACTGATTGACTTTATCATTAACCTGAATTGGCTGCTGGTTGTTTACTCAGACAGACACGTGTTAACCATTTGATCTCCAGCATCCCTATTCTGTGCGGAGCATTCGCCAGCAAATATTGTTTTTAGCAAAGCAATTTAATGTAGAAAGCATAATATGGAACGGACAAAGTACCGAGCTGACACTAGTAAACTATGGTATTGATTTAGTAAAGTAAAGAGCGTTTAAATCCGTCATTATGTTGTGACCAAACAAAGGAAATTCGGAAAGGTATTTTAGATTTTGTTGGGCAGAAACATTGTATCACCATACTGTACAACATGTCATTTCACAACAGTTTTGGACAGTTACTTTTGGACAGAGGTTTGTCTATCCTATATATCTTTGCTATCTAATGGTTATCTCTGTCTAGGTTCTCTCCAGCCATGCCTGTGGTGAGATTGTACAGCAGGGAGCCTGTGAGGGGAAGGGCATTACAGCGGGCAGCTCAGCTCTACCCCCAGCTGTCCATCACCACGGAGCAGTGTTACAATGTAGAGCTGACCGGTGAGTAGGCCTACATCAGGGGTGCCCACACTAGTGATGTGCGGGCCGGCTTTTTTTCACAACCCGCCCCATTCTGCCCCGCCAAGTGTGCCAGCCCATCCGTAGCAAACCGTCCCGCAACATTTAAATCAACAGCCCGCCCCAGCCCGCAGCCCGCAAAAGAAAAACAGCAGCCTATAACGACGCGCAACAATATCTCAGTTTAAACAGTTGTTAATGACCCAAAACCTGCATTCTCCCCTGCAAAGTTAGCTGGTATACGAGCATTGGAATGACGCTTGTATAGCCTAATCGAGAGAGAAAAAAAGAACGAAAGAGAGACAGAGAGGGAGAGAGACAGAGAGAGAGTGAGAGAGAGAGGTGACATCGTAGTTTAATAAGTTCAATTCTGTTCACTTCACTCACTTGTGTGTAGCCTGCTGTAACCACATTGTCTGTACTACAGATGAATGAATGAAATGGCCACTCTACAAGCTCCATCAAAAAAGGGAGGTGGGTCGCACGACAGGTTAGGGTACAAAGAAATGTAAGCAGAAAGCAGTAAACTACAACTCTCCTGCAACCTGTCGTGCGACCCACCTCCCTTTTTTGATGTGATACACTTGTTTGGATAACGCACCAGCCAACGTTGTGACGCGGTGGTAATAGAAGAATTTGTTTATGTCAATCTACAAGCTCACAATGCCGACGGAGTGCACTGACTGTGAGCTTGTTGATCTGCTAAATCTGTGCGCGCAGCTGTGCGCGCCTTTCAATTAAAGAACGAGCGTGTGCAGTTGCACTCATTCCGCTTGTGGTCGGTCAGAGCGGAGAGGCAGACCAGAGGACACTTTGGTCAGGCAGGAGCTAAACTCCCTTTCATAAGCAACACACATTTTCAGCACACTTTTTCAGCAAAAGTACCGGAATGTTTTTTTTCTCGTCCTTTTGGGGAGGCAGCCCGCCCCGTCCGCCAGCCCGCTAATTGTGCCAAAATCTTAACCTGTCCGCCCAGCCCACGGGAGAACCCACGGGACTCGTCACTACCGGGCCGGCCCGCGCATCACTAGCCCACACTGTTTTGACTTGAGAGCTACTTTCAAAATGACCAGCTCAACAAGATCTACACATCAAAAATGTGATTATCCCATTACTGAAAATCCATTTCAAAGCGATGATGTTGTTACTTACTGTTATGCACTTAGGCCTACTACTGATGTTTGAAATCAGTATTTGGGGTTTGAGTTGACAGTTTGTGATGTTTAGTTTCTTGCCCACAGAAAACTAAGAACTTTCACGTTTTTGTCCACAATTGGGAAAGAGAACTGTCAAAATAACTATTATTAATTACTATTATTAATTATTATTAATAATTATTCTTCATTTGATAAACCACTAGTGTACACAGTTTAATTAGTGTAATGATATTTTCTTAGCTTATGTATGCTTCACATGAACTGAATCTCTCTATGCAGTACAGTGTGATGTATTGCCATGTGTTTTCCTTTTGTACATTCCCTAATGTAAGTCGCTCTGGATTAAGAGCATCTGCTAAATGCCTAAATCGTAAACGATTGGCCTAGAAATGCAACAAAACAAAACAAAAAAAAAAAACATTTCCCAGAATTGAAGTCTCTGCTAATAGTTTTTGGGTTGGAACGCGGCGTTCTGCTGTGTATTTAATGGGCCTGGTACTGTGCAGGATGTGAGAGTCTGTCTGCGGAGCAGAGGGAGGTCCTGCTCTGGCTCCTCCGTCCTCCCATGCAGGCAGAGCCGCTGTCTGACAAACCATCCCTGACAGAGAGCGCCGGGGAGAGGCTGGTGGAGATTGGACCCAGGTACCACACATACAGACACACACACACACACACACACACACACACACACACACACACACACACACACGCACACACATGCACGCACACACACATTCACTTGTGGGATGTGTTTCTGAATAATAATATTCACTAATACAGCCGGGCACCCTGCTGGTTTAAAGGAACACACGCCAGCATTTCTGCAAATATGCCTTTTGATATACGTACCAAGAGTCAGACAAGAAGATCAATACAGCTTTCAGACGTGGAAGTGGTATAGATCGTCCCGTCTGACCGGGGGGTAAGTACAATCAATGGGGGGTAATTTGTAGAAATGTTGCTTTGTTGCTTAAACGATTAAAGCCTGGCATGTACAAAGCATCTACCTGGCTGAGGCACCACGTCGTCCCTTCTGTTTTGGCTCTCCATCCTGTCTCTGTTTATGCTTTATTTGTGGCTATACAGTATCTCAGGGTCCATTCATCTTGAAGTGTACAAAGGGAGCGGTAAATGCAGAGCACAAGCAAAAAACAAACAAATTGAGTAGGCTGACTATACTCTGCTTGTACAACATATCATGCGCAAGCCAGATTCAGCACAGGGGACTCAATTCTATTCGTTCCTAGGCCACCAAAATGTGGAATGCCTTAGCCAAGGGATTTGCATGTCTTAATGACTGCTCATTAAGACATGCAAATCCCTTGACTCCTTCAAAACCACTCTTAAAGGCTACCTACGAGCGGCTGCAATTCGTAACTGGCCAGTGTTAAAAAAAAAATCCTCCACACACCCCTTTTACAAAAGTGATTATTTGTTTGTCTTTAATTGTTTGATGAAATGCAATAGAAGTGTAAAGATTTGCAACTGCATCTGGGTTAACCTATTGTAGACTGAGGATAGTGCAAGGTCCAGATACTAGATTTAATCAGGCCTAATAAACTTGGCTTGGCCCGGCCCTGTATGGAAGCTACAGTAGCTACTGACCTCCAATAGGACAGTCGGTCAGACCCAGGAGATGCAGCCAACATATTAGGAACCTAGGGAGTTGTTAGGTTGTCCAACTGACGGCGCATGCAGGTGGGACAAACTGTCCTGGAATAACACATGTTTTAAGTTTTTGCTGCTTCCCATTTCTGAAGCCATCCTCCTCATAATGTGATTCCTATACTGTGTGTATGATCTTTGCTGTGTTCCATTGCAGACTGAACTTCTCTACTGCGTGGTCCACCAACGCTGTGTCCATCTGCCACAGCACCGGCCTCACTAATGTTACACGAGTTGAGCTCTCCCGACGGCTTCTCATTAAGGTGAGAACACAAACACACACACACACACACACACACACACACACACACACACACACACACACACACACACACACACACACACACACACACTTGATAGGGGTACTCATTGGCCGAGTGTCCCATCGTCTCTCTTCCCACATGGCTGATGCTATATGACCTCGCAGCACCACTGTATGTGTATATCAGCGTTTCTGATGAAAGCGAAAGTAGGTACTGGCCGCTCCGGAAAATTATCGATTGTTACTTCAGGTTCACCTACAGCAAACACTACAGCAAAGACTGCACTTTCTACGACGCCTCAGGGTTCATGGCGTTGACCAAAAAATGATGTTAGTGTTCTACCGAGCAGTACTGGAAAGTCTGGTCAGATTTGGTATTGTAGTTTGGTTTTGTAACCTCTCAGTGCAACTGAGGTCCAAATTGTTCAGCCTGATACAGACTGCAGGGAAGATCATAGGAGTTAAGCAACTCCCCTCTCTGCAGTCTATTTACTGTATGAGCAGGCTACTTTAAAACGGGCTAACAAAATTGTCAGTGATGTTACCCATGTTTTAAACCATGAGTTTGTACTTCTGCTTTCTGGGAGAAGGTACAAGGAACCTAAGTGGAAGTACATCAGGTTTAAAAAATCGTTTGTATCCCTTAAAATGTTGAACAAAGCTTTGAAACATCAGTGAATGTAAGAGGCTAGATTTCTACACTGTCTGCACTGTGTAATGTTGTCTTCCTCTGTTTTGTATATTGTTTGTCATTTATGTTCTATGTATGGCTGTTGCGGGGGTGAAAGCCCAAGACAAGTTTACCTTGACCTTGACCTTGTCACCAAATCAGCTGGTGGCCTTTCAAAATAAAGGTGTACACTGTACAGCCTAAAAAGGGTGACCCGTGAGAGCTGGAATTGACACTAAAAAGTAGAAGTAGAGTTATTAGAAGATGGGAAATGAACATTTCCAGTTCTAACTGACCTCTGATCACACACCCCTACGGTAACCAGCATACAGTTAATAATGCAACCCAGGAAATACCATACAAATAATGCTAGAATGAGTCATCACTCTCCTGGTATCCTGGTTGAAGGAGTTACCGCGGCTTTAAACTGCATTCATGTTCAGGCTGGTTAGCCAGCATTCATGTGGAAACATTCATAGACTCGTAGTCATTTGACATGTGCGTTTGCCAACAGCCACCAGCTTTACTGAAGTAGCCGGAGAGCCACAAGCCCGGTTAAGGATTAACCTGTCAACATTTTTTGGTTTTGTCTATTCGACTTGAGGTCCACAGAATGAGAGGTCCACTCTGCCGGAAACATTGCAGGGAAAAAAAATGTGGCCATCTTTACATACCACACCCTAGACAGACAGTATAAATCATACTCTCAAAGAAGCCCAATGAAACTGCCTGCAACCAGGCAGATATTCTGATGACACAGGGAATAACAATGAGGTGGTCACGGGGGGAGATATTTCTGGTACTGCAGCCAAGTAGCACACAGAAAATATGAAAAATAATTATCTGAGTGAGTTTCTTAGAGTACAACAAAGTGTGTAAAAGTATTAAAAACCAACATTTATATGATACATTTTATTTTAAATTCATGGTGGAGCCCATTCAAGTAGCAAATGACATATCAAACTTGGGAGGGTATGATTCTAAATCCATTCCAAGCATTAGTTTTGTACAAAAATCACTCGGCCCAAAAATGGCCATATCCGTTAACACAATTTGGTTTTGGTTTCATTTCTACAAGAGTTAAAATATTCATCATGCGAATTAGTCTTAATTTACACAACTAGAAGATTAATGGTCATGGACAGAAGCAAAGGAAATCTTTAATTTGGGAGGTCTGTGGGGCTATAATGTCCTCAAATGGTGGTCTGTGGCTCAAATGCTGAATAAATGGTGGGCTCTGGGATGAAAAATGTTGAAAACCCCTGGTCTACTAGCACCAAAGGATCTTATTTGGATGCATTGACTTGCATGCATTGACTTAAACCCCCACAATCCCGAGGATAAATGTATTCTTTTAGTCAAACTTCAGCTTGATGAATTGAATTTGAGGAATGAAGTGTGTGTGTTTCTGATTAAATCCTCTCCTCGTCTCCTTCAGCCGCAGGCCGGGGGAAACGTGAAGGAGCTGAATGGAGACGTGGAGAAGCTGATCGATTGCCTGTATGACAGCATGACGGAGTGCATCTATCAACGTCCCGTAAACTCATTCACCGTGGAATCCAGGCCACAGGAGGTCTTTGAAGTGGACATCCTGGGGAAGGGCCGGGTCGCCTTGGAGACGGCAAACGATGAGCTGGGTAATGAAAAGGCACCAATATACTGTACTAATAATACACATCCTTCAGTTGTGTCTTCTTCTGCATAGCCATTGAGACCTGGAACGCGTCTGTGTCGCTTTAGCTTTTGACCACATCAGTTGGTCATTTTGACTCATTTCGACCTAAGAACTGCATTAGACACGCTAGATCGGTGGTTTTCAACCAGTGGTCCGGGGACCACCAGTGGTCCTTAACTGGGTTCCCGGTGGTCCCCAGGCTAAATGATGTAAAGTTGTTTAACCAGATGTTGAAATGTAAACAGAGTGTAAACATGTTTACACTCTCAAGAGTTAAAATATTCATCATCTAAGTCTCGTCTACACAACTAGAGAATGTAGAAGAATTGTAGACAAAAAAGCAAAAGAAATCTTCCTTAAATGGTGGTCCATGGCTCAAATGCTGAATAAATAATGAGCCGTGGTATCAAAAAGGTTGAAAACCACTGCACTAGATCAAAACAGTTTTCAGTAGGAATGCACAATTATTTGGTAGCATAATCATTTTATTTATTTATCCCCCCCCAAAAAAATATCAATCTTAAAGCATTTTTCAACAGTTAAAGTTTAAAATAATGGTTAAAAGTGTCTTGAACACTATGCTATGAGCTACAAGCTCATAGCACTATGAGCCTGTAGATCTGCTGTTTTTTGACAAATCTTGAAATTTGCATTTTGGGGGGTCCTTGAGATGAAATGGTTTGAGCACCAAACTTTTTCCCCCCAGAAAACCTAGATGACATTTGTAGAATCGCGTCCTCGGGTCCCAATGGGTAGAATTTGTGTACTATTTCTTGATGTCTAATTAAAATGACATGATCAGAGAAAAAAGCTGATAAAATGGCTAAAATACACACCTGCCCCGCTGTGAACTGGGTTAAAAAATGGAACAGTACTTTGTAGCAGAGTTAAGATCTGAATGTTTTCATGCCTGCCTATAATTTCGGCCATGTTGGCTAACGATCTTATCCTTTCTTCCTTCTTATCATCGTGTCTGTCCTCATGGTCCTGTCCTGCTGCGGTCAGTGAGTACATGAAGTTTGAGGCGTGTAGTGAGTCTAGTGACCAGACCAGTCACATGATGCATAACATCATTACTATGCTATTGCTGGCTGAAGTCACAGGATTGGGATGGTGTTGCTGATTATCCTGCACGTGTGTCGTGTGTGTCGTGCATGTGTTTTAAGGCACATTTGTCTTATTAGCTAGGGATTCATTTAGTAGACACAGGAATCAACATGGATCCACAGATTATTAGTGGACTATTGGACACGCAGAGTGCACTGTATTTATGTATAATATCTGTTCTAGTACTGCCCTGCATAATGAATATTCATGAGTTTTTCGAAGTGCATATCTGCATAATTTGAACAAGTGATTTTATATTCGAGTGTTGAATTGATTTTGATGTTATTCAAATGGGCTCTGGTGGTTTCTATTGCTGTAGTGGAGGTCATAGTGCACAGATCAAAGTGCAATGCTTTTTTTGCGTTTTGGCAGTCTTTGTAAAGTGATTGAGTAGAGGGGAAGGGCTGAAATTCCCACGTTGTTTTGCCTTTTTCCGTTCCAGGCTGTGATTGCATGCAGAATATACGCCATGCTTTGTTCTACAACGCTGAAATGCTTTTTAAAAGCATTTAGTGTTTTTGTTTGAATGTGTGTGAATTGCATTACATTGCATTTAGCAGATTGCCAGTACTGCTGATTCTTCTATCTTTACAGGCAATAGAGGCAACTTTTTAGCCAAAAATCAAAATTGATATACAGCTGTAATATATATTTTTCTCTTTTCCCCCTCTATGTTGCTTCTACTGATGCTGCAGCTGTTTCCCTGCAGACAGACACTTGCTTTGTCCTGCAGCTGGTCCAGAACTGAAAACAAGACATTTGTCGGGCTCAGGGGAGGCGGTGTTAATGCAAGAGGGGGAGGGGGTTGTGTGGGGTGAAGCGTTTTAGCCAATCACAGCACAACCGTCTCCATAGTTTCCTAATGAGCCAATAGAGTGGAGGTGAGGTGGAGTTAGATTTTGTTTTTAAACAAATCCAAAAAGTTGCCTCTATTACCTTTTTAAGCACATTGCGCATGGATGTGACCCTCCACCATTAATTAAGGCTATTTTATACTCCCATCAGATGGCAGTTTTAAGTCAGTGTCATAAGTTAGTTACTTTTTGCCAAGTGTCATCATATAACCGTATAAAATACATTAGGCTTTAAAGTTGAATGAAAGACAAAGTAATGCTTTGTATATGGTGTGTGTCTAATGCAGGCCTGGCGTTCGACTCCTGGGATCTGGACTATTACACGTCGTTGTTCCAGAGGGTCAACAGAAACCCCACCAGCGTCGAGTGTTTTGACTTGGCTCAGTCCAACAGGTGGGTCAAAGTATTCCCCATAATTCCCCCTGGTGGTCACCTGCACGCTGCTGCTTGCAGTGGCCTGTACTGTAGGTCAGGGGTTTTCAACAGGTGGTCCATGGACCACCAGTGACGAGGATTGCAGGTGGTCCCCAGGCATGATAGGAAAATAGGTTAACCAGGTGTAACTCTTTAAGAGCGTGAAAATGAAACCAAATGGACCCTTGCGGGTCGATTTGGTTTCATGTTTACACTCTCAAGAGTTCAAATATTCACCATCTGAACACAACTAGAGAATATAGACAATTAATGGTCATTTTGATATATATGTTTGCCTGCTTTGTTTTCTCTGAAATCCAGCCTGGAATTGTGGGCAGAAGCAAAAAAATCTTTAGTTTTGGGGGTCTGTGGGGCTAAAATGTCATCGGATAGTGATCTGTGGCTCAAATTGTGAATAAATAGTGGGCCCTGGTATGAAAAAAAAGGTGGAAAACCACTGCTGTAGGTAGAGTGGAAAAAATAATTATTTGATCCCTTGATGATGTTGTAAGTTTTCATGATTAGAAAGAAATGAGCACTCAATTTTATGGTACTTTTATTTAAACAAATAGAGACAGAATATGAACAAAAATGTCCATAAGAAAATAATATTTAAAGGTTATAAATTCATTTGCATTAGAGCTGGCGAAATAAGTATTTGATCCCTAAGCACAATCTGACTTGTAGTTTGTCACCAAGGTTGCGCACATCTCAGGAGGGATTTTAGCCCACCCCTGTTTAGATATCCTCTCCAAATCCTGAAGGTTTCGAGGCTGTTGCTTGCCAACTCAAAGCTCAAGCTCCCTCCATAGATTTTCTATAGTATTAAGGTCTGGAGACTGGCTTGGCCACTCCATGACCTTAATGTGCTTCTTTGTGAGCTTCGGTGCTTATTTCTTTCTCATCATGAAAACTTACAAAATCATCAGGGGATCAAATAATTATTTTCTCCACTGTAAATATTTATTTTGGTGGCGTTCCTTTCTTCCCCCAGCGAACACAGCCGCCACTGGTTCTTCCGCGGTCGCATGGTGATTGATGGACAGGAGCAGAAGGAGACTCTCTTCAGCCTCATCATGGACACCCAGCGCCACAGCAACCCCAACAACGTCATCAAGTTCTGTGACAACAGCAGGTACAACGTGGGACCGCCTGAGTTCTTCTTTGTTTAAAAAAAATCACCTTTTCATCCAGATTTTTGTTACTGTCTGCGTGTAATATTCATTCAACCTTGAATGCTTGTGTATGAAGCGGTATCCAAGGATCGGAGGTCAAGTGCGTTTACCCGCGAGATCCGTCCGAGGCGAGCTGTTATGAGACGCGACGCTCACTGAGACACGTCATCTTCACTGCTGAGACGCACAACTTCCCCACTGGTCAGTGTGCATGCACACACACACACACACACACACATGCGCGTGCGCCTGTCGCAAGTATTGCATAATTGCCTGATTGTAATTATGTGAGATAATCGCAACTATTTTGCATAATTGTCAATTGTTTCAATGTTGGAAAAAACATCACTTCTACAAGCTTTCCACATGTTTCATTGGCTGGTAGATTAGCTAATTCTGCTATGCATAAAATGATTCAGTACTTCATTTATTATTATTTTTGTATAGACGGTATGCAAATTATATCCTCATTCTCATCAAGACCGCCCTTGCACACTGACCCACGCATGCACGTCTTTTCTTTGTTCCCCAGACTCATTAAGCTTCTCTTCTGATGTTCTTAGATTTTTATTGTAAAGAAGACACACACACACACACACACACACACACACACACACACACACACACACACACACACACACACACACACACACACACACACACAATTTTAATGTGTACGGTATGTTTCACATGATAATTTCCTTCCCCTTCTTCCCATGTCCTCTAGGGGTGGCTCCGTTCAGCGGAGCCACCACAGGAACTGGCGGTCGGATCAGAGACGTACAGAGCGCCGGACAGGGAGGTCACGTCATCGCCGGCACCGCAGGATACTGCTTTGGCAACCTACACATACCAGGTTCAGTATCATGGATTTTCCTGTGGAAGATATTCGGGCCAATAGGGGGCACAGGAACTAACCTTGCTTGAATCTTAATTTAAGGCAATGTTCACATAGTTTTACTGTCTTTTCCCCCCATCTCCTCATCTTGCCAGGCTACAGTCTGCCATGGGAGTGTGAAGGCCAGGGCTGGGAGTACCCGTCCAGCTTCGCCCCTCCTCTGCAGGTGGCCATCGAGGCCAGCAATGGAGCTTCAGACTACGGCAACAAGTTTGGAGAGCCTGTCCTCTCAGGTAAACGGAATAGTCACCGGAACATGTGATGGATGAGGTTAACAGAGTGACATACGGACAGTACATTCCAGCATGCATTGCATAATACATTTGTACAACACTGTTCCATATTGTTGGGGCGGCTGTGCCTCAGGAGGTAGAGCAGGTCTTCCAACGATCCAAGGGTCGGCGGTTCGAATCTCAGCTCCTCCTGTCTACATGTTAACCCTCCAACGCCCGGACTTATCTCTACTTGGAGAAAAACTGTTTTTTCAACCTCACTACTAGGTTGTACTACCATGATTTATTAAAAAAGCAATATTTTATTTATGCTAATTAATTAATTAATTATAATAAAAAATGGGCATATCTTATAATATAATGAATGTACATGTAATAGACATTCTAATAATCACAAAAATATATTTATTGCAGTCATTTCACATACTTTTATAGGGGTTAAAGGCTAAAGGTCAAAGGTTCAAATTAGGGCTGGGGGCAATAACCGCAATATCGCCATACCGCCGGTATGTAACGCATACCGCGGTATGGGCTTCATTACCGCGGTAAAATAAAAAAATAATAAAAAAAATATTTTCGACTTTTTTTGTTTGTTACTTTTTTGCGACATTGAGGGGTCAAAAAATGCGAGCGCGAGCCAATAGACTCCATAGGGTCCGGTTGTCCCTCTTCAATAGAAGTCTATGTATTGGACTGGCCCCATGAAGTGAATGGAGTTGTCACAACTCTGTCTATACTCTGTGGATCTGCCGAGGAGAGGGCAGCACCATAGTCTTTTCTCATAATTTATCACGTTTGCCTGGCGAACTTGGAATTTGTTTAATATGTTAAGATAATAACAATAGTATTAAAATGATTATTATGCATGATTATGCAGGGCCAATAAAGGAAGGTCGTTAAATGGTCGTTTGATCCGAGCTAGAATGCATGCACTGGCAGCCGTTGCAATTCCAATTGACTGCTTCAATCCAGCTCGATAGATCTAACCCAGGGGTGTCAAACCCAAATACAGAGTGGGCCAAAATAGAAAAATTGGTACAAGTCGAGGGCCGGAGATACCGGTCTGTGTTTCAACACCGGTTTACAATGACGTCCCTGTCAAACAGCAAAATAGTAATTTCCCTTCAAAAATCAATGCCTCTTAATGGCAAAATAATTGTAAAGATGTAACTGCCTGCATTAAAAACTGTTTTAAGTTACAACGTATAATGAAAAATAGCAGGTGTTCACGTCTCATAGCGCGCCACTCTGTGGCGCGCTATGAGACGTGAACACCTGCTATTTTTCAGGGATTTTTTTTCTTCTATGATCCTCACCAAGTGCTGCTTTCATAGTTAATTGAGAAAGTAAATGAGACTAAGTTGAAGAAGTAAAACAATTAGTTGCATTCATTTCTTATCATGGTGTGTGCAATATACCAGAGGGCCAGTTCTAATACTAATTCAATTTTATCCCGCGGGCCAAAGATAATTCATTCACGGGCCTGATTTGGCCCGCGGGCCTTGAGTTTGACATATGTGATCTAACCGAACTCTAAATGTTTTGTCAGTCAAAAGATCATAGTTGTGGCCGATGGGGCGGCTGTCCTCCTGCCTGTAATGTGCGATACTCTCCACGGACCACCTCTCTCTCTCTCTCTCTCTCTCTCTCTCTCGTGCGATCCTTTCCAGTGGAAAGGATCGCGAGAGAGAGGTGGTCCTCCTGCCTGTAATGTGCGATACTCTCCACGGACCATCTCTCTCTCTGTCTCTCTCTCTCTGTCTGTCTCTCTCTTTCTCTCTCTCTCTCTCTCGCTCTCTCTCTCCCTCTCTCCCTCGTCCATGCGACGTTGAGCGAGGCGTAACAGGAGGGCTCGACCCAATTCAGCCCTGAGTTTAAGCCGTCTGTTCTCTTCATTGCGGCTGTTCTACATAGACTTCTTTATCTTTATTTCAGATCGGTTTGTAATAATATAGCATACACATCAGACACCAGGCAACAGCAAAACTTTAGTGTTTATGAATCCCTTCATTTTGGCTGGTCCGAGTTTTATTCGGGTGCGAGCCAGACAGCCTCGCTCGCATCGCAGGGCTTTTTCCTCACTCGGCAGCATTTGAAACCAGTTACTTGCCATAATCCATAGTGCGTGTAGCCCAATGTTTGTCCCTCATATAAACACGCCAAAGA
Organism: Benthosema pterotum; assembly: GCA_039105355.1. Lineage (NCBI taxonomy): Eukaryota > Metazoa > Chordata > Actinopteri > Myctophiformes > Myctophidae > Benthosema > Benthosema pterotum. The sequence goes on from CM076979.1 coordinate 44,239,296, forward strand.
TATTAAACCTCCTAGCTGATCGCCGGCTCCTACCCTTATTTGTCCCAAAATGATTCGTATAATCCGTTTAAAACACAATCAAGGGACGATTATTTACAGCTGGTGTTTCGTCATGTTGCACAGCTTATTCACTGATTCACTGTAGCGACGCATGTTACACTGGATGTCAGCTTGGTAAACTGATGGACAAAAGTTGCCCGGCTGTTTTTAAAAGGACGCTGCCTGCTACTGTGGTATAGAGGTAGGCTACTTAGAGGAAGGGAAGGGAAGCGGCGGCGGGGTGCACTCACCCGCTGTACTGTACATGTCCGAATTTTGCAGTCTGTGTTGAATAACACTATAAACGGGAGGGTTTTTTTTTGCGTCGCCGGGGGGGGGGGGGGGGGGCGTGTACCGCATTACCGCCATACCGGCGGTATGGGGGTCCGCAATTACCGCGGTATTAAAAATCCCATACCGCCCCAGCCCTAGTTCAAATCATTAAAAATTGCATTAGTCCAAAGATTAATTGAAGAGGCTAATTGCAGCCTCTGTGGGGGGTATTGTTATGCAAATATAATGACCAATTTCAATGAAATTCTAAACAATCAACCTCAACCATGATATTTATGTGGAGAAAATATATATATTTTTAAAAATAATTAAAGGGTTAATGTTGCTAAAAAGTAACACTGGGCCTTCTAGGGTTAAAGTGTCCTTGGGCAAGACACTGAACCATAGTACATTGCCTCCAGTGGTTGGGACCAGTGCCATGAATATGGGAAGTGAGGGCATTGGCGTCGACTTTTCGCCACTTCACCAACCAGTGTATGAATGAATGGCCCATTGCAAAGCGCTTTGAGGAAGCGTGTAGCACACAAGTACACAGAAAAAAAACAACCTGCCTTTCTTTCCTCTCTCTGCTCAAGGCTTCGCCCGATCGTTTGGCATGCGATTGGCCAACGGAGAGAGGCGAGAGTGGATTAAACCAATCATGTTCAGCGGTGGGCTGGGTTCCATCGAAGACGCACACGTTAAGAAGGAAGAGGCACAGCCAGGTAAAGTGAAGCGTGTCAAAACGAAATTCATTCGGTCATAAGTGGTGTAGCTGTCAAGCTTGTATTGTGTTTATTTTTGAATTCAATGCATTCCTCTGCTCGTCCATTGGATCTCGGCAGAAATGGAGGTGGTGAAGATCGGAGGGCCAGTGTACAGGATTGGCGTTGGAGGAGGAGCAGCGTCTTCTATACAAGTACGGGAACGATGCCTTGTCCTCGAATATATAACCCACGTCTGCTGCTGTGCAGGAGGTTACAGTAATGTGTTTGTGTGTAGGTCCAGGGCAGGTGTGCCCAAAAGGTAGATCGTGATCCACCAGTAGATCACACAGACCGTGCAGGTAGATCTCGACAGTCCCCATAGATCTGTAACTCTTGAGAGCATTAAAACTCTCAAGAGTATGCCATTAGAAAATGGAGAATAATTGTTATTTTGACCAATGTTTTGCCAGTTCTCTTTCCCAGTTGTGGACAGAACTGTGAAAGTTCTTAGTTTTGGGTGCAAGACACTAAACTCAACATTACAAACTGTCAACTCAAACCCCAAATTCTGTTTTCAGTAGTAGCATATACAAGAAAACCTTACAATTCTCTCCCTCTATTTTTCATTTTAAGCGCATTATTCTTAAACACTATAACAGTACGTAAGTAACACCATCACCACTGTTTCAAAGCAAGTGTAGTTCTTGTTGAGCCAGTCATTTTGAAAGTAGCTCTCAAGTAAAAAATGTGTGGGCACCTCTGGTCCAGGGGGATAATTCTAGTGACAAGTTACCTGTGTGTACAGAATGTTCCAGTAACCGTGTTGTGTGCAGGTCCAGGGGGATAACTCCAGTGCCAGGGACCTCGGTGCGGTGCAGAGAGGAGATGCTGAGATGGAGCAGAAGATGAACAGGGCTCTCAGGGCCTGCCTGGAGAGAGCTGGAGGAAACCCTATCTGTAGCATACATGATCAGGGAGCCGGCGGAAACGGTACGCTTTGTTTTTACCCATTAAGTCCCGAGGCCGATTCTACGATTGCTTTCTAACTAAATGCTTGCAGTGCGACGCAAAGTGATACGCTTTGAGCTTGACACAGATGCTTTGGTTAAGAGATGTTGGTTAGTGGGATGGTTAAGAGATTGATGGCATCTATCAATTCACTACACATTACAAATAAGCAGTGTACTGGCTCCTACAGTACACTGCTGCAGACTTTACTATTATTCTGCAGCTATTGTAACAAATCTTTCTGCAGGCTGTGCTTGTATTTAACATTTAATATTCTAATATTCTACTCTTAATAACCTGCTCTGCTGTGCGTAAGACTTTGATACTGTTTTTCCCCCTTTTATTATCATACCAAGCCCTAACATAATCACACTAAAGAATCACTGCTTTTCTCTTCTCATGTGAGTATATTTATTCTCTAACATGCACACTCAAAGAAATAGTTTGGTTCACAATTAGCAGCACAGGTCTGACAAAATATGTTACTGTATTTATGTTTAATGTATGCATCAGGAAAATACAAGACTTATTGTTATTGACGATTATAGAAAACATGATTCAGCGACCGAGTCAAACTGTCCAACATGAGGCTTCAGGCTGTAGCATTAACTGGTCACATTTTAGTTGTTGTTTTTAATGTGTAATGTGTGAGAATTGTACATGAGAAGCTAAACAGCGGTGTTATTTTCAGGCAATGTGCTGAAGGAATTGAGTGAGCCAGCAGGTGCTGTCATCTACTGTAGTAAATTTAAGGTAAAAACACACACACACACACACACACACACAGGCTTTTATAAAACCTACAGCTAGCACGTATTTCATTTTCTGCACTCGACCATCTTCATTACCGTCAGCCTTTGTGAGAAACCTTTTTACATCTCCATCGTTCAGGTCCTTTGAAGATAATTTCGGATGTATTATTATTATGCTAATATGCTGATAATTTGTCTGGCTCTGTCCTCTTCAGAAAGGAGACCCCACACTGAGTGTGTTGGAGCTCTGGGGTGCAGAGTACCAGGAGAGCAACGCCCTCCTGCTGCGCCCGGCCGACCGGCCCTACCTGGAGAGGGTGTGTCAGAGGGAGAAGTGTCCTGTGGACTTCGTAGGGAAAATCACTGGAGACGGAAAGGCACGTGTTTTAACCTGTTCAACACATAACCTGTGCCCAGTCACCAGTTCAACACATAAGTTATAACCTGTACTGTGTCACCAGTTGAACTCATAACCTGTACTGTGTCACCAGTTGAACACATAACCTGTACTGTGTCTGATCTGTATGTTTGACTGTTTCGTTTCCTAAATACAGCCTGGAATTGTGGACAAAGGCTAAATAAATCTTGAGTTTTGGGCTAAAACGTCATCAAATGGTGGTCCGTGGATCAAATTCTGAAGAAAAATGGGCCCCTGTTATCAAGAAGGTTTAAAACCCACTGCTCTAAATAGATCATGCCACACGATTATACTTGTCTGACAGAGATGGATTCTTTGATGGGCAATCAAGACAAATCATCAAAGTTACTATTGCGATAATCAAAGGGGAATTCCAAATCCATTTTTCGCGAGGGGATACAAATGGAACCAAATGGACCCTAACGGGTCCATTTGGTTCCATTTGCACCCTCTCAGGAAAAAGGGTTCTGAAAGAAATATCATTAACATGGTGAAATACATCTTGGTGATGTCATCAGATGTATTTCACCATGTTCATGATTTTTTCAGACCTTCCATTTTTAGGAAATACAGAATTGGGTGAACTTTTTTAGCATATCCACACAACACCTCTAAGGTATATTAATGACATATTCAAATGTTGAAAATGGGTGGAGTTCCCCTTTTAAAACGTGTGTAAATATTTTATAATTAATTTCCTAGATTGTGCTGGTGGACGACGAGGGAGGACCAGGGGATCAGAGCAGCAGGGGGCGCTCTCCTGTCGACCTGCAGCTGGAGTGGGTTCTGGGTAAAATGCCCCAGAAGGAGTTTGTTATGGAGCGTTCTGCCCCAGCACTGCAGCCCCTCTCCCTCCCTGCAGGCCTGACCGTCAGGGACGCTCTGGACAGAGTTCTGCGTCTGCCTGCCGTGGCCTCCAAACGCTACCTAACCAACAAGGTGAGGGTGTGGGTTCTGTACAGGGGCGGATCTAGGCATGGGCATAGTGTATATAGTGATATTTTATTGTTTTAAACCTTTAAAATGCCCAGACTGCCCCACCAAACATGATGGCATCCAAAACAACCCAAGATATTTCAAATTAAAGTGCCTATATTTAAACAATAACTGATGTTATTATTGATGCTTCATCACCCGTGTTGCTTCGCCATGGGCGATGAAGCCCATTGTATTTGAATACCAGATGTGTTTACATTGCAATTCGAAATAATAGAAAGTCAGACAATACGATAATTTCTGTTGTCGTAACTACAGTATATAAACAATATTTCAATACAGTCACTACAGCGGTACACCCAGTAGTCGGATGTATTTTTAGAAGACTGGATGTGCAACCGTTGTGCTTGCTATCGTTTTGCCTTTGTCACAACAAGTAGAATAATAACACTTATCTGTCGTGCTAAACACAGATAAAAAACAGATAGCTTAAAGCTGTGCTTGCAACAAACATCCAAGAATTCCTCACTTGTACTTTCTTTCCTGACTGCTGCTGCTGCTGTGACATTCATGCTCCCTCTGTTCCCTCCTCCTCTCTCTCTCTCACACCCTCAGGTGGACCGATCTGTGACTGGTCTTGTTGCCCAGCAACAGTGCGTCGGGCCTCTTCACACCCCATTGGCCGACGTGGCTGTTGTTGCCCTGTCTCCGTTCGGCCTGGAGGGAGCGGCGACCGCAGTCGGAGAGCAGCCAATCAAAGGCCTGGTCTCCCCGGCGGCCGGCGCTCGCATGTCTGTGGGAGAAGCTCTGACCAATCTGGTGTTTGCCCAAGTAACAGCCCTGAAGGTAAGGCTAATGGAACGGTATAGGTGAGTTCACAACATCATTCTCTGGGCGAAGTGGAACCAGACTCTCATCTTTTTTTTTTCATTAAATACTAGATGAGAGTGAAAATAAATACTAGTATTAAAAAGAGAAGAAAAAAATAAAGATAAGGTTTTGAAGAAATGAAAATGGGCTTTGAGTGCCCCTAGTGGCTCCACCAAGTGCATGTACAGAATAATTAAGGTGTCCTTCTTTGAAATGGGCCTCAAACCTGTGTACACCCAGGGTTTACTCTGTTATCCCTAAGCTTTGACCATGTACATCTTGGATCTGAAATACGTATTTTTGTCATGATCCCTCGTAATATAAGATAGCCCCACAAATCTCTTCACGCTTGTGTGTGTGCATGACTGCGTGTATATCTTGAAAACTCTGTATGAGTATATGGCAGAGGACCTGTGATACGTGTGGTTGGTCTGTTGTCTAGAACTGCCGATCCAAACAAGTAACAGGCTCTTAATTTGAAGCATGATGCCAATAAAATGATTAACTAACTGATAACCGATGCAGCATTAGTTAACCCATTTCACTGGCATTGGGCTTCAAGTGCAAGTAAGCAGCGATGCTAGTTAATTTTGCTACTTACCTGTACGGACACTTGAGACTCAATTATTAGAACTCACTCCTCATTGAGTCAGGTAACTTGCCTGTCTAATGTGAGTGTGTCTGCAACATCTACTTTCTAGTTTCATTTTTACCAGGCATTCCAGGCTTCCTTGGCCTGAGCCACTTCTGTTTTGTTATTTCATGCACGTGTAGATAACAGTATTAGCTGTGATGGGTCTAATTTTGGTAGGAAATCTACAGTATAGTACAACGCATTTACCTGGAAACAAACCCTGTGCTAGACGGCCTGGCCCATGGTAGGGGTTTTCAACCAGTGGTCTGGGGACCACCAGTGGACCCTGAAGGGATTCCAGGTGGTCCCCAGCTAAATGACAGGGCAGTTGATAACCAACTGGACCCTTATAGATCTGTAACTCTTGAGAGTGTAAAACGAAACAAAATGAACCCATAAGGGTCCATTTGGTTTCGTTTTACAATCTCAAGAGTTAAATTATGTTTAAAACGTCTGAATTACTTAATTTCCAAGAATGCACACATTTATAAAAAAAAATGTAGAAGAATTGTTATTTGACCAACATTTTGCCAGTTATCTCCTAAATTGTGGGCAAAAATCCTTTAGCTTTGGGTCAGGGACACTGAATTCAACATCATATGGTGGTCCTCCGTGGCTAAAATCCAGTAGAAAAAACAGTGGGCTCCTGGTATGGAAGAGGTTGAAAACCACTGGCCCTATGGCCACGCAGGAGCGAGGCTAAAGGCACATGGTTGCATGTTGTGTGTGTGTGTGTGTTTCAGGATGTGAAGTGCAGTGGTAACTGGATGTGGGCTGCCAAGCTTCCCGGTGAGGGAGCGGCTCTGTGGGACGCCTGCAAGGCCATGTGTGAGGTCATGGGTCGTCTGGGAGTGGCCATCGACGGGGGGAAGGACTCCCTGAGTATGGCTGCACGGGTGGGGAAGGAGACCGTGAAAGCACCAGGTACTGACTGTCTCCTGATGCATCTTTGAGGGCCGTTAGCTAGCCGCCCTCCCATTGCCCACATTTTGCGTGTTTGTGTGGTAAATGGTGCATTTGTATAGCGCCTTTATCCAAGGCGCTTTACGTTAGATTGTGGATCCCATTCACAATATTTTTGTCAACTTTCCTCTTCCCTTAGCCACTATTCCTTATGCCATCACCGTTATTTGTGACTGGAGGTGTAGTCATAGGCGTGTTTTGTCACACAGTCCCTTAAGTTGCTAGTTTCGTCAAATAGATTTGAGAAGTAGATAACGGGATTTCAAACTGGCAAAATGTTGGAAAACAGCAACTTTAGCATGGGAACGCCTCTTCCCCAATGCTAGATGCTCTAATTGCGTATAAAGGGTGATGAGACGAAAATGGGGCCCTAAGTGTCTTGCTCAGGGACACTTAACCTCACCCAACACTAGCTCTGAGGGAGCCCGGGTTCAAACTGGCAACCTTGTGGGTTACCATCCAGCCACTCTACACCTGAGCTACCGCCGTCCTGCAGTTTGTGTGAGCACAAACATTGGCTTGAGAGTGGCTGATCACCCCATAACAATGATTTGATTGATTACATACAGTACAAGTACACATCGAAGGTAAAAGTGATGGTAGGAAAGTGAAGATGCCCAAAGAAATTGGCTGGAATTACGTTTGGGATGATTTGATTGGCTGAGCACAGAATGTTTGTTTGTTTATTTTTAAACGTAGAGTGTGTGTGTGTGTGTGTGTGTGTGTGTGTGTGTGTGTGTGTGTGTGTGTGTGTGTGTGTGTGTGTGTGTGTGTGTGTGTGTGTGTGTGTGTGGTGTGTGTGTGTGTGTGTGTGTGTGTGTGTGTGTGTGTGTGTGTGTGTGTGTGTGTGTGTGTGTGTGTGTGTGTGTGTGTGTGTGTGTGTGTGTGTGTGTGTGTGTGTGTGTGTGTGTGTGTGTGTGTGTGTGTGTGTTCGTGTTCGTGTTCGTGTTCCAGGAGCCCTGGTCATCTCAGTGTATGCAGTGTGTCCTGACATCACAGCCACTGTCACTCCAGACCTGGAGGATCCAGATGGAAAAGGTTTCTCTCTCTACATAAAACCCTTAGATCTCCATATATGGAGCTGACCTCATCGTATGTCCTCCCACCTGTCCTTCCTCATCCATGTCTCCCTTTTGACTGATACCGGTCCATCCAAACTCTAGAAGAGCCTGCCCCAAAGTTATTAGCGTAGCCGTGCCTGGCAGCCGGCAAAAACTAGAGTTCTAAACATGCCCAAAAATGAATAACCTGGACCCTTATCAAACCCTGTACACTCAAGACACTGCCCTTAGATCTCTACATGTTCATCTAACCTCATCATACCTTGTACACTCAAGACGTAGAATTCATTTTAGTCTCAGTCTTAGTCCAGTTTCCCTAACGCTAACCAAAGATTTTTTGTCTCAATCTTAGTCTAGAAACCCCTAAATTGATGAACTTGTCATTGTATTTAGTTTTAGTCATTATACCGTACTTTAGTTTGTATCTAGTCCTTATTGGTGAAATATTCAACAAATACAATTATCAGTATATTTATTATAGTTTTAGTCGTAGCTAATTTTATTTGTTTGTTTTCGTCAGTGGAAAAAAAAAACTAGTTGGCGAACAGTTTTAGTCGACTTGAACAGTAGTTTTCAACCAGTGGTCCGGTTAAATAATGCAAAGTTAGTTAACAAGGTGTAACTCCTTGAGAGCGTAAAAATTAACCCAAGAGTTCAAATATATTCTCAAGAGATAAAATATTCATCTGTGGACAAGAGCAAAAAATCTTTAGTTTTAGGGTCTGGGGGACTGAAATGTCATCAAATGGTGGTCTGTGGCTCAAATTCTAAATAAATAGTGGGCCCTGGTACCAAAAAAAGGTTGAAAACCACTGGACTAGAACAACACTGCTGCCGTGTGCACGTGACCTCGCCCCTTTAGGGCATCTTACTGGAAATTCATAGTTAGTTGTTGTTGGCGTTCTCAATTCATCACCGCAGACAATGGATGAAGCAATTCTCCCTTCCTATCAGGGTAACAAGAGATACTGAACGTGTCTTTGTTGGAGGCAGTCTGTACCTGTTCCAGCCAGTACTGTGAACAACAGATGATCTAGTAGGGTATATACAGACTTTAATGAGCTGCTGTAGCAGAACAGCAAGAGACATGCAAGAATAATGGCATGTTGGGAGCTGTGTGTTCCCTTAGTTTTCTCAACACGATTTTCCCCCCGACAATATATTACAGCAGTTTTAGGTGAGGCGATGTACTAGTACAAAAAAAAAAAAAAACAATTTCTGTACTACACAATGTACTGAGCTATAAAATCCTTCCCTGCTATGAATATTGGGCCTCAGGAGGTCTACTGCTTAATAGTTTTTTCAGAGGCCTGCTGGGAGGGTGACTCATACACACATTTTGTTGTGCTTTGTTACACAAGGATGCTGCAATGAGTAATTGTAAGGGGGTGACTCAAAATATTGTTGAGTAAAATAGACAAACATGGACATAATATATACTGTATATGATTATGTGTATAAATGATACATTGTATGATTAAAGCGACATTTTCACAAAGAATATATGTTAACATTAACATATACTGTTAAAGGGACATTTCACTGTTTTTGCAATAATAATAATAATAATAATAATAAAATACATTAATGACATTCAGAAGATTTAGAACAATTTCCTGGAGGTCTTTATGTGTGTAATGTGTGGTTTTATATCTTTTAGATGTTAGCAGTAAGCCTGGTGTCTCTGAAGTCATCGACACTACTTCTTGGAAGTGATGTCTATGACATCAGAGACACTGGACTCACTGCTAACATCTAAAAGACAATCTATAAAACCACCCATTATACACACCAGGAATGTGCTCTAAATCTTGCCCCTTTAACACTTTCCCTATGTTAATAGCGCTACTTTAATGGCGTTCACTACACCAGATTTGTTTACTTACCTTTGGAGCATCGCCAAACTATTTGCGCCTTTGTTCTATGAAAATAAATGAAAAATAATTTGATCCCAAAACAACAGCCGTGTGATGCGATATGAACTACAAGCGACTAAGTGTCATGGCTGATAACGTCACGGACGCAAACCTCAGGGTACGTCAAGATCATCCGATTTAAAAAAAGAAGAAGAAAAAAGTGGGGATAAAACAATGTAAACGCAACTCGTCTAGGTCGTTATTTGGTGGGAAGCTGTTCTACATGCCAGAACTCGTCCAAGTCGTCCTTGGGAGTAAAACTGTTAATACGATATCTGCTTTTTGTGTTCATTCAAATACATTTTTATAGTAACACAGCTTCTTTTAACAATGGCAACTCCTTGAATATGATTACACATGGACACTGTGGGCTCCATTTTCGTTACATGCTAAACCACTTTTTGGAATATTTCAACTTGTCAATCTATTAACACGTTATAGTTTAAAAAGGCAAAGAAGTTAAGGGATAAGAGGTTTAGCGGTAACGAAAATGGAGCCCTGTATCTTTTGTTATTGGACGGACAGTTGCGCCGTGGAGCAGTGTAACTTTGAAACTTCACTGCACACTCTGCATAATGCTTATACATCCTATACTGTAGCACATGCACATTCATCACTTTGCTCACCTATATACCCCGTGTCCTGTTCCCCAGGGGTGTTGCTGTGGGTTCCAGTGACTTCAGACCGCCATCGCCTCGGGGGCTCTGCCCTGGCTCAGTGTTACGGCCAGCTGGGAGACGTCTGTCCTGACCTGGACCACCCTGAGGCACTGAGCGGCTGCTTCAACACCACACAGACCCTCATACATGGTCAGTTTGCATCACATCCCTTACTGCTACACTGCCATCTCCCTGCAGTCAGGGGCGGATCTACGCATGGGAAGCAATGCCCCCCTAAATGCCCATACTGTCCCACCAAACACGATGATGGCATGCAAAACAACCCAAGGTATTTCGAAATAAAGTGCTTATAATTTAAATGATTTGACTAACACTACTACTGCTACTAACTAACTACAGTTGTTGCACCACTAAAGCAACACCTTTCCATCATTCAAAACAGAAAACTCTGTGATGTGTGAAATGGTATGGGGACGACTTCATCGCCCGTGGCACGAAGCGACACGGGTCCCCATATAATTTTCTTCTGCCCCCCTGATTGGGAAATGTTATATCCGCCCCTGCTACACTGCCATCTCCCTGCAGTGGGTTTCAGACTGTCAGGTCTTAACTTTGGGCTGGTCCCAGGATTACAGTGACGTGGCATTTCTACAGTTTCCATCATAAACGTATAATTGCATTGCTCAGCTCACATAGGAATGATTTTTAGTATGTAGAAAGTATGTCACCATTTCTCCCCAAGAAAAATTGACTCTTTTTTTTTTTTTGTTTCCGCACTATAAGGTGCACCGGATTATTAAGCAGACTATTGTAGGCTTTTAAGTCCGCCTTATAGTCCGGTATAATACGGTATATACTTTCCCCATTTTTAACTGTTTTTAATTGTAGTGTATTTGTGACACTTGCTTTGGCAATCTAACATTATCTACTGTTGTTTTCTCATGCCAATAATGCTTCACTGAATTGAATTGAAAAAATAAATGAAAAATAGACCATTTCTGCATCAAAAGTAATCAACAAACGACATAATGAAAACTGGTCAAACTTTTGGCGACTTGTATAAAAAAAAGAAGTGTTTTGAACTGACTGACATTGCTATCTTTAAGCCCCAGAGCCATCATTAGTGCAGCTATCTTGCCTAATATTATTATTATTACATTGTGAGATTGCACTGTATCTTGTGTGCAACTGAAAGTTTACGTTGTGGCCTTAGGATGATGAGTAGAAAACACAGGGTCACTCTAAATTGGATTTTTCATGGCAAACCGCCCATTTTGAGATTGACATTATCTGCAGTTGGACATTTTAGCTTAAGCATAGTTGTTAAATTCTTACTATATTTTAATTGTTTGTTTTTGTGTTCTCTCGCCAGACCGCCTGCTGAGTGCAGGGCATGATATCAGTGATGGAGGACTCATCACTTGTGTGCTTGAGATGGCATTCGCAGGAAATCGTGGAATTGAGTTGGAATTAACATCACAAGGAGTTACAGGTTTGGAGAAGCTGGTTGTTTAAAAAAAGGGATAGTTTTGATTATTACTGTATTAATTGAGGTCCAGAGTCCCATGGTGGGAATTCTACTCAGGTTTTGGTGAAATACCGGTATGAAGTAGTTCTGATCATTTTGTGGAGGTCACCGAAGCCACGCAATGAAAGTAAATAACATAATTTGTATTGTGACCCATTTGTAAAATATCACCAGGTTCTTCGTTGTTTTTTGTGTCCATATCACTGTGCCAAAAAAGAAGTCAAAAATGGACAAATGACATGCTAATATTTTAGAAATAATTCAATAATACAAATTACGTTTTTTTTATACATATAATTTACTCTTAACAGAACATATTCACCAAAACCAGAGCAAAACTTCCACTTCCCGACTCTGGCAATCAAGTAATACACTTAACACACACACATACGTGTGCGTGCGTGTGTGTGTGCGTGTGCGTGTGCGTGTGCGTGCGTGCGCGTGTGCGTGTGTGTGCGTGTGCGTGTGTGTGTGTGTGTGTGCGTGTGTGTGCGCGCGCGTGTGTGTGTGTGTGTGTCCACGTAGACCAGAAAAATGCTAAATTCCGACTTTCATATCGGCTAGCCTCCTCAAAAACAGGTCTCCATGCGACAACCCCCAGATTCACACCTTGTCAAGTACGACTCTAGTGTGTGCGCGTTGATTTGCTTTCACGTAATATGTCCAATATTACATTTTATTTATTATTATTTTGCTCAAAGCATCCTTTATAATCAAATGAAGATGTCACAAAATGGAAAACGGCGTCTGCAATAACAATGTTATTATGACTTCAAACATTCCAGACAGTAACTAATATATAGTAGTAGACTACAATAATATGAATGCATACGCACTCTTGTGCATGTGTAGCAGGTGGCTACATCCTCTGTCGTGACGGCCTCCAAAGTCTAGTATTTCCCCCCGGACCAAGGGAATGTCCCTTTGGTCTGGTGGCGAAGATGTTCGACTTTCACATGGGAGACCCGAGTTTGAATCCTGGGCGTTACACATGTACACGCGCGCTCGTGCACACACTATAACTTGTCCATTGTTCGTCCATGTCCTCTGTGCAGCCATTGAGCTCCTGTTCAGTGAGGAGCTGGGCTTGGTCCTGGAGGTATCAGAGGCTGACGTGGAGACTGTGCAGCAGAGGTACGCCGACGCAGGGCTGCAGTGTCACCGTATCGGCAGAACTTGTGGCTTTGGACCCGAGGCCATGGTGAGGCCCTTTATTTGACCTTCATTTTATACTGATTTACCGACAGCATCTACTTAGCCACTACATAGACCGTCTTGGGATCTTCCAGGAGGAAGTCACTGATGTTGCGTGTCACAGGGAAGTCTGGAGCTCTTTGGTGGAGCTGTTGCCCCCGTGATCCGACAACGGATAAGCAGTTGGAAGATGGATGGATCTACCGAGATCCATCTGAGTTGTTTAGATTTTTGCTCTTTTTTGCTATGTCCGCCTTATGTCCAGCTCCTACACAATCATTTAATTCCATTGTAAATTGAGAGGAAATGATAATTTTATGCCTGTACATCTGCCATTATTGAGTGTTGCATAATTTAGCATTTTTTTTGCATAACTCTTCTCTTCTGGGAGTCCCTGGCACGAAACATTTTCAGATGGGGAAATACCATACGCATATCATTTTTTTGGGCACATCTCTGGCACAAATCAGAACCACTGATTTACAAGGCCTTCGTAGAACCGGGCCTAAATGCCCATATTTTCACTGCTATCTGTAAAGACCTGCCATTTGCCTCCTGCTCTGCCAGGTCGTGGTTGGCGTGGACGGACAGGAGGTGTTGAGCGAGCGGCTGCCGCGCCTCAGAGCGCTGTGGGAGAGCACCAGCTTCCAGCTGGAGCGCCTCCAGGCCAACGAGGACTGTGTCCGGCAGGAGGAGGAGGGGCTGGGCAGGCGTACACAGCCCCGCTTCAACGTGACCTTTGACCCCTCAGAGACGCCCGCCGTCCGCCAGCTTGGTGAGAGCATCCAACTGCTCAATGTCTGGTGGACAGTAGTTGGAATTTGTCTTTTTATTACTGTGATTTCCGGACTATAAGCCGCTACTTTTTTCACATGCTTTTGACCCTGCGGCTTATACAACGGTGCGGCCAATCTATGGATTTTTACAGGTGTTTTTTTTTTTAACGGGGGTTTTCAACAGGTCGTCCGGGGACCACCGGTGGTCCCTGAGAGGGTTCCAGGTGGGCCCTCCAGACTAAATAATGGAAAGTTGGTTAACCAGATGTAACTCTTTGAGAGTGTAAAAATGAAACCAAATGGACCCTTGCGGGTCCATTTGGTTTCATGTTTACACTCTCAAGAGTTATGATATTCACCATCTAAATTAGCACCACTTAATTAATAAGTCATTTTGATCTCTATGTTTTGCCTGTTTTGTTTGCGAAAATCCATCCTGGAATTGTGTACAAAACCAAAAGAAATCTTTAGTTTTGGGTTCTGTGGGGTGAAAATGTTGTCAAATGGTGGTCTGTAGCTCAAATGCTGAATAAATAGTGGGCCCTGGGATCAAAAAGGTTGAAAACCCACTGCTCTAACATGAAGCTTGTTATCTGGTGCGGCTTATACGTGGAAAAATCAGTGTTTTGCCCCAAATTTAGCTGGGTCCGGCTTATATTCAGGTGCGGCTTATAGTCTGGAAATTACGGTACTCCTTTTCTTTTTCCACAAAATCCTGGAAGTCAGCTTTGGTTGTGTGTATTTGTGTGTTATTTACATGTGCTTCAGCTGCAGGACAGCCCCGTGTGGCCGTGGTCAGGGAAGAGGGCAGTAACGGAGACAGGGAGATGGCTGTGTCTCTGTACATGGCCGGATTTGAGGTGCACATGCTCATGCTTTCACCCACAAATTATTGGACCTGCACTTTATTCATTCATTCATTCTAATTTCTGCACCTCCTCTTCATATGTTTGTCTTTGTTTTCCTAAGGTCTGGGACGTGACCATGCAGGACCTGTGTTCTGGCTCCCTGACTCTGGATCCCTTCAAGGCAGTCGTGTTTGTCGGAGGATTCAGTTACGCAGATGTTCTGGGATCAGCTAAAGGCAAATGGCGACACACACACACACACACACACACACACACACACACACACGCACATGCAGACATTCATCTGCATCAGGAAGGACACACGCAGACTCTTCTAACTCTGCATGTCGTGTGTATTCATTAAAGGCTGGGCTGCCACTGTAGCGTACAACCCGCAGGCCAAGGCAGAGTTTGAGCGCTTCCGTCGCCGCGGTGACACGCTGAGCCTGGGCGTGTGCAACGGCTGCCAGCTGTTAGCCCTGCTGGGATGGGTTGGAGAGAAGCACGACGGAGGAGGTAGGAGACAGAGAGGGAAGGAAATGTTCAGGAATCAAGGGCGATGTTGCACTCTTCTACGTGATAATACTCCTCAGTTAACGTGTGCCTTTTTTTCCCCGTTTTTCCCAGAATCCGACGTGGTTCTGACCCATAACAAGTCCGGCAGGTTTGAATCTCGGTTCGTCTGCGTGGGGATCCAAGCCTCGCCCTCTGTCTGGCTCCAGGGCATGGAGGGCTCAGCCCTGGGCGTGTGGGTGGCACATGGAGAAGGTAATGGAGTTTTATCCTTTAATTTTTAATCCCACGATTTTTCTTTTTTTTCCCCTTTGCCAATTATCTAATGTGATCCTGGGCTTTATATGCACTCCACCACCGTGTGGGGGAAACCGCATGCCTCCTTCTATGCATGAGTAGTGAAATTACCCCGGCCGGGGTAATTTCATTTTGTAGCAGGTGGAATTAATGTTATTCCGACCAGTTCCTTTGCCCTCCATCAGGCGCCCCGGCTGGCCAGGGAGAGGCAGTCTAGACACCAGGATTACTGCATGTTTTTGTGAGGGTATAAACCCTAGGGGACACGGGGAGAACATGGAAACCCCACACAGAAAGGCCCTTTTATCTTCAAAAACTTTTTTTTAAGTTGACATTGACAAATCTTATGCAAGAAATAGACCCACATTATGGAAACTACCAGCCCACTCTGCTTCAGTTGATATCAATCTGGTGGAAGTGATTTAACGTAATTTCTGGACTACTTTTTCACATACTTTGGACCCTGCGGCTTATACAATGGTGCGGCCAATCTGTGGATTTTTACAGGTGTTTTTTTTTAACAGGGGTTTTCAACAGGTGGTCCGGGGACCACCAGTGGTCCCTGAGAGGGTTCCAGGTGGGCCCTCCAGACTAAATGATGGAAAGTTGGTTAACCAGATGTAACTCTTTGAGAGCGTAAAAATGAAACCAAATGGACCCTTGCGGGTCCATTTGGTTTCATTTTTACACTCTCAAGAGTTATGATATTCACCATGTAAATTAGCACCACTTAATTAATAAGTCATGGTCATTTTGATCTCTATGTTTTTGCCTGTTTTGTTTGCGAAAATCCATCCTGGAATTGTGGACAAAACCAAAGAAATCTTTAGTTTTGGGTTCTGTGGGGTGAAAATGTTGTCAAATAGTGGTCTGTAGCTCAAATGCTGAATAAATAGTGGGCCCTGGGATAACAAAAAGGTTGAAAACCACTGCTCTAACATGAAGCTTGTTGTCTGGTGCGGCTTATAGTCAGGTGCGGCTTATACATGGAAAAAAATCAGGATTTTGCACCAAATTATAGTCCGGAAATTACGGTACTTCAATAGAGCATGTCTGGTTTCAATCTGGTAATACTGTCTGATGCGTTCTTGGTCCGCCACAGTTGCACTTGACCACTTTCTTTTTCCTTCTTACAGGTCAGATGCAGTTCCGTTCCTCGGATGCCCAGGAGCAGATCATCTCTGGAGGGCTGGCTCCTCTCCGCTACCTGGACGACCAGGGTCTCCCCACCGAGGAGTACCCTCTGAACCCCAACGGCTCCCCGCTGGGTCTGGCAGGCCTCTGCTCCGCGGACGGGAGACACCTGGCCATGATGCCCCATCCGGAGCGCTGCACCCTGGGCTGGCAGTGGCCCTGGGCCCCCCGTGAGTTCCGCTCCGCCTCTCTCAGCCCCTCACCCTGGTTGCGTATGTTCAAGAACGCAGCCGCCTGGTGCAGCCATGCCGAGTGATCTTCACTTGGTATGAACATGGTACTGTCAGTGTTGTGATGTTGTTTCTGAGTAGTGGTCTGAGGATTTGGATGATTCCGCTGCTTCCATAACGGTTCCCTACAACGATTCCTACAGGACTGTAACTTTGATAGTACCGTAATTTCCGGATTATAAGCCGCACCTGAACATAAGCCGCACCAGCTAAATTTGGGGCAAAATATTTTTGCCCCAAAATATTTTTTCCTTGTATAAGCCGCACCTGACTATAAGCCACACCAGGCTTATAGTCTTATAGAGAGGCTTATAGAGAGTGTAAACATGAAACAAAATGGACCCGCTAGGGTCCATTTGGTTTCATGTTTACGCTCTCAAAGAGTTACATCTGGTTAACCAGCTTTCTATCATTTAGTCTGCGGAGCCCACCTGGAACCTGGAAAATCCATAGATTGGCCGCACCGTTGTATAAGCCGCAGGGTCAAAAGCATGTGAAAAAAGTAGCGGCTTATAATCCGGAAATTACGGTACTCATGGAAACAAATTAACCCGTAAAGTTATTTGGATCCATTTGTACACTCTGAGAGTTATGTTGTTCCTTTTAAATTAGTGGTTTGAGAACCGCTGGTATAATCATAATAGCAGATGTGAACTCCACTGTTATCACAGTGTGTTAACACTTCCATTGTGATAACACTTCCAGAAACTGTTAAAATGTGATTGAATTACATTTCCCAACCTTACAGTAGTATTTCCCTACATAAAGTTACTCACTCTTCTTGTGTCCTTTGATACAATAGTTGGAGATTCGTTCCACGGTTATTAACTTTGTTACATAATTACCATACCTCAAAATCAGAACTTTGAGAAGATGATGGTTTCTTACTGACTTTATACATTCCATGAGTTTCTATTGCTGTTAACTGTATTTTCTAAAATAGTTTGTCCAATCAGGTCAGATGGAAATACACTACATTTAACATGAGCGATCCTGTTTTACATTTGATGAATCTTATTGCTTGTCTGACTGCTGAGCCCTGCCAAAACTTGAACCTGTGAAAGAATAAAGTATTTCTACATATGGAGTTGTGTTTGTACAGTTAACACATCTTTAGCATATCATATGTTAAACATGTATTTATTAGAGAATGCAGAATATACAAATATACATAATTTCACATTCAATATTTACTGTAAGGTATTACAGTATTGACATGAGATATAGCAGCAGTTTTTCTGTTTTATAGAGGGATAGATTTACGGTAGACTGACAGGGGAGGGAGATGGGAGGGGGTTGACGCACAGCAAAGGCCGTCGGGATTGGCAGTCGATCCCGCAGCACATTGCCCAGACGTTTATGCCAGCCGGCTGGGCCTAGCAGCAATAATAATGACAGATCTGTCAGAGGAATATAAATTAAAACTACAACATTCTCAGGTATTCTAAGGTATTTCACTTTAGGGAAGAAAAACTCCTACCTAAGAGATAAATATACAGTACTGTAGCTTCGCCGACTATCCTACTAATCTAGTACAGTAGCCAAACTAGGCTCTCAACGGACCCCCGGAAATGCTTTGTCCTTTGTTTGTGGTGTAGTTATCCTTAAGCTATTCTAATCAAGGAGTATTTGAGCTGAGAAATGATGTGATTGTATTTAGATTCCTGAGTGAATGGAAAACCAGCACTTTTGATTGTAGCTGTTCTTTTGGGATACAAAACCAGGAATAGTTAGAAAACTGGCAGCACAATGTGTTTTTGTAGCACAAACTACCTGGGCTTCGGTGACAGTGAGGATATAGGATAGAACATCCTTGTTGGATATCAACTGAACTGTACAAAGCTGCCTGATTATATAGAAAACCAGCAGTACTCCTAGATGTAAAAATATAAAATGGCATGGCAGCACTAGGCCCTCAGGTAGGACAGAAACCCAGCAGTTCAGCAGGTCCTGATGGAACAGGACTAACAAACACTCTTCTGGTATATTATACATGTACTGTATATTATACATGTATAAGACAGGCCAACCACTTTGGTATAAATTATAACTAACAGTTCTGTAAGGTACTGTAATGAAATGCCATTTCCGTTTCTGTTACAGGATGTTTTGTAAACACTTTACACTTTACTTTACCTGGACAAGACATACTGTATGTGAGATGCCCATGCTTACATCTATCTGCAAACTGTGCCTGCATGCACTGGCAATAATCAAATGTCAAACAACCCGTAGTAGTACTAGGACACTTCATTCAACTACAGAACTCCAGGAGTGGCTGTAGCTTGCTGCAGCTTGCCCTACATGTCTTCCCTCTGGCCCCATCTGCTGGGTGATATTGATAACACAGTTAAGGAGCAGAACGACCACCACCAGGTCATCTAGAACCCCCAGAAGCCCACAGAGAGAGGGGTCTGTCTCTGCTGATGAGGAGACCGGCTCCGCTGCAGAGGACGACAAGGACACCATGGTGCCCACGCAGCACAGAGCCACCCTGAAGAAAAACAGCCACACCAGGCCTCCCATGGTGCCCAGACCACGGACCAGCAGCTGTAGGAACACAGGTGTGTCACACAGGTAGTCCGATATCTAGGAGATGGACACAGGGGAGAAAGGGCAGGTCAGGATGGGATCGCGTGCCTGGTAATGATCTACAGTAGATTTCTATTAAACCTCCTTGCATTCACCCGTCCATCATTTTCTCTGACTGAATACTTTAACAATCTGCAAACAATACAGCAAGTACAAAGCTAAAAACGACCAAAAGCCCTGGGCTGTTGTTTCCACGTTTTCAATTCATCATTAAGACATGCAAGACTTTGTGGATAGAAAGACACAAAGTTTGATGGTGCCTACGGTGTTCAACAATTTAGTGACAATAGTTGAATGGAAAATGCAGGCTTTTCATTATTAATGATGGCAGCATCAGTATAATTTTATTCTGTATGGATTGTTTGGAATGTTTTCTTCCAAACTGTAGAGTAAATAATTACACAAACATTTAGCCAAGGCAAGGAACCGACACCCCCGTTAGGTGTGTCAGCTTTAGGGAGTAGGTGTGGCACTTTATGGAGTTTCATATTGCTTACTGAGGACAATACTGCTTCTGTGTTATTGGTGCTACAAAAGCTGTACTCCTTGAACAAAGGGATTGTGAGGGAATTCTCACCTACTACAGGTATTTTGGCACTCCAGTAAGGTGACGTTCAAGGGAACCACATCGCCTGATACTTTTACACAAACATACATGGTGGGTGAGTGAGCGAGCTTGGCTGGGGAGTGAAAATGTACTGTGAATAGAAGAGAATGGTGTCCCTCCAGCCCAGTGCCTGTGACCTCTGACCCCATCATTCCACCATGTATTCGTAACTGATTAGAAGGCAGGGTGTTTAAGCTAAAAATACAACCAATTAGATCTCTTGGTTCCCAGCACTGGAGTTGAACACCACTATACTAACTAACTATCCCCTTGGTTTGATTCACTCGCCTTAAATAGATGACTATTGTTCAGTAAAAACACTTAAAATCAAGTTATTTTTACCAAGCAACTTCATAGTGTGACCAAATAATAAATGGTACTGACCCTTCTAGGCGCTCCAGAATAGCGTTTGTTATAGTCTGTGATTTCTCCCAGAACTTCTTTCGACTGTCTGTCTGACCGACTGTCACTGAAGAGATGGCATATCACACTGACCTAAAAGACAGAAATCATCCTTCTCAAAAGTCTGTTTCAGATAGTATTCTGTATTCTACTCATTGCTATAGAGTGTTTATTCAGTAACAGGGGTCTCCATGTCTCTCTACAGTCTCTACTTATTTCAGGCCAGCATACCAATTTCATCCACTCAGTATCTCTGATATGTGATAAGTTGTGATTATTATGAAGACTGTCATGCATACCTTCTGTCTACAGAGAGGGCAACTGATGGCATCCAACCAGGACCCATGTCTCCAGTAGGCAATCAGACAGGGAGCTGCAAGAATGAAATAATTCACAGGGTAAATATTCTATTCTTTTGGAGGTAGGAGTCTCTTTCTGCTTTATTTGATGGTGATTAGAGAGAAAAGAGTGACAGGAGAGATTTGCCCAGTTCCAATTGTTATTATTTTGACATAGTAAAGAATGATAAGTGTTGAATTTTGAACCCAAAATGTATTTTCTATATTGGTAAATTATGACTCATTATGATAAAACAGAATCGGTGACATTTAGAGATTTGAGGGGTCGGTTTATGTTTTATTTTTATGGTTCACGTTTCACTGTATTTATGACCTCTGACAGGCCATTGACCTATGACAGGCCACTGAGGCCAAGGGTTAATTGTGTTTGGTTAGTGTGAAAGGTTAAGGTAAGTGGAGCAAGTTGGTAGTGTAGAATCACTGACTGAAGATATCTGGTTGGAAAAAAATCTCCAAAATATATATGCATAAAGTGTAATTTCTCCAAGGAACTTCTGAAATACAGTAAGAATACCATGACATAAATATTGTAATATATATTGTGTAGTATATGAGAATCCATTTCAGCAGGTGATATGAGGGTCACCTTCCTAAACTGCTCTTTCATAAAATTCATACATGTTAAATGTTGATGTGGAGGCTACTTAGACCACAGTTAATGTTTTAAACACCATCCCTTGAGAGCTTGAGTTGAGAATCCTATGGCAGTTAATTATTAAATACCCAAAACACAAACCTCAAGAACGCAGGTCACATTTCACCAGCATGATTGATGCATCACCTAGTGATGAGTGACCAGTACAACTGACAGTCTGACAAATGCATGCCTATTAATTAAAAATAATTATTGTTTACCTTCACAAGAAAGTGTATGATGGGTTTATTCGCCAGGCGTTTTCAACAGGTGGTCCCGGGACCACCAGTGGTCCTTGAGAGGGTTCCAGGTGGTCCCCAGATAGGTTGGTTAACCAGATGTAACTCTTGAGAGTGTAAAAATGAAACCAAATGGACCCTTGCGGGTCCATTTGGTTTCATTTTTACACTTTCAAGAGTTAAAATCATCTGAATTAGCCCAAATCTACACAACTAGAGATCTATGTTTGCCTGTTATATTTCTGAAATCGAGCCTGGAATTGTAGACAAAAAAGAAGAAATCTTTGGGTTTGGGGTCTGTGGGTCTAAGATGTCATCACATGGTGGTCTGTGGCTCAAGTTCTGAATAAATAGAGGGGCCCTGGTATGAAAAAGGTTGAAAACCCCTGGTTTATGCAAACGAAACCTTCTCTGGTCTAAATAATCTGTTCCTTCAGGAGGTGTGTAATGAAACTGCGGGTGTTGTGTGTTGTGCTTGCATGTGGCCTTACCACAGAACAGATGGCCACAGTTTGTCTGGACAGGAAAACTGGGGGTCTGCAGGCACACCGGACAGTGCCAGTCTCTGTGGTTCATCGTAGCTGGACAGAACTGTGAGGATTCCTGAAAAGGCAGAGAGGATAACACAGAGGTGAAGAGGGCAGAGGATAAGATAAGAAAACAAGTACACGACTTGCAAGTAAAGGTTGTTCAATAAATCAATAGCTTGTGGACAGAGAAGCTATTATTATAGACCCTTTGGCCTCATAACACACAATGTAGGCCACTCGCCCCAATGCGAAAGTAATAGTGGACAATTTTACCCGAGCAAACAAAATAATTCAGTCACCATTTATAGGATATCTTTCATATCAGTTGCTAGTTCCCCATATGATTCACCCAACTGTAAACAAACCATTAGGGTAGTGTATTCAGGGTATCTGCACATCTATACATTTGAAATGTAATAACTTTTAAGACACTGCAAGACATTATGAGCTTGTAGACTGGATATTACACAAGATGTGGATTTGTGGAGTAAATGCAATGCACACCCTAACTTTAAAATGGTACTTGAGCGTGTGAGTGGGTATGTACTGTGATGGTGTGTTCTGGTTGTTCTGCTTTGCATACCAAGGCTGTTGCTGTGTGCATACATGCAGGCTGTGTGTAGGTTGTTGGTAGCCCCAGATAGCCCTGGTCCATTGGACCCTCAGAGAGCTGGCTTTGTCTGTAGAATGACACACACACACACACACACACACACACACACACACACACACACACACACACACACACACACACACACAGATGGACACTGACACATAAGGTACTATAGATATGAACATACTTGAAGAGAGAGAGACGGGGTCCGCACACTGTTCGTAAAGTGCCATCCAATTCATTAAATAATTCAGGTTTCAATGTTTCGGGTCTTCATCGGGAATTGTGAATATACATTCATTATTTTGTATCCGTCAAGGAAGCAATATACTGTATTTACTACAAAAAGTAATGTAGCAGTAATGTAGCTACAACTTGTTGCAATAAAGCATATTTTAGTTTAAGAATTCTACTTGAATAATTAAGTTACACTTCAAAACAAGAAATCAGACTTGTAAGGCCATGCTGAGCTAATATCACATCAACATCCCATCAGACCACGCCATATGTACCATATTTCTTTCTAATATTATGAAAGGCCTTCAGTGGACATTGTTAAAATGTCATGAAAAATGTATGGCACTGTATCATTTCATCAACATCAAACTTGCTATAGTACTAATCAAACACGTGTAGGCTACTATAATATATCCCCAAGTTGCACAGCACCCCATTTGTCCGAATCTCTACCAGTGGTAGATCAAAGCATTGTTATCTCCACTACTTTAACTTGGACTCACCTGGACAAAGAGCTCTGACAGACATGCATCGCTGAACTGGAAACCAGGAAGCGTCTATAGAGACGGAGAGAACTCGACTTCTGGAAGGAAGTGAAATGCTGCCTGCCAGCATCACTGCAAAATAAATCAAACTGTCCGGTTAATGATCAACCAGGACCTCCTATAGCTGGTCTACAGCTGGTCTCTGAGTCTCAGTGCCTGAAGAGTGCAGTAATGCACCAATAACATCAATAATCATGCTGGGATTTCTGAACACAGGCAGTGGTCCAAAATGAAATGTATTATTATTATTATTTGTTTGTTTGTTTTTCAACATCAAGTATGAAGTGGTACATTTTCTGTATGGATAGATTCATACTGTCCACTTAGAGTTATTGTGTCATCTGTTGTTTCAGGCATGATTAAGGTGATTTTTCCATACAAGGTCAGAGACACATCACAGACCCCGCCCACCCTGTCTAAAGAGGTTAAAGCTGACCCTGACAATCATTGACCCAGGGTTTACTCTGTGCTGCATTGTCTAATTTCCCTGATTTTGCGTAAGAATATATTTGCTTTTATGTTGGTTGTGAAATGTTGCGTTGGAAGGCTTAGCCTTTTTTTTTATTGTATCACTGCTCTCGCTGCCATTGTCCATTCACAGTTATGATGAGTTTTGTAGCTAGGCCTATAGAGTTGTGCTTGAATTATACTGTAAATCTCCAAGCTGTCAATCAATCACTGAGGAATAGCCACTATGTCATGACACAGTTTACCCTTGATATTGACAAAATCAGAATGCACTGTCAATTCACATTCACATTTCCTGGCCATGTGTCACTGTACTCTGCTTCCTGGGGCTGTGGAAGTAGTGTTTGAATAGTTTAGTTTATTGTGTGTGTGTGTGTGTGTGTGTGTGTGTGTGTGTGTGTGTGTGTGTGTGTGTGTGTGTGTGTGTGTGTGTGTGTGTGTGTGTGTGTGTGTGTGTGTGTGTGTGTGTGTGTGTGTGTGTGTGTGTGTGTGTGTGTGTGGATATAGAGAGAGATAGATATAGATAGAATTTTTTCCCCACTATGGAACTGTGATTTTCATCCACATAGTGACATGCCATGGCTAGTCTTTATTGCATATTTTGCAATGTTATTCCTCACCAATTCTATAAATTAATTTGCTGGCTTGGTCTGTCCACATACAGTTTGGCTGCAAAGGAATTTGGTTTGAGCATATATGAATGGAATTGTAACTCAGTGTTTACCTGGCCACACCTGGCTTTTGCTCAAATATCTCAGCAAATATTGAGACATGGACAACCCCTCTCCCTCGCATGTGCAAAATCACATAAAGAGTAAAGATTGGAGAGCCTAAAATAGCAGTAATCGATTTGTTAGCGGCAGGGCTCCAGTCAGTGTGACTCAGGAGAGCATATGGGGCCAACATGGTGCTGTTTGATCTAATGACTGAGAGAAGGCCCCTCTTTTCTTCTGAAGTCATGAGACTGAAGTCCAGTCTCATGTGGCTATGCAAGTACTTGCACTTGCATACATGATACTGTATGTGTGCTTTGTGTGCACACATATACGCAAACATACTGTGACACACAGGCAGTAACTGAGAGCCCATGTTTTTACAAAGCTGGACTGGACCAGCAGGACTGGGTCAAGATTGTACATTAATTGTATGGCTCTTTGGTTTGCATAATTTCAGGATATTTGGGGAATTAATTATAGTAGGCTATATAGACAAAAAAAAAAAAAATCAGCAATCTTTTTTTTATCTGCAAAGCACAAAAAGATTACCTCTGTATGAAATTCAAATGTCATTGTGTCACCATTATGACTGTATTATTATATATATTATACTGTATTTTGTCTCATGAGGCAACAGTTAATTGAGAATTTCTTCATGTGAGGAATTACTTACTTATCTTATCAAAACTGAAAGGTAATTAAGTGTTTAGCATGTTAATGTTATCTCTCTTTCTCCCTCTCATGCACATGCGCGCACGCGCACGCGCGCGCGCGCGCGCGCACACACACACACACACACACACACACACACACACACACACACACACACACACACACACACACACCTTCACGTGAGACAGATTAATGCATAACATGTGGATGTTTCATGGCCAAGGGAGGATACAATTGCTTGGTATCTGCTCTCAATACTGAGGCTTCAAGAAATACAAATGTATAACAGAATTTACTGCCCCTCTTTTGTTGTAGAAATTGATTGCATTAACTGTATTGATAATTCAACCTTAAATCCTGTATACTGTACTTTGTTAATAGTCAGTCAAATAATATAGTCCCCAAATATAAGACGACTCCATATTTTAGGATATTTCCATTGGAAAATAATACTGTCTTAGATTCAGGCCAATAGGATAATTTCTTGTCTCCAAATGGGAAAGAAAAGTGACCATATTATACTCATTTCAGGTCTAGAAATTGAAATTTCGTACCACTAAAGCACTGATGCACCAAATTTTAAACATTTGGAGCAAACATTTTGAAGCAACCACCACATGTACAGTAAGGAATTTTGAATGGGTGAAGATTAAAAAAAAAAAATAAAGTTAATAATAATAATAATAATGAATATAAATATTTTGTATAGTTGTAGTATGGAGGGAAGGGAGGCAAAGAAATGTCAACTACAAGCAAATTGGATCAGTAGGGCGTGTACGAAACTGTGATTGGCTGCTCAACCTCCTGGAGCGCCATCAATCTCTATGGATCTCAATGTCCATTGGGTCCTCCTGGTTCACCGCCTAGTAGAAGGGTTGCGATATTGAGAGGGGCAGAAAACAAAGACCAATGTATTCCGTAACTTCCGGTTGTCCCAATTCGCCGTCCCCATTCAATACAAGACTGTAGAAGAGCCGCCATTGGACTGGCCCCATGAAGTGAACGGAGTTTGCGTAACTCTGTCTATACTCTAATATGGCTCTGCACTCGACGCAAAACACCAATGGTGTTTTACCTGCAGTTGCGCAAACTCCGTTCACTTCATGGGGCCAGGCCAATGGCGGCTCTTCTACAGACTTCTATTAAGAACGGAGACAACAAATGGGGACAAGTCCTAGACCGTAACACAAACATTGCAGACTTTAGTTGTTACTTTACAAACGAAACAGTTGAACTTCATGTTGCACACATGCTTAAAATAGTTCTCTTATTTGAGTAGCCCTCATTGAAAATAATGTATTTCCAACTCCAAGCTTGTCCCGCACGAGCAGCGCTCGAGAGCTCGGTTTCTGACCCCTCAATGTCGCAACTCTTCTACTAGATGGCTCTGTGCACTCTGTCCTGCGTCAGTTTATCCCATCTAGTAGAAGAGTTGCGACATTGAGGGGTCAGAAAACAGCCTGGTCACGTGGTCCATGTACTCGCGCGAGCCCATAGCCCCCAATGCATTCAGTAACTTCCGGCTGTCACTATTAATTGTCACTATCCAACAGAAGTCTATGTAGATGAGCCGCCATTAGACTGGCCCCATGAAGTGAACGGAGTTGGCGCAACTCTTCTACTAGATGGCTCTGTGCACTCTGTCCTGCGTCAGTTTATCCCGTCCCCTGCGAGAAAGGTGTCATTCACGTAGCGCGTTTGCGTTGCTTTCCTTGCGGAGCTACCTGGGCGTAACATTGTTACACCTACGCAACTGACGTACGTTACGCGAGGGAACTATAGTATAGCAGCCTACCTCTCGCAGGTGAGCTGAATTTGCTGAAAATGCAGCGTAGGTGCTGTTGTTGATAAACGCAGGTGTGGGCCGGTTTACACTTCATTTTACTCTTCACACACGGGGCTTGTGAATAATAATGGACACCAACAGAACGGCCCTGTGTGACAGTCTTGTAATATGGGTGAGTATCGACGGTGTGTCTGTCTTATCTCATTGCAAGTCGTGTGTATGTGATTAGGCTACAGTACGGATTCACCTGATCGTATTATGTCAGCAAACACTCCATGGAACTGATCCCACCAATGAGGAAATATGAGGACTGGACTGTTATATGATTCGCTTTACCCTTTTCGACCCCTTGTTGTGTTTGCATTAATCATGCATTAGAATTGCGCAACGTTACACATTGTGTATATATAGGCTGTAGTATAGATCTATACCCTATTGTACGGCCATGTTATCATTGCAATGAACGTATTTGGGGTAAATATTTACCAATAACGACGCATAAACGTGAAACAAGGACAGATTCCTTAATTCAGTTGATCCTCATCCGATTTAGAGCTAATCTAATTAACTCCCCGGCCAACAGGGAGATATTTGTGGAATGTTGCTACATTGGATCTTATTATGAAGTGTGAGTTGTGTTGGTTTCACTCATGAGTAATCGTCACTCAAATCATTATCAAATCAAACCTTTAATGTTTAACGTATAGCCAGTAGACTCCACATTCCACAACATCTATGATGGGCTTTATATAGCAGCAGGTTTCCGTGCTGTTGTGTGCATTTGACAACACACCACTCGAAGGTGTTCTTGTTCGTTTATATATGAAGGTGACGTATATTTGAACTTTAACCACGTGGTTGGAGAGTTGAGAGGGAAACAGTATTTAGTAACCAGACTTTCAGACATCTCTCTCTCTCTCGAACAGAAGAACTGCTAGTTGAATTATTTAGAACTTTGCTTATTAGTAGCATCACATTCATGGCACACTTCTGGTGACTGGCCAATGCACCCACCCACCCTACTACTATATCCATCTATCCATCCAAATATGCATCATTGTGCCTGGTTCATCCATCCATCTTTTCATTTCACCTATACCTTCACCTACACTCCTACAGCATCTCTCCATGCTGTAGGTGAATATGCATATACAGCACCCCCCCCCCCCCCAAGGGTTTGTTGTTATGGAGAAAACTCCCCAGGGATGTACTGCTTTGTTGTGACCATCTTTCTGCCTGTATAGGCTAATTGACCTGTCATTCCCCTATATTACTTGTATGCCCTGGTCTTTGGATGGATGTTCATACAGTAGAGGCCCAGGGCATTTTACACTAGCCTGTAATTATTGTTA
Source organism: Benthosema pterotum (assembly GCA_039105355.1). Lineage (NCBI taxonomy): Eukaryota > Metazoa > Chordata > Actinopteri > Myctophiformes > Myctophidae > Benthosema > Benthosema pterotum. The sequence goes on from CM076979.1 coordinate 44,267,825, forward strand.
AATTGCTTTATTCTACCCGGCAGTTCAGCACCCATAATTGGACAGTACCACAATTTTAATGTCTGAATATGTTATGTGTTAACATTTGTTCGTGCTTAATTGAATGGAAAACAGAGTGGCTCCTTGCTATAGCAGCATATTCGTGTAACTCCTTGCAGAGCCATGGTCTTACAAGCTTGTAGATCTGCAATTTTTTGTTGTCTGAAAATAAAAATGCATTAATCCAACACGACACTATGATAGTGTTGTCAAAACAAGTCTATGACTTTTTTAAAAAATCTACAACACAATTTATAACTACCACGATGAGGTTGGTCCTTGGCCTGTAGCTTGTTGAAGACTCCATCTCTCTGTGATCTCCATCCTAATCAACCCTCTGTCCATCCTTCAGCTCCAGACATTCAACACTCTGGCACCCTGCACAGCAGCAGAGGAACTGACCACTGGGGCAGCAATGTCAGAGGCACTGCATCAGATGTGAGAGAATACACACACACACACACACACACACACACACACCTTCTCTCTCACTCCATTAATCATTATGTCTACTATACTCTGCAGGTGCATTATGAATTTCTTTTACTCTGATCTTACCTTCTTCTATGGATCAAACGTAGTTGTTATTTAGTCACAACCTGTCTTTCCTTGGGCACATAACATATTTATCAAGCACACAGAAAAAACTGAACCACAATCACTTCAAGAAAAACACACATGCTGCAAATAGACTGGCTAGCTTGTCTGACTGTAGTAAATGGCGAAGTACAGTGTTATTTATTTCCCTGCCTGGCAGCAATGATGTCCTGTACGGTATACACTGCAGCATGGCATTTTAGATTTTAGTCCAGTCAGTGAAATGCGGGGTCAACTGTCTTGGCAGGTGGACCATTTGATGAGTTACAGTATGTATCTCTGCCAACACATAAAGTCACCCTTACTCTCAACACAGTGTTACGCTTCCTAATGACATACATGCGCACATGAGCTCATTTAACTTAAATACACTATATTATCAGATTCAACAGTGATGAATGACTTTTTGTGTGTGTGTTGCAGTGACCCCGCATTTTTTACTGACACATGGCTGAGCCGTATCAAACCGGATCCAGGGGACAATTGGAGACTGAAGGTACAGAACAGTGCTGTCTCATCATATACTGTACTAGCCCATATGTCATCACTTGTTACCTTGCCATGCATCCTTTTTTGCTACTACAGTTCAAAGTGACTAATGGTATTCTGTAGATGGAGAGGTGACATGGGTCATCGGGTGCATTCGTAGTCGTACACACACTTGTTGAACCACAAGGAAGGGCAAAGAATCTATACCAGACCGATGAGTATTTACAATCTGTTGTGATACTCAAGTAACATGGGCAATAAAATTTCATGCATGTACTGTATATGATTAATTAACAGTCAACAAGCATGAGAACACAAGGACACTAATCGAATGAAAACCGTTTTTTCTGCCGCACAATGGTGATCATTATTCAGTATATTCTCAAGGAAACAAGGAAACTGCTCCATTCACACAATTGTGTTTACTATTGTTTACTGACTACACCAACTGCAGTATCATACAGCATCTCTAGTCAAATGTACTGAGCTTGTAATTTCTTGTAAAACTTTTATCTCCTCAGATGAGCAACTTGAAGAAGATCCTGCAGATGATTTTAGATTATTATAACGAGGTAACTATTTAGCTGTCCGTCCCAGGCTAGCTGTGTCTGTCCATCCTAGCCGCTATTACTCACTATTACACTTACTATTACACTTCAGTATGAGAATCTTGTATTATGAAGTAGGACATTCATTTACAAAAAAAAGATTACTGCCTGTGAGCAACGATTTTTATCATGATTTATGATGACTTAATGAATGAATCTGTTTTCCACAAGATGCTTGCCCAGCCGACCTCAGACTTCCGCCTGCCAGACCTGGCCAAGGTGGCTGAACACTCGGACCCAGAGGAGCTGGGCAGGCTTCTACAGCTCATACTGGGCTGTGCTGTGAGATGTGAACACAAACAAGGTTGGTTTGACTGAATACTTGTATTAGTAGCTAGGCAACGGGCAGGAAATGCATAATTCCATAATAACGGCAAACTACCTTTTTATTTTTTTAAAGAAGAAAACCTACAGTAGGAACATAGGATGCCGATGTAATTAATGCCATTTCATACCATTACTTCATCTTTTTTTAGTAGTTAATTGAGTAGCCAATCATTTTTGAGCCCTTTTTAATTCCTTGCCACAGCACACATTTCTGTGTTGTCACTGGTGTGTTTGCTACTGATCTGCCAGGGCACTGCACCAGCTCTGTTAGCATTTTTACAGGATAAGACCACTTTGTTGAGCTTTTTTGCGTAGTTACCGTGCCTTGATGTAATTCCAAATGTGGACAATAAGTTCCAGTGATTGATTGAAAATTGATAATTCAAAAATATTCCCCTCTTTGACTTACATTGTACACTAAAACGGCACTCAAAGTCACTCTTTTAGAACATAAACAAAGTAGCACAAAGTTGAGAAAGTCAGACACTATAGAGCAACACCATAACACATGTATTTTTATGTTTTTATAAAAAATGTTAACTTCCTGTTGATAGCATTTTTATGAAAGAATAAAACTACATGAGTTTGATGCTCTCTATTGAGAAGCTTTTTATTGTACAATGTAAGTCAATGAGGGGTATATGTTGAATCATCAATTTCTAATCATTGGAACATTAAACAAAATCTTGTCCATATTTGGAATTGCATCATGGCAAGTTAACTGCACACTAAACACTCAACAAAAGTCTACCCTTGAAGCAACTGTAACCCAGAAACCTATAGCTTTATACTGTACATCACACAACAGATAGACATGCACAGTTACCATGCTTGAAGCATGTATACAGAGTATATTCACACATCTGTACTGAATTGAATAAAGGAGAGACGTGGCCATCACAATCCCAGGCAGGCTTCTTGAATTTCTCAGTCCAACAATGCCTCATTATTGCCTTGCCAAGCCAGTGACAAAGACAGACCCAGATTGGCTGCCTGTCCTCGCTGGACACTATGGAGGACAGTGTCACATGTTTAGTCATTAGCAGAGCCTGCTGACCAGTGCCACATTTTTTTGGTCCACTCCCCTTATGTTTTTCCGTTTCACTTCATTTTGGTCATAGAGTGTACATTGAATCTATTCTATTTGACCATATATATTTTTTTTTCTTAGACTAAAAGCACAAACTGTTAATCCGTTTGAAAAACCTATTATTGATTAAATCGTGTCAGAACTGTTATATGGGTCTGCAGACGTTTTCTGCTCGGAAGTGACGTCACTTCCTGCTTACCTTAACTTCCTGCTTGTCCCAGCATATTTTTTCCGGCTATGGCAACCTGACGGGAAAATCGCGAAAAAGTAGGCAGGACCTAAAAGGTCTGCTGGCGTCTTCCAGATGCTTTCATTTCCCCTATCACTAATGTATACATGTTCTGAGACCCTTTACAGACCTTGCTTGTGTTTTTAGCAAGCTGTGACGTCACATCATGCATTTTTGAATGGTTGTCAATGACACTTCCGGCGTGTTCCAGTCTGCATTTTCGGCAGTCACAGGCTTTTCCTGCAAGTAGGCCACTGCCAAAAATGCAGACCGGAACAAGCCGGAAGTGTCATTGACACCCATTCAAAAAAGCAGACTGACATGAATCTGTTGAGCGATTACATGGCATTTGATGGCAGAGGATGGACATGACGAATAATAACTTAATTGTTAATCCATTTAGACCTGAATCTTGTTCTAAAAATGCCTAAATCCTGATTTTTTTTTTTTTTTTTTTTTTTTTTTTACATTTTTTTTTTACATTATAGCTAAAGTCTATAAAGTAGCCATACATAAAGTGTTTGACTGTCTGAACCTCTCTTTGACCCTAGAATACATCCAGATCATTATGACACTGGAGGAGTCAGTGCAGCATGTTGTCATGGCAGCCATTCAAGAGGTCAGTAAAGCTTTGAAGTGGAAACGTCTGTGTGTGTCCTCCAAACACTAGGTCGCACGCCCATGAGTAAATATGTATTTGTCTTATTATGATTCTTGATTCTTTTTTCTTTCAACAAAATGAACACTTTTTTTTCCAAATGCTTTAAAATTTTCAATTTCTTTCATGAAATAGTCGATGTAAAACTTGCAGTGTGTGTGTGTGTGTATATATATATATATATATATATATATATATATATTAAGGCTGTTGAAAATAGTTAATTAATGGGATTAAATTAATTTTGTTGATTAATCTGATTAAAATTTTTAACGCAATTAACTCATATACACACTGACTCAACTCACTGAGCATTTTCTCATTGAAAGAAATGGGTAGAGCACGGTTTTACGGAGACATATAACCTGTAACCAGAGCCATAGAGTATAGCTGGAGGATCTACAAGCATTGAGGGCCCGTAGATCACCTATTTTGATAAATATTTTAAAGATAAATGGTTTTTTTTTTTTTTCACAGATTCTGTTTCTTTTTTAAACGTTGGAATCCTGTACAGGAAAACATGCATATTTTGGACATAGTTCGAATGGTGATTAATCATGATTAAATTAATTTTAAAGCTGTGATTAATTTGATTAAAATTTTTAATCATTCAACAGCCCTAATATATATATATATATATATATATATATATATATATATGCACACACTGTACAAGCTGGGCACAGTGGCACAGTTAGTGCTGTTGCCTCACACCTAGAAGATCCTGGGTTCGATTCCCGCTTGGAACGCCACTGTGGGGCTAAACTAAAAACGGGGAGTAATCCTGGGCTGATGGAGGGGACTGGAACTGTTTGGAATAATGTGGTCCTTCCGCACACTACATCAGGTGAAAAGGAGGACTCCTCATGCATGAGGCAAGTCTGCTTTCTCCTCATGTTGGCAGCGGGTGTGTAGAGCCCAGGATAACATTAGGAATTTGGCACTGGGTGAAAAGCAAATGGAGGGAGTTTAGTTTAATATAGTTTCATGTGTCCATGTTGTTAATCCAGTGCCATTGTTTCCTCCTCAGCTCATGAGTAACGAGAACATGGCCCCCTTTGGGGCGGAGCCGTCTGGGGACGTGGAGATGCAGGTTGGTGTTATTAAAGCTCAATATGTGAAAAACGGGCGTTCTGACTGCTGATTGGCTGGCTCCTATTTTTATGCCTTTGTCTAAACGACCGGCAGATTTCTGATTCGCTGCCTAATCTGCCACACATTTATGCAGGTTAACACATTTCAGCATAACAGCACAGCGTGTTGCTGATTTCCTCATGTGCCAGAGAATTGTATACAGAAAGCATTTCATTGGAATTTATTTCAAATCTTGTTTATATTTGGGCAGGCTATTGACGTCTCTGAAGAATGTGCACTTGACACTTGATGTTTTTTTTTTTTTTTTTTTTTTTTTTTTTTTTTTTTTAAATGTCTGTATCCAAATCCCACTTGAATACCTGGACATTGCAAAGAAGAAGAAATCTGCCTTTTTAGCATATTTTCTCATCTGGACAGTATTTCCTTCCATGAGGGATTACTGGTCTGAGGGATACCAGTAGCGCTCCTGTAACTTATGTCTCCACAATGAGTGTGAGCTGAATGACTGAACTCTTTGTAATGAATACACTGTGCATGGTCCTTGTTCTGGTTGTAATTCAATTCCTTAAATCCTTTTCATTGCAGAGTGCTGTAAATCAGTGCAATGGCCGGTTCATTCATGGTTTGCTAGATTACTAGAGGGCATCCTTTACACATAACATTTTGTCAACAAGCCCTCTTTGTTTTGGTCAGGGTTATTCTCAACATGTGGGTCATGACCAGGACTGGGTGTATTTTCATGTTTTTTGGGGCAAGGTCACTTAACCTTTGGAGTTATCAATTTGTTTTAGATAAGACAAATGCCAGCACAGCAAGGAGAACAACTAAATACTAAACCGATTATTTTAATTCCATGGAAATGGTTAATTACATTTAAATCTCAGATGATTTCATTTTTGACATTTAGTTTAGAAATTTCTATATCTTGATATTTACTAATTACCAGTTATGCATTGTATTGATGATACATGAAAACTTTTCAACATGGAAATGATTATGGCAATTAGCCAAACGTTAATTGAGATTCCCTCATTACAATTCTGTAATAATTGTGACAGGCCTAGCAGTGACCATGTCCTTTGTTGCTTCATCTTGGGTCATGGCCTCATAGAGGGGGGTCTCGAGTAAGATGACCTTTGAACCCACTGCTCTGTTGGTAATGTGGGATCACGTTTTGCCCTCTTTCTACAGCTGAAAAAGGCGCTGGAGGATCTTGCAGAGGTTATATCAGAAAAGGAGATGCTGACACAGCGATGTCATGAGCTGGATGTTCAGGTGAATACAGAAATGACTGTGTATGGTGAGCAATAAGAGTAACAAATCAAACATCATCATTCATTATAGGTTCATAATAATCTAAAAGGTATAGTAAATGATTTCACTTCAAATATTATTATTTTTTCTTTTTTTGGCTAATCATCACTACTATAGAGTGTGGTGACCATATATGGAGTTCTTTCTGTCCCCTAGTGAGCCCTTGTGTCAATAAACACTCGTTTCAGTTTGGTTTCAGTTTGATGCTATAAAACTACTGTACCATGCAAAAAACGTTTTGCCAAAACTATCTTGGAGCGAAACCAAAAGACTTCTTGCAAGTGCCTAATTCTGAATACAGTAGTGGTAGGTGTTGAACTTGTCCCTATGTGATCCTCACTGACTCATACACTCTCTCTTTCTCTGGTACCGTACAGTATAAACCGGGGCTGTGTAATACACTGATGCTGAGTCCATTGTTTGAAGTTGGTGTGGCAGAAGAGCTGTCATTTTACAGATCAGACTAAGCTCTGAGTACTCCACTCTGCCCTGCGCAGTGAGAGTGCCATGAGTGTTAGTTCCCCTCTCTCTGTTCTCATAACTCTGTGCACTGCAGTGGAGGTAAATACGCAGGCACGTTCTGATGCTATATCTTGCCCTGGACTCTCGACAGATTAATGTGTTTTGTCTCCGGTCTCTTGCGCCCCTGCGGTAGCGGTGAGGTAAGTTCAACATGGCCGACCATCGAGCCAAACTACTTAACTCGGTGCCGGCTTGTGGCCACTAGTCCAACGCACTGACTCTCGACTAACCCACCTAACCGAAGGCTCTATCCTATTGGGATCTTGTGCAAACATAACTACATAACATAACTCTCCGTATGTAATTAAAATGACATGCTCTTCTAATATGTACCTGTACTGGATTTGTGGTTATCTAATGGTGACTAAATTGGTGGGTTTTTCTTTTTTTTTTTTTTTTTGCTCCCGTGGCACTGTATGGTTCACATTTAAAGGAGACTAGCAGCAAGCAGGACACTCCTTTAAAAAAAAAAAAATCTGGAGCTTTACAATTTTAATGACTGCTTCTATTTTATGCACATACATTCGTTCGTTTGTATTAAAAATTTCCAGACGATGGACAAGTTTTTCTTACAAGTGCCGATGTAGGGAACTGTGGGCGAGAGGTTGAGCTAACCAGCCATGTGTATTAATGAGTTTGCTTAAAACGCTTGTGTTCGGCTTCCAGGCTGGAACTAACTACATTGTTCTTTTAACAGTCCATGGAGAGGAGTCTATTGATGTCTGAGGTCTTTCAGTGCTGACCTGCTGCACTTGTGTTGTGTTGCTTTGCATGAAATAATCTGCCAAGAAAGGAGAAGGGGAACTTGTTAACAATACATCCTCGTTGACGGGATACAATGACAAAATGTTTTACCCTATAGTGGTTCTCAATCTGTGGGTTGACCTCACATGACTTTGGGACAGTCCCCAGTTGACATTTAAGTCAATGAGCAGCATATTTTGACTTGCATACAGTGGCTTGCGAAAGTATTGGACTCCCTTCAACTTTGTGACCTTGTCACATTTCAGGCTTCAAACATAAAGATATTAAACTGTATATTTTTGCTAAGAATCAACAACAATTGGGACAAACTTTTTTTAACAAATAAAAAACTGAGGCATGAAAATGTATTCAGCCCCTTTACTTATCCAGGTGTTAGAATGGCCAAGTCAAAGTCCAGACCTCAGTTCAGTCGAGAATCTGTAGGAAGAACTGAAAACTGCTGTTCACAAACGCTCTCCATCCAACGTCACTGAGCTCTGCAAGGAGGAATGGGCGAAAATATCAGTCTATGTGCAAAACTGATAAAGACATACCCCAAGCGACTTACAGCTGTAATCGCAGCAAAAGGTGGTGCTACAAAGTATTATGGGAAGATGGCTGAAATATCCATTACATTTTGTTCCACTTCATGATTGAGTCCCACTTGTTGATTCTTCACAAAAATAGTTTTATATCTTTATGTTTGAAGCCTGAAATGTAACAAAAGGTCACAAAGTTCAAGGGGGCCAAATACTTTCGCAAGCCACTGTATGTATGTTATGGGGGTCACGACCTGGGGAAAAAGGTTGAGAACCAGTTTTCAGTCCAAAAAAAGTGTCTTGCTTGTCAAAAAGAAAATGTCTCGACCATTTCCTGGCAGGTCACTAACCTCATAGATGAACGGAACAGCCTGCTGGCGGAGAACGACGTCCTGACGGAGCGCACCAATCAGCTGGACTCGTTGGACGACCCCAGCACCCCCTCTGGAAGGAAGCACAGCCATCTGCAGATACAGCTGGAGACCATGCAAGAGGAGAACTTCAAGTAGGTTCCACTGACCGGACCGCCGAAACATTTCTTAAAGGGGAATTCCACCCATATTCAAAATTTTAGTATGATATTAATGCAGTATTGGGGGCTTTACAGATGGGGAGTGACAACTCGCGCCTTCATTTTCAACGTCACCTTCGTTTTGTGCTCTGAGAACTTGTGCTCGTTTTGTGCTCACACCTGCAATGTATTCAGGGCTTAAAGTGCTCCGTTTTGAAACGGAAATCAGTCTTTGCACCACGTGGTCAAACGGAATTCCGTTTAATAACGTCCGTTCGTCATTTGCCGGTTAAAAAAAAAAAAAACAAGAGCAGCCATCATTAACGCTTCTAGGAAGTAAACGGAGATGTCGTAACTTTCCGGGAGCCTGGCTCCGCTGCTGACCCAGCTCAGCTGTCTGTCTCGTCTGTTTTATGTTTAATGTCGGTTTACGTGATTACACCCGCTTTCCTTTTGTGGCAATATGAAGTTTAATGGTTGTGTGCCTTTCACAATTGAAGAATGTAGAAAACATTCTACAAAATTTGCATGTTCGCTCCTAATGGTACCAACATCAATAGCCCTACAGCTTGGAATTGTGGACAAATTCTTTCATTTAGCTCTGGAAGTCTAAATAAATGTCAAATGGTAGTCTGTGGCTCAAATGCACACTAGAGCACTGTACACTGAATCTTTGAAGCCTGATTTGTAATAATAATAATATACTGTATATGTCCAATATGGTGTGTGTGTGTGTATCCATGCTTCTCTGTGTCTCTTAGGCTGGAAGCTGCTAAGGATGACTATCGTATTCATTGTGAGCAGTTGGAGAAGCAGTTGGTTGAGCTTCAGCAACGCAACAACGATCTCACCATCCTGGCAGAGGAATCCAGAGCACTCAAAGACGAGTTGGACATCCTCAGGTGTGTTTGTCCAAGGTCTCCTCTGCATACTCGTGATTGCACATGTTATCATACATTTTGGTGGGAGGAGGTGAACTGTGTGAGCATAATGGCAAAACTATAATGTTTCTGTGTGCATGTGAAGGAGTCGTTCACATACTCCATAATGGAGCTGACAAAACTATGATGAAAAATGTTTGTTGCCTTCTGGTCCCCCCCCCCTCCCAACCACACACACACATTAGCACCGCCTTCCCTGCGCCCAAATGATGATTTCATTAACAGCAAAGTTCTGGACCGTCTGCAGGGCAAAGCAAGTGTCTGTCTGCAGGGAAACGGCTGCAGTGTCAAAGTAGAAGCAACATAGAGTGGGGGAAAAAAAAAAATATAGCTACAGTATATCTATTTTGATTTATGCCTAAAAAGTTGCCTCTATTACCTTTAAGGAGGTACTAGAGTGAAGAGATGTAAAAAGTCATGTAATTTTGTTTTGGTCGTGCTAGCGAGTGGCTACTTTCAGCAATCCACAAAATGTAATATCAGCCAATTTTATTTATGACTTCAATTGAGATCTGTAAAATTACTTTTGTTGACAAAATCAATTGTAGATTTGGTCGACTAAATCTTGCATCAAGACAAACTTTTCAAAATCAATTGTAGATTTAGTCGACTCAATCTTGCATTAAGACAAAAACCTTTCAATTGACTAAATTATGACTCAGACTAAACCAACATTCTCTGTCCAAATGAACACCGGCAGGAGCTGTTCGGACCGAGCGCTGAAACTGGAGACGTCTGTGGAAACGTACAGACGAAAGCTGGAGGATCTGGGCGACCTGAGGAGGCAGGTGAAGCTCCTGGAGGAGAGGAACACGAAATACATGCACAACACCTTCGGCTTGGAGGAGGAGCTGCGCAAGGCCAACGCTGCACGCACGCAGCTGGAGACCTACAAGAAACAGGTAGACTGTACACACACACACACACACACACACACACACACACACACACACACACACACACACACACACACACACACACACACACACACACACACACACACTTTGTGTCCTGTCTAGATTTCTAGTTTCTGAATAACATAATATTCAACGATTTGCACCACGTTTTCACGACTTTTCAAAAATAGCAGAGATGCAAGCGCATAGTGCGCCACTCGGTGGCACGCTATGAGCTTGTAGATCTGCTATTTTTCAATAGTTAAAACATAGTGTACTGAACGCGTTTTGGTGTTCTAAGCATTAAGGGTTAAAGCCTTTATTTGTGTTCACCTATAACAGTTTCAGCGCTATAATTAATTCCGTTGGTTTTCTGACTGTCCCTGAGACCTGTTAACTAACTATGCCACTAAAGGTAATGTCATAATGAAGGTAAACAACGTCATGTTAGTGAATGCCTTTGTGTTCTCCCACCCTAGTGCAGCCTAGGGCAACTATGGCAATGAAAGAAAAGTGATCCAATTACCCAGTCTATGATGTGGGGAGTGGGTGTGTGTTTCTGTGCTGCTACCCTGCTACTCACGACATCGCTCCCATTCGTGACTTTAGCAGTAAATGTTTAAGTTTTGGGATTCTGTTCTTTTTTTTTTTTTTGCTGATTGTGATTTTATAAATCATGTTATGCATGCTCTCAGATCCAGGAGACTCACAAGAAGTTGTCTGAGGAGACCCGGCGGGCGGACAACCTGGCCTTCGAGATGAAGAAGTTTGAGGAGAAACACGAAGCCATGATGAAGGAGAAAGAGGTGAGACCAGATTTTAAAATGCCAATGGCAGGGGGGTATTTTATCATTAACCATGGAATGACTCTTTGCTGCAGGCAGCAGATATAGAAACATTGACCGTATCTCTCCCTCCCCCTCCTTCCCTGGTCGTACCATCAATAGAGGATCATCATTGAGCGAGACTCCCTGAAGGAGACCAACGAGGAGCTGAGATGCACACAAGCCCAGCAGGCCCAGCTCAAACAAGCTGGTACCTCCATCATTCAACTGTATTTGGTGGCACATAGCACATGTGTATGCCACACTTTGCGGAAACCAAATGTTCCCCCGTGGCCGTGAGGAAGTGCAAAAGCTGTGTTCAAAACTAGCATTGTTCTAATTTGGCCAGGTCATTCGTAGAGCTGTCTAGAATGGGTATAGTCTCCATGTACAGATTATTGATCTTTTGATATTGGACCAGTTTAGATTGATCGGTTCCTGATTTATCTATGATCCTACTATTTCTATGCAAGTACTACCTAAGCTTTTTCTTGTTTACTGTAAATTGCTTTGGATTAAGAACCCAAATGCCTCCTAAAGGGATTAGTAGCTCTACTAAACATGTATCTTTGTTTTTGTTTTTTGTTTTTTCTCTCTCCTAGGCATGCTTCCCTCTGGCAGTCCCAGCCATGATACGTTGGCAGCTGAGCTCCTCCCCACTGAGTTCAAGTAATGGATGCTTCATGTTACACCACACTAGGGCTGCAATGATTGATCTATCAATTGTAATTGAATTGATTGAATTGTCAACTAATTTAGTAATCGAATAATCGGATTGGCAACTGATCATTGGAGTTATCATGGGTGTTTCCCATGCGCTTAACCATAGGTGAAACCCCAAAATATTTATATAAAGTGTGTGCACTCCTTTCATCATACATAATATTTCAGCCAATCAATTTCTGTCCCCACTTTTTAAGCCCTCAGCTAATTAAATAATTGCTTTGGGAAGATATTCAACAAGATATTATGTTGTTTGAAAATGAGAGACGCCAGTATAGAGCCCTGAGGGATTACTCATTGCAACATTCATTCATTACTCATTGCACAACTATTACACAGACCAGCTTGAAATAATGTCACACAGAGTCTACTACAGCTCCTGTGCCATATAGACATTGCTGTGCATGAATACAAATGGCAAAACCAAGGAGTGATGTATGGCGTGTGCTGTGCTTACACAGTCTTAACAGTCCAATGTTATAATCCAGTATTGGCATGTGGCTCAGCTGTTGGATAGAGCAACTGCACCGGGGGAAACTGTTTGTTCTTAAGGTTCCCAAAGGGTAGAGCTTCAAAGAGATTATGGCCAGGGAGAGGGGTCGGAACCCAGCAGGTAAGATCGATTTCTATCTTACCTGCTTGCTCCCTGCCTGCCCCTGAATATCTACAGTTCATGATCTACTTTTTTGCAGCCGTTTGTCTCGGCTGACCAGGTCATGCAATGCAAACATGGTGATAGCTTGGCAAAACCAGACGGTTTAGCCTGATTTCTACTTGGTTTTACAACAATGTTGCATGGTACTGTGGCCCTACTTTTCTTCATGCTACTGTGAAGAGAGTGCTTTCACAATGTTATACAGAGGCGCGGATTGATGGGCCAGTCAAAATTGCACAATGGGCTGGAAGTGGCGCACTTTGTGTCAGAAGATGGCACTGTTGTCGACAAGAGTCATGGCCTGTTTTTAGAGGGATAGAGGTGAATCTGCTTTTAAAAGGGACTTGAGCTTGAAATGCAGTCAGTGGAGAAGAAGCCATTATTCTCTTTATTTTCTTCAAACCATTTATATAAGAGTAGCCTAATGTGTTTGAGTAGTTGTACTTGTAGATGCTGAAATGCTGTTATCTATGCGTTTTTAACCCCTCAAAACCCCCCAAAATTTCCAGCCGCCCGCGAGGCCCTCCTGGTAACATTTGAGCACCTGTCCTTCAAAATCTCTGTGCATGCCACTGTTGGGGACAATTGGCCTGACATGTGATTATTTACTCACCTGCTGGGGCAGTGATGGTATGTCCGTTGCCAGAACCTGACATTCAACTCTTGTGCAAAATGTTTTTTGTTTTGTTTTTGTTTTTGTTTTTCAACCCCAGGGAGAAATTCATCAGGCTGCAGCATGAGAACAAGATGCTGAGGTTGCAGCAGGAGGACTGTGTGAAAGTCAGTGAGCTGCAGGCCCAGCTTGAAGAGGCACACAGGACGCGCAGTGAACTGGACACAGATAACAGGTTAACAGCCTTACATGTTACAGGCTGATACAAACATGAAATGCCATTGACAATGAATGGAGAATTTACCTCATGTGGTCGGCTATTTTGGCCCTACACAAAGATTAAAAATTGTGTGTGAGAAATGATTTATTTGCTCTAGTGTTCTCCGAACACTAAAAACATTGATTTAATAGACAAATTGATAAATTAAATGCCCCCCCCCCAATTGGGGGGGGGGGGGGGGGGGCAGGCGAAATGTATATAATATATTGTATATACTGATATTATTGATGCAATTGATTATTGGTGATATAATATACAGTAACTGAAAATATACCAATAATATCAGTTGCAACAGGCACGAAACATATACAGATGTCTGACTATTTCTGTCTGAAATGGTGTTGGTTTAGCAGTGCGAAAATTGTAGTTATTGTGTAGTGTTTCAAATAATTTGAAATGTAAGCACTTTAATTTGAAATATCTTTGAAATTTGGGTTGTTTTGCATGTCGTATTTGGTGGGGCAGTCAGGGCATTTAAGGGGTCATTGCCTGCCCACGCCTATGTAAATCCAGCCCTGTTTGAGAATCCATATTAATTCTAGGTGTCCTTCCTTGCAGGCTGAGCAGAGAGCGGATGACTGCTCTGCAGCAGCAGGTGGAAGACCTCCAGAAGGCTTTACAGAGTCAGGCGGCCAAACCTGACGATGTGAGTTCAATGAAAGGCTCATTAGTTGTTAAAGCAACATGGAAAAAGTAGATTGACACATATGTGATTAAGTCGGACATTAGATTTTAAAGGGATTTTTCGCTGTTGGTGAAACGTCTTAAAACGCCATTTTAACCAAGATATATTAAAAAAATACGTATATCAAAAACGTTCGTCTTTTTTATGGTTTCTGATATCGTCCTCCCTAATATGTGAGGGGCCGGGCTTTTTCATTTACTATTCATTTATTTTAAAAATATTATTACCGGTATTTAGTCCTCTAAATAATGAATCTGTCTTAGATGTTCACATGACCCTGAGTAGACGATAAAATGTCCAACATGTTTGTTGAAAGTGAAATATCCCTTTAACGTACACATAGACCAAATAATATGTTCTTTACATTTTGTTAGATTTACTGTAGCCACATCACTCTGAAGGACACTAAAGGGTGTCCCCAACATACTTGCTGTATATATACTACTGCCTCGCTTTTGGGCAAATGGACCAAGTATTACCTTTTGTTTTTCAGTCTAACTTGAAGAGGAAACTCGACGCTCACATGTAAGTATAAATATACAGTAGTATCGTAGGAATCTACAGTAATGGTGCTGTTGAGAAATAGTATGAATGTAAAAGTAAAAAAAAAATAAAAGTTTTCCCTCTAGAGGTTGCTAGAGAGCTTGTGGTTTGTGGTTTCTCCAGGGTTCAGCTGAATGAGGCTCAGGATGAGATCATGAAGAAGAAAGAGCTTCTGGAGGACCTTCAGCCGGACAACACACAGACATGTGAGTAAACATAAAGCTCACACTAGCTCCTAGTGGAGGAGTCAGTGCTAGTGTGTGCTGCAGATGTGGGAGACTAATTCTTAAGTCACACATTAGGACATGGGAACATTTGCAGTCTTGTATTAAAGATTGTATTAAATCATTGTACTTGAATCAGGCCCGGATGTAGCCTTTACCAATGGGGTAAAGGTTTTCTTTAGCCCCCCCATATCCATGCCTAGACCCGCCCTGTTATGAATTAATGTAAACTCTATGACACCCGTTTCTCTCACAGCCCTGAGAGTGGATGAGCTGATGGCTGCTCTGAAGAAGAAGGATGATGACATGAGGGCTATGGAAGAGAGGTACAAAATGTACCTGGAGAAAGCTCGCAATGTGAGTCAACGTCTACATTAGGCTTTCCTGGCCTTGTGATCTTTTTTGCATTGCCTAGTTTGGGCAAAAGAACATGTTTTTCTCTGTTTAGTTTTCCTATCAGTCAGATGGATTATTTTAACGTTGGTATCTCCCTCCTCTAGGTGATCAGGGCCTTGGATCCCAAGTTGAATCCAGCCACGGCTGAGATTCTTACCCTGAAGAGTCAGCTGGCAGACAGGGAAAAGCGGATCACCAGTCTAGAGGTAATTCCGTTTAATTCTGAACTTTTACAAAAGGAAAAAGTGTACGTTATGTACTAGTTTTTTGTGTTAGCCGATAACGATACCAGAGAAGAAAATATATATAACATCGTCACCTTCTTAAAATAATCGCCTAAGTCATTTTTTCCAGGTTTTTCAGGAAACACACAAAACTCCCCCAAAATTTTTTTGGGGGTGTTTTTTGTGTTTCCTGAAATTATTTTAAGAATAATTTCAGGAAACGATTATTTTAAGAAGGTGACGAAACATACAAAAGAAAAAATACCAATATGAAGTCACCAACTGGGAATGACATGATCCCCTCTCAAATGTGCACTTGGGAAACTCCAAAGCAAACTCCACATGACCCAACATTTTACTTAACTGCCATGGTGTCAACCCCTTACCCCTGTGTCTGATCACTGGTTAGGCATATTTGCCAATATGTGACCCGATAATGACAAATAAGGGCCAATACTGATACTTTTCCGATACCCATACAATATTTGCCGATACCAATGTGATAAAAAAAAGGGACAAAAAGAGCTGTTCTGATACTTTTGTATCGGGACATTACTAGTACTCATGGGTCAAACTTTTGTAGACAAGTTTTTTCTTATTCTAAATGCATCAAATCTGATTTACAAATGAATTCCATGACCTAGACCATGGCACTCTAGCTGGATCGCGGGTTCGACTCCCAAACCCTACTTCCTTTATTACTTGTCACCTCTCCATCTCTCTCTCTCTCTCTCACTCCCCATTTCCTGTCGGCCTACTGTCTGCATTTTATTTATTTTTTTATTGAGAGACAAACTCCCAAACATCCATTCCCACTCATATTTCTATATTGGTCAGCACGAATGGTGATTGTACAAATTCTAGCTGAATGACTTTGCATCTGCATGTTTTATACGATTTATGGATGTGTACGACTACGGTGGATGTATGGGTTGTCGGACTCACACCTTGTAATGTCCATTATAGAGTTTTAAAGCCAGCTTGTTTCAACCACGATCTCACACTCACAAGTACATAGATTCTTAATTGCGTTCTCTCCTCCGTTCCTTTTAAAGTGCTTGGATCTTTTCCTTCACCCTCCCCCTTTTCCCTGTGCTGGCTAACCGGTGTGTTCCTCTCCTCTCCTCTTAGCGGGAATGTGAACAGGCCAAGCTGAGAGAGTACGAGGAGAAGCTGATCGTGACGGCTTGGAACAACAAGGTAAAGATTTACCCATCAAGGTCTATTCTGAGCTTTAAAAAACACCGTTCACAACACTGCAATAGCTTTTTAAAAATGTTTGTCACAGTTTTACTTTTGAGAGCACACTTGGATTTAGTGTAGTACGAGTACATTTTTGATATGTTACCCTTGGTTTTATGCTGAGAATAGGTGATCTAAAAGCTGCTGTGAGCTTGTAGATCTGCTATTCTCAGAGCCCAACACCAGAGAGCAACCAAACTGGATCTCTTCTCCACTAGTTCCTCGACTTGATATTGAGAATTTCATTTTTTTTAAAAAAAAAGTCTTGTCTCACTCATCAGATTTGTTTTTCGCTTTTGTCGGTGAAAAAAGGTGTGCGACAAACATTCACTCATTCACTTACTGTATCTCCATTAGTCTGCCAAATGAACACTGTTTTTTCAGTAATCAAAGTCCAGTCTAAGAAACAAAAAGGGAAACAACACACCCTTTTCTCCCTCTTTTAGAGTCTGAACTTTCAGAAGCTGGCCATCGAGTCTCGGCTGGGAGGCCGCGCCACCTCCCTGGTGCCCCCCGGCCAGTCGTTCTTGTCGCAGCAGCGACAGGTGACCAACGCCACGCGCCGCCTCTCCATCAACACACCGGCCACCGCCACCAAGTAGACTGCACACACTCCTTCAGCATCTACCACCACCACGTAGACTGCACACACTCCAGCATCTACCACCACCAAGTACACTTCACACTCTCACAGACTTACTAGTACCTAGTAGGGTTGTATCTGACCCATCCGTGACTGTGGAGAGCAAAATGGACCTTTGCTCACCGCGGTCACAGATGGGTGACCTACTATACACCCGAACACAGTCCTCTAGCCCTCCTCCACCCCACAAAAGAACACTCAAGTGACCTTAAGCACTCCTTTTTCCTGGGATGAGCTGACCAATGAGCACTTAACGGTACGGTCTATCAGTACAATACAATAGGTCGGCGGTTTTCAGCACGTTTCAGGCCTCTGTATACCCCATTTTGCTTCGAGAATCAAACATCAACAGTCCAGTTTATGGACTTTAACTTGTTTTGTTTTTTTTTTTTTTGGGTAGTTTGTTTTATAAGGTATAGCCCTGTTGAGTGAATTAAAGGCTTTTTAAATTGCTCTAGAGTGTGTTTGAAGTGCCGATGGCACCCCTTCCCTCAAAGACCAGTTTATATTCACAATGTAAAATGGCTTAAGTGAAAATAGACATTGCTTTCTATTCTTATGACTTCTTTTCCTGTATTCAGATAACCAGCAGTTAAAGTAAAATCCTCTCAAATCGACCAATAACAACTCTTTGAAAGTCTTTGAATGCAGATTGTGGCCCCTAGATGCATCAGAGACTAAAACTATTATTTGTGGGCGTTTTACCCATTGTCGGCTGTTTGAATACCAAATAATTCAAATTTTGGCACATTACTGCTTATATCGGCTTTAACACATGGATCAGTAGGTTCACATGTTTGTCACAAGTTTGTTTTAAATAAAAATAAATATAACTGTAAAATAAATTCTACCATCTTATCATGTACCCCCTGTAGTAACTCCACGTACCCCTAGGTGGTGCACATGTTTTATAGTGGCTACTATCTTGCAATGCTCTGGATGTAAGTTAACTATATAATTAAGATATATCTTTATTGTAGTTTGGCAGAAACCTCATCTCCATATTCAAACTTTGCGTGTGTTTCAAATCAGTGACCTACTTACTATCACGCAGAAGAATTTAAAGGTATCAGATCCACAAGCTACCTGTTGAGCTTGTAGATCAGCTAGTTTTGCTATTTTTGATCTGAAAAGCATACGCTTTGCACATGAGGTTTCCACTTGACGGATGCTATCTCACTATCTGTGGAACCTATCCAAGCCCAGACCACGTTATCTTGATAGTGAGCTAAATAAACAATGCATGTTTCCCGACCCGCAGAATAATCTAGCTATATCAGCAAGCTTAAAGATGAATACTTTTTTATATGGACAGTAATTTGCCTCAATCATATGTCTTGCTATGCTTTGTATACTCGATCAGGAATAACGGATTATGGTACATGCCAGTTACTGAATGCAAATGCGAGTTACATGTAACGGCGGATGTTTTTATGCCATGTTCTACCTCGCACTGTGCATCAAAGTACATGGTACAGTAAATCAGAAGACTCACCTTAGATACCTTTTTTCTTTTCTAGAGATGAAATTGACTGCAAGGAATTATTTGGTGCTGGACACCAAGAGTCTCTTTTCAGCAAAAAACAACAACAGAGCATTAATAATTTCTTTTTATAATGTGAAAATCCTGAAGAGGTCCTACCAAAGCCTTCTATTAGGCACTTGGGTGACTTCACGTCTATTCACTTCATAGGGCCAGTCTAATGGTGGCTCCTCTACATAGACTTCTATGGGCAAATGGAGACAAAGCCCATAACTCTAATAGACGGCTCTGGACCCTACTAGCTGACTAAATCAATCAGGTGCTGCGACAACACACACTTAAAGGATTATTTCAATTTAAAAAGAAGAAAAAAAAACCTTGGGCCATTTTGTGGCCTACTCAGACTCATGTGAACACCCCAGACAGTTTATAAGTTACTCCATTCAGTATTTAGATATTTTTTTCGTCTTACCTGCTCCATCCCCTTCCTGTACATACCCGTTATAACTTAAAACTCCATTTTAACGGGCAGCTAAAATCAACATAAATAAAAAAAAAATACTGAGTGGAGTAACTTAAATCTGTCTGTGGTGTTAACATGAGCCTGAGTAGACGTTAAAATGATATTTCAATTTGGAAGTGAAATATCCCTTTAATTGATTAATCAAAATGAGAACCCGAGAACAGGTGTGTTTAGCTACGATATTAATTTTATACTCTTCTAGACTGTGATTTGGAATATACAGGCAGCATGTGTTCTCTGGATGTCTTTCTGAATGTACCTATATGTAGATTAGTAGTGAGTAATCAGCAGGATGCTTTGAGAATGGAAAACTATAGTTATATTTGCGAACACCAGCTTTTTATCTAAATATCACGATAAGGCTTTTACACGGTACTTGAAAAGACGGTGTAATTTAAAAAATGGCACTTATTTGATATTGGACCTTTTAATGATAGAAATGCTTTGTATTATATGGGAGATTTGACTTTTCATTGTGTAGTTTCACATAATGTATTAATGGTGCTGAATTTAAATCAATTTACTTTAACTCAGGGGTTTTCAACAGGTGGTCCGGGGACCACCAGTGGTCCCTGAGAGGGTTCCAGGTGGTCCCCAGCTAAGTTGGTTAACCAGATGTAACTCTTGAGAACGTAAAAATTTTTACACTCTCAAGAGTTAAAATATTCATCATCTGTATAGCCCAAGTCTACACAACTAGAAGATGAACAAAAGCAAAAGAAATCTTTAGTTTTGGGGTCTGTAGTTTTGGGGTCTGTGGGGCTAAAATGTCCTCAAGTGGTGGTCCTTGGCTCAAATTCTGAATAAATGGTGGTCCTTGGCATCAAAAAGGTTGAAAACCCCTGCTTTAACTGATTAAATATTTATGTTTAGAAAGCAGGATCTGGGTGAGCCTAATCTAACATGCCTGTGGATTATGGTTGTACCAACGTTGCCCTCTTCATGATCCAGTCAAGAGTCTCTTGCAGGTCTTTGGATCAGGTGGATGAATAATACAATATTTTAGTTTTGTATGGGTCCAGCTAATTCCGAATGTCCGAAACCCCACTGTTATATTTATCTATCTTCTGGAGCCGTCAGAGACCCTTCTCAGCTTTCATCTTCTAACATTTTAATGTTGTAAAGTTGACCTGGTGGCCTCATGATCAGCCTGCTAAACAAGCCTACTGCTGTTCATCGACTGTTCAGAAACCCATAATCGTCGCAGTGGACGTATATCACTAAATGTGTAACAGTTTAAACTTTTATTATTTTGTGCTGAAACTGGTTTTCCATCGCCTCGAATAATCACTCATTGTGCAATGTAACTGGTTTATTAGACAACATAATTTATGTAAAAGAGGGAAATGAAGCAAGAGCTTGAAAGATGCAGAGAACTGTGATTAAGTACAGCGCTAATTGTGTATAAATGGATCGAGTGAGAAATTTATTCTACATTTTATGAAAACTGGTATGGCATTTGGGATTTCTTGTGAAAAATAAATAAATGCATTGCTTTTTCAAATGATTGTTAATGATGGTTTCAATTTACCGTACTTCTCTGAGCTGCCACCAGAGCAATGTGTTTTGTTATAACCCTAAAGACCCTGGTGATTTAAAGTTGTTTCAAAAGAAGTGTCAGTGTGTGTGCGTGCCCCCAAGTTGCCCCTCATTTCAAAGTCCATAGACTTGGCTGTAGCTACCAACAGTGGCCAAGGATCAGTGCACAGGGTTGTAATCCTTGGTGGGCACAAGGGGAGGGGAAGTAAGAGAGAGTGTGTGTGTGTGTGCGAGAGAGAGGTCGCATTGCACACACAATATAACCGCTTGTGACAAAAGTTTACAACATTTTGCCCCTCTGAGCAAAAAGTGTGACATGGACAAAGTTGCTGCAAAAAGATATATTTTTGTACTTTCTTCCCAGCTCTGTCATGCAATTTTCACTTGGGAGCTAATTTAAAATGTTCATCCTTGTGGAAACTTAAAGGTCCTATATGTAATTGTCTCCACCGTAAGGTGGTGACTATGTTTCTCCGTCCGTCCGTACCTCCGTAGGCTAACACCCGCAGGGTGACGTAACGGTTGCCTGCAGGGGTGAAACATAGTAACCACCTTACGGTGGTTGGTATGGTGAGTCACCACCACTGACTGTTACGTCACTTGAATAGTCCTGCTGGGACTATTACCGTATGTTATCCAATCAGGAAGTGCCACTACCGCTCATATGGTTGTGATAGATGCTAGATATTTTAAGGAAGTGATCTATAATGGAGATGGGCCCTGCTATGTACTGCACTGTGTATATATGCTGGCAGTGTGTTTATTCCTGTAGTGGTTCATGAGCTTAGGTATGGACAAACGTATACACAGACCCATTTTTGGGCGAGACTGATAATCTATTGGGCAGCTATAAACATGTGAGCCAGCTATATACATCCTGAAGATTTCCAGAGGATTTAAGTGATCTGGACATTGTGCTGTCGGTCAGTGAATGAGCGTGCACTCTCTCTTGCTCTTAGGTTGCTCACAACAATGGCCACTCTGCCCCACTCTATCGACACGTTGGTTAGGGTAGTGGCCAATATGGAATTGAATGCTGGCAAGAACTCATTATCCAACTCATCCAATGAGCTGAAGATAAAGGCTCATTTTGTAACCACAGATTTTGAGGAAGCTCCAAATGGCCTCATCGATGAGCATGAAGTCTTTGACGGAGTTGAACCTCCTCTTGATAGACAAGACAAAACAGAACCCCAGCAGAAGGAATCTGCTCCCGACAGTCTAGACAAAACGGAGCAGTGCCATACTGAGCAGGCAGAGAGCGAGGGAACCAGTCCAGTCCCCTCTGATTGCGTGACCTTGACCGCGTGTTCACCCAGTGTCTTTCCCGAAACCCACAGTCAGTCCTCCCCTGCCCTGATGGCCTCCGCACCACCTCAGAGTGTCCACAGATTCAGTACAGAGGTGGATGAGATGGTGCAGAACCACATGACCTACTCGCTACAGGACGTGGGTGGCGATGCCGAGTGGCATTTGGTGTTGGAAGAGGGAGATATGAAGGTGTACAGGAGAAAGGTGGAGGAGAATGGGATTGTTAAGGACCCGGTGAAGGCTACCCACACGGTGAAGGGAGTTACTGGCCGTGAGGTTTGTCACTACTTTTGGAACACTGACTACCGCTATGACTGGGAGACCACTATGGACAAGCTCAACATCATTGAAACCTTATCGGACGATGCGGTTATTCTCCATCAGCTACATAAGAGGGTTTGGCCGGCTGCTCAGAGAGATATACTATTCCTGTCTGCCATGAGAAAAGTCTCAGCCGGTGATGAGAGTGGCCCCGATACGTGGCTGGTCTGTAATTTCTCCGTGGACCACGACGAGGCCCCTCCCGCCGCCAAGTGTGTCCGCGCCAAAATCAACATCGCTATGATCTGCCAGACCCTTGTCAGTGCACCAGAGGGTGACAATGCTATAAGCAGAGAGAATGTACAGTGTAAAATCACCTATGTTGCCAACGTGCATCCAGGAGGCTGGGTTCCCGCCACTATCTGCAGGGCACTGGCTAAGAGGGAGTACCCCAAGTTCCTCAGGCGCTTCACAGCCTATGTCCAGGAGAAGACTGCCAGGGAGCCAATCATGTTCTGAGGATAATAAGAGTGCTGTCCTCATTGGTGAGTTTTGAAAAGCTAATTGGGGGCCCTGGAGCACAAAGACCAGGTGTTTTCACTGTGCATTTGATGTATTGCTTGGCTACAGTAGAAAGAGAACATGGGAGGCTAGCCAGGTGATATTTCCAACTTCCCCAGTGTCCATTTTTCTTTTTAACTCCTTCACAGACTTACTACGACTTTTAGAGTGGGTGATTATTCTGTTGTCCGCGTATCACAGGTCTTGGTTTATTAACAAGGTCATTAACTCACTGGCACTGCACACCACCTCATGAAGTCCTTTAAGTAGTGATTGCACTACAAAAAACAACCTCACAGACTTTACAACTATAATTGATACATACATACTGTACATAATGTACAGTGTACATAATGTAACTTTAAATGCATTTATCTCTGAGCCCTGGAAACAGTGAAATGTGAACATGCAGGCTGTTTTCTCAAATATATATAAAAAAAAACTCAAACGCATCCATTTTTTTGGGGGGCACAAATTCACAACAGAGGATTTTTCTATAAACAATGTTGGTACTGTTGAGCCTAATGGGAGCAAGCCAAGCATTTCTGTTAATTTGTCAAAGAGTTATTACCAGTAATATCATGTGCACATCATTCTTGTGTGAGCAGAGCGGGCGCAGGCATTGCCAGGCAAGGTGATCGATGTGCAGTGTTCAGCGGTTGGTCCCTCAGAGCACTCCGATTGGCTGGTTTAGGTAATGATGTAATGGTGATTTAAGTAAAAGACATTTTTTATAGCTAATGCAATGAGTATTGGCCCGCTCTGCTCACACACAAGTAGGCCATGGCCTACTTGTTTTATTATATTTTTGATAAGACAAAGACAAAACTATACCATGTTGGCATTTAATGTTTTGTGAATTCTTTAATCTTTTTTTAAGATTAGCCAAGCTTGGTCACACCATAAGCTCTAATAGCCCCTGAGTTGTTTTATGAGTTGTAGTTGTAATTTAGGATATCTATATAGGCATTGGTGATTCGTAATGAGATGGACACAAACTGCTCTCACCTTACAAAAAAAGTATATTGGAATAACAGGATCTTCATTCATCTTTAACTCTACCTCAATAACTCAGTCAAATTAATCATTTTCTTCTATTGTAGAATTAATCCTGTTTATTGTATCTTTAAGTTAAACTAGATGGCCCATGAGTTAGTTTAACTTGTAATTGTATGTACAATGAAAGAAAATGGCTAATTTGACTGACTAATGGTCTGAAAAATTCTCAGTGGGTTACATCCTCACGGTCTGTTGTATTGTTCTAATAATCAGGGTTAATGTGACATTAAAATGCATGTCACAGGCTAAGAAAGGCGTAACAAATGATGTATCCAATCCTATTTTGTTTTCCTCCACTGTCAGGGTCAATGCCAGGTCATGATGGGACATATACACTCCTAGCTTCTCTCTCAACTTACTATACTTCATGCAAGGTTTGCTGCATATACGGGTTGTGAGTCAGCAGTGCAGGGCCAGCCATATTACAGCCCGTCTCTAACTAACTGGGCGGTATAGCAAGCGAGAGCAGCTTCAGAACAGTGCCTCTCATCATCAGTTCCCCTCTTGCTCATGCTCACTCACTCTCTTGCATTTCCTTCGCCATGCAGTGGCTCTATGGTGTGTTTCTGGCACTGGATCTCAGGGCCATGCTGCTAGTCAGTTTTGTCATTCTCCTGCTTGCCGATTTCCTCAAGAACAGGAATCCACACAACTTCCCTCCGGGACCCCCGGCTCTTCCTCTCGTAGGAAACGTGTTCAGCATTGACCTCAAACAGCCTCACATCTACCTCACCAAGGTAAGCAACCGTATGCCTGTGTGGCTTCTTATAGATGGCATTTTAAAACACCTATAATGCCACCCTATGTATCTGAAATACAGTAATAATAACGGCGATACTCCTCAGGATGCCTGTTTGACAGAACTTGAGAAACTTGAGAAACAAAATAGACTAAACAATAAACTAAACTATTCAGCAGCAACTGTTTTTATTACACACACATGCGTGCACGCATGCGTGTGCATATTCCATTGACATTAAAATGTGTATTCTATTGGAGTCACATGTTGCACAACAACAGGCACTTATTTTCTTGTCCTGTTCTCCGTAGCTAAGTGACCTTTATGGGAATGTGTTCTGTCTGCGTCTGGGAAGAGACAAAACCGTGTTTGTAACTGGGTACAAGATGGTGAAGGAAGCCCTGGTGACCCAGGCAGAAAACTTTGTGGATCGGCCATACAGCCCAATACAGTACAGACTGTATTCCGGGAACTCAGGTCAATCAGTACCTCCTATTCTACTATAACACTCAAATACAAAGAGAAAAGAAATTAATAATGTATTGAGTTTTTTTCCCCCCTTTCTGTTTCAGTGGGTCTGTTCTTCAGTAACGGACATGTATGGAAGAGACAGCGTCGCTTTGCCCTTTCTGCCCTACGCAGATTTGGATTAGGAAAGAGCTCTTTAGAGGAGAGCATCTATGAGGAGAGTCGCTATCTGCAAGAAGAGATGGAGAGGGAAGAAGGTTGGTGCAATCAAACACCAACGAGTGCAGAGGAAAATTATTGTAATATGTGTTATTTAAGGTCTTTATATTTGTTAGGCCTATTTAAAGAATGCTCACTCTTGATATCTTTATGATCAGGTGACCCATTTGACCCCGTGCCCCTCTTCAACAACGCCGTGTCCAACATCATCTGCCAGCTGGTGTTTGGGAAGAGGTTTGACTACAGCGACGACAACTTCCAGACCATGCTGAAGACTCTGTCTGAGACGGTCTACCTGGAAGGCACCATATGGGCTCACGTAGGTCTGAGATGGTTTGATGTGGCGAGGGCATCATATGGGTTCATGTAGGACACCACAGGAGCTCAGAGACACATGCAGGGTTTCATCCATAACATGAAGTAATCATTTAAAGAATCAAAGGGTGCACATGCCAGGAGGCTAGTAAAGAGAGAGAGTTAGAATAGTCTAGTTTTGATATGATGATATGATGTCTGGATAGGTAGATTCTTGTCCACAACCCAACACCGAACTATAGGAATTAGTTGGCCGAAAATTGACTACCGAATACACGTATTTTGCGCCTATCCGTGCCGAAACTGGACAGGCCATTTTCTGCTGAATATTTTTTTTTGCAGATGAATATTCAGTTCATCCTTAATCTACAACGGAAATAACTTTGAAGTAAACACATCTATATAAATAATAACTAGTATCCGAGTACTAGGGAACAAAATTCTGGTGCAAAAAATGTAGTGCTAGCTGGGGAAGATGTCCATTGTCTTTGTTGGACTTTGGGAACAGAACCGACCTCACTAAATATTAATAAGATTGGGTTATTTTCTTCAAACAGTTCTACGAGGCATTTCCTGGACTGATGAAGCACCTTCCAGGCCCTCACAATAACATCTTCACCAACTATAAAGCCTTGGAGGTCTTTATCGGTGGAGAACTAGAGAGACACAAGTTGGACTTGGACCCCAGCAGCCCACGGGACTACATGGACTTCTTCCTCATGGAGATGGAAAAAGTAGGAGCAGTTTGACACTTTCTCACATTTTGTCAGTCATCTTTTCTCACTTCTGCTATAGTCAGTGGTCGGATTAGTGGCGGTATTATAAGCAACCTTTGAGCAAAATATATAGTAGCTATATTTTTTGCCTTTTCCTCTCTCCATCGCTTCTACTTTAATGCCTTTAGTCAGGCCCACGGCAAGGTGGTGCTAGTGTGTGGGTGGGAAAGTGACTGTGGGGGGTGAGGCTGCGTTTTAGCCAATCACAGACCAGCAGTCTCCAGCTGTTTCATAATGAGCCAATAGAGTGGAGGTGAGGTGGAGATGGATTCAAATCTGTTTACAAATGCAGATTTTGTACACACTAAAGTTGCAGATATTGAGTGTTCTTTAAGTGTTCAAATGTGAAACACTTTTGGAATGGGCAAGATGTAAGCTTGTGTAAATTGTCTATTCAAATTTAAAAGCCAGTCTTTAGTTACTAAAATCGTATTCTGTCAGATGTAAGGCCACTCTGATTATAAGATTAAATATGTCAAATATTCTAGTCCCTTATTATAATATGTGTTTAGGGTATATCCACTGGGGGGAAATATAATATAATAAATTAAAATCTCCAAAGTAACTAGTAACTGAAGATTTATTTCAATTATCTGAGATTAGATAGTAGAAGTTATTAAATTATTGGAAGTACCCCAGTAAAGTAAATGTACAGTTACCTTCCACCAGTGTCTACAACCTGGCCTCTTTATTTCCATCCAGGGGCGGATTGGCCATCTGGAGTACAGGGAGTTTTCCCGGTGGGCTGCGCCACCTAGTGGCCTGGACAAGATCCAAAATGCACTAGTGGCACTTCCAAAATGCACTAGAATGTGCTAGATGCTCGCCTGGAACATACAGATCAAAATGACAATTAATCTTCTACATTCTCTAGTTGTGTAGACTAAGTTGGGCTAATTCACATGATGAATATTTTAACTCTTGAGGGTGTAAAAATGAAACCAAATGGACCCGCAAGGGTCCATTTGGTTTCATTTTTACGCTCTCAAAGAGTTACATCTGGTTAACCAGCTGCCCCCCCCAGGGTGGCCTGGCAAAGGCAAAATTGTCCCGGTGGGAAAATATGTGCCAATCCGCCCCTGTTTCCATCTCTAGTTATCCTCATCAATCCATCTCTCCCTCCAGGATAAGCGAACCCCTGAGCAGGGATTTTATGAAACCAACCTGGTCATGTGCTCTCTGGATCTGTTCCTGGCTGGTACAGAGACCACCTCCACCACACTGCAGTGGGCAACAGTATATCTCATTAACCATCCTGATGTCCAAGGTGAGTGTTGATGGGAACACCATACAGTACACTCTTAAGGCCATGATACACCTAGCAATGTTTTGATCAATACCAACAAGTATCAACATTGACTTTTCACTTTTCTATACAAAATCATCGACTCCTGGTTGTTTAGAAAAGTCAGATCATTTAGTGTGAGGTGTTGCTGTTGCCATGTCTCACATGTTGCCCCTCGATGTTGTCCTTGTTAGTTGATATTCATCAAAATGTTGCTAGTGTATCAGGGCCATTACTTGTACATCTCCAGTACAAGCTCACATCACTGCATGATGCAAGGTGTTGAGAGCTTGTAGATCGGCTATTTAAACATCATACACATACACTATAATGTAATTTGTCCATTCATTGTCGAAGGGAATTTAATCTAAACAGCCTCAAAAAGAGGAAATATTGGGTACAAAATTGGGCTTAAATAATACATTGGAATAAATATAATCAACCCTTAGGATCTGTACAGGTAAGTTGCTAATATGCTCTAAAACAAAAACCTTCCATTTCATTCCCCAGAGAAGGTCCAGGCAGAGATAGACAGAGTGATTGGACAGTCCCGCCAACCCAACATGGCCGACAGACCCAACATGCCCTACACCGATGCTGTCATCCATGAGATCCAGAGGATGGGAAATATTGTACCTCTCAATGGACTCAGGATGGCTGCCAAGGACACAACACTGGGCGGTTATTTCATACCAAAGGTCAGCAATGTGTAACTGTCCATCCAAGTCTGCCATTGTTGTGGTGGTTGGCTGAGAGTTCCCGACATACACAAAATAAAACACAATACTGCCTCTGTCCTTCTTGCCATGTGACTTCACTATAGTGTGCCTCTTCATTGAGATCTGTGTCAATAACAGCCTGTTGACTTGACTCACAGTTCAAGCTAAGATTGTTTTCCTGTTGCTTTAGTATTTCATAAACACTTTGGTAAGCATGACATTTGTATTATAGCTTGGTTCTGCTAAAATTACATGATCAACATACTGTATATGGTCACATAAACTGCACTTATGTTGCTGTAAATATAAGTCAGAAATATAAGTCCAGTACAGTAACTGACATTATTTTTTACAGGGAACCAACTTGATGCCCAACCTGACTTCTGTGCTATTTGACAAGAATGAATGGGAGACACCAAACATCTTCAACCCGGAACACTTCCTAGATGCTGATGGCAAGTTTGTGAGAAGGGATGCATTCTTGCCCTTCTCTGCAGGTAAGAGGGACATCACATTGAAAAGTCAATCCCATGATCAAGATCCTGATTGTTGGGCCAAACTCTTAGGAGTCATTGATGGGGAAATTAGGACCAATGCAGATTATAACGTGACTATTAAAAAGGGATACTCCGAGGAATTCGGCTTCCTTTATGTCTTAACTCTCTCATGGGTGTGTTTCTGTTCTCTCTCAGGTAAGCGTGCTTGTCTTGGAGAGGGACTGGCCAGAATGGAGCTCTTCCTGTTTTTTGTCAGTTTACTGCAGAAGTTCTGCTTCTCCACTCTGGACGGAGTTGAGCTCAGTACAGAGGGAATCGTCGGAGCCACACGCACCCCATACCCCTTCAAGATTTATGCCTTGCCTCGTGGCATCTCATCCCAGGCAGACTCTATTACCGGTAAATGCCACCTGAATCCTGTAAAGCAGTATTGACAGTGGTGACCGATTTGAATTATGTATGCTATGGCAATCTCACGCTGTGTTCAAGATTAGAGACTTCCCCTGTCTTTTTTTCGGTTCTTTTATTTTCTTTTTCTTTTTGATCACTTAGTCTCAGAATTTATTTGGAATAAAAAAAGTTCCCATGACCAGTAAAACTTTATTTATTACAAAGACCCAGATGTCGGGGTGGTTTTGGCCTACCCAACTTTTTAGCTTTTATTACTGCACGGCCAAGGGCCAACCTTTTGCACCATTGGCTGATGTTGAGAGGATTGACGTGGACTCATCCTCAGGTGGGCCTGCCTCATTAATCTGCCCAGTTGTTTTCCTCCAAACCAAATCCAGAGTCCACAGAGGTTGATTCCTTTATAACTCCATTGTTTAGCACACATGACTAAACAACAGTGTGATAGGAGTTGGCCATAGTTACTATAGTTACTCGGCTATAGTTAATTGTAACTATAGCCTTTCATTCATTCCGGCTATAGTTACTGTTGTGGTCCTCTTGGGGAAAGGGGTTGGGTGAACAAACAATACAAAACAGACCAAAACAAAATGAACACCTTTGTGCTTTGTCCTGCACCTATTCCTTTTGGAAAAGGGGAGTAGGAGGAGAGGAGCAAATGTTTATGACCAACAATGTTTTTTTTAATGTGGATTTGGAGTTTTGCAATGGAACTGATCAACTTGAGGCTGGAAGGCAAGCCTTTCCAGCCATTTGTCTGGCAGCCGTGGCTCAGGAGGTAGCACAGGTTGAGGTCGGCCAATGAGCCAAGGGCGTTGGCAGCTCATCCTGTCTACTGTACATGTCGAAGTGTCCTTGGGCAAGACATTGAACCCCACCTTGCCTCCAGTGGTTGCTACTACTGCTGTGTGAATGTGGGAACGCTGACATTGACTGTACGCCGCTTCACCTCCCAATGTATGAATGGACCATTGTAAAGTGCTTTCAGTATACACAGTGCAAATGTAGCACCCAGCCATGAGCCAGCCACAACAGCCCCGCCGCACGACTGGTTGTGTGTTGGACTGGCGAGTGGGAGTCTCGGGTTTCGATCCCCGCTTCCAGGCAATACAATCTTGCGTAGTCAGATTTGTGCGGGTGTTATCCCCAATATACCCGTCTACGTCCTTGCGGGTCCACATGAAGGACTTCGTGTACGGCGGTCGGCTGTGTGAAGTGTGAAGCAGGAGGACACGCTCCAAAAGATAAAGGGGGTGAATGTAGCACCCAGCCACAACAGCCCCGGAAATCGGGCTCAGCCCTATTGGCGCGACTAGTTGTGCGTTGGACTGGCGAGTGGGAGTCCCGGGTTCGATCCCCGCTTCCGCGTAATACTACCGTAATTTCCGGACTATAAGCCGCTACTTTCTTCACATGCTTTTGACCCTGCGGCTTATACAACGGTGCGGCCAAGCTATGGATTTTCCAGGTTCCAGTTGGGCTCTGCAGACTAAATTATAGAAAGTTGGTTAACCAGATGTAACTCTTTGAGGGCGTAAAAATGAAACCAAACATTTGATTTCATGTTTACACTCTCAAGAGTTATGTTATTCACCATCTAAATTAGCACCACTTAATAAGTCATAAGTCATGTTCATTTTGGTCTAATTTTGATGTTTTGCCTCTTTTGTTTGTGAAAATCCATCCTGGAATTGTGAACAAAGCCAAAAGAAATCTTTAGTTTTGGGGTCTGTGGGGTGAAGATGTTGTTAAATTGTGAAAAACCTGTGTGCTTGCGGCTTATAGTCAGGTGCGGCTTATACAAGGTAAAATCTGTATTTTGCCCCAAATTTAGCTGGTGCGGCTTATATTCATGTGCGGCTCATAATCCGGAAATTACGGTACACATAGAAAAGCGTCATGAAATTGCAATCCATTATAACTGCTGCAGAGCAAAGGTGTTTTTTCCATGTGTCCTGTCTCTGGGTATCACTAACCTGTGAAAAATCTGACCTGTTTCAAGAGGTGCAACAGTGAGTGTGGTCAACAATTGCTATTGCGTCTGGAAGACTATACTGTTACAATAAAACTCTGATTCTCATCATGCACCTACCGGTATGTGTACAGTGCGAAGCTCAACGGAGCCCTTTGTCACCTATTGGTACCCTATACTTGTACATGCCTACATTAGAGACGGACATTTCTGGTCATTGGACTGGCTGCACCACTCAAATAGTCACAGAAATATTTAGGTGCTAAGTTATTTCTAATCCTATGAACTAGTCACATTTTAAATTGGGATACTCAATTCAAAGAAGCTTTATTGCCAACAAATTTATTGTCAAAGCAAGTGTCATAAGTACAATACAATAAAACAGTTGAAAATGGGGAAATATACATTTGGAGGGAGTACAGTAGTTATGTCACATTGCACTCTCTCCGCCACCTTAGAGTTTTAGGATGCAACTTTAGGATCACTCTAACCAATTTATCTTTGGATGTTTGAAGTTTCGTCATAGAATGTGTATATACCGCTGTGTGTGTATATATACGCATCCCACTGAGCACAAGGGTCTAAGTGAAAGTTTTTTAGGATTGATTGGACGTACAATTAACATCTAATCTAAGATAGATGTTGATTAGACGTCAAATCAACATGTAATTTAAGAATGTCACTTTGACTATGCCTGGACTGTACATGTCTAAAAAAGTTCTAAAAGTGAAAGTTCTTTAGATGTCCATTGTACAAGAGCCCCAGGCTGGATATTCTAACTAGAAATGTTCTTCTTTGAAGCTTTTTATATCATATTCTCCCCAAACCTTGTTATCCAAGAAACACCCAGGTAAATCATACAGTTTAATCACACAATATCACCATGTGATATTTCACATAAGCATTTTACTACAGACTTTTATTATATTGAATAATAGATGTCTTCAGCGAGGCGTGGCATGAATCTGGAATGGCTGTGGTATATGTGTCACCCCAACCAGTCCTTCTGTGCTCAGCTCTACTCCATCCAGGGTGGAGAACTTGAACTTCTGGAACAAACTGACGAAAAACAGGAACAGCTCCATCCTTGCCAGGCTTTCTCCCAGACATATCCGTTTCCCTGAAAACACACATAACACATTCATCATAACCATGGACATACTATAGACAAGACACAAGCTTACACAAAGCACTAGCAGTACACGCAGGCACGCGTGTGCAAAGCACAAATATCTTGGTTTTCACAACCAACACACACACGATTGTGAATCATGAACATATAATATTACTTATTTTCTACACACCCCATGTATATTGAATTCAGGAAGATTATTTCTCCCTAGTCTCAAGTAGAGTTTCCGGCTAAGTCTCCTACTAACCGATGACCAGGTCATTACATTACTGTAAATCATTAATGAAAGAACTGCCTGAATTATCTGTGTAAAAGTTGACCCTTATGTAAGTAGAACTGGGCCTCAGAGCAGGACACTTTGGAATCAGTACCTGTGAAGTCTTCAAAACTCCAATACAGCACCTCCAACTACGTTGTACTTCATGTACAGCAATCTGCCCAGAATTTTCACCCAGAATGTAGCACCCAGTCATGACCCTGCCGCAGCAGCCCTGCCAACCAGTCTCAGCCCTATTGGCACGACGGGTTGTGTGTCGGACTGGTGAGTGCCGGGTTCGATCCCCGCTTCCATGTATCACTACAATCATGTTGCCATTTCCAGCCTATAGTATACAATCTGTTTTACCTGCAGAGAAAGGCATGAATGCCTCTCTCTTCATGAATTTTCCATCAGCATCCAAGAAGTGTCCAGGATTGAAAGTGTCTGGAGTTTCCCATTCATTCTTGTCAAACAGTACAGAGGTCAGGCTGGTCATCAACGTGGTTCCCTATACGCACCACAAGGGGAGAAACCACATTCTGTTGGACCACTAACTCCCATTTATTGTGAATGACTTGTCACACATCTTCATACATACACCATGATAGATGTGATATATAACATAGCGAAATGTTAATGATTAAACTTTACTTGATTGAATAGTGGACCTTTGGCATTTTGTTACTGATAATTTTATTATCTATTTAGACACAAGAACTGATTCTACAAATGTCTTCTAAATCACGTGTTTTCTGAAAAACTTATCAGTGGTTCTCATTAACTGATCAACTATTTAATGTCAATTAGGACACCCAGAATTATCCTTATTTGGCTGCTGAACCCAACCCAAAATATGTTGTTCCAGGCACCCCACTTCAATGAGAGTGACAGGTGGAGTTAGTTTGCTTTAGCAGACCGTATGAGGGTCTGATGGATTTCTGTTTTGTCCACTGCATTGTTACATTTCATTGGTTCAATATTTTCAAAACGATACATGATAAGTAAAGGGAGTTCAATAGCAGTGATTTTATGAAAATGAATTGGGTAGTAGGAGTTGGGAGGTTTCCTCCCGATAGCACTCAAAGATTTGCACCACGTTTTCAGGGTATTTAAAAAAAGGCAGCTTACAAGCTTTTAATAGCTGAAGTAAAAAAGGACATTCCCGTCCTGAACGGGATAAGTAAAATGTGCTTCCATTGCTGACCTTTGGTATGAAATAACCGCCAAGTGTTGTGTCCTTGGCAGCCATCTTGAGTCCATTGAGAGGTACAATATTTCCCATCCTCTGGATCTCATGGATGACGGCATCGGTGTAGGGCATGTTGGGTCTGTCGGCCATGTTGGGTTGGCGGGACTGTCCAATCACTCTGTCGATCTCTTCCTGGACCTTCTCTGGGGGATGAAATGGAAGGTTTTGAAGAATTAAACAATAGGGACTTGCTTTAGCACAACTAGAATAAAGCGTCTTAACATGTGACCAGACCAGTGGCCTTGTGGTTAGGGTGTCCGCCCTGGAACTAGGAGGCTGGAGTTCGATTCCCGGTCGGGTCATACCAAAGACTCTAAAAATGGGACCCAATGCCTCCCTGCTTGGCACTCAGCATCAAAGGGATGGATTGGGGGTCAAAATCAGCTAATGATTCCCGAGCGCGGCAAACCGCAGCTCACCGCTCCAGCTTGGAGCTCACCGCTCCAAGTGATGGGTCAAAAGCGGAAAACCAATTTCGCTGCGGTAACGTAGTGACAAATCATGCGACTTTGACTTTTTATGTGCTTAGCCCAGTAGGCAATGGTGAAAAGAAAAAGATCAGTCCGCAAACTGCTACTTGCTCAGTACAAGAGTGATGATTTCTTGAAAAGCGTTGTTTCGGTCCCTCTGTACCCCACAATACTGTATCCCTGTAACCACTACGTACCCAATCCCTATTGAAATTTATCCAGTTATGTAGTCCTGCACTGTGCTGACTTATTTGCCTCTATGTATCTGTCGCTCAGCAGAATTTGCATAGTCTGCAGAGAAAAACATTTTAAGGTAAACCACCCCAAAGCAACTCCTTGCAAAAGTGTGGTGTTTTGTGCCGACCCGAGCCTTGTGTGGTTTTGTATAGAATTCTTGCAGGGGCACTTCGACATGCAGATGTGTGTACGAATACAAATCTACATCACATTGGACTAAAATATACTATAATATTCAGGGGGGGATTATGCAACAGGCATGTTGGGCCCAGGCCCAGGGCTCAAGCTCAGGGCCCCCCCCCCAAAAAAACATAACAGTGAATAACAGTGGCGCGCACGGTCCTTGTCAATGTTTATGATAATAAGCCCATAATTTCTAAGTGATATTATTAGTGTAGGTGTTTGCATTTTCTCCAAATACCTTGAATGTGTGGAAACTTAATGAGATAAACCAGTGCCCACTGCAAAGTGGTGGAGGTGGTCTCAGTTCCAGCCAGGAACAGATCTAGAGCACACAGAGCCAGGTTGCTCTCCTCAAAGCCCAGATCCGCCTCTCCTTTGTGCTAGTGAAACACAAGGAAATGGGCTGACTACAGATGTTGTGCAGTGTATATACAGTATATGAACAATATACTGTATATACTAATATAATATAACTACAATTGTGAGGTACTTGACTGTATATTAACTGTGCTCGCCAATTAGCCCTTCACTAAGTCCCTCCTGCAAAGTTCAAAAGATTTGTACACATTTGGAAACTTAACCTATAGGACATCATTCTGCATAAGTAACTTTAGACAGGACAAATAATATAAAGATCTGATAAGTGCTTAGCAAACTTTTCTCAGTTGATTTATTTATGTACAATTTTGTATTGTGCAGAATTAATGAGATAATTAGCATCGCTAAAAAGAATCTAATCAATAATGCACAACAAAATATTCATTGTAGAAATTGATTCTACTGGCAAAAATACATAAGGATCAACTTATTACTTTTGGTACTTTAAGTACATTTTGATACCAGTACGTTTGTAGTTTCACTCAAGTAATTGTTGAATTCCAAACGTACTTGTAACCAGTGTTGTAGTGGTACTTTTAGAAGTGGGGGGACGCCTCTGAAAGGGGGACCCCCCCCCCCCCCATTTATTATTTTTTTTTCTGAGAGTGTACAAATGTGAACCAAATGGACCCTAGCGGGTCCATTTGGTTCCATTTGTACACTCAGAAAAAAGGAAACTCATTAACCTGGTGAAACACATCTTGATGATGTCATCAAGAAGTATTTCACCATGCTAATGATTTTTTTCAGACCCAAAAATATTTTAGATATGAGAAGTGGGGGGCCGCGTCCCCCCTCCACTACACCCCTGCTTGTAACACAGTATTTCAGAATTGCAGTAGGCTATGGATACTGTATACATGTAGCCTGCTCACACACCTTCTCCATTTCAACGATGAAAACATCGATGTAGTCTCTGGGATTGTTAGGATCCAGTTCTAGCCTGTGGCGCTGCACATCCTGACGAACGAAGGCAACCAAATCCTCATAGAGGGCGAACATTTTGTTGTGAGGACCTGGCAGGTACTTCATGACAGCAGGCATTACGTCGTACAGCTACAGTGAGAAAAACAGTTTAAGGTGACATATCACCCATAATACGTCATTTATATACAGTGCATGTTAAAGGCCCTATACTGAACATATTCAGATTACGTCCATCTTGCCTATAGCCTGGCTAAAGCCAGGCCGAATCAGTTGTTGGCAAAAAAAGCCTGTTGGCCAGCCTGTTAACCGGCCACAGTCCAAAGTTTAAATATTTATCAAAATGACCATTCCTGTTCTCTGTGTTCTTCAGTGTGCTACTAGGTGACGAAGCATATTACTTTCACAGTATAACTTGAGATAGAAGTTATTACCCACGTCTTTTAGACAGCATGCCCTGTGCTTACTACTTGAGATCAGTTCCTTCAGTATGTCATTTTGTTATTACATTAGAAAGAAATTAAGGACTAAATAGAGACAGAGGGAGCGGAGTGTCTTGTATGCACATATGCATGGGATTTGATCATGAGTTGGATGGATATAAGTAAGGATGACAGGAGAGAAAGTATAATACTCTCTCTAGCACACAGACTCATGGCAAAATACTTGGACTAAAACAATGTGTTATAATGTGTTTTCCAAAATCTACAACAGATATGTCCTCACCTGACCCCAAACAGAGCCCTCCAGTCGAAGGGCTTCATTTAAATTCTTGAGCAGGGTCTGAAAGTTGTGGTCACTGTAGTCAAACCGTCTCCCAAACACCATCCGGCAAATAATGTTGGACACAGCGTTGTTCAGCAGGGAGGCTGGGTAGAATGGCTTTCCTGGAGAAAATACCACACATCTCTGTTCTGTTATTTGCATTTCATTATTCAGGGAACTATGAGGTCATATATTCATTCTATTAATGTTGCTGCCTTTGATCAGATAAGATGAACCTTTAATTAAGCCAAAAGGGAAATGTATGTGTCAGAATCACACTAGGTAAATATACATAAGAGCTTGTAGTTAGTTATTAATTTAACTTTCTCTATATCTGCTGTCACCCATACCTTTCTCATTCTCCATCTCTTCCTGGAGGTAGACACACTCCTCGTACAAACTCTCTTCCAATGAACTTTTGCCCATTCCGAACCTGCGCAAGGTGGACAAGGCGAAACGCCTCTGTGCTTTCCACCGCGAGCCGTTGCTTTGGAAGATGCCATCTACGCCATCGCATGAACAAACATGGAGAGACGATACAGACAGTGTTATGTTTATCTTTATAGTAGTCACAATTTACAATGTAGGCAGTTAGCAGGCGCTCTTAATCGAGAGCGACTTAAAATAGTAAACTTCACGATTTAAGCAGAATTTACACGGGTAATTAGCAGTACAGAGGATTCTGGTCTATTTGATTATCCTGCATGCTTGAAATTATATTATTTATATCATTAAATTCCCTAGTAGTCTAAGACAGGCTCAATGTCAGCATTTCTAGAGGAAGAGACGTGTTTATAAGTAAAAAAAAAAACTCTTGTTCATATTTCTGTTTTATTCTCCTTGCCTTCTCTCTCTCTTTGCATTGATTGGATCATGTCTTGTTTTAACTTTTAAGGATACAGGTACAGTTTGAGATGGAGGAAGAGGCAGTCAGAGAGAGAAGTTTACCTTGGGCTCCATTATAAATCCTGGCTGTGGCAGGGCTGTATGGCCGGTCTGCAAAGTTCTCTGCTTGTGTCACCAGTCCCTCCTTCACCATCTTGTATCCGTTCACAACCACAAACTTATTCATGCCGAGACGCAGACTGAACACGTCCCCATGGGTCTTGGCTAACTGTGGACAGTATGCAACATACTGTAAAAGCTGATATAGATCAAGGTGCATTTTTGTGACCAAAAAATATAGGCCTACGGTATATACAGTATATTTGGCCAGATCTACTGAATGTAACAAACTGCTCTTCCTGGATTATTGAGCCTATTACACATTGATTGAGCTATCGCTATAATACATTAGTCTTGGGCGGTATCGATTTTTTAATATCGGTATTGATAATTAATTAGCTCGATATTCGATATTACCGGTATTGACCACTAGGTGGCAATAGCGTGCAGTCAGAGTCGGACACGTTCCACCAGTCACCTAGTTCTCAGAATTGCGACATTGAGGGGTCAGAAACTGAGCACTCTGCTGTTCAAACAGCCTAAATAGGCAAAAATGGAGTTGGAAATACTCCATTAACTCCAATAAGAATAGACCAAATAAGGACTATTTTAGGCATGTGTGTAACATGATAATTGTTACAGTTAAAAGTCTCATTGCTCATATATTAATAGAATACAGTATAATGTCGGTATTTGATGATATTCTGTATTCAATATTTTTTATAAACCCAACGATATTACTTGGTATTGATTTGATTTCCAATATAGGGATTAAAGTAAAACAAAATCTTGAGACTGAAAATGATCGTTTGCAAATAAGCACTGATCTAATTAAATGACCCCTGTGAAATCCTCAGGACTGAAATCAGTACCCAGTACTGAGAGCTTTAATCCCTGTTTCCAATATCGCGATAAACGGAAATACCGGTATATTGCCCAAGACTCTAATAGGCTACATTACAGTGTGTAAAATGGAATCACAAATAAAATGTAATAAATATATGCCTCGTAATTCAGTGGTCTAAACCTGCTCAATGTGCTTTTAGTTAATTATTGTGATTTAGTACTAAAATAACACTCAACACCTTGCTTGCTTGCCCTACCTTGGTAAAAGCAATGTGAAGCTTCTCCATGTCAATACTGAACATGCTTCCTATAAAGGGAAGAGACCGCAGTGGTTGTGGTGGATAGTTGGCTGGATTCTTGAACTTGAGGAAATCAAATACCAAGAGAGAAACAAAAATAAACAGCAGGATTCCTGTGAAATCCAGGCCTGTCAAAAAGGCATAAATCCACATTGTGAAGCTGAACTTCTCTCTTTCAAAGCAGTGTGACGATTTGTCTATGTAATGTGCACTGAAGCTGAGTAGTGATTTTAAAGCTGTAATGTACCAAAGCATCAAGCCACTCCTCTAATAACATTTATGACCGTTTTGATGATTGCCTACTACTGTTAGCACAGACATACTGTTAGGTATGGTATATGTGGATTTGGATAGCTCCCAACAAACTCCTTTAACTTGATGAGATAGCATTGACCTTTAGTCCACACAGAGATTAGAGATTTAATGTGAACGCTTAATGCAAACAGTGTAGATGGAAAGAGGAGAAAATTCTATTCCACTAATCCACTGAGTGTCAGTCTAAATATAATAACATAATAAGTATAATAACATCGTAAGTCAAAAGAAAAATATATTTCTGATAAAATAAGAGAGAAAAGTCTGGAATCCGTAAAACTGATTGATCATACTGTATTCAGTTACAGTGCTGCTCTGTTCAACCATGTGTTTGTGTTTTACTGATTGATCAATGTTCACAGTATTCATCAGATAATGCAGATAATTGCACCAATCACCATGACACATCAGAATTCAACATTGATGGAAGCAAAGTCCATTTTCAGGGCTTGACACTAACACTTAAAAAATGGTGGGGCAAGTGAAGACTGCTCCCTGGTTGCCCGACCGGGCAAGTGTGCAACTTAGTGCACTATAACACAACACAAGATAATTTGTCTTGAAGGCAGTCATTACGCTCTGCCTCTGTGTCTTTCCCTGCTTTCTAGCTATCCACAATTCCAGGCTGGATTTGGGAAACAAAACAGGCAAATTAACATACAGATCAAAATGACCATTAATCTTCTACATTCTCTAGTTGTGTAGACCTGGGCTAATTAAGATGATTAATTTTAACTCTTGAGAGTGTAAAAATGAAACCAAATTGACCCGCAAGGGTCCATTTGGTTTCATTTTTACGTTCTCAAACAAACAAACAAAAAAACAAACAAACAAAAAAAATCAACTTATTTTCGTATAATTGTGCCTTAATAATGTTCAATTCTTTTCTACTGTAGTCTTTGTCTCAGAAGGGCTGTGGCCATGCACATCATTGTTGGGCAAATTATTTTACCAAGATTATAGTAGAAAAAGAAGTGTGGCGTTTTATCAGGAACATTAATATAATGAGGAAAAATAATATCAACTGCAGCGTTGACCTTGCTGGACAACATGCATTCCGTGGGAATGCTGGGGAGGGGCAGTTTAAGAGGCTCTACATGCTTACATTAGGGGCGGACATTGCTGGTCATTAGAGTGGCTGCACCACCAAATAGTCACCAAACTTTTTCAGTGGTAGATCATTTCTAATCCTATGAACTACCGTAGTCACTTTAAATTGGAATACTAAATTCAAAAAGCTTTCTTGCCAACAAACATTTACATTGCCAAAGTAAGTGTAACAAATACAATACAATAAACAGTTGAAAATGGGGAAAGTAGATACAGTTGGAGGGAGTACAGTAGTTATGTCACATTGCACTAACCCTCCACTTCAGAGTTTTACGATGCAGCTTAATACTGTTAAATCACATTTAGACCTTGTGATATCCCACATAAGCATTTTGCTACAGACTTTGTTATTATATTGAATAATAGATGGCTTCAGCGAGGCGTGGCATGAATCTGGAATGGGTGTGGTATATGTGTCACCCCAACCAGTCCTTCTGTCTCATGTAGAGATTCCGGCTGAGTCTCCAATACTAACCGATGACCAGGTCATTACATTACTGTAAATCATTAACAAAAGAACTGCCTGAATTCTCTGTGTAAAAGTTGACTCTTATGGAAGTAGAGCTTGGGCTCAAAGCAGGACACTTTTGAATTAACTATAATTAATATATTACTTACCTACTTTGCACTTACTACCGTTACTCCAGTACTGTCATGTTTGCCCTGATGAGATGTGAAAATACTTTTCGTTGTACTGTATTTATACTGTGCATTGACAATAAATTGAATCTCATCTCATCTCATCTCATCTGCTGTAGACATTACTGTATGATGGAAATTGCAAATTTAGATTGGATGCAATTCTTAATTAGAGCAATCTATTGTCTCTGTCTTGTTTGTATATACAGCATATTGATCTGTCGATGTCATAAATATGATAATGTGAATTCCTGAAAGGGATTGCCCTTGTTATTCAAACATACTGTAAGTGAGCTAATTCAATATTATTAGATGGATATTTCAGATGCAGCAATCTGAGAAATACATTTCCCAGGATTTCCTGTGTAGCAGCCATCCATGAGCCATCCAGTCGGTCTCAGCCCTATTGGCACAATTGGTTGTGCGTTGAACTGACGAGTGGGGGTTCAATCTCCGCTTCCGCATATCACTACAACGCGTTACCATTTCCTGCCTATAGTATTAGCATACAATCTGTTATTACCAGAGAATTTGCAAAGTTTTACCTGCAGAGAAAGGCATGAAGGCCTCTCTCTTCATGAGTTTTCCATCAGCATCCAAGAAATGTCCAGGATTGAAAGTGTCTGGAGTTTCCCATTCATTCTTGTCAAACAGTACAGAGGTCAGGCTGGGCATCAATGTGGTTCCCTATACGCAACACAAGGGGAGAATTCAATTTAATTCAATTCAGTTTTATTTGAGTGTCAAATCACAACAAGTAGTCTCAAGACAGTACAAAAGAGAAAAAGAGAAGAAGAGGGGGGAACCGAGTCCGACAAAGATCCACCCAGAGCAAGCAGAGGTTGCAACAGTGGTAAAGAAAAACTTCCCCAGGGGAATTAACATCAGGCAGAACCCGACTCGGGTAGGCGGCCATCTGCCTTGACCATGTCGGGGGAGAGGGAAGGAGGGGTGGGGAGGAGAAAGGGTGGAGAGAGGGGAGGAGGGGACAGAGAGAGATGCACACGAAAACAAGTAATGGCAAAGTAACAGTAGACAGTGAAATAGTTTAGTATGTGGGGATATGGTAGAATTTTTTTGTTAAATGATTCAGAATAGGCTGGTGGTATATATAAGTTTATAGGGAGCAGTTCATGGTCATTATCAATGAGGCTTGGTCCACGGTGAGGCAGTTGGTGGGTGTTGTGGAGAAACCACATTCTGTTGAGCTATTAACTCCCATTTATTGTGACCCCACAGACCCACAGAATTATCTTTATTTGGCTGCGGAACCCAACCCAAAATATGTTGTTTCAGGCATCCCACATATACACTGTGTTCCAACTTATTATGCAAATCATGTTTTTGTTTGATTTTCCAACATATTTGATGCAAATGATGATCAGCATAATTTTCAAGTCATTAGCTGTCAATTTATATTTCAAATGTTATTGAACAAACCTCCTAATGAAAACAGAATTTAGAAAATAAATTAAAAACTTGGAACAGTGCGTTTCGCACTGTTCCAGATTATTATGCACATCATAGTTTCAAGACATTTTCTAGTTTGTAAAGAACTGAAAATAATAATTTGTTGAATTCATAGCAATAAGGAGGTCATATGTACTGGGAAACAAAAGCTATTTCAATCCAAAACATGTTAACAGGTCCAATTACATGTTAACATGGGACCCCTTGTTTGATAGCAGCTTGCGTCCATAAAACTTGTGAGTTTATGAAGAGTTTCTGCTTGAATGTCTTTGCAGGATGTCAGAACAGCCTCCCAGAGTTGCTGTTTGGATGTAAACTGCCTCCCAACCTCATACTGTACACGAAGACCAATTTTCAAACAGTCTTGTTCACTGATGAGTGCCGTCCAACAAGGCTGCGACGTCAGCAAGGAGGTGGTGGAGTACATGTTTTGGGCCGGAATCCTAGAGAAAAATCTGGTTGGCCCCTTTAGGGTCCCTGAAGGTGTGAAAATGACTTCTGCAAAGTATGATGAGTTTCTGACTGACCACTTTCTTCCACGGTACAAAATGGAAGAATCATGCTTTCTGAAACAAAATCATCTTCAAGCACGACAATGCACCATCTCATGCTGCAAGGAATACCTCAGCTTCATTGGCTTCTATGGGCATAAAAGGGGAAAAAAATCATGGTGTGGCCCCCACCCCACCCCCCCTGACCTCAATCCTATTGAGAATGTCTGGAGCATCCTCGAGCGAAAGATCTAAAGGGGCCGACCAGGTCTTTCCCTAGGACTCCGGCCCAAAATATGACTCCGTCACCTCCTTGCTGACGTCGCAGCCTTGTTGGGACATGGTGGCCAAACTGGCCATGCACCAACCATCCACTACTCCATCCATCTGGACCATCCAGGGTTGCACGGCACTCATCACTGAACAAGACTGTTTTGAAAAATGTGCAGTATGATGGTGGGAGGCAGTTTACATCCAAACAGCAACTCTGGGAGGCTGTTCTGACATCCTGCAAAGACATTCAAGCAGAAACTCTCCATAAACTCACAAGTTTTATGGACGCAAGCTGCTATCAAACAAGGGGTCCCATGTTAACATGTAACTGGACCTGTTAACATGTTTTGGATTGAAATAGCTTTTTTTTCCCAGTACACATGACCTCCTTATTGCTATGAATTCAACAAATTACTATTTTCAGTTC
This sequence comes from Benthosema pterotum, assembly GCA_039105355.1. Lineage (NCBI taxonomy): Eukaryota > Metazoa > Chordata > Actinopteri > Myctophiformes > Myctophidae > Benthosema > Benthosema pterotum. Next base: position 44,312,023 of record CM076979.1, read on the forward strand.
TTTACAAACAAGAAAATGTTTTGAAACTATGATGTGCATAATAATTTGGAACACTGCGAAACGCACTGTTCCAAGTTTTTAATTTATTTTTTAAATTCTGTTTTCATTAGGAGGTTTGTTCAATAACATTTGAAATATAAATTGACAGCTAATGACTTGAAAATTATGCTGATATCATTTGCATCAATTATGTTGGAAAATCAAACAAAAACATGATTTGCATAATAAGTTGGAACACAGTGTACAGTAGTAAAATGTGCTTCCATTGCTGACCTTTGGTATGAAATAACCGCCCAGTGTTGTGTCCTTGGCAGCCATCCTGAGTCCATTGAGAGGTACAATATTTCCCATCCTCTGGATCTCATGGATGACGGCATCGGTGTAGGGCATGTTGGGTCTGTCGGCCATGTTGGGTTGGCGGGACTGTCCAATCACTCTGTCTATCTCTTCCTGGACCTTCTCTGGGGGATGAAATGGAAGGTTTTGAAGAATTCAACAATAGGGACTTGCTTTAGCACACCTAGAATAAAGCTTCTTAACATGTGCATCTCTTTCTGAGCTGAGTATTACGGTACTGTATATTTTTTTCTTCCCCACAATACTGCATCCCTGTAACCACTAAATCCTCAATACCTATTGAAATTTATCCAGTTATCTAATCCTGCACTGTGATGAATTACTTGCCTCTATGTATCTGTCGCTCAGCAACATTTCCATATTCTGCAGAGAAAAAGAATATAACAACGTGTTTAGGTAAACCTCCCCAAAGCAATTCTCATTTAGGAGCTGTTAGACTGGGTTAGTGTCTTGCAGGAACACTTTGACATGTATGTTGTGTAGGAAATTCTAGGAATACATGTTCAAATAATACATTTATATCATTCAGTAATACTTAGGAACTGAATGATATGAATGGAACTGAACTAAAATAGACTATAATAAAGTGTAGGTGTTTGCATTTTCTCCAGATACCTTGAACATGTGGAAACTTGATGAGATAAACCAGTGCCCACTGCAAAGTGGTGGAGGTGGTCTCAGTTCCAGCCAGGAACAGATCTAGAGCACACAGAGCCAGGTTGCTCTCCTCAAAGCCCAGATCCGCCTCTCCTTTGTGCTAGTGAAACACAAGGAAAAGACTCAGTTCAATGGTCTGACCACAGATATCATGCAGTGTATGTACCTGTATGTACTTGCAGTATAGTGGTAATTAACTACCGTATTTTCCGGACTATAAGGCGCACCTAAAAGCCTTATAATCCAGTGCGCCTTATATATGGACCATTCAACTGCAGTAGCTTCTATTCTATGTTAACTGTAGTAGCTTCTACTCTCTGCGCCTTATAATCCGGTGCGCCTTATATATGAAAACAGTTCTAAAAGGTGCGCCTTATAATCAGGTGCGCCTTATAATCGGGTGCGCCTTATAGTGCGGAAAATACGGTACATACATTTTATTAAGTACTGTTCTTAAATATAATTCTATTCTATTTCTAGTGGCTCATAGGAATAGACTATGTGACAACCAGGGAAAGACTTGGTGACCACCGGAGAGACGGGTGACAGCCGGAATGTAGACGGCACTCGGGTGAGCAGTATGGGTTAGCGCCCCAGCCTGTGTCCTCCGTGAGGAGGAAGCCCAACAACCCTTGGTGAGGCCGTTAGGAGGGCCATTGTGATTCACTGCTCCTGAATGAATTGCCGGTGCTGGGAGTCTGGTGCAACGCACAGGTCCTGTGCCAACCTGAACCTGGTGAGAGCAGGAGCAGACCTGGTGAGACGTAGGAGGGGTCTGGACAGGAGTCAACCCACAGAGCCTAGTCCTTCCATGTGCCAGAGTATAGTGCCTCCCAGTACTGGCGGAATAGTTCTGGAGCAGTGGATTGTATGGCCTTGGGTCTTTCCCTAGTGGACTGACCGAGAGTAGCTACTGGGACGTAAGTCGGGACTTGATCAACCCCGGCTGGGTCGCCTGAGTGAGGGGTATGATGTTGCGAGACCCGAAACCCCGATGACCTTGGGATACATCACTGAGGATACGTCCCAGTTGCATCCATGCGATGTATCTTTAAACCTTTAGTTTCTATTTATAGTGGCTCATAGGAATAGACTATGTGACAACCAGGGAAAGACTTGGTGACCACCGGAGAGACGGGTGACAGCCGGAATGTAGACGGCACTCGGGTGAGCAGTATGGGTTAGCGCCCCAGCCTGTGTCCTCCGTGAGGAGGAAGCCCAACAACCCTTGGTGAGGCCGTTAGGAGGGCCATTGTGATTCACTGCTCCTGAATGAATTGCCGGTGCTGGGAGTCTGGTGCAACGCACAGGTCCTGTGCCAACCTGAACCTGGTGAGAGCAGGAGCAGACCTGGTGAGACGTAGGAGGGGTCTGGACAGGAGTCAACCCACAGAGCCTAGTCCTTCCATGTGCCAGAGTATAGTGCCTCCCAGTACTGGCGGAATAGTTCTGGAGCAGTGGATTGTATGGCCTTGGGTCTTTCCCTAGTGGACTGACCGAGAGTAGCTACTGGGACGTAAGTCGGGACTTGATCAACCCCGGCTGGGTCGCCTGAGTGAGGGGTATGATGTTGCGAGACCCGAAACCCCGATGACCTTGGGATACATCACTGAGGATACGTCCCAGTTGCATCCATGCGATGTATCTTTAAACCAAATATAATTCGGAGGTACCTAACTGTATATTAACTGTACTTTTCGCTAATTGAAAATAATTGTGAGCCTATATAGATGTGCAATGTTAAAAAGATTTATACACATTTGGAAACCTATGGGACATCATTCTGCATAAGTAACTTTAGACAGGCAAATAATATAAGCATCTGATAAAAGGGTGTACTTTTCTCAGTTGATATTTTATGTACAATTTTATAATTGAGATAATTAGAGCATATTTGAGTCAAAATCTACTCTCATAATTTGATCCTTATGTATTTTGCATTTGCAATGTACTTTTTTTGTATTGCGCATAATTAATTAATTAGATAATATTTGACACATGGTTGGAAATAACAGGAAAGTAAATATTTGCATATTTGACTCTACTGAATCTACTCAATTATGCACAACAAAATGTTCATTGTAGAAATTGCTGCTATAGGAAAAAATACATGAGGACCAATTGATTTACCCTATTACTTTTGGTACTTTAAGTACATTTCGATGCCAATAGCTTTGTACTTTTGTATTTAATTGTTGAATTCCAAACGTACTTGTAACACAGCATTTCTGTATTCTAGTAGGCTATTGATACTGTAACCTGCTCAGGCACTTTCTCCATTTCTATGATGAAAACATCGATGTAGCCTACCCGTATAGTCTCTGGGATTGTTAGGATCCAGTTCTAGCCTATGCTGTGGCGCTGCACATCCTGACGAATGAAGGCAACCAAATCCTCATAGATGGCAAACAGTTTGTTGTGAGATCCTGGCAGGTACTTCATGGCAGCAGGGATTGCCTCATACAGCTACAATGAGAACAACGGTTTTGAGGTGAGGTGATTTCATTTTAAGACGTCATTTTTGTAGGCCTATATATGTTCAAGGCCCGACCAGACAGCGTCCTTGCCGGCCCTGCCCTGTCAGTCCTGGTCAAGCTTTCCTCTTCTAATGTGTCTATTGGACAAGGACGGATTGATGAGGGACTAAGTGAAGGGGTTTAGGCTATATCAGAGAAGGCTCTGGCCTCTGGCCTCTGGGCTATATTAAGAGGCGACACTATGCATTTATTGGACTCAGCCGTATCACCTCTCTATGGCGACGCTGACGTCATCACTCCAAAATGGCGGCAACTGCCGCTCCCGCCATCTAGTGGCGGGTTCCAAAAACTGTAGTCATCATACGAGTCAGACACAGTAGTCTTTTAAGAGCAACAGGAACTTACGTCGTCACTCCAATATGGCGGAGGCACCGGCTATTTGGCTCATAGTTTGGCTCATTGTCCGGCTGCCTCTTGCAAATTCAAAACAGGTGATGCACATCACATGGACTGTTGAGTGAAATCTAACGAGCGCTTCCAAGCTGCACCCACAAGGAATCTAAGCTAATCTTTTGGTAGAGCTGCTGCATTATGTTGGTGAGTTTCATCATAACCTTAATTTAAACTCAGAAACTCAGTTGAGAAGCAGTCCCTCTTTTTTCAATGTAGCAGCATAAGAATTTGACATTGTGTAATACAATGTGATAGGACTTCATTTCTGTAGATGAATGGGCTGTATTGGGAAATTGCACATTGTTAGCACCACCTGGCCATTAATTTACATGGTAAGATGTCCACCATGTGAATACCATGTCCAACCCAGATTTGGCACAAACAAGGGTCTTAATTCCTTCCGCTCATATGCCACCAAAATGTGGAATGCCCTACCAACAGTCATAAAGGCATGTGAATCCCTTGACTCCTTCAAAACCACTCTCAAAGGGCACCTACAGATGGCTGCAATTCGAAACTGGCCTCTGTAAAACAAAAATGTATATAAAATCCCCCCACCCACCCCGCCTCTCCTCATTGTACATTTCTCTTTTCCCTTTTTTACCTCCACTATGATTTTGCCTCCATGATTTGCTGCTTCTGTTTTTACTGAAGTAGTTGTTTTGTATGCACGGTATTTGAATGCCTCAATGAAATGAACAAGTTGGTCACTATTGTAAACAAGTGTATGCTTAACTAGTGTGTCCAATCAGCTTTTTCAGATTTGATGCAGTTGTACTTGAATTGTACTGTAATTCTCCAAGCTGTTATCAGTTTTGTAGCAGTGTGTACTTGACTTGTACTGTAACTCTCATCTGTTAATAAAAATTTCATTCATTCATTCATTCATTCATTCAAGGTCCATGCTGCAACCTTATTTGTTCTTTATTCTATGACTTCATAGAAGGTTAGCATGGTTAACCGGCCACACCCCAAAGTTTAAATTTTTACTCTTCTTCAGTGTGCTACTACATGACAAAGCATATTTCTTTCACAGTATCTTCAAAAGTCATTACCCATATTCTTTGAGGCTGCATTTGCCCTGTGCTTACTACTTGAGATCAGTTCCTTCAGTATGTCTTCATTTTGCTATTCCATTACAAAGAAATAAGAACTAATGAGAGAGAGAGGGAGCGGGGTGCCTTATATGCAAATTATGCAAGGGGATTGATGAGTTGGATGGATATGAATTAAATGATGGCTCTCTAGCACACAGGCTCATGGGAAATACTCAGACTCAAAACAGCATGTTGTAATGTGGTTCCTAAACAGGCATGTCCTCACTTGACCCCAGACAGCCCTCCAGTTGAAAGTTGTGGTCACTGTAGTCAAACCGTCTCCCAAACACCATCCGGCAAATAATGTTGGACACAGCAGCAGGGAGGCTGGGTAGAATGGCTTTCCTGGAGAAAATACCACACATCTCTGTTCTGTTATTTGCATCTCATTATTCAGATAATTATCGTATTTATTCAAGCAGTCCACGAAGTGGACCTTGATCCCTTCTTGTTTTTGTCTCTTTTTTCCTCCTTCCACCAGAAATAGCTGTTCTGGCTGAACCGTGCAGTCGGTTTTCGCGAAAATTGGTAATCTGGTAGAGGGTGATGCCAAACGGTGATGATGCGAAGCCTGTGACCACTGGTCAAATGGTGGCGCTATAGCACTCAACTGAAATTGCAAACTTTAAACACTCATAACTCATGAACTGCTCGACTCTCAGAAATGTAACTTATATTCACTTATGCGTCTGCTTATGCCGAACAACTTTTGTATTCTTACTTTTGACCTCTGACCTTTAGATGAACCGCCATCTTGAATTATATGTAAAACAGTTAAAATGTCTCTTCTCCTACAATCTTTGATCAAAATGCATAACAATGACCTACACATGAACTTTGAAGCCATACAAACATGAAATGGGTGTGAATTTTGTTTTCAGTGAAAAAAATGATGTTTTTACGAGCCAATGAAAATTGCTTGTTTGTGAAAATTCTTCTATTATCCCTAATCTACACATGCAAAGTAATCTGTTTATGAGATTTTACAGTTTGGTAGAGGGGGATGCCAAATAGCAGCAAAACCAGTCTTACTCCAATTGCTCAAATGGGGGCGCTATAACAATTCTTTGAAACTGAAACATTTGAAAAACCATAACTCGGGCCTCGTTTGGCCAAAAATCATGGGACTTGTTTCTACATGTTCCTTGATTCATGTGGAACACATCTGTAACATTGACCGGTAAGCTCCACCCCCAGAGTGTCTGCCATTTTAAGCAGTTTGAAAAATGCTCATGCCTGATTTTCTGGCTGGATTTTTGATTTGCACAACAAATGTTTGTTGTACAAGCCGGTTTGCATTTTTTGTACACACCATCACTGTGTTTGTGTGTGGACGTAAAGTACTTCTGTGGCCTGCCGCACCAAGGACAGCCATCGTCAGTGTGTTAATCTCGCGTTAATTTTTTTGACGCCATTAACGCACGGCTGTGTTAACACGAGATTAATGCATTAATGCGTTAACGCATTAACGTGTTAACGCCAACACCTTTAATATATATAAATATATGTGGTTTTTTTTTTCAGGCTAGCTAGATTGCATTGCATTGTGGGTCCTTTAGGTCGTGGGCCGTGGTTTCAAAAAGGTTGGAAACCACTGCTATAAAGCACAAAGCACTGCATCGTTCTAATCTTTTCTGACTGAAATTCGAACAATTTAGCTGTATCATTCCAATTTCAAACTGTATCGTTCCATTTTTAGTCTGAGATTAGTAAACTGTATTGTTCTAATTTCACACTGTATCATTCCAATTTTACTCAGAGAGTAGTAAACTACATCGTTCCAATTTCAAGCTGTATTGTTCCAATATTAGTGAGAGATTATTAAACTATCATTTCAATTTTAAGATGTATCGTTCCAATTTTAGTCAGAGAATAGTACACTATATTGTTTCAATTACAAACTGTATCGTTCCATTTTTAGATTAGTAAACTGTATTGCGACAATTTCAAACTGTATCATTCCAATATTAGTCAGAGATTATTAAACTGTATCGTTCCAATTTTAAGCTGTATCGTTCCACTTTTAATTAGAGATTATTAAACTATCATTTCAATTCCAAGCTCTATTTTAATTATATTCCTCTGGTTGTACAACAATGGGAACTGATGTAGACACACACACACACCAGAGATGGAGCACTCATTAGAGCTGCATGGTGCTTGCTATACAAGCAGGTGTGAAAACCGTTTTGTACAACGCTATGTACCATGGTGTAGTTGCCAACGGGGTCGGGAGTTGGACGGAACGAGGGCGCCTGCTGGCTGAAGCCCATACTGCATCGCAGTGTGCAGTATGGGGGGGCCATACTGCACCGCAGTGTGCAGTGTGGGGGGGGCATACTGCACCGCAGTGCGCAGTGTGGGGGGGGCATACTGCACCGCAGTGCGCAGTGTGGGGGGGCCATACTGCACCGCAGTGCGCAGTGTGGGGGGGCCATACTGCACCGCAATGTGCAGTATGGGGGGGCCATACTGCACCGCAGTGTGCAGTGTGGGGGGGCCATACTGCACCGCAGTGTGCAGTATGGGGGGGGGGCATACTGTACTGCAGTATGGGGGGGGGCATACTGTACTGCAGTATGGGGGGGGGCATACTGTACTGCAGTATGGGGGGGGGCATACTGCACCGCAGTGTGCAGTATGGGGGGGGCTGCGGGGGGCAAGTGACAATATGGGGGGAGCTGCGGGGGGCAAGCGACAACGGCAACCACACTTTGCAATTTTTAAATTGCGAATATTCTAGTTTCCATTTGTCACTTTGACCACTAAGCTCCACCCTCTGACTGCTGAATTGTGCATATTGTTCATATTGCTTACTGCTTGGTGGCGTGTTGTTGGGTTGTTTCATTGATGACAACAACTAAGCAAATCATTGTGCCAGGATAGCTCAGTCGGTAGGGTGCCTGACTTCGGAACACAAGATTGAGGGTTCAAGTCCCACTGCTGACAATACAAAGTCTGAGTCTCCAAAAACCCTGCTGTGTTTCCACAATCACATGATGTATTTCTTCCATGTTTCTATGGCTTATTTGTGCATATTTAAGGAGCGGTAGTGGCTCAGAGGTAGAGTAACCGGATGGTAACCACAAGGTTGCCGGTTCGATCCCGGGCTCCTGCAGAGTTAGTGTCGATGTGTCCCTGTCCCACTGCCATCAGTGTATGAATGTGTGTGTGAATGGGTGAATGTGATGCACAATCTATGTAAAGCGCCTTGGATAAAGGCGCTATATAAATGCACCATTTACCATTTACCAAGCAGTCCACTGAATGTGTGTGTTGTTTCCAGTACGTCTTGTGTCTGTTGGGTAGCCTCATTGGTAGAGCGCATGACTTGGAAATGAGAGTTCCTGGGTTCAAATCCCGGCACGGACACCTAGTAATATGAGTCAATCATGCACAATCTCATGTGGTCTTCTACATCTAAGTTCATGGTTCTATGTGTAACCCAGGGTAAAACTCAATGTAATGGTGGTTGTCACCATTCGGCCATGTTGTGTTTTGTCACTATTCGGCCATGTTGTCACTAATGACAGTTCACAGCTCAGTTCACCACTCACTCACAGCTCACCAATCATTTACTCATTCACCAAATCAGTGGCCTTGTGGTTAGAGTGTCCGCCCTGAGACTGGGAGGCCGGGGTTCGATTCCCGGCCGGGTCATACCAAAGGCTCTAAAAACGGGATCCAATGCCTCCCTGCTTGGCACTCAGCATCAAGGGATGGATTGGGGGTAAGACCCTGTGTCATACTAGCGTCATGTCCAGAGGGTGTACTTGTACATCAAGCTGCCTCATGCTACAGAAACAGGAGATAGGCACCTGCCCTATGGGCCTCATGGCTGGGCAAGGCTGTTTGACTGTCACTATTCGGCCATGTTGTCACTAATGACAGTTCATAGCTCAGTTCACCACTCACTCACAGCTCACCAATCATTCACTCAGTCACACCAGATTACAATGTGAGTCAGTCTCACACATAATTACCTGATGTATTTCTGAAGTTCAGGCTCCCATGTTTCTATGGCTTATTTGTGCGTATTGTTCTTACTCCTTATTGCTGCTTGCTTGATCCCGTTTTATTGCTGCTTGCAGCTCATTATTCAGATAATTATCGTATTTATTCTAGTTGCTCAGTTGCGGAGTCACCGGACGGCAACCGCAAGGTTTCCGGTTCGATCCCGCGCTCCCCCAGAGTTAGTGTCAAAGTGTCCCTGAGCAAGACACTGAACCCCCTGAATTGCTCTTGATGTGCTAGGTACCTTGCATGGTTTCCACTGCTATCAGTGTATGAGTGTGATACGTGATCTATGTAAAGCGCCTTGGATAAAGGCTGCTATATAAATGCATCATTTACATTTTATTAATGTTGTTGCCTTTGATCAGATAAGATGAACCTTGAACTACCCCATGAGGGAAATGTAAATATATATACGTGAGAGCTTGGCTTCTTATTAACTGAACTATATATATATATATCTGTGATGGTCACCCATACCTTTCTCATTCTCCATCTCTTCCTGGAGGTAGACACACTCCTCATACAAACTCTCCTCCAATGAACTTTTGCCCATTCCGAACCTGCGCAAGGTGGACATGGCGAAACGCCTCTGTGCTTTCCACCGTTGGCCATTGCTGTGGAAAATGCCATCTATGCCATTGCATGAACAAACTTATTTTAATACCAAGACGCACGCTGAACACGTCCCCATGGGTCTCGGCTAAGTAGACATTATTCAATATACTGTAAAAGTAATGCATACAGTACCATAATACATACTGTAAATCAGTATAATACATTGTTACAGTGACTACACTATGCATGAATTCACAAAAAATTTAATAAGACCAGGGCTTATAATTCAGTGATCTGAAAGCCTGTATATGTAAATATATATTAAGAATATGTCTAAACCTGCTCAATGTGAAATGTGCTTTTAGTTAACTATTGTGATTTAGTACTAAAATAAAACTGAACACCTGGCTTACCCTACCTTGGTCAAAGAAATGTGAGGTTTTCCCATGTCAATACTGAACAAGCTTCCTATAAAGGGAAGAGACCGCAGTGGTTGTGGTGGATAGTTGGCTGGATTCTTGAACTTGAGGAAATCAAATACCAGGAGAGAAACAAAAAAAATAAACAGCAGGATTCCTGTGAAATCCAGGCCTGTCAAAAAGGCATAAATCCACATTGTGAAGCTGAACCGGATCACTTGTGAAGCTGAACTACTTCTGTCTTTCTAAGTCTAAAGCAGTGTGACGATTTATGTCTGCGTAATGTGCAAATGTACATAAGCTCAGTAAGCTGAAGCTGAGTGAGTAGTGATTTTAAAGCTGCAATGTACCAAAGCATCAAACCACTCCTCTAATATCATTCATGACTGTTTTCATGATGGCTTACTGTTCCTAGCACAGTATACTGTTGGGTATGCTATATATGGATTTGGTAGCTCCCAACAAACTCCTTGATAACTTGATGAGATAGCATTGACTTTAGTCCACACACAGAGATGAGAGATTTATTGTGAACGCTCGTGCAAACAGTGTAGATGGAAAGAGGAGAACATTCTATTCCACTGAGTGTCAGTCTAAATATTATATTGTAATAAGGAGATTAGCTATACAAGAAAGAAAAATATATTTCTGATAAAATAGAAGTGAAGTCTGGAATTCGTAAAACTATCTAGCAATATCTATCAATTGTTATACCTTAACTCTCTTAAAAATCAATACCACAAAATAGGCTATTATGCTGGCTTATACACCAACAATTGTTTCATTTAATAGTGCATTGTTAGTACATTTTCTAATAATAAAATGTATTTGTTCCATCCTCTATCAAGATAGATCGTTGTCATTATTTACAAGAAACAAGGCTGTGTTTTACTGATTTATCGATCTGTCACTATGTATTTAGTACACAGTGTTTATCATATAAATACTGTTTTCAGACTGCTGTGGAAGTTAGCTATTGAGTCTGTGGTTCTGATTCCAATGGGAAGTGCATTCCAAAGAAAAAAAGGTGTGTGTGTGTGTGTGTGTGTGTGTGTGTGTGTGTGTGTGTGTGTGTGTGTGTGTGTGTGTGTGTGTGTGTGTGTGTGTGTGTGTGTGTGTGTGTGTGTGTGTGTGTGTGTGTGTGTGTGTGTGTGTGTGTGTGTGTGTGTGTGTGTGTGTGTGTGTGTGTGTGTGTGTGTGTGTGTGTGTGTGTGTGTGTGTGTGTGTGTTCTGCAACGTGTAATGGACTGTTCTGCAAATTATAATGGACTATTCTGGACTGTTCTTATTATGATTGCATTTGCAATGGCAGTGTCTGTCCAAGTCTGTTGTACTTATGTTGTACTGTTGTAGGCCTATTTATGACTGTTGTACTTTATGCGTATATGGACATAAAGTAAAGTGGGAAAACAAAGTAGTGGTGTGTTGTTGTGAAGTTACTGCAGGCTGGCAACGATGCGTGTGGTTTGAAATGTTGATATTGGACCGGTAGATTCTGGAGGGGTTGGCTGCTGAAAAGTAGATCTTAGGGTATCACTAACCTTTAAAAAATCTGACCTGTTTCAAATGGTGCAACAGCGACACATGGTGGTCAACAAGTGCTATTACGTCTACTAGACTGTTCTGTACTGTTACAATAAAACTCTGATTCCCATATCACATGCAGCGATGTGTACAGTTTGAAACTCAACAGTGCCCTTTGTCACCTATTGGTACCACTCAAAAATAGTCAAATATTTACGTGGTAGATTGTTTCTAATCTTATGAACTCATCACATTTTAAATTGGGATAATCAAAGCTTTATTGCCAACAAACATTTACATTGCCAAAGCAAGTGTCACAAATGCAATACACTGAAACAGTTGAAAATGGGGAAAGTATATACAGTTGGGAGTACAGTAGTTATGTCACATTGCACAAACACTCCACTTCAGAGTTCTAGGATGCAAGTAGTTAAATCACACTTAGACCATGTGATATCCTGCGGAAGCATTTTGCTACAGATTTTGTTATTAGATGGATGAATGGCTTCAGCGAGGCGTGGCATGAATCTGGAATGGGTGTGGTATATGTGTCACCCCAACCAGTCCTTCTGTGCTCAGCTCTACTCCATCCAGGGTGGAGAACCTGAACTTCTGGAATAAACTGACGAAAAACAGGAACAGCTCCATCCTTGCCAGGCTTTCTCCCAGACATATTCGTTTCCCTGAAAACACACATAACATATTCATAACCATGGACATAAACAAGACACAAGCTTACAATAAGCACAAACTGTATAGTTCTCGCTCTCTCTCAATCACTCTTGGAGCTGAGTCTCCTACTAACCGATGACCAGGTCATTACATTACTGTAAATCATTAACAAAAGAACTGCCTGAATTCTCTGTGTAAACGTTGACCCTTATGTAAGTAGAACTGGGCCTCAGAGCAGGACACTTTGGAATCAGTACCTGTGCAGTCTTCAAAACTCCAATACAGCACCTCCAACTATAATTTGCTGTAGGCATTACTGTATGAGGGATTATATTGTGATAAATCTTACTGCAAATTTAGATTAGATGTAATTCTTAATAAGTCCAATCTCCTGTCTTTGTCTTGTTTGTATATACAGCATATTGACCTATCAATGTCACATAATCGTGATAATGTGAATTCCTGAAAGGGATTGCCCTTGTTATAGCACGACAATTACGTTGTCATTTCCAGACCATAATATATATACAATCTGTTATTACCAGAGAATTTTCAAAGTTTTACCTGCAGAGAAAGGCATGAAGGCCTCTCTCTTCATGAATTTTCCATCGGCATCCAAGAAGTGTCCAGGATTGAAAGTGTCTGGAGTTTCCCATTCATTCTTGTCAAACAGTACAGAGGTCAGGCTGGGCATCAGTGAGGTTCCCTATACGCAACACAAGGGGAGAAACCACATTCTGTTGGACTACCGGTATTGTGAATGGTATTGTGAATGGTGAATGGCTTGTACATTCATACATATGGTAGATGTGAACATAGAAGAGATGTTAATAATTAAAGTTTACTTGATTAAATGGTGGACGTTTGGCATTTTCTTACTGCCAATTGTATTATCTATTTAGACATAACAACTGATTCTACAAATGTCTTTTAAATCACAAGATTTCTGAAAAACTTATCAGTGGTTCTCAAACTATTTAATGTCAATTAAGGACCCACAGAATTTTATTTATTTGGCTGGTGAACCCAACCCAAAATATGTTGTTCCAGGCACCCCACATATTTCTCCAGGAAATTAAGAAATAACAAATACTGCCTCATTTGCCACATGGTGTTGTGACTTTGTCAGTTACTTCCATGAGAGTGTGAGAGGTGGAGCTAGTTGCTTTAGCAGACGGTATGAGGTCCAATGGACTTCTGGTTTGTCCACTGCATTTTTACTTTCCTCCTGATAGATTTGCACCACATTTTCAGGATATTTCAAAAATAGCCAGCCTACAAGCTTTCAATAGCTAAAGTAAAAAACAAAGGGGTTCCCACCCTGAATGGGTTAAGTAAAATGTGCTTCCATTGCTGACCTTTGGTATGAAATAACCGCCCAGTGTTGTGTCCTTGGCAGCCATCCTGAATCCATTGAGAGGTACAATATTCCCCATCCTCTGGATCTCATGGATGACCGCATCGGTGTAGGGCATGTTGGGTCTGTCGGCCATGTTGGGTTGGCGGGACTGTCCAATCACTCTGTCTATCTCTGCCTGGACCTTCTCTGGGGGATGAAATGGAAGGTTTTGAAGAATTCAACAATAGGCATCTTAACATGTGCATAGGCCAGTAGGCAATAGTGAAAGATGATGTTGGCATGATCTATTGAAAAGATATGTTTCGGTCCCTCTGTAGCAGATAGCAGATGGCGGGGCTGCAGGTGTATCTCTTTCTTTCCTGAGCTGAGTATAACTAACTATACAGTTTTATTTCTACTCCAGAATACTGTAACCACTACATTTCAAATCCCTGTTGAAATTCATCCAGTGATCTAATCCTGCACTGTGCTGAATTATTTGCCTCTATGTATCTGTCTCTCTGCGAAATTTCCATATTCTGCAGAGAAAAAGAATATAACAACGTGTTAAGCTAAACCACCCCAAAGCAACTCCTTGCAAAACTCTGGTGTGCCTTAAAACATGCTTTGTGCCGACCTGACCTGACTAGATGTGTAGGAATACATGTTTAAATAATACATTTATATCATTCATTAATACTTAGGAACTGAACTAAAATAGATCATAATCTTAGTGTAGGTAGGTTTTCTGCATTTTCTCCAGATACCTTGAATGTGTGGAAACTTGATGAGATAAACCAGTGCCCACTGCAAAGTGGTGGAGGTGGTCTCAGTTCCAGCCAGGAACAGATCTAGAGCACACAGAGCCAGGTTGCTCTCCTCAAAGCCCAGATCCGCCTCTCCTTTGTGCTAGTGAAACACAAGGAAAAGACTCAGTTCAATGGTCTGATCACAGATATTGTGCAGTGTATGTACCATATATGTACTCGCAGTAGTGGAAATTAACGTTAAATTAGCATTGTACTGTTTGCACATGGCACATTTTATTAAGTACTGTTCTTAAGTACAATTCTGAGGTACCCAACTGTCTATTAACTGTAGATATATTTCGCCAATAGAAAATAATTGTGAGCCTATAGACCTGCGCAGTGACGTCACCGCCCCGGTTCCGGAAGTGGATTCCCCATTCATTTTTCTCATAGACTTTTCGAAAATAATTTATATAAAGACGATTACAGCACGGACAAAGCCAACTCGGTTCATGACAAATCATGATGACCCACAATCTTTTGGGACGTACACATCACATAATTTCTAAGATGAAAAAACAAAAAGTGTTGTATCCTGTCGTTTTGTACTTCTTGCTAATTAGATATTATATGATGATATTGTGTGTGTCATCATGATTTGTCACGACCCGAGACTTGGCTTTGCCCGCAGCGAAATAGTCTTTATATGAATTATTTTTGAAAAGTCGATGAGAAAAATTAATGGGGAAAACACTTCTGGAAACGGGGCGGTGACGTCACTGCGCAGGTCTATAGATGTGCAATGTTAAAAAGATTTGTACACATTTGGAAACTTGACCTATGGGGAAAAAAGTAACTTTAGACAGGGCAAATAATGTAAGCATCCAATAAAAGGGTGTATGTTTCTCAGTCATCTTTGTACATTTTTATAATTAATGAGATAATTAAGGAATATTTGAGTCAAAATCTACCAGTCTCATTTGCTCCTTATGTATTTTGTCCTGTAGAATTAATTTTTGCAATGTACTTTTTTGTATTGTGCATACTTAATTAGATAATTAAGATAGATAAAATAAAAGCATATTTTACACACGAATGGAAATAACAGGGAAATAAATATTTTCATATTTCACTCAAAAAATGAATCTAATGAACAACAAAATGTTCATTGTAGAAATTGATTCTCCAGGAAAAAAATACATGAGGATCAATTGATTCAGCCTATTACCTTTTGGTACTTTAAGTACATTTCCATGCCAATAGCTTTGTACTTTTGTACTTCCAATAATCAATAATTTGTAGTATTGATACTGTGTTCATGCAGCTTGCTCACGGACCTTCTCCATTTCGATGATGAAAACATCGATGTAGTCTCTGGGATTGTTAGGATCCAGTTCTAGCCTGTGGCGCTGCACATCCTGACGAATGAAGGCAACCACATCCTCATAGATGGCAAACAGTTTGTTATGAGAACCTGGCAGGTACTTCATGACAGCGGGGATTGCCTCATACAGCTACAATGAGAAAAAAAAAAACGTTTTGAGGTGACATTTCATTCATAAGACTTAATTTTATTATACATTTTCAAGGCCTGACCATATTCAGATTACGTCCATCTTGCCTATAGCCTGACTAAAGCCAGACTGAATCAGCTGTTGGCAAAAGATTGTCTGTCAGCAGCCAGGTATTTTTTTTCCAAAAGCTTTTGTTCTGGCTGTAGTCAGGGTACACCTTGCTATCAGAGTTTGGGAGCACTCGTTTTCAGATTGTAAAGCAATGAGCCCTTCTCAAAACTCCACTCTTTAAGGCAGAGTTTAGTCAATGTCCAGTCCAAATAGTTTTGCAACTGTTTCTATGAGGGTCACGCTTTCCTAGTCAAGCTTTCCTCTTCTAATGTGCCTATTGGACAAGGATGGATTGAGGAGGGGCTAAGTTTACATTCCTACAAGGAATGTAAACTAGCTGCTGCATTATGATGGTGAGTTTCATCACAACTTTAATTTAAACACGGAACTGAGGAGCAGTCCCTCTTTTTTCAATGTAGCCGATAGTTTAAAAGTTAGAAAGTTGCTTAACCAGACTTAACTCTTTGGGAGTGTAAAATGGAACCAAATGGACCCTTGTGTGTCCCTTTGGTATCATATTTACACTCAAGAGTCTCAAGTCTACACAACTAGAGAATGCAGGAGACATTTCGATCTGTATCTTTGGCTGTTTTGTTTCCCAAATCGTCTACACAACTAGAGAATGCAGGAGACATTTCGATCTGTATCTTTGCCTGTTTTGTTTCCCAAATCCAGCCTGGTACTGTGTGGACAAAAGCAAAAGAAATCTTTAGTTTTGGGTCTGTGGGGCTAAAATGTCCCCAAATGGTGGTCCGTGGCTCAAATGCTGAATAAATAGTGGGCCCTGGTATCAAGAAGGTTGAAAACCACTGCTTTAGATGAATGGGCTGTATTGGGAAGTTGCACATTGTTAGCACCACCTGGCCATTAATTTACATGGTAAGATGTCCACTGTGTGAATAAGGTCCATGCTGCAACTTTATTTGTTCTTTATTCTATGATTTCATATAAGGTTAACATGGTTAACCGACCACACCCCAAAGTTTAAATTTTCAGTGTGCTACTGCGTGACAAAGCAAATCACTTTCACAGTATAACTTGAGATAGAAGTTATTACCCATATTCTCTGGGGCTGCAGGTGCCCTTGTGCTTACTACTTGAGATCAGTTCATTATGTCTTCATTTTGGATGGATATGAATTAAATGATGGCAGGAGAGAAAGTATAATACTCTCTCTAGTGCCTCATGGGAAGTACTTGGACTCAAAACAGCATGTTGTAATGTGGTTCCTAAAATAACAGGCATGTCCTCACTTGAATACAAACAGAGCCCTCCAGCACAGCGGCTTCGTTTATATTCTTGAGCAGGGTCTGAAAGTCGTGGTCACTGTAGTCAAACCGTCTCCCAAACACCATCTGGCAAATAATGTTGGACACGGCGTTGTTCAGCAGGGAGGCTGGGTAGAATGGCTTTCCTGGAGAAAATACCACATTTCTGTTATTTGCATCTCATTATTCAGGGAACTATGAGGTCATCATATTTATTCTAGTGGCTCAGGGGTAGAGTCAGCGCCGCGGATGGTAACCTCAAGGTTGCCGGTTCGTTCTCGGGCTCCTCCAGAGTTAGTGTTGAAGTGTTCCTGAGCAAGACACTGAAACTCATGTGGTAGTATGTACCTTGCATGGTTTCCACTGCCATCAGTGTACAATGTGTGAATGTGATGCACAATCATTGTAAAGCCCGTTGGATAAAGGCTCCTATATAAATGCACCATTTACCTTTTTATTAATGTTGTTTGCCTTGATCAAATAATATAAACATTTAATTTCCCCAAGAGAGAAATGTATGTTTTAGAATCACACCAGTTAAATATACATAAGAGCTTGTCGCTTCTTATTAACTGAACTTTCTTTATAGGCCTATCTGCGGTCACCCATACCTTTCTCATTCTCCATCTCTTCACGGAGGTAGACACACTCCTCGTACAAACTCTCCTCCAATGAACTTTTGCCCATTCCGAACCTACGCAAGGTGGACATGGCGAAACGCCTCTGTGCTTTCCACCGTGAGCCGTTGCTTTGGAAAATGCCATCTACGCCATCGCATGAACAAACATGTGGAGACAATACAGTATTTTATGTTCACCTTTTATTATACTCATGGGTAATTCGCAGCACAGAGGATTTTTGTCTATGATTACCCTCCATGCTTAGAACAATTTTAGACTCATTTACATTTATATCAATATATTCCCTAATCTAAGACACACTCAATATCAGCATTTCTAGAGGAATTGGAAGACGTGTTAAAATTCAAAACAGACTGGAACAAGCTTTTCCTATTTCTGTTTGATTCTCCCCACCTTCTCTCTCTCTCTTTGCATTGTTTGTATTATGTCTTGTACTTAACATGTACTTAAAGGATACAGGTACAGTAGTGATGCGTGGGTCGACCCGTAACCCGCGGGTCCCGCGGGTTAACCGCGGGCCGGGTTGGGCCGAGTCAAGAAATGTTCACTTTCTTTCCGGGGCGGGTCAGATAATGTATAATAAACAACAATAACAGAATTTGCAGGGGCGTGCAGTAGTGATGTGCGGGTCGACCTGTAACCCGCGGGTCCCGCGGGTTAACCGCGGGCCGGGTTGGGCCGAGTCAAGAAATGTTCACTTTCTTTGCGGGGCGGGTTGTCAGAATATATTGTAACATGCGGGACCCGCGGGTCATGATAAAACCTGACCCGCACATCACTAAGGTACAGTAGTGGGGTTTGAGATGGAGGAAGAGGCAGTCAGAGAGAGAAGTTTACCTAGGGCTCCATTGTAAATCCTGTTTGTCATAGGGCTGTATGGTCGGTCTGCAAAGTTCTCTGCTTGTGTCACCAGTGCTTCCTTCACCATCTTGTATCCGTTCACAACCACCAACTTATCAATGCCGAGACGCAGGCTGAACACATCCCCATGGGTCTCGGCTAACTGGACAGTATGCAACATACTGTAAAAGCTGATATGGATCAAGCTGTATTTTTGTGACCAAATACATTATTATTATTATTGGTTAGGGTTAGAGTTAGTTTATGTATTGCTCCAGTAACTCACTTCCATAGCTATCTTCCTTTCCTTTATTTTCAGATCAATGTGTAAAAAAAAAAGAATTGTGATTTTATTATTGTTATTATTAGACCTAATAGAAATTGTATCTGGCCACAAAAGATCACAGGATCTACTGAATGTGACAAACTGCTCTTCCTGGATTATTTAACCTACGTATTACACATTGATAAGTATATTACCTACTATAGTAGGTAATAACAAATACCATAATAATATGGTGAACCTTGGTTGGGGATAGGAGGGGGAAAAAGTTGTCATTTAAGTTGTAATCAGACACCACTGTGACAGGTCCCAAACCTGTCACAGTGGTGTCCGATTACTGCTGGTTGTCCCAGGCAACCAGCTCTCCGTAGTCAAAAAATTCCAATATAATCCTATAGGAATCCTAAATTCTCTCAGAAAATCCTGTAGGATTTTCTTACAGGATTCTTTTAAGATCTTATCGATCCTATAGGATTCTTATAGGACTATTGGAAATCCAATAGGATTTGTTCCAAAATCTGAAAAAAATCCAATCCAAAATCGGACTTTTCTATTGGAGTCCTATAGGATTTTTTGACTAGGGCTGGTTTGAGCTACAGCTATAATACATGCAGTGACTACACTATGTAAAATGGAATCACCTGCTCAATGTCAAATGTGCTTTTAGTTAACTATTGTGATTTAATACTAAAATAACACTCACCACCTGGCTTGCCCTACCTTGATAAAATGAATGTGAAGCTTTTCCATGTCAATACTGAACAAGCTTCCTACAAAGGGAAGAGACCGCAGTGGTTGTGGTGGATAGTTGGCTGGATTCTTGAACTTGAGGAAATCAAATACCAGGAGAGAAACAAAAATAAACAGGAGGATTCCCGTGAAATCCAGGCCTGTCAAAAAGGTATAAATCCACATTGTGAAGCTCAACCGGATCACTTGTGAAGCTGAACTTCTCTCTTTCTAAGTTTAAAGCAGTGTGACAATTTGTGTCTGCGTAATGTGCAATATACACAAGCTCAGTAAGCGGAAGCTGAACACACCCTTTGAGTGCAATTGGCACAAAGGTTGTCATAGTGATCTTAAAGATGTAATGTAGCACGAAGCCACTCCTCTAACATTCTGATTGTTTTCATGATTCCCTATTGTTCCCAGCACAGACATACTGTTAGGTATGGTATTGGTATATATGGATTTGGGTAGCTAGTCCCAACAAACTCCTTAAATGATGAGATATAGTGCTGATCTTTAGCCCACAGATATTAGAGATGTGCACACTCAGAGGAGAAAAGTCGATTCCACTAATCTACTGTCAGTCAGTCCTATAAGTAGATGGTTAGCTATCTAAGAAAAAATATAGTTATAATGAAATAAAAGTCTGGAATTTGTAAAAATTGAACTATGGCAGGCAATATCCATACACTGTTATCCTAAACAACAATTCTTAATCATCTTTATTCAGTAGTGAATACTTTTGTTTTTACTTAATTTTAAGTTTTTTAATTTTTAACTTATTTTTTTTTACTTAATTTTTACTTAATTTTACTTAAATGCATGGAGTAAATTGAGTATTTGTCCTCCTTAAGTAAAATAAAAGTGAAGTTAGTTTGAATTAATGTGCGATATTTGGAAGTTGTTCATAGCCTAAGGTAAGAGCAAAGCCCCCCGCGTTTAATTTTCATCCATAATACAAACCTGTAGCATTAAAGTATTATGTTATAATCTTTGTGATAATTAGAGTGGTTGCCTGTGCAGCCCGGTGATACAATATTACACTTCAGTGCTTATATGCAGTGTTTGGCAATTGGCAGAACATACAGTGCATATTACTGTATACTTATTACAAGGCTTGAATTAATGCTCTAATCAGAAGCCAGTGTTCTGGTCACGTGAGCAGTAACATATTGCACTATAATTCACCGCTCCGCTCTATATCTGACCGCTGCATAATCAAGGTCCCCAAAGTGCAAACAGCTGTGCTAATATCAATCCGCAGAGCACTTGGCGGGTCCGGTTAGCTACGTATTTGGTTGTTTACATGCCGTTGCCATTCAGGACAGGTGATGGATATTATAACTCTCGACAGAGTTTCATGTATATGTTGCGGGTCCATTTGGTTTCATGTTTATGCTCTCAAAGACTTACATCTGGTTGACTAACTCTCCGTCATTTAGCCTGGGGACCACCTGGAACCCTCTCAAGGAACCACTCGTGGTCCTTGGACCACTGGTTAAAAACCACTGACGTAAGCCATGTAATAAGCGGGATAACACCCTTCGAACTGGTGATTTGTTTCCTAAATAAGTAAACTAACTGACCTCGGCTGCACCTTGGTCAGTTATTAGGAAACAAATCACCGGTTTGTCGGGTATATGTATTATGTAATGTGTATCACAAGTGAGCTTGTTGTTACATGCCAAAATAGAACACATTTACAAGCTATCGACAGTTAACAGAGATGCTCAGTAGATTGTAGATCCTACCCACCGCAGCATTCTGCACACATGACGTAGACTACAAGTTGTCACAGAATCGCAGTTGTCGTTATACAGATTGTTGTACTCTATTCCTTTGTTGGTGGAGGGGGGATTTGAGAAAGTAATCAAGTAATAAGTAACATATTACGCTTTAATCTAGCCTGGCGTGTAGAGGCTAGAGTATCACTAACCTTTGAAAAATCTGACCTGTTTCAAGTGCTGCAAAAAGCAAAATCGACACTTGGTGGTCGACAAGTGCTATTGTGTCTTGTAGACTGTTGTGTACTGTTACAATAAAACTCTGATTCCCATCATGCAACTATGTGTACAGTGTGAAGCTCAACAGAGCCTTTTGTCACCTATTGGTACCCTATACCTGTACATGCCTACATTAGGGACGGACATTGCTGGTCATTGGAGTGGCTGCACCTGTCAAAAATAGTCTGAAATATTTAGGTGGTCCTTAGGTGGTCTAATCCTATGAACTATAACTTTTAAATTGGGATACTCAATTCAAAGAAGCTTTATTGTCAACAAACATTTACATTGCCAAAGCAAGTCTCACAAATACAATAGAATAAAAAACGGTTAAAAATTAGGAAAGTATATACAGTTGGAGGGAGTACAGTAGTTATGTCATGTTGCAATAACCCTCCACCTTAGAGTTCTAGGATGCAACTTAATAAAGTTAAATTACGCTTAGACCATGTGATATCCTGCGTAAGCATTTTGCTACAGACTTTGTTATTATATTGAATTATAGATGAATGCCTTCAGCGAGGCGTGGCATGAATCTGGAATGGGTGTGGTATATGTGTCACCCCAACCAGTCCTTCTGTGCTCAGCTCTACTCCATCCAGGGTGGAGAACCTGAACTTCTGGAATAAACTGACGAAAAACAGGAACAGCTCCATCCTTGCCAGGCTTTCTCCCAGACATATCCGTTTCCCTGAAAACACACATAACATATTCATAACCATGGACATAAACAAGACACACACACACACACACACACACACACACTCTCCCACTTTTACACCTGCAATTGTGAATCATGACCAGAAAATATTACTTAGTTTAGTTTCTACACACCCCATGTATTGAATTCATAAAGATTATTTCTACCTTGTCTCAAGTAGAGATTCCGGCTGAGTCTCCTATACTAACCGATGACCAGGTCATTACATTACTGTAAATCATTAACAAAAGAACTGCCTGAATTATCTGTGTAAAAGTTGACCCTTATGTAAGTAGAACTGGACGTCAGAGCAGGACAATTTGGAATCGGTACCTGTGAAGTCTTCAAAACTCCAATATAGCACCTCCAACTATAATTTGCTGTAGGCATTACTGTATGATGATAAATCTTACTGCAAGTTTAGATTGGATGTAAGCAATCTACTGTCTCTGTATTGTTTGTATATACAGCATATTGGTCTGTTGATGTCACATCAACATGATAATGTGAATTCCTGAAAGGGATTGCCCGTTATTTAAACATATGTGAGCTAATTCAATACTACTAGATAAATATTTCAGATGCAGCAATCTGATTATCTGACAAATACATTTTGTATGAATTTCCCGGTGTAGCAGCCATCCATGAACCAGTCAGCCGGTCTCAGCCGTATGACGGGTTGTGCCTTGAACTGGCGAGTCCCGGGTTCAATCCAGGTTTCTCATAGCCCATAATATATATACATTCTGTTATTACCAGAGAATTTTCAAAGTTTTACCTGCAGAGAAAGGCATGAAGGCCTCTCTCTTCATGAATTTTCCATCAGCATCCAAGAAGTGTCCAGGATTGAAAGTGTCTGGAGTTTCCCATTCATTCTTATCAAACAGTACAGAGGTCAGGCTGGGCATCAGTGAGGTTCCCTATACGCAACACAAGGGGAGAAACCACATTCTGTTGGACTACTGTGAATGACTTGTTACACATTCATACATAGGTAGATGTGAACATAGCAGAGATGTTAATAATTAAAGTTTACTTGATTAAATAGTGGACGTTTGGCATTGTGTTATTTAGACATAACAACTGATTCTACAATGTCTTATAAATCACGAGATTTCTGAAAAACTGTTATCAGTGGTTCTCACTATTTAATGTCAATTAAGGACCCACAGAATTATCTTTATTTGGCTGCTGAACCCAACCCAAAATATGAACTTGTTCCAGCCATCCCACATATTTCTCCAGGAAAATAAGATTACGGCCTCATCTGCCACATGGTGTTGTGACTTTGTCAGTTACTTCCATGAGAGTGTGAGAGGTGGAGCTAGTTGCTTTAGCAGACAGTATGAGTATCCAATGGACTTCTGGTTTGTCCACTGCATTTTTACTTAACTCCTGATAGATTTGCACCACATTTTCAGGACATTTCAAAAATAGGCAGCCTACAAGCTTTCAATAGCTAAAGTAAAAAACAAAGGGCTTCCCACCCCCATCCCACAATGGGTTAAGTAAAATGTGCTTCCATTGCTGACCTTTGGTATGAAATAACCGCCCAGTGTTGTGTCCTTGGCAGCCATCCTGAGTCCATTGAGAGGTACAATATTTCCCATCCTCTGGATCTCATGGATGACAGCATCGGTGTAGGGCATGTTTGGTCTGTCGGCCATGTTGGGTTGGCGGGACTGTCCAATCACTCTGTCGATCTCTTCCTGGACCTTCTCTGGTGGATGAAATGGAAGGTTTTGAATAATTCAATAATACGGACTTGCTTTAGTACACCTAGAATAAAGCGTCTTAACATGTGCATAGGCCAGTAGGTAGTCTTGAAAAGTGATCAGCCCACAAACTGCTACCTGCTCAGTACAAGAGTAATGATACATTGAAAAGACATGCTTCGGTCCCTCCATAGCAGATAGCAGTTGGCGGGGCTGCAAGGTGTATCTCTTTCTCCCTATTGAAATGTATTCAGTCATCTAGTCCTGCACTGTGCTAAATTATTTGCCTCTATGTATCTGTCCCTCAGCGGAATTTCCATATTCTGCAGAGAAAAACAATATAACAACGTTTCAAGGTAAACCACCTAAAAGCAACTCATTGCAAAACTCTGGTGTGCTTTAAAACATGCTTTGTGCCGACGTGGCCCTTTGAGTTTATTAAGAATTCTCATTTAGGAGCTGTTAGACTGGGTAAGTGTCTTGCAGGATCACTTTGACATGTAGATGTATAGGAATACATATTCAAATATCATTTAGTAATACTTAAGAACTGAACTAAAATAGACTATAATCTTAGTGTGTTTGCATTTTCTCCAGATACCTTGAACATGTGGAAACTTGATGAGATAAACCAGTGCCCACTGCAAAGTGGTGGAGGTGGTCTCAGTTCCAGCCAGGAACAGATCTAGAGCACACAGAGCCAGGTTGCTCTCCTCAAAGCCCAGATCTGCCTCTCCTTTGTGCTAGTGAAACACAAGGAAAAGACTCAGTTCAATGGTCTGACCACAGATATTGTGCAGTGTATGTATATGTACTCACAGTAGTGGAAATTAACTGTGTTGTACATACAATTTATTAATTACTGTTCTTAAGTACAATTCTGAGGTACCTGACTGTATATTAACTGTAGATATATTTCGCCAATTGAAAATAATTGTGAGCTGATCTAACTTTAGACAGGGCAAATTATATAAACAAACGATAAAGGGTGTACTTTTCTCAGTTGTGTACATATTTATAATTAATGAGGTAATTGTCATGTTTGAGTCCAAATATATCAGTCTGAGACTCAAAATAAATCTAATCAACAACAAAATGTTAATTGTAGAAATTGATTCTACAGGAAAAAAGAATACATGGGGATCAATTCATTTAGCCTACTACTTAGGGTACATTAAATACATTTTTATGCCAATAGCTTTGCATTTTTGTACTTTCAGTAATTCAAGCACCTTCTCCATTTCGACGATGAAAACATCGATGTAATCTCTGGGATTGTTAGGATCCAGTTCTAGCCTGTGGCGCTGCACATCCTGACGAATGAAGGCAACCAAATCCTCATAGAGGGCAAACAGTTTGTTGTGTGATCCTGGCAGGTACTTCATGACAGCAGGGATTGCCTCATACAGCTACAGTGAGAGAAACGGTTTTGAGGTGACATTTCATTCATTCAAGACTTCATTTTAGTATACATGTTCACCCAGTCAGCGTCCATCTTGCCTATGGCCTGGCCAAAGCCAGACGGAATCAGCTGTTGGCAAAATATTGGCAGCCAGGCATTTTTTCCAAAAATTTTGGCCTGGCTTTAGCCAGGCTACACCTTGCCATCAGACTTTGGAAGCAATCGTTTTCAGATTGTAAAGCAATGAGCCCTTCTCAAAACTCCACTCTTTGGGGCAGAGTTTACTCACTGTCCAATGCCTGTCCAAATGGTTAAATAGCAACTGTTTATATGCAGGTCTGGACAAGGACGGATTGAGGGCGGGCTTGAGAAGTGAAGGGCTCATTCATTGTCCTGCTGCCTCATATTCAAATTCAAAACAGGTGATACACATCACATGGGCTGTTGAGTTCTCTTTAACAAGTGCTTCCAAGCTGCACCTACAAGGGATTTAAGCTAATCTTTTGGTAGAGCTGCTGCATTATGTTGGTGAGTCAGAGTTTCATCATAACCTTAAAGGAAAATTCCACACCAAAACATCAATCTACCTTGATTCCTGTGGCATGATACATAATGTCCTTGATTTTTGTCACGGATGCCCCCTTTTCTACATTTCACCATGAGGTCCCCCTTCCTCCTATGCAGGTTGCCGCAGGTTGTCTTTATTATAATACAGGTATTTTAGTAGCTGCAAACTTTTTTTTTTTTTTTTTTTTTTTTACACATTACATCAAACCGCACTACAAGATAATTGGACCACTATATGATTTTTGGAGTTTCAACCGTAGTGATTGGAGAGGATAATGGCAAAAGTGAGGGGAGGAGAGGAATTACATGTAAAGGCTGCCACAGAGTGATGTAAAACTCGAAATCAAGGACATTATGTATCATGTCACAAGAATCAAGGTAGAATGATGCCCAATGTGTTTTGGTGGCCCTTTAATTTAACTCGGAATACTCAGTTGAGGAGCAGTCCCTAGATTGAACCATATACCAACTATATCCTTTGAGGCTGCATGTGCTTAATACTTCAGATCAATACCTTCAGTATGTCTTCAATTTGTTATTCCATTACAAAGAAATAAGAACTAATCAGAGACAGAGGGAGTGGAGTGCCTTATATGCAAATTATGCAAGTAGATTGATGGATGGATATGAATTAAATGATGGCAGGAGAGAAAGTAGCACAGACTCATGGGAAATACTTGGATCTCAAAACAGTATGTTGTAATGTAGTTCCTAAAATATAACAGGTATTTCCTCACTTGAGCACAGACAGTGCCCTCCAGTAGAAGGGCTTCATTTAAATTCTTGAGCAGGGTCTGAAAGTCGTGGTCACTGTAGTCAAACCGTCTCCCAAACACCATCCGGCAAATAATGTTGGACACAGCGTTGTTCAGCAGGGAGGCTGGGTAGAATGGCTTTCCTGGAGAAAATACATTTCTCTGTTCTGTTATTTGCATCTCATTATTCTGGGAATTATGAGGTCATCGTATTTACTCAGGCTCAGGGGTAGAGTCACCGGATGGTAACCGCAAGGTTGCCAGTTTGATCCCGCGCTCCCCCAGAGTTGGTGTCGAAGTGTCCCTGAGCAAGACACTGAACCCCTAATTGCTCCTGATGTGCTAGTAAGTTCCTCGCAAGAGGGAAATGTATGTGTTCACACTAGGTTAATATACATAAGAGCTTGTAGTTATTAATTTAACTTTCTTTCTATCTGCGGTCACCCATACCTTTCTCATTCTCCATCTCTTCCTGGAGGTAGACACACTCCTCGTACAAACTCTCTTCCAATGAACTTTTGCCCATTCCGAACCTGCGCAAGGTGGACATGGCGAAACGCCTCTGGGCTTTCCACCGTGAGCCGTTGCTTTGGAAAATGCCATCTACGCCATCGCATGAACAAACATGTGGAGACAATACAGGGTTATGTTCACCTTTTATTATACTCATGGGTAATTCGCAGCATAGAGGATTCTTGTCTATGATTACGCTCTATGCTTAAAGGTAGGGGAAGTGATTTCACTTGTCAGATATCACCCAAAAAATATTTTTTTCTGTTAAAATGCTCTATTATAAGGTGTGGAAACCATATATGGAGTTTCCCCCTCCCCCACGTTAGCAAATGAGCTAATAAAAGTTCCCCAGGTGGTGGGTGAATTCTCCTCCAATCAGGATCGAGCAGCAGGTTCACATAGTGTAGCTACTGTTGGACGCCCCTAGTGCACCAGGCTGGTACTACACCATGAATTTCAAATCACTTACCCTACCTTTAACAACAATTTTAGACTCATTTATATCAATATATTCCCTAATCTAAGACACACTAAATATCAGCATTTCTAGAGGAATTGGGAGACATGTTAAATTTCAAAACGGACTGGAACAAGCTTTTTCCTATTTCTGTTTGATTCTCCCCTCTTACCCAGGGCTCCATTGTAAATCCTGTTTGTCATAGGGCTGTATGGTCGGTCTGCAAAGTTCTCTGCTTGTGTCACTAGTGCTTCCTTCACCATCTTGTATCCGTTCACAACCACCAACTTATCAGTGCCGAGACGCACGCTGAACACGTCCCCATGGGTCTTGGCTAACTGTGGACAATATGCAAAATACTGTAAAAGCTGATCTGTATTGCTTCAGTAACTCACTCGCTATTTTCCTTTTTATTTTCAGATCAACGTGTAAAAAAATAATTGTGATTTTTATTATTATCATTTTAGACCTAATAGAAATTATATCTGGCCACAAAAGATCACAGGATCTACTGAATGTGACAAACTGCTCTTCCTGGATTATTGAACCTACGTATTACACATTGATGCGTAGCGATAAGTAACTTAACAACAGGTAGGCTACCTCTACCTTCATATTCGGTAGATCCTGTGAATTTCCTGGGGTTTATTAGGACTATAGTAGGTAATAAAATACCATAATTTGGTGAACCTTGGTTGGGGAAAGGAGGGGGAAAAAGTTGTCATTTAAGTTGTAATCGGACACCACTGACAGGTCCTAAACCTGTCACAGTGGTGTCCGATTACTGCTGGTTGTCCCAGACTCCCTAGTCAAAAAAAAATCCAATAGAATCCTATAAGAAATTCTATAAGAAAATCCTGTAGGATTTTCTTACAGGATTCCTTTATCGATCCTATAGGATTCTTATAGGACTATTGGAAGCTACATACTATTGAGCTACAGCTATATTACATGCAGTGACTACACTGTGTAAAATGGAATCACCTGCTCAAAGTTAAATGTGCTTTTAGTTAACTATTGTGATTTAATACTAAAATAACACTCACCACCTGGCTTGCCCTACCTTGATAAAATGAGTGTGAAGCTTTTCCATGTCAATACTGAACAAGCTTCCTATAAAGGGAAGAGACCACAGTGGTTGTGGTGGATAGTTGGCTGGATTCTTGAACTTGAGGATATCAAATACCAGGAGAGAAACAAAAATAAACAGGAGGATTCCCGTGAAATCCAGGCTTGTCAAAAAGCTATAAATCCACATTGTGAAGCTGAACCGGATCACTTGTGAAGCTGAACTTCTTCTCTCTTTCGAGGTTCAAAGCAGTGTGACGATTTGTGTCTGCGTAATGTGCAATATACACAAGCTCAGTAAGCTGAGGCTGAACACACCTTTGAGTGCAATTGGCACAAAGGTTGTCATAGTGATCTTAAAGATGTAATGTACCAAAGCATGAAGCCACTCGTCTAACATTATGACTGTTTTCATGATTGCCTATTGTTCCCAGCACAGACATGCTGTTAGGTATGGTATTAGATTATATGGATTTGGGTAGCTAGTCCCAACAAACTCCTTAAATGATGAGATAGCGCTGATCTTTAGCCCACAGATGTTAATGTGCACACTCAGAGGAGAAAAGTCATAGAACCGGCCTCCCCTGTCTGGTTCTACGGTTGGCTGCAATTAGAAACTGGCCTCCGTAAAAGAGCCTTTGGCTCTTCTCTTCTATTTTCCCTATGTTAGCTTTTTCATACATATACCGTATACATTTTCTTTTTTCTTTTTTGTCTCTTTCTATTTTATTACATTTACATGAAGAGCTAATGTTGTTCTTCTTTACTCCTTATTCCGTATGGACTGCTGGGACCCGAGTGGAAACAAGACTGCAAGGTCTTTCATCGGTGTTCCTTTTAGACCAATAACTGTATGACTGTACTTTATACTGTTTGCATTTTATTTTCAAATAAACATAATCAATCAATGAACACTTGGGTAATAAAAAACAATAAGTTGAAAGAAATAAAATAACTTCAGCCTGTACTAAGAGGCATAAAGTTTTAATGTGTTTCATTTTCAACCATAATACAATAGTATTCATATGTAGTAATCCATCTTTATATTACCTGTAGCATACAGTGTTATGTTTTAATCTTGAGATAATTAGAGTGGTTGCCTGTGCAGCGCGGTGATACAGTATTACACTGATTAATATCAGTCCTTATATGAGTGTTTGGCAATTGGCAGAACATACAGTGCATATTACTGTATACTTATTACAAGGCTTGAATAAATGCTCCAATCAGAAGCCATCGTTCTGGTCACGTGAGCATTAACATATTGCACTATAATTCACCGCTCCGCTCTATATCTGACCGCTGCATAATCAAGGTCCCCAAAGTGCAAACAGCTAATCCGCAGAGCACTTGGCGGGTCCATTTGATTAGCTTCGTATTTGGTTGTTTACATGCCGTTACCGTTCAGGACAGGTTGTGGATATTATAACTCGACAGAGTTTCATGTATATGTATATGTTGCGGGTCCATTTGGTTTCATGTTTATGCTCTCAAAGAGTTACATCTGGTTAACTAACTCTCTGTCATTTAGCCTGGGGACCGGGCACCTTGGTGAGTTATTAGGAAACAAATCACCGGTTTGTCGGGTGTTTTCCCTTACATATGTGTATATACTATGTAATGTGTATCACAAGTGAGCTTGTCGTTACATGCAAAAATAGAACACATTTACAAGCTATCGACAGTTAACAGAGATGCGCAGTAGATTGTAGATCCAACCCACCGCAGCATTCTGCACACATGACGTAGACTACAAGTTGTCACAGAATTGCAGTTGTCGCTATACAAATTGTGTTGTACTCTATTCTATGTTAGTGGAGATGGGATTTGGGAAATTAATCAAGTAATAACATATTACGCTTTAATCAAGCCTGGCGTGTAGAGGCTAGAGTAACACTAACCTTTAAAAAATCTGACCTGTTTCAAGTGCTGCAAAATCGATACTTGGTGGGCGACACGTGCTATTGCGTCTGGTAGATTGTTCTGTACTGTTACAATAAAACTGATTCCCATCATGCAACTATCAGTACAGTGTGAAGCTCAACAGAGCCCTTTGTCACCTATTGGTACCCTATACCTGTACATGCCTAGGTCATTGGAGTGGCTGCACCTGTCAAAAATAGTCAGAAATATTTAGGTGGTAGATTATTTCTAATCCTATGAACTATAACTTTTAATTGGGATACTCAAATCAAAGAAGCTTTATTGCCAACAAACATTTACATTGCCAAAGCAAGTCTCACAAATACAATGGAATAAAAAACAGTTGAAAATGGGGAAAGTATATACATTTGGAGGGAGTACAGTAGTTATGTCACGTTGCAATAACCCTCCACCTTAGAGTTCTAGGATGCAACTTAATAAAGTTAAATTAGGCTTAGACCATGTGATATCCGGTATAAGCATTTTACTACAGACTTTGTTATTATATTGAATAATAGATGGCTTCAGCGAGGCGTGGCATGAATCTGGAATGGGTGTGGTATATGTGTCACCCCAACCAGACCTTCTGTGCTCAGCTCTACTCCATCCAGGGTGGAGAATCTGAACTTCTGGAACAAACTGACAAAAAACAGGAACAGCTCCATCCTTGCCAGGCTTTCTCCCAGACATATTCGTTTCCCTGAAAACACACATAACATATTCATAACCATGGACATAAACAAGACACACACACACACACACACACACCCACTTTTACACCTGCAATCGTGAATCATGACCAGACAATATTACTTATTTTCTACACACCCCATGTATTGAATTCAGGAAGATTATTTCTCCCTAGTCTCAAGTAGAGATTCCGGCTGAGTTTCCTATACTAACCCAGGGCTTGACACTAACACTTGCCCACTTGCCCGGGGCAAGTAAAAAAAATGGTGGGGCAAGTGAAGACTGCTACCTGGTTGCCCGATCGGGCAAGTGTGCAACATGCACTGTAACACACAACACAAGATAAATTTGTCTTGAAGGCAGTCATTGCGCTCTGCCTCTGTGTCTTTCCCTGCTTTCTAGCTATCCACAATTCCAGGCTGGATTTGGGAAACAAAACAGGCAAATTAACATACACATCAAAATGACCTAATCTTCTACATTCTCTAGTTGTGTAGACCTGGGCAAATTAAGATGATGAATTTTAACTCTTGAGAGTGTAAAAATGAAACCAATTGGACCCGCAAGGGTCCATTTGGTTTCATTTTTACGTTCTCAAGAGTTACATCTGCAAAATGTACAATATATTTTTGGGGGGCAAGTGACCATGAGCTGAGGGCAAGTAGAACCTGACTTGCACTTGCCCAATGGGCAAGTGCCTCCGAGACCTTAGTGTCAACCCCTGCCGATGACTAGGTCATTACATTACTGTAAATCATTAACAAAAGAACTGCCTGAATTCTCTGTGTAAAAGTTGACCCTTATGTAAGTAGAACTGGGCCTCAGAGCAGGACACTTTGGAATCAGTACCTGCAGGGCTTAATTTCTGCCGGAGCCAGGCGGAGCGCCGCTCCGCCTTGCTCCACATGCATTCCGGGGGCTGTCAGTGACGCTCCCCCACCTGCAGGTGGCGCTCCCCCACCTGCAGAGGCCTATCCGGGAGATATCAGTAGCAATCCAGCCAATACATCCCCGTTCATTTCAGTCGTTGCTATAGGATACCACCTTACTCTGAGGATACCACTCTATTGGCTGAGGCCGCCGAGCCTTCCCAGCTATGGGATGTTTATCGAGAGTCGGGGAGGGATTTGGTCGCTCGCAGCTCAGTCTCAGGCTCACACAGTTCCCAGTTGCCTGCTGGGCTGATCTGGCTGGGCTGCTGCTGCTACTGCTGCTGCTGCTCCCACCGGCTGACCGTCTCCCCCTCCCTCGCGAGACACGGTGGAATATGATCGCTATAATAATGATTAAAAGGTACCCAGGAAGCAGCACAAGCACACTGCGCGACGCATTTGAGCTTGTGGATCGGCTCTTTACAAAGTGTGTGTGCCATAGTGCGCCTCTCTCTCTCTCTCTCTCTCTCTCTGTCTCTCTCTGTCTCTCTCTGTCTCTCTCTCTCTCTCTCTCTCTCTCTCTCAGACACACATGCTGCGTGTGTGTCTGAGAGAGAGAGAGACGCATGCGTGCACGCACGCACACACACAATAATCTTCCGCCAAAAATCGACTTTTCTGCGCATGTTTTTCGGTGCATGCACGCGCGCAGCGCGCGTGAGGTGCGCTCCGGCACCTCCCGAGTTACAAATTAAGCACTGAGTACCTGTGAAGTCTTCAAAACTCCTATACAGCGCCTCCAATTATAATTTGCTGCAGGCATTACTGTATGATGGAGGGCCTGGAGCGATTATATCATGGTAAATCTCACTGCAAATTTAGATTGGATGTAATTCTTAATAAGAGCAATCTACTGTCTCTGTCTTGTTTGTATGTACGGCATATTGAGCTGTCGATGTCACATAATCATGATAATGTTAATCCCTGAAAGGGATTGCCCTTGTTATTCAAACATATGTGAGTTCAATATTACTAGATGAATATTTCAGATGCAGCAATCTGACAAATACATTTCCCAGAATTTTCCTGTGTAGAAGCCATCCATGAGCCAGCCCTATGGCGGGTTGTGCGTTGAACTGGCGAGTCCCGGGTTCAATCCCGCTTTCGCATAGCACTATTACGTTGCCATTTCCAGACCATATATATTATATACAATCTGTTATTGGAGAAGTTTTACCTGCAGAGAAAGGCATGAAGGCCTCTCTCTTCATGAATTTTCCATTGACATCCAAGAAGTGTCCAGGATTGAAAGTGTCTGGAGTTTCCCATTCATTCTTGTCAAAGAGTACAGAGGTCAGGCTGGGCATCAATGAGGTTCCCTATACGCAAGACAAGAGGAGATTCTCTGTTGGACTATTGTGAATGACTTGAACATTCATACATATGGTAGATGTAAATATAGCAGAGATGTTAATAATTAAAGGTAGGGGAAGTGATTTCACTTTTGTCAGATGCTCTATTATCACACATTTTTTTATTTCTGTTAAAATGCTCTATTATGAGGCGTGCAGACCATATATGGAGTTTCCCCCTCCCCCACGTTAGCAGAGGAGCTAATAAAAGTTCCCCAGGTGGAGGGTGAATTCTCCTCCAATCAGGATCGAGCAGCAGGTTCACATAGTGTAGCTACTCTTGGGGGCACCTAGTGCACCAGGCTGGTACTACACCATGAACTTCAAATCACTTACCCTACCTTTAAAGTTTACTTGATTAAATAGTTGACCTCTGGCATTTTGTTCATTTTAATTTTATTATCTATTTAGACATGACATAACTGACTCTACAATGTCTCCTAAATCACGAGATTTCTGAAAAACTGTTATCAGTGTTTCTCAAACTATTTAAAGATAGGGTGATTTGAAAATAAGTGATTTGAAATTCATCGTGTTGTACCAGCCTGGGGCACTAGGGGCGCCCAAGAGTAGCTACACTATGTGAACCTGCTGCTCGATCCTGATTCACTCTCCACCTGGGGAACTTTTATTAGCTCCTCTGCTAATGTATGGGGGAGGGTGAAACTCCATATATGGTCTGCACACCTTTATAATAGAGCATTTTAACAGAACATTTTTTGGGTGATATCTGACAAAAGTTAAATCACTTCCCCTACATTTAATGTCAATTATGGACCAACAGAATTATCTTTATTTGGCTGCTGAACGCAACCCAAAATATGAACTTGTTCCAGGCATCCCACATATTTTTCCAGGAAATTAAGAAATAACAAATACTGCCTCACGGTGTTGTGAGTGACTTTGTCAGTTACTTCCATGAGAGGTGGAGCTAGTTGCTTTAGCAGACAGTATGAGTGTCCAATGGACTTCTGGTTTGTCCACTGCATTTTTACTTTCCTCCTGATAGATTTGCACCACATTTTCAGGATATTTCCAAAATAGCAAGCCTACAAGCTTTCAATAGCTAAAGTAAAAAACAAAGGGGTTCCCACCCCCATCCCACAATGGGTTAAGTAAAATGTGCTTCCATTGCTGACCTTTGGTATGAAATAACCGCCCAGTGTTGTGTCCTTGGCAGCCATCCTGAGTCCATTGAGAGGTACAATATTTCCCATCCTCTGGATCTCATGGATGACAGCATCGGTGTAGGGCATGTTGGGTCTGTCAGCCATGTTGGGTTGGCGGGACTGTCCAATCACTCTGTCTATCTCTTCCTGGACCTTCTCTGGTGGATGAAATGGAAGGTTCTGAATAATTCAATAATAGGGACTTGCATTAGCACACCTAGAATAAAGCGTCTTAACATGTGCATAGGCCAGTAGGCAATATTGAAAAGTGATCAGCCCCCAAACTGCTACCTGCCCTGTACAAGAGCTGATCTATTGAAAAGACATGCTTCGGTCCCTCCATAGCAGATAGCAGTTGGCGGGGCTGCAAGGTGTATCTCTTTCTCCCTATTGAAATGTATTCAGTCATCTAGTCCTGCACTGTGCTAAATTATTTGCCTCTATGTATCTGTCCCTCAGCGGAATTTCCATATTCTGCAGAGAAAAACAATATAACAACGTTTCAAGGTAAACCACCCAAAAGCAACTCATTGCAAAACTCTGGTGTGCTTTAAAATATGCTTTGTGCCGACTTGACCCTTTGAGTTTGTTAAGAATTCTCATTTAGGAGCTATTAGACTGGGTAAGTGTCTTGCAGGATCACTTTGACATGTAGATGTATAGGAATACATGTTCAAATATCATTTAGTAATACTTAAGAACTGAACTAAAATAGACTATAATCTTAGTGTGTTTGCATTTTCTCCAGATACCTTGAACATGTGGAAACTTGATGAGATAAACCAGTGCCCACTGCAAAGTGGTGGAGGTGGTCTCAGTTCCAGCCAGGAACAGATCTAGAGCACACAGAGCCAGGTTGCTCTCCTCAAAGCCCAGATCCGCCTCTCCTTTGTGCTAGTGAAACACAAGGAAAAGACTCAGTTCAATGGTCCGATCACAGATATTGTGCAGTGTATGTATATATACTCACAGTAGTGGAAATTAACTGTGTTGTACATACATTTTATTAACTACTATTCTTAAGTACAATTCTGAGGTACCTGACTGTATATTAACTGTAGATATATTTTGCCAATTGAAAATAATTGTGAGCCGATCTAACTTTAGACAGGGCAAATAATATAAACAAACGATAAAGGGTGTACTTTTCTCAGTTGATGTTTTATGTACATATTTATAATTAATGAGGTAATTGTCATGTTTGAGTTCAATAATTGTTGAATTCGAAACACCAAGCACCTTCTCCATTTCGACGATGAAAACATCGATGTAGTCTCTGGGATTGTTAGGATCCAGTTCTAGCCTGTGGCGCTGCACATCCTGACGAATGAAGGCAACCAAATCCTCATAGAGGGCGAACAGTTTGTTGTGAGATCCTGGCAGGTACTTCATGACAGCAGGGATTGCCTCATACAGCTACAGTGAGAAAAACGGTTTTGAGGTGACATTTCATTCATTCAAGACTTCATTTTAATATACATGTACAGCATATTCAGTCAGCGTCCATCTTGCCTATGGCCTGGCTAAAGCCAGACGGAATCAGCTGTTGGCAAAATATTGGCAGCCAGGCATTTTTTCAAAAAAAAAATTGGCCTGGCTTTAGCCAGGCTACAGTGTAGCATGCTAAAGCCAAAATTTTTACTATCTGAAAACGATTGCTTCCAAAGTCTGATGGCAAGGTGTAGCCGCTACACCTTGCCATCAGACTTCGGAAGCACTCGTTTTCAGATAGTAAAGCAATGAGCCCTTCTCAAAACTTCACTCTTTGGGGCAGAGTTTAGTCACTGTCCAATGCCAGTCCAAATGGTTAAATAGCAACTCTTTATATGCAGGTCAGGCTTTCCTCTTCAAAGGTGCCTATTGCACAAGCCAAGGACGGATTGAGGAGGGACGGGCTTGAGAAGTGAAGGGCTCATTGTCCTGCTGCCTCATATTCAAATTCAAAACAGGTGATACACATCACATGGGCTGTTGAGTTCTCTTTAACAAGTCCTTCCAAGCTGCACCTACAAGGGATTTAACCTAATCTTTTTGGTAGAGCTGCTGCATTGTTGGTGAGTTTCATCATAACCTTAAAGGAGAATTCCACACCAAAACATCAATCTACCTTGATTCCTGTGGCATGATACATAATGTCCTTGATTTTTGTCACATTCTACATTTCACCATTTTCACCATTTCTACATTTCACCATGAGGTCGCCCTTCCTCCTATGCAGGTTGCCGCAGGTTGTCTTTATTCTAATACAGGTATTTTAGTAGCTCCAAAATTACCGTATTATTTTTTTTTACACATTACATCAAACCACACTACAAGATAATTGGACCACTATATGATTTTTGGAGTTTCAACCGTATAGTGATTGGAGAGGATAATGGCAAAAGTGAGGGGAAGCGAGGAGGAGGAATAGATTACCTCTGGGATTACATGTAAAGGCTGCCACAGATTGATGTAAAGCTCAATAGTGAGTATCAGTATACTATTAAAATGTGATGTGTGGGGAAAAAAAGTTTGGAAATACCGACATTAAAATAAAGACAATCTGCGGCCATGCAAACTGCATTGGAGGGAGGGGGACGTCATGGTGAAATGTAGAAAAGGGGGCATCTGTGACAGAAATCAAGGTCATTATGTATCATGTCACAAGAATCAAGGTAGATTGATGCCCAATGTGTTTTGGTGGCCCTTTAATTTAACTCGGAATACTCAGTTGAGGAGCAGTCCCTAGATAGAAGTTACCTTACCAACCATATCATTTGAGGCTGCATGTGCCCTGTGCTTAATACTTCAGATCAATACCTTCAGTATGTCTTTATTGTTTTTCCATTACAAAGAAATAAGAACTAATCAGAGACAGAGGGAATGGAGTGCCTTATATGCAAATTATGCAAGGAGATTTATGAGTTGGATGGATATGAATTAAATGATGGCAGGAGAGAAAGTAGCGCAGACTCATGGGAAATACTTGGACCTCAAAACAGCATGTTGTAATGTGGTTCCTAAAATATAACAGGTATTTCCTCACTTGAGCACAGACAGAGCCCTCCAGTAGAAGGGCTTCGTTTAAATTCTTGAGCAGGGTCTGAAAGTTGTGGTCACTGTAGTCAAACCGTCTCCCAAACACCATCCGGCAAATAATGTTGGACACAGCGTTGTTCAGCAGGGATGCTGGGTAGAATGGCTTTCCTGGAGAAAATACATTTCTCTGTACTGTTATTTGCATCTGGGAATTATGAGGTCATTGTATTTACTCTAGTGGCTCAGGGGTAGAGTCACGCAAGGTTGCCAGTTCGATCCCGGGCTCCCCCAGAGTTAGTGTCGAAGTGTCCCTGAGCAAGACACTGAACCCCTAATTGCTCCTGATGTGCTAGTAAGTTCCTCGCAAGAGGGAAATGTATGTGTTCACACTAGGTTAATATACATAAGAGCTTGTAGTTTAACTTTCTTTCTATCTGCGGTCACCCATACCTTTCTCATTCTCCATCTCTTCCTGGAGGTAGACACACTCCTCGTACAAACTCTCTTCCAATGAACTTTTGCCCATTCCGAACCTGCGCAAGGTGGACATGGCGAAACGCCTCTGTGCTTTCCACCGTGAGCCGTTGCTTTGGAAGATGCCATCTACACCATCGCATGAACAAACATGGAGAGACAATACAGTGTTATGTTCACCTTTATTATACTCATGGGTAATCCGCAGCACAGAGGATTTTTGTCTTTGATTACCCTCCATGCGTGTAACCATTTTAGACTAATTTATATCAATATATTCCCTAATCTAAGAGATGCAGGCTCAATATCAGTTTTTCTAGAGGAATTCGGAGACTTAAATTCAAAACAGACTGGAACAAGCTCTTTTTCCTATTTCTGTTTGATTCTCCCCGCCTTCTCTCTCTCTCTCTCTCTCTCTCTCTCTCTGTCTCTCTGTCTCTCTCTCTCTCTCTCTCTCTTTGCATTGATTGTATTATGTCTTGTATAACGTATTTAACATGTATTTCAAGGATATACAGTAGGTACAGTAATGGGGTTTGAGATGGGGGAAGAGGCAGTCAGAGAGAGATGTTTACCTAGGGCTCCATTGTAAATCCTGTTTGTCATAGGGCTGTATGGTCGGTCTGCAAAGTTCTCTGCTTGTGTCACCAGTGCTTCCTTCACCATCTTGTATCCGTTCACAACCACCAACTTATCAGTGCCGAGACGCAGACTGAACACGTCCCCATGGGTCTTGGCTAACTGTGGACAGTATGCAAGATACTTTAAAAGCTGATATGGATCAAGTAGCATTTTTGAGACCAAATACATTATTGGTTAGAGTTAGTTTGTTAATGTATTGCTCCAGTAACTCACTTCCATGCATATTTTCCTTTCCTTTTATTTTCAGATCAATGTGAAAAAAAAAAAAAAAAAAAAAAAAAAAAAAAAAAATAAAGATTTTATTTTATTATAGACCTAATATAAATTATATCTGGCCACAAAAGATCACAGGATCTTCTGAATGTGACAAACTGCTCTGCCTGGATTATTGAACCTCTTACACATTGATGGGTAGTGATAAGTAACTTAGCAACAACCGGTAGGCTGCATCAACCTTCATATTCGGTAGATCCTGTGAATTTCCTGGCATTTATTAGGAATATAGTAGGTAATACAAAATCCCATAAAATACGGTATTCCGCTGCCCCCGTCAACAGCTAAAATACCTAAAACTAAAGAAAGCAGCCAATGAAGAAATACAAATAGCACCCATCTTTTACTTCTTCAACAACCTAAAACATGAACCTTGGTTGGGGAGAGTTGTCATTTAATTTGTAATCGGACCACACTGTGACAGGTTTAGGACCTGTCACAGTGGTGTCCGATTACTGCTGGTTGTTCCAGGCAAGCACTCCATAGTCAAAAAATCCTATAGGATTCCTCCTATCAGATTTTGGAACAAATCCTATTACATTTCCAATAGGAATCCAATAGGATTCCAATAGAATCCTATAGGATTTTTAGGAAAATCCTATTTAAATCCTATTGGATTCTATTGGAATCCTACACTGTGCAAAATGGATTCACAAATAAAGTTTAATCAAACCTTGGCTTGTAATTCAGTGGTCTAAACCTGCTCAATGTGAAATGTGCTATTAGTTAACTATTGTTAATTAATACTAAAATACACAACACCTGGCTTGCCCTACCTTGTTAAAATGAATGTGAAGCTTTTCCATGTCAATACTGAACAAGCTTCCTATAAAGGGAAGAGACCGCAGTGGTTGTGGTGGGTAGTTGGCTGGATTCCTGAACTTGAGGAAATCAAATACCAGAAGAGAAACAAAAATAAACAGCAGGATTCCTGTGAAATCCAGGCCTGTCAAAAAGGTATAAATCCACATTGTGAAGCTGAACCGAATCACTTGTGGAGCTGAACTTGTTCTCTCTGAGTTTAAAGCAGTGTGACGATTTGTGTCTGTGCAATGTGCAAATGTACACAAGCTCAGTGAGCTGAGGCTGAACACACCCTTTGAGTACAATTGGCACAAAGGTTGTCATAGTGATCTTAAAGCTGTAATGTATCAAAGCATGAAGCCACTCTAACATTATGACTGTTTTCATGGTTGCCTACTGTTTCATGATTGCCGTACTGTCCTAGAATACATACTGTCTTCTAGGAACAGTAGGCAGTACGTATGTTATGTATGGTATATAAGGATTTGGGTAGCTCCCAACAAACTCCTTGATAACCTGATGCGATAGCACTGATCTTTAGCCCACAGAGATTGGAAATGTTAATGTGGAGACTCGGAGGAGAAAAGTCCATTCCACTATTCTATGCCAGTCTAAATATGTAAGTAGATGGTTAGCTATCTAAGAAAGAAAAACATAGTTCTAATGAAATCTGGAGTCTGGAATTCGTGAAATTGAATTATGGCAGGCAATATCCAACAATTGTTATTCCTTTTCTCTTAAAAATCCATAGTTATCACAAAATAGTATGTTGAGTTGTATTTGTTTAAATAACCATACTGTATATAGTTACAATCCTGCTCTGTTATTCAACCATGTGTTTTACTAATTGTTTAATCTGTCATTATGTACAGTAATTAGGTCAAAGTACACAGTATCCATCAGATAATGGGGGCTGCCTCTAATTGCTGTAAAATGACCAACATGTCAAGTTCTACTACATTATGTAGTGTACTGTTCATTAGGGCTGGGACGATATTGGTACCTCATGATACGATATAGGTGGCGATATTAGGCCTTCTGATTCTGATAATGAATATATCACGATATATATATATATATATATATATATATATATATATATATATATATATATATATATATATATATATATATATATATATATATATATATATATATATATATATATATATATATATATATATATATATATATATATATATATAATATTAAACATGGAATTCATCAACGATATATATCATGATATTGTAACTGCAGCTGATAAACAAAATCAATAAATGAATAAATAAAAAAGGCAAATAAACAAGGCAAAAATCAGAACTTACTAATGTATATCCTCAGTTAATAATCTTAGCTTTTCAACAGAATCAAAAGATTCTCATACCTCAGGCTTTTTGTTTGCATCTTGTGTTTGTTTTTTGGGAATGAAGCATCTACAGTATAGAAGTCATTTGACATTTTAGTTCTGCGACCCGTTTTTTGGATGCTCTGCAAAATGATATTGATATCACTATCTGCTGAGGAATATGTGATATATATTGCGGGAGGAAGTATATGATATTATCGCGATAACGATATTTCAGCACACCCCTACTGTTCATGGTTTAGTGCACTAAGAGCACCTATCACCAGGACACCTCAGAATTCAACATTGATGAAAGCAAAGTCCATTTTGTTTTATTTTACTTTTTTTGTGGTTTGATTAAAGGTAATCTCATATCAGAAGTAGAAATGGAACTAGGAAATCTGTACACAAAAACATCCTTGTTCCGGTCCAAATCTCCAAGGCAGAACATGCAGTATGTGGAAAACAACTGGCGGTGTAATAGAAGATGGTCCCTTGGGACATTACATAACCGGCCAGTCAGGACAATGGACTCTTTGCTGTGCTGGACAGCCCTTGTCTGGGTTATAAATGGGTCACTCAATTCAACTCATAAAATTCAGAAAAATAATTCTCTGCTTGTAAAATTAAAACACGATTTTATGTCAAGCTATATGAAAAATAATCTTTATTAATAAATCATGTTTACATACAGATTGGTGGCCATCAAAGCCGGTTGAAAGCAGAGGTCCATCCATGCCAGGAGAGAATTAGGAAATGCCACTTTTCTTTTTTTTCCCCATATAATTAAGCCTCACTAATGTGTGAGGTCCTATAAGTGTAGTATTCAGTTGGATTCAGATTTATATTTTACATCGTAATACTAAACTTAGTATTTTGAGGGCACTCCTGCATCATTAATGGAGGCAACATTCACATCATAATCTCTCCACAGCTCTCCTAAATTGTACAGTATGTAAGCATACAGCCACTATAGAGTCCACTGACTCACATAAAACAGTGCCATAAGGGTTACTGGCTCAAGTGTTGTGCATTTTAAAAGTAACACTTAGACAATGAAAACAATAAGTTGAAAGAAATAAAATAACTTGAGCCCCTACTAAGAGGCGTAAAGTATATTTATGTGTTTCATATTCATCCATAATACAATAGTATTCATAGTAATCCACCTTATTCTTTATATTACTTGTAGCATACAGTGTGTTTTAATCTTTGTGATAATTAGAGTGGTTGCCTGTAGGCAAGCAGACCGGTGATACAATATAACTAGTGTTGGGCAGTAACAAATTACACTTGACATATTACTGTAATATTATATTACTGTAATAATATATTACCTTTTCCAGCAAAAGTTGTGTCTATTACACTCTTAAAATGGGTAATATGCAATATATTCTGCCAAAACACAACTAATTACTTACTACAAATGAGCCTGTTGTTACATGCAAAAATAGAACAGATTTACAAGCTATCAACAGATAACAGAGATGCACAGTAGTTTGTAGATTCTCATCCACCACGGCATTCTGCACACATAACACTACAAGTTGGTGATATAACATTACTCTTGGATTCAAGTAATATAATATTGCGTTTTTAAAGCGTCGCAAGTAAAATAAGGATATTACTTACTAAGTAATGTTCCTTAACACTGCTTAAATCATATAAAACATGCAATATGGGTATAATAAGCACTTGCGGTGTGCCTGCACTCTATCTGTACAGTATATTCTCTACAGTATGTTCTGTCCTTCGATTGTCCAGCAGAACTAAAACTCTTTCCAAAACATTCATCTGATTGTCAGCATACAGTGACATTCCCGACTCAACTTGTCTAATTGAGCAATATTCCTAGAGATAGGAAACCACTCTCGCAGCTTTATAGTTTCGTTTGCTTCCTCATCCAGTAAGCAAGATCAGAGACTTGTAGACATGACATGACTTGTTCGAGTTAAACATGAGAGGAGGAGGTAATCAACGAGGTACTGCCAGCATCCTGAACTCGTCTGGGCCATTGGTGAATCCCTCCACACCCTCCATGCTGGGCATCTCTCCAGGGACTGGCGTGAAGGTGAAGCGCTGGAGCAGGGATGCCAAAAAAACAAATAGTTCCATCTTAGCCAACTGCTCCCCTAGGCACACACGTTTACCTGCAGAGAGTGAATGAAGGCCAACACAGTAAATTCATATTAATTATATTAAACATCATGAAATTGTATAAAATCCACTGCTGAATTGGATAGAAGGAAGAACCTGCTGAGAATGGCAGAAAAGCTTCTCTTTTGCGGAACCGGCCCTCTGAGTCCAAGAAGTGTTCTGGGTTGAAGGTTTCTGGAGTTGCCCACTCATTCTTATCGAACAGCACAGATGCTAGATTTGTAACAATGGCTGTGCCCTAGAGAGAGTCAGGAGATGTTAGTGATACGATTATTTTATGGCTTTGAGATAATCTATATTACAGGTTCAAAGCAGCTCATGTGTTAATAACATTGTTTTACCTTGGGTATAAAATATCCTGCAAGCATACTGTCTTTACTGGCCATCTTTGGGAAACCCAGAGGCACAATGTTTCCCATCCTTTGAGTTTCGTGGA
Source organism: Benthosema pterotum (assembly GCA_039105355.1). Taxonomy (NCBI): domain Eukaryota; kingdom Metazoa; phylum Chordata; class Actinopteri; order Myctophiformes; family Myctophidae; genus Benthosema; species Benthosema pterotum. Next base: position 44,356,120 of record CM076979.1, read on the forward strand.
TGACGGCGTCGGTGTAGGGCATATTGGGTCTGTCGGACACAGTGGGCTGGCGGGACTGTCCGATTACTCTGTCGATCTCTTCCTGGACCTTGTCTGGGTGATAATGGGCCAGAACAATGTAGATTGCATTGAACGTATTACATATGCAGCAGGGTACTTTTCGTGTGTGTGCAGTGGTGGTGGTGAGTGTTCCACAGACCTTGTATTTCTGGATAGTTCATCATGTAAACCAGAGCCCAGCGTAAGGTGGTGGCAGCGGTCTCTGTCCCAGCCTCAATCAGATCCAGGGTGCAAACGCTCAGTGATTCAATGTTAAAGCCAGCCTGGGGATCACCTTTCCTCTGGTAGTGTCAAATAAGATCATGTGTTTATGTGATGTAATTGTATTAAGGTACTTTAAGCTACTTTTATTCTTGGCTGCAATATACTGTAACCTTTAATGGTGGTATTTTGGAAAGACAGAAAATAATCTGTATTCCTGGAGCCAGCAGCTGCAGTGTCCAATATGCCCCATAGGGCATGTCAAATCCCTTGACTTACTATACCTGGAGGTCACATCAGAGACCAGACCACAAAGATAAATAAATATTTAAACAAGGCAGTGCTAAAGCATTGCATTTCTTATTTCTCATATCAAGTGTTTGCAGAATTATTTCATAATGTTTGTTAATGGTTGCCTGCAGCATGCCATAATCCCCCCCTTTTTTGCATATATTGTCTATTATGATCTAAAAGGGTGAAAACTACTTGATTCTGATTGGAAGAAGGCCCCTCTTATCCTGATTGGAGGATGAGAGCCCCCCCCCCCCCTAAAAAAGATAAAATAAAAATATTTGAATTGAAGTGAAATATAGGTATAGCAAGTGAAATCACTTGCTATACCTTTAACCAAAGAGAGAGCAGTACAAAGCAGAATCAAGATGTCTCAAGGTGCAAGGCTTATATAACAACGTGCCAGCACATATAATATTTACCCCAGTGTTGACAGCCTGAGAGACTGAGGTTAGGTTAGGTGAGGTTAGGTTAGGTTCAACCAGTTGAAATGTGTCTATACTTTGTCCATGGAGAGACTGTCTTCTCAGTTATTAACTAAGACCAAGCTCCACAGATGTCCAAGTGTATTTCCAAGTGTATTTGACCTTTTATTTCTTTTTATAACAACACTTGCCTTCTCTATCTCTGTCAGGTATGTGTCTATATAATCCCGCGGGTCCTCGGGGTCCCAGTTCTCCTGGTGCTTCTCTATCTCTTTCTTCAAGAAGACCATAATCTGAGCGTAGTTGGAGTGGATGGTCTGGTGAGGTCCTGGCAGGTGCTTCAGTAGGCTTGGGAAGGCGTTGTACAGCTAAAGGTAATCAAGCAAGAACACATGACATACTGATAGGATTGAAGACTATAGATCTGCATTTGGAGGTGAACTGAACAGGAAAATCTGGAGGTGGAGGATTGGACATGCAGATGGGGTGGAAACATAATCTCCACCTCCTGGCCTTTTGGTCTCAATTAGAATTAACCCTTTGTGTCCTGAACGCGTTTTGGTGTTTTAGCTGTTGAAAAATAGCAGATCAACAAGCTCATGACGCGCCACCGAGTGGCGCGACATGAGCTTGTTGTTCTGCTATTTTTGAAAAATGGTGAAAATGTGCTGCAAATCTCTGAATGTTATTTTGGAAGCAAACATTTTTAACTTAATTTTTTGCTTCTGGGGGATCCCTAGAACAACATGTTCTCAGATGGGGGGTCTGCAGCCAAATATGGACAATTCTGGGGGTCTTTGGCATGAAACATGTTAAGCATCACTGACACAGGAACATAGATTTTTCAGAGAAACTAGAATCCGTCAGAATCTAGCATCAGAAACTAGAAACTAGTCACAAACTAGAATTTACTGTCAGAAAGTACAATCAGGTGTCAAATAGAATACATTCTTAGATTTGCGCATCATTTTTCACAATTTTTCAAAAATAGCAGAACAACAAGCTCATGTCGCGCCACTCGGTGGCGCGACATGAGCTTGTTGATCTGCTATTTTTCAACAGATAAAACACCAAAACGCGTTCAGGACACAATGGGTTGAGATGGTACTCTATAGAGCTGAGCAGTCCTAACAAACCCCAGGAAATTACATCTGGACATAAATGATCCACTGAATGTGACAAACTGCCATATTGAGCCTCTGGCATGCCCAAAATGAGTCACCTGAGCTCTGGCTGAGCCAGCGAGCATTACAGCTTCATTGTCCAGTTGTAGAAGGTTTTGAAATCCGTCATCGTTGTAGTCAAAGCGATGTCCAAAGACCATGGAGGAGACTACGTTTCCCACAGCATTGTTTATGATGTAGTGTGGGTTGAACGGTTTTCCTGTGGGAGATTCAGCACAATGAAAGTGACGTTGATATAAAAATTGCACCATTGAACAAGGGCAGTTGACCTTTTATGACAGTGTTTACCAAAGTCTTGAGGGAGTTCCAGGCGACCCCCAGCTAAATGATAGTTCGGAACTAAATGGACTCTTTTGGGCTTGTAACTGGGGTCCTTTTGGTTCCAATCTATCATTTAGATGGAATATCACTTCGAATGGGGCTAATGGGGGTCCTTAACATGAACAAATTTGAGAACCCATTGCTTTATGAGACAGTTCCAGTCCACCAAGCTTTACTGTAATATAATGTATAAAGAGTGAGTTTAAGGTGTTGCTCTGACGTGCAACGCCGCAGGTGAATGACTCTGTTCTCGATATATAAGCCTTGTGCTCTATGCTCTTCATGCTTTGAAGTCAGATAATACACAATGACATGCACATAATGCTTGCAGGACATGTAAAATCCGGCGCTGGTGCTTACCTTTTTCCTCTAGGAAAGCTTCACACAGGAAGGTGCTTTCCAGTTCAGTTTGCTTCTCCAGGGTCTTCTGTCCTCCTCCAAAGTATCGAAGGTGAGTGTTGGCAAACTTCCTCTGCATTTTCCATAAGTAACCGTTGCTTAAAGCTATACCTGTGATGTGACAAGCAGAGCAATATTGTTATAGTTTCTTTATCATCATACCCATAATCACCTGGATCTCCAAATATGATCACATAACTGACCTCACCAAACCCTGGATAGCCATACATAGAGAGCAGGTCAGCAAATCTATTAAGAAACATGTTACCATGCTAAGTAGTATTATTACCCATTATGTACTGACAACCATATATCGAGATCTAATGGTATCCATGATGTCATGTGATGTATGTAGATCTCCATAAATGGAGATTTAAGTGCCTTCATAATGCCATGACTCATGAGATGTCACAAAGTGTGATGCCATACATGGAGAAATTGGTGACCAACTAACAGATGGAGGGAGATTTAGGTTTTAATAGTAAACGCGACCATACAGGTTTTGTATTAAAGAACTGACAAGGATCAAGAGATAATATTTCCAGATGAAGATCAACCTGTGACCTCAATCAGTGTTCAAGCACCAAACAGTAAATCTCTCACTCATGCCCTGTTTTAACTGGTGTATTTGCACAATTCACTTGCCATCCACTGGCTCACTTGTATTTTATCTTTGACTATTATTTTTAGGCCCTACTTACGTTTACTGGCTCACTCACCAATGCCTTTGAAGACCACATGAAACAGAGGGACAGCAGGACGGTCAGCAAAGTCGTCCAGCTGGTGGACCAGGGCCTCTTTCACCATCTTGAACCCGTTGATAAACACCATCCTCTCACTGCCTATCCTCATGCTGAACACTGGGCCATACTCCTCAGAAAGCTGAAGTGGAAGGTAATAATTGCAATGGGATTCACATATTGTTATTTGTTAGACAATAAATAACGAGTATATATATATACCTGTATATATTAATTCACAGAACATTTCTGGGGAAACTGCTGTGTATGATGTAGGCATGCGTGATTACATTATTGTAAGGAGGTAATTAGTAATGTGTTATGTAACTATTATCAACTATGGCTCAAGGTTCAAGGTTACTTTATTTCGTCTCGTGAGAGAAATTTGTCTTGGACAATCAGACTTGCAAACAACAAGTAAGACAATACAGGACAGTACAGTTACAGTACAATACAATGGATGTATGCATGTATGTGCATGCATGCTGTAATGTGTATTTCCCTTAAATAACCTGCACCATTCACAAGTTTCAACCATATTTAATGCATCCATGCATGCGAACATCGATTCGATTTGTATCGAGATACAATCATGGACGATATTGGTTCCTTGTGGCGATACGATAGGATTCAATGACTTGAAATTGAAACGGTGACTATTTGGCAAATACATTAGATATGTGGGACATCCTTCATTTTTACAATTTGTTTTTCATAGAATGATTCTATTCTATTTCATAGAATAGAAAGAATCCTGTGAATACTGTGAAGAATACTGTATATTTGTGTAAATATACAGTAGGGAAACGCATGTTTTTACTGGAGTTGTGATCCATACGAGGTCTCACATTGGAGTAGTAACCTACCACCCACCTCTGGGTGTGGTTTTCAACCTTCTACACACAACAGCCTTTTTAAATTGAGCAGCAACAGGATTACGTTCATCACTTCTTATAGTCTACTAATCCTACTGCTATTGATGCCTTTTTAGGATGGCTTTTTCTCCACATGATGCCAATGCCAAACCAGAGGAACACTAGATTATAACATGCATTGCAGTCCTTGATGTCCACTGAGAACTATATTCATGCCTATTCATGGTTCTTGCCTTGATTTCCAGCACCTGACATGAACACAGGCATAACTTACTGTATGTGTGATCACAATTTCCTCTGTTAGCTACAAGTTTGATAAACATATTTTTCCATTTTAGCTTATCTTTAGTTTAAAGCAATTATGATAATGCTAAAATAACAGCTAAAACATTAAGGAAATGAACTAAAGTACTGCGAGTGATTCAAATGTAGTCAAATTCCTTTAGTGTTGATTGAGAAAAAAAGAGGTTAAAAAAACCTGCTGGATTGTTTTGAAGTCCAGTGCAGTGAAAATATTCCCCAGGATGGGTATATCCCGGGGTCCAGGCGGGAAGTTGACAGGGCTCTTGTTTTTCACCAGATCAGTCACCAGCAGAAACACAAAAATAAACACTAGCCAACATTTAAGGTCCATACACTCTAAAATAGTGTGCACAATCATGGTGATAACCTTGCAAACCACCACTGGAAAAAAGGCCGGTCAGGAGTGGAGTGGAATAACAGCAGCACCAGAGCTTGTTGATCAGTTAACAATGACGTATTACATAACACAGCTGCTTCCAGGAATCTCTGGGGGGAAGGCCGGAATTCACAAACATCAGAGCTGCTTGGCCAATTTATCATGGGGCCATGGGCCTCCCAGACCAGTTTAGTGAAGAGGTCACTTCAAGTGTGACAGGGCAGTGAGAGAGTAGCTAAAGTACGCCACCTAGGGGAAGGGAAATACACAAACGGCATGAATTCTTAGATCCCACCCATAGTTTCACACTAGGGTTGGTGAGAATAGAGCAGTGGTGGGAAAAAGTAGGCTACTTGCATGTTTTATGACAATCTGTTGGTTCTACTTGACTGTAATATTTCACATTTTCAAATGTGAAAATAGGTCAGCACGGTGAGCTTCAAAATTAATTTAATTATTAATGATTAATTACCATTATTAATGATTAATTACCATTCGAACTATCGGTATGTCCAAAATATGCAATGTTTTCCTGTAGGCCTACATGATTTGAACATTAAACAAAAAACTGCATCTGGGATCTGTACCTTTTTAAATATTTAGCAAAATAGGCGATCTACAAGCCCCCAATGGACCTTTACATAAGCCCCTCCCAAATTGCTATTGTCCAATAGACCTTTAGATAACCCAAACTACTTGGTCATAGCTAAGCATAACATGTGATAGACAAAACCAAGCTTTGGGTGGGTTAGCTTTCCTGTATGATAAAACATTGTTTTAAAAAATAAATGCCACACACACATGTTTCCACTGCATAGGGCATGCCTTCTTGATGGATTTGGAAGAGATTTTGAAGGTCTGGTTCTAAAAATGAACCAGTATTTATTGTGTCCACGATATTTACATTGGAATGAATGAGCCTGGCTGGAAAGTGTCCTAGGGTGGACAAGAGGACGGGGCTTAGCTAAAGGTCCATTCTTGTAGATCCCTCGAGCTATACTCTATGGCTCTGGTTACCGGGAGACACAGCAAGATGTCTCCGTAAAACCGTGTTCTACCCATGTTTTTCAATGAGAAAATGCTCAGTCGGTTGAGTCAGTGTGCACACGAGTTAAAAATCAGATTAAGCAAAATTCATTTAATCCCATTAACAGCCTTAGTGTAAATACAGTAGGACCGAGATGTAGTGGAGTATGTTGAAAATATTGCGAAGAGAGAAAGTATAATATTCTCTCCGCCAGCAAACGTACTGAAAATACTTTGCTGGCTAATAACAGAGAAGAAACTTGAAGCTGAGAAGGAAGGTATTTCGATGTTTCCACTTTATTTGCATCTTGGTCTCACAAACCAATCCAATCCCTAGCCAAGTGGCTGGCCGGACACAACACAAAAACAGTGATTTTATACTGTAAGCCATGACCTGTTTGTTGACTGCCAGTTGGTTAGAATTAGTGTTCTACAGGGTGAACAGTGGACAGTAAATATGATTCAATTTGGATCCAAAATATGCACCAAGTAGAAGTACTGGAACTGAATTTGTATATACAGTTTATATATACAGTATGTATATAAAATTGTACTAAGGTTAAAAAGAAATGTAGGGCCTAGTGTTGGAATAGTAGTTCCTGGAATAGCCAAACTATGCCACCTAGGGGGTTGCTCCCCAGGGAATTTGTTTTATTAATCTCTAAAGTACACCACTTGAGTACACACTATATTCCTCACACATGTGGATCACGTAACAAAAATACACAAACTTTATTCCCATGATATGCATATACAAATGGTAAGAATCGTCATCAGAACATTTTGTAGATTACAAACCACAGACCAATCAGAATACTCTGCTGCATTTCAACCTTCATATGTGGGGATAGGCTCTTGGCCAGACTGATTTGCAAAGTGACATTTCACATGTGCGTAGCGCAGCAAATCATAATGGTAAGGCTAGGGGACCTACAGGGGTCCTTGAGTTAATTCCAGGGGGTTCCAGCTAAATGATAGTTTGTAACCAAACGGACCCTTATGCAGGCAGCAGGAGCATAACTCAAAGAGTGTACTGCACATGTTAATTGTATGACCTACAGTTCAAGAGTTATGGGCAAAATGAGCTTTGGTCAAATTAATATTGTTCAAAAGAGAACACTATGGACCAGAGTCCAGAGCTTTAGGCCAACATGAGGCCGATTTGAAAAATGGGATGGAGGTCCTTCCTTGTATAGTTTCATGCCAGTGGGTCTAGGGCAGAGGTGAGCAATTATTTTTCCCAAGGGGCCAAATGAGATACATAAAATATTGTGGAGTGCCAAGACTAAAGGCTGAACTAAAGTCTGCGTAGTATTAATTTCATTTCGAGATAAAAAGTAAGCGTAAGACCAACCATTTTGACACCCATTTATTCAGAATTTGAGCCACGGAGGACCACCATTTGAGTCCCAAAGACCCCAAAACTAAAGATTTCTTTTGCTTGTGTCCACAATTCCAGGCTGGATTTGGGAAACAAAGCAGTCAAACAGAGTCAGCCAAAGGGCCGCATTTGGCCCCCGGGCCGCATAATGCCCAGGTATGGTCTAGGGTCAGGGTCAGACTCTCAGAGACCCGCCCCGGCCAGGTGAAGATAAAAGTATTGACACACAGGGGAAGGAGAGGATCATTGCATGCAGGGTCTCAGCACCAGCAACAACTCCTGCATTCATAACCATGAATATGGCAGCATTCTCTGACATTATGTTCGTAATGTATGATGTGTTCATGTGGACGGATGCCAGAAGTTTAATTGTATTTCTATGCATGATTTTACTTGTTTTCCTGAAGAAGAGAGTTCCGAAAGGCTTTCCTCCTGGACCATGGGCTCTTCCTGTTATTCACATCGGCGGTTCCAAAATACACCTGCAGTTAGCCCAGGTACTTCATTAACATACTGTACGTACTTCACCTGCTTTCTCAAATTGCCTGTAAATAAGAGACTGTGCGACCAAATCACCTCTGAATTACCGTCTTCTTCTTCTTTGATTGTTTTTGTACAGTGAAGTTTTTTTTAATAGTTTAACAAGGTTAATGGCAGCCTAATATTGATATATATTAAGTGCATAATGGCTAGATTTATTTGCCTATGCTCAAAAGATTGCATGTTTGTTTCATAACTTTTTATCTTTTAAGTAAACTATTAGTTCTAAGGATAAGCTGTCCTGATTCTCTAAGCACTCTGAATGTAACCTTGTTGTGAACTTGTGATATAGGCATAATATAGCCTGTAGTAGCAGCTCCTTTCACTTTTTATAAGCATGTGAAAGGTCACAATTTCCATTTTACGTCTCAGTTTGCAGGGAAATACGGGAATGTTTTCAGCCTTCAAATGTTTGGCAGAAAAATTGTGATTGTCAATGGCCTCAAGCGTGTGAAAGAAGCCTTGATCCAAAGAGGCGAAGACTATGTGGATCGACCTTCAATACCACTGTTTCATGACATGTATTTGAATAAAGGTACGTTAGTAGCTTTTTTCCCCTTATACATGCCCACTCCCTTACTTTCTTGATAGATGTAGATGTTTCTGTGTGCCAGAAGCATCTACATACATGAATGGACATGAGCTGTGTGTGCCTATATTGAGTTTGCATGTTCTCCCCTAGGAAAGGTACCCTCACAAAAACATGCAGTAATCCTGGTCTCTAAACTGCCTCCACCTGACCAACCGCAGCACCTGATGGAGGGGACAGGATCTCGTTGGAATAACGTCTTCCTTCCATGTGCTACGTCCAAACCAGGGAACTCTCCCCTCTCAGGTGAAAAGAAGGCAGTTTGGACTCCTCACCTATTGAAGGAAGCATGAGGCCAGTCCGCTGCCTCCCCAGGTTGGCAGAGGATGTGTAGAGCCCAGGATGACATTGGGTAATTGGCACTGGGTGGAAAAATAGCTTATACAGGCAGTAACAGCTGAGTGAATCACAGCCAACATTTGTTAAGCTACTATCTTCTGCTACTGTATGTGTAGACCACTGTGTACTATCGTCTTCTGCATATCCCCCTTGGAAAGTGTTCTTCTGGATAACATTTACTAGCTGTTTGTAAATAAAAGTGACCAGGTCTGTGTATAAAGTCTGAATTGGACATACAGTAACAGCAGGACTTAAATTACGGTAATAGGAGGATAGTGGACCATCCTGTCCCCTGGCCGTTCCTCTTTAAGGGTTTGTTTTACCAAACAACAGGATTGCTGTTTTCAAATGGCAAGCAATGGAGGCAGCAGAGGAGATTTGCTCTACATACACTCAGCAACTTTGGTCTAGGAAAGAAGAGCCTTGAGCCTTCCATCCAGCACGAGTGCCACTATCTAAATGAGGCTTTTGCCCATCAGCAAGGTAAGTCTAATCAGTCGTAGTTAAACAGTACCACTAACAATCTAACTAGGCTAGGTCCAGGCAAGACAGGCATGTAATTTTTAATTTCAAAATTTCAAAATAAATCAAGATGACTGCTATGATGAGCTTTTTCGAGGAAAAAAAACAGTTAAGCCTCAACTTTCTCTGGTGTCAAACAGCTGTTAATTAAGTCTAAAAGATGGTTGGATGAAAAAGTGAGTGAGAAAATATTGTATTTTGACTTTAAACCAACAACATTGGCAGACTTGCACTGGCCTGATTTACGTGGGGAGCCAAATCAAGCCTGAATCCACAATACTTATCTGTAGTGTTATTTTTCAGGTGTGCCCTTCAGTCCTCAGCTACTCTTGTGCAATGCTGTGTCCAACATTGTCTGCTGCTTGGTGTTCGGGCAACGCTTTGAGTATGATGATGAGCAACACCAATGCATACTGCACGATATTAACGAGATAGTACGCTTAGAGGGAGGGATATGGGCACAGGTGAGTCCTTTTTTCTTTTCATTTATTGTGTCAGTATAAATACTACAGTGCCAAAATGTGCAAAGTTGATTTTCACCTGAGACTTTTACAGTATATGCTATATGGCATGTAAAAAAGGAATTGTACTGTAAATGGACAGCCTTCCATTTTTGATGAATGTGTGTCCATATAGCTATAGCTTTTTGTCAGTTGTGTGTTCCTATGGTTCCAGTGGTAGAAAGTAGCTGGCTAAAGTAGATTAAGAAATATTACCAATTCCAAAATGCAACGTGATTGAAGTAAAGAATAAACTGTATAGCCTACCATTGTCTATGTAAAATGTATTCCATGTACTCTGTAGATTTACAACATGATGCCGTGGCTGAAGTGGCTGCCTGGGCCTCACCAGAGGATCTTTATGCTGACAAAGAAAGTGGTTGACTTTATCAGAAGTAAGGTCCAAGAACACGAGGAAGACTATGACCCTTCAGTCGTCAGAGACTATATCGACTGCTTCATTTCAGAAATCGGAAAGGTATGTACTGTGTTAACGATTTAAAACTAAAGTCCCTATTTTGGGCATGCTATACATAGCCGAAAAAATTGCAAACTATGCCTAAACAAGCTTAACCTTAACCTCAGGCAGCGGTCCCTGCCGTCAAAAAAGATCTCGGCTTAAGTTAGAAAGCAAACCACACTTATGGCACCCCACTTTCAAAGCTTGATCTAACAACCTGCTTACTCCCAGTCCCAGTTGTGGAACAAACTCCCCATTGCAGTTAGAACTGCCCTATATTGTAATTTATAAACAGAATTTTTCAAGTAACATTTTATATTGACAATGGCACTAACTGATTCTGTATATTATATTCACGTTTCTTTGGTAGAATGAAGACCCAGATTCTGGGTTTAATCTGGAGAATTTGTGTTTTTGCACACTTGACCTGTTTGGAGCTGGAACTGAAACCACTGCCACAACTCTAAGCTGGGGACTGTTGCATATGGTCTATTACCCTCACATACAAGGCAAGGTGATTCTGTGCATGCACTGTGGAGTTATGGGTTGTGTGAATTCTGCATGATTAAACATGTTAGAAGATGTCACAGGGACGAATTTCTCATTTTGTTAATGTGGATCTTGTTCAGTTTAGGTTTTTCCACTTTTTTTTTTTGCCATGCCTGGAATATTATATTGAAATGTGTTTACTCTGAACACTTTGTATTGTGACACTGCTAAGTATTGTTTTCATTTTTATTAAACAGAGAAGGTCCAGGCTGAAATAGATGCCGTTGTTTCATCAAGGGAACCGTCTCTGTCAGACAGGGAAAACATGCCTTACACTGAAGCAGTCCTCAGTGAGATCCAGAGGTTTGGAAACATTGTGCCTCTTAATCTACCTCGTGTAGCCAACAAGGACACCCTACTGGGGAAATATACCATCCCAAAGGTGTGGAGATGTTTTCAAATGTTTCTTTGAGTCCTGAGGGGGGTGGGCCCGGTGGGGTGGTGGTGAAAATGCTCCAATTTGATGCACTTTGAGTCCAAATTAAATTAAGAGGCTACACACAAAAAACTACACACATCATATTAGCTTATCATCATCTTTACTGTGATACTGCCAACAATATTTCACATTCACTGCGGAGGGACACGATTCATGTAGCCTAGTCAAAATGTCTGATTTACAAGCTGTGGCGTGTTTGAGCTCATGTATGGTAACCACTTATATTGCTTATGACTAGATGGAAGATGTTTTGACCACATGTATGTATGTGTATGGTTCTCTGATCAGTGTTGTGGTTTGTTCAGGGCACCGTGATCATTCCTACACTGAGCTCAGTCCTGCATGATGAATCTGAGTGGGAGACCCCCTACACTTTCAATCCTCAACACTTCCTAGACCAAGATGGCAAATTTAGGAGGAGGGAGGCCTTCCTTCCATTCTCAGCAGGTAAATAGTTGCCACCCTGATGAAGTATTTCAGCCTAATGGCAGAGATAAATAAACAGGGTAGATTGATCTATCTAATTTGACCATAACCCCGGGGTTTACATGGTGATAATGTTTTGCATTGTTTTATAGTCTGTAGATACGGTAGATACTGTATTGAGCACAGACATAGTGGAACATTTTATATGAAACCATCCAATGAGCAAAGCAAGCAGCATGCATGATTCAATCTGTACAAAATCAGATTATTCTGAAATAAATTGGTGAATTGAAGTGAATTATTGAACCGATGATTGCAGGTAAGCGTGTGTGTCCAGGAGAGCAGTTGGCCAGGATGGAACTCTTCCTCTTCTTTACTTCTCTCCTTCAGAGGTTCTCCTTTTCTGCTCCGGCTGGAGAGGAGCCCAGTCTGGACTACAATTTGGGAGCCACTCGTTGTCCCAAGCCCTATCGCCTCTGTGCCGTACCACGATAACACACTCACTGTCCCAAGTCCAGAGGCGAACTGGCCATTGGCGATCGATGTTCAGGCAGACTCTGAACAGCCAATGACGTCCAGGCTGAACTAGCTGATGTTTTAATGAAGCTTAGATGTCCTCTCTCACTTTGGACTCATCCGCTCACAGGTTGAGTTCCACAATTACTGAAGTTGCATTTGACTTAATGGTGCTATAATCTACAATATCACCATACTGTAGCCTACTATTTTGTTATGTTATGCGATTTTTTTTTTATAGACAACACTGGAAAGCTTTGACATTGGAGACTTATTTACCTCTTTTATGTGAAATATAACTTCAATGATTTTCTGTACTATTTGTGTGGTTCACAATTGGTGGCATGCAGTATCAGTAGCAGGGGTCCTTGTAGGCTACTTTGGAACTGACTGTGACTGCATGGAGCTCATCTGAATAAACCTACATCATAGGGAATAGCAGTGGCAGCTATTTTCTGGTTCCGTGACATCAATCCAGAATCCTTCCATTCTTCCATAGAGATTTAAAATAAATAAATATTGCAAGAAAGAGGAGGGGAGAGATATACAGTACCTGCCTCCGCCCATGGATCTTTGCCTCAGAACCAACAGTCCAACATTCCAACAGCGCGCGCGCGCGCGCACACACACACACACACGCGCGCGCGCGCGCGCACACATACAAAGAGAGAGAAACAGCAACTCAACTATAGCAACAACTCCTGCAGTCATATTCTTGAATATGGCAGCTTTTTCTGACACCATGATGTATAACGTGTTAACGTGGCTAGATGCCAGAAGTCTACTCGTGTTTCTATGCGTGTTTTTGCTTGTCGCTGATATTTTAAAGAACAGAGTTCCAAAAGACTTTCCGCCTGGACCATGGGCTCTGCCCGTTATTGGCGACGTACATCGTCTTGATACTGACAAATTACACCTACAGTTCGCCCAGGTAGGACTAGCATTAACTACTACACTACTCCACTTGGCAGCGGAAAACGTGCTTTCTCAAATTCCATGTAGGCTAATTATTATTATTTTTTTTTTTAATAAAAATGCCTTTTATTAAACAACTCGCTGCACGCTGCAATCCTAATTTCGGGCGCTGTAGAAATGTGTGCGAGTAGTTTATATTTATTTTACTGGTGACGTTTTGAATGCAAATGTAGCGACCCATGTAAAACTCTATTAAGTCACTGATAGTTTTACCACGTCAACATCTGCAGTCGTGTTTCAGGGCTATTATGTAAATATAAACGGTGATCTAATACCGCTGTTAAAGTCTTAATGTTGTTTACAATACATTCTGTTAGTTGTGTGCAGAATGGCCAGACTGCAGAAATCTGGAAAATGAATGTTATGCAATAATGAATATTATGCAATCTGCAGTAGACAGAGTGCATAATATTCATTGCACAATATGTAAGGGATGGCTGAGTGGTCATTGTTGATATGTTGATTGTTGAATAGATCACCTTCAAGCTGACATGGCTACTTAGTAGCCTGCTTAATAGGCTACATACATTAATACTTGGTACTATCGGAAATTAACCTTCTCTTTATCATAGCGGAAAACAAGGAAGTAAGTTTAGGGTACTGCTTCGTCTCTTTCTCGCTTTCTCTTTCTCACGCTTTCTCTTTCTCACGCTTTCGAGGCCGTCTGACTTGACTGCAGATGTTGACCTGGTGCACGTTTATCTTTACGCCATTCTTTCAATAAAGACGCAATTATGCATCGGATTGTTTGTGAAATCTCCCATAGATATTTTGACATGTTGTACTGCCTGCTAGGTAACAGCAGGTGGTGGTGTTTGACGTTAGGTACCCCCATATACAGTAGCAGGGGTGGGCAATTATTTTTCCCAAGGGGCCAAATGAGATACAGAAAATATTGTGGAGGGCCAAGACTAAAGGCTGAACTGAAGTCTGTGATATTATTTTAATTTCAATAAACAAGTAAGCGTAAGACCAACCATTTTGACACCAGGGCCCTCAATTTATTCAGTATTTGAGCCACAGACCCCACAGACCTGAAACTTAAGATTTCTTTTGCTTTTGTCCACAATTCCAGGCTGGACTTCACAAACAAAACAGGCAAACATAGATAAAAAATGACATTCTTTTACATTTTCTGGCTAATTCAGATGAATATTTTAACTTGACGCTCTCAAAGAGTTTCATCTGGTTAACCAACTTTCCATATTTAACTGGAACTCTCTCAAGAACCACTGGTGGTTCCCGGACCACTGGTTGAAAACCACAGTACCATTTCACAGGCCGGTCAGAGTCAGCCGCATTTGGCCCCTGGGCTGCATAATGCCCAGGTATGCCATATAGCCTACTGTGATATTTTTATTTATTTATTTATTATGTTTATCATTCCAGAACATGATGTCACTGTTTCATTATATCAGTGAGATTCCCCACATCTCACTGATATAATCCCACATTCGGATGAATATATAATGGTCTTTATTGAAAGAATAACATGAAGAATTGGCAAGGTCAGCAAGGTTCCAAAGATGAGTTGTCTTGTTTCTCACTAGCCTATAGTCTAACCATAACTTTGTTGTTATAGCCTGTAGTATATAAGCAGCTGTACTGTTTATGTTTTAAACACCTGTGAAAGGTCACAATTTGCACTTTCCCTCTCAGTTTGCAGAGAAATATGGGAATGTTTTCAGCCTTCGGATGTTTGGTGCAAGGATTGTGATTGTCAGTGGTCACAAGCTTGTGAAAGAAGCCTTGATCCAAAAAGGCGAAGACTATGTGGATCGACCTAAAATACCGTTGTTTCATGACATGGGAATGACAGGGGATAAAGGTAAGTAGTAGTAGTAGTTTTCTGTATTTTACGTACAAGTCTATGGACTTTTAATGTATGAAAAAAACAAAACAAAAACAGGACTCCATTAGTGACATGCTCATCCACCTCCACCTTAGCTACCACCTGTCATTTGCATCTGCTATTCAGAACGATTCAGAGTCCCTACAGTCTGAACCATTGTGCTTAATTTGACCACCTAAGGGGGCATGGTGGCACAGTGGTAGTGCTGTCACCTCACAGCTAGAAGGTCATGGGTTTGATTTCTGCTGGGGAAGCTGTGGGTGCTGGCGGCGTGTCTCCTCCTCTGCTTTATCAGTGCCCTTACCTGAGGTGGGGTTTGGCGAAAGGGCCTTTCTGTGTGGAGTTTGCATGTTCTCACCTTGTCCCATATGACTGAGTTACCGCCCCCCCCCATACATAATTCTAGATTAGATACTGTATGCCACCAGATGTAATAGGAGAACACGGACAGTGTACCATCCTAGCCTCCTCTCCTCTCTGGCTGTCTTTAACATTGTGTTTTACCAACAGGATTGCTGTTAGCAAATGGCAAGCAATGGAGACAACAGAGGAGATTTGCTCTACAAACACTCAGAAACTTTGGTGTTGGAAAGAAGAGCCTTGAGCCTTCCATCTGCCTCGAGTGCCACTATCTGAATGAGGCTTTTGCCCAACAGCAAGGTACAGGACAGTAGTTAGAGGGCAACTTCATGCATTTTCAATATATCTTCATGTAATATTGGTCCTTAATGTTCATTTTGATATGGTACTACCGGTAGGTTTGCTGTGTGCAAGCTATTCTTATTCTTAATATTAATGTGAGAATGAAGGCTTATATTGTAGCAGGGCAGCTTTCCAGAAAGGAAAAGGGCCAAAAAGTTTGACTAGGGATAAAGTATGATGACAAAAGAGACAAAAGTTGATTTGCAACCCAAGATAATATAAATATATTATCATGAAAATGGATAAAATGGTCAAATCAGTCGTATTAACCAGTAAAATCAAAGGACCAGGCTAGTACTTAGGCTAGACTAGAGGCCTGTTTGTGACACTCAGAAAGAATGTATTTTCAGAGTAAAACTAGATCAGCACTCGGTAGAATGCAAACTTGCTTGTTGCGCACCAGTAGGCCATGGCATACTCAAGTTGGAGCGGGCTAATACTCATGACATTAGCTATAAAGGTCTTTTACTCATGTCATCATTACGTCATCACCCAAACGGGCCAATCGGAGTACCCCAAGGGACTGCCGACCACTGGGCACGCAAGTTAAAGCATGAATTCCAAGAAGCGAGCTTGCCTTATAGGTCGAGGTTGTGCGTACGCATCCCCCGGCGCTGACATACTGGCCGAATTTGGAGTGTGTCTTGAGTGTTCAGGGTTCCATGGGGTTAGAACAACATATTTGTCAGTACTGGTCAGCTCCATATACAGTATGGGTTTGATCTCAGGTCAGTTGTTGCCCAATATTACGACATCATGAATCTCCACAAAGCATGACCGTATATGGAGTTGTGGGGTGGGTGACGGACGGACGGACAGACTGACTGGAAATGCAAGTTTTCATAGTAAATCCGACCTTCTGGTCGCAATTATTTTTCAGGTGCGCCCTTCAATCCCCAGCTACTGTTGTACAACGCTGTATCCAACATTATCTGCTGCCTGGTGTTTGGGCAACGCTTTGAGTATGACGATGAGCAATACAAATGTATTCTTCAGGATTTCAACGAGATAGTACTCTTAGAAACAGGGGCATGGGCACAGGTGAGCCAGTTATCGTTTCTTGTTAAATGCCAGAAGAGTAGGTGGCCATATAACCATAACCTTTGGCAGTTGTCTTTGTCTATGGTTCCAGTCAAAGTAATTATATGTTTCAAAAATGCATCACGATACTGAGCAAAAAAGAAAAGAGTAAATCATTGCACTGTACATGTAAATGTGCATTCTGTATTCTGTAGATTTACAACATGATGCCTTGGATGAAGTGGCTGCCTGGGCCTCACCAGAGGATCTTTATGCTGACAAA
Source organism: Benthosema pterotum (assembly GCA_039105355.1). Classification (NCBI taxonomy): domain Eukaryota; kingdom Metazoa; phylum Chordata; class Actinopteri; order Myctophiformes; family Myctophidae; genus Benthosema; species Benthosema pterotum. The sequence goes on from CM076979.1 coordinate 44,373,414, forward strand.
GAAAGTGTTTGACTTCGTCAGAAATAAGATCCAAGAACACAAGGAAGACTATGACCCTTCAGTCGTCAGAGACTATATCGACTGCTTCATTTCAGAAATGGGGAAGGTATGTGTGTACCGTAATGTGTATTTTGAGCAGGCCATTATAGCCCAAAATGTCAAAAATCTTCTTTCACTTAAAATTGTGCAAATAGATCTGCTACAGCTTACGGCGTGCTGCATGTTACAGTCCCTCGTTCCAAAGGCTTTCAGGCGTCCCACAAAATTTAGCGCCTTGTCCCACATTGTTTTTATTAAGGTTCATTGTGCATTTATTCTGTATAAGCCTGTTAAAATAACATGATAAAATACACTATGTAGGCTACAAGTTGGCCATAACACCCATGTCTAAATTTTAAAACAAAATGTGAGAAAATGAGGGACTTAATAACAAAATGAGCCAATAGGCTTATGGTCGAGTATGATGACAAGTTACTATGTGTATAACTCCATCTCATCCCCCCATCCCACACAAGCAATAATTCTGTAGTCAAATTAGCAGTTTGGAATTGGTCACTGGTGTATAGTGAGCTTTTAAATACTTTACTTTAATTTTGTATGACACTAAATTGTTATTGTGAAGTGACAGTTAAAATGTTGACCAGCACTGATTCTGTACTGTTATGTTTCTGGTAGAACGAAGACCCCAATGTTGAATTTGAACTGGAGAATTTGTGTGTTTGCACGTTTGACCTGTTTGCAGCCGGAACGGAAACCACCACCACTACCCTGCACTGGGGACTGTTGTATATGGTCTACTACCCTCACATACAAGGCAAGGTGTTTGTGTCACTAGCAGCATGGATGTTGTCTCATTGAGTTCAGTGCCAATTCACACAAGTGCAGTTTACTTTTAAATGTTTGCTTAACAAACAGCACATTATAATAGTTCAGTGCCATCATTTATTGTTATTCTTGGTGTGCATTAATCATGTGGATTTTATTCATTTTTGCTACACCCATAATTCACACAAGTGCAGTTTACTTTTAAATGTTTGCTTAACGAACAGCATCCCAAAATACGGGACCCCAGCCAAGTCTGTATTTTTTTTCTTTTCTTTTTTTCATTATAATAGTACAGTGCCATCATTTTATTGTTATTCTTGGTGTGGATTAATCATGTGGATTTTATTCTATTTTGCTACACCCAGAATATTATATATTGATTTGTGTTGATGAATTTTGAAAGAGACACAATAACAGGGATTTGTTTTCATTTGTATTAAACAGAGAAGGTCCAGGCTGAAATAGATGCTGTTGTTTCATCAAGGGAACCGTCTCTGTCAGACAGGGAAAACATGCCTTACACTGAAGCAGTCCTCAGTGAGATCCAGAGGTTTGGAAACGTGGTGCATCTTAATGTACCCCGTGTAGCCAACAAGGACACCCTACTGGGGAAATATACCATCCCAAAGGTGTGGGGAACTGCTGCTATACTATGGCTTTCAGCACATTTTCAATTTTTTTTTCACTTTTTTTTTAGTTTTCCAACTTGTGTGTGCACATGCGCGTGCACACACATATTGTTCGGTTTTGCATTTGTGCAAAACCCGGAACGAATGCCACTTGAGACATGTCTTTTTCCAATCATTACTTCAAACTGTTTTTTCCAAAGAAAAGATAACAAGTCACACTTATTTTTGTTGTGGGGAATATATTTTTTAGAACCATACTAATTTATAAACATTTTATAAACATAATGTGTAATGTAGTTTTCTGATGATCTTGTTCAGGGCACCATGATCATTCCTACACTGACCTCAGTCCTACATGATGAGTCTGAGTGGGAGACCCCCTACACCTTCAATCCTCAACACTTCCTAGACCAAGATGGCAAATTTAGGAGGAGGGAGGCTTTCATTCCATTCTCGACAGGTAAATAGTTTACACCCCGAGAAGAACCCAGAATTAACCTGGGTTCCAGCCTGATTCGTAAAACGTCACTACGCAAGTCTGGGCAGAGCCTGCTTGACTTTCACTTCCCTAACCTCACCTGTTTCGTAGCCACATTGTTACTGATTGAATATGTTCAAATTAACGTGAGCTAGTGTTTTCCCCCCTCAAACCACAGACCAATCAGAATCCTCGGCAGCATTTCAACCTTCATATGCCCCTCCTACCTGTGGCTCCTGGCCAGACTGATTTGCAAAGTGACATTTCAGATGCAGGAAACGTAGCAAATCAGATTGGATCCCAGGCTACCACGGAATGTGATGATTTGATTGTCTGAGCACAGAATGTATCATAATAAGAGCATTCCTCAATTCACACAAGTGCGGTTTACTTTTAAATGTTTGCTTAACAAACAGCAGCCCAAAATACGGGACCCCTGTGTGTGTTTTTTTTAGAGTACAATGTTTGTTTAAAATACGCCCCTCACTTCACACACAAGTGTGATTTTCCTTTCCATGGGGGTCATTTGGTTTCTCCATTTTAAAATAAAATGAATGAAAGGAACCAGTCATGTCACAATGATCCACTCTGGACAAAATTAGATTCTTTAAGAAAAAGTGGTGACTGAGTTAAAGTGAAACTAGTGAACCGTGTATTTGTTCCTTTGCAGGTAAGCGTGTGTGTCTTGGAGAGCAGTTGGCCAGGATGGAACTGTTCCTCTTCTTTACTTCCCTCCTTCAGAGGTTCTCCTTTTCTTCTCCAGTTGGAGAGGAGCCCAGTCTGGACTACAATTTGGGAGGCACTCGCTGTCCCAAGCCCTATCGCCTCTGTGCCGTACCACGATAATCCACTCACTGTACTGAGAGCCCTATCGCCTCTGCACCATGATACTGCGATAACACACTCGCTGTACCAAGCTGAGGGATGGGAGAGTGGTTAGTATCACATAATGTGGTTTATTTCGAAGGGCCTTTGGACTCCGAGGCAGTCAGGAAGAAAAACAACTCGCAGCACTCCATTTGTAAACACACAATATAATATGACAGTTTGTCTTGTTGTCAACTCAGTGCTGGCATAATATATCTCCATAATATGGGAATATATACAGTATGCTGTATATTGTTTGTACTCTACCACTTAGATTGTGAACAGGTTACTCTCTGAGATCTGACTATTCTAAAAACTACAGACTTTTATCTTAACAGCAGGCTATTATTATTGTTCTTACTAGTAGGGGTTTCCCCTTAAAAACCTGTAACTTGAAAGAGATGGAAAGTGAACGTCAATACATAAGAGTCTTGTGAGATTAAAGCCTAGTTTGTTTCCAGGCTGAACAGAAAGCTCAAGGTCTCTGTCATGTTTATCTATCATGCCTTGAAATGTGAAACATTGCAAGCAGTAGAATAATTTATTTATTGCATACTTTTTAACAGTATGTAGGAAAAAACATAAGAAAGTACAGTTCTGCTAATGGCGTTCAATCCCAATAAAGCATATTGCTTGTTTCCATTGCGGCCCTTCATACTGGATTCATCAAAACACTTAATGACAAATATGCAAAAACATGATGGTGATTGTGGACAGTGACCTTATGGTGTGTACTGTGTAGCACAGGAGTTCTCTATGTTCCTAGCTGGTGAGTGCGGAAATTCTTTTGCCATGTTTCGAGGGCCTTAGTAGTGCTATGGCACCATGAGATGCATGCCTAGACCTTGAATAGTCTTCATTCAAGTCTTCCTTGAATAGTCTTTTTTCTATTCTAGCATGCTGTAGTTAGGCTAAATGTGTTTGGGAGTGCCATTTTATTATTTATTATTTATTATTTATTATTACAGCGTATTTATTGCCACCGCAGTGAGCCATATACTATGAAGGCCATGCAGAAATGTCTGTCCTTGTGTTTATGTGGATATTTGGTTATGTTCAAATGTGCAGTGTATATGGTAAGCAAACAGTGTTTGCTTTGCCGCGTGCCAGTAATGCACAGCGTCTTACTTGTTTATATAGCACAGAAACAGCATGACACACATTAGCAGCTTTCCAATTTGATAAATGTTTCACACGCACGTGCACACTCAGCAGCACATTGCATCATTTCATATTTACAGGTAGTTGATATGAATGTTTGTGGTGAATCGGCGGTTGCCCAAGTGGAACAAACTGATTCGAGCAATGATGATTGTGCATGTAAAAATGCCTCCGAAGTAGGTCTGTGCACTACTTATGAGGTTTCAATGTAAGCAAAAGGGTTAGACCGTTTTGATGTCTGAATGTTAGTCATGTATGATAGTTATGACTAAAACCTAGTATTTTCATATAGGCTCACTAAACCTTTCAACCTTTTAAAATATTTTTTTCTGAAATGCTGGTGATACAAACATCTCGCTATGTGGTAAATACATGGTGGATCTACACAGTGCCTTTTAAATTATTTCACGCAGTGGCGCTGCAGCAAATTTTGGGCCCCCTGACAATTTTCATCACAAGGCCCCCACTGTGCAGCTTTGCGGTATAAATACAAATAAAACCCTATTAATCTGAGCTTTTTGGGGCCCACCTGGCTTTGGGCTCCCCTAAAATTGTCTACCCACCCCACTCCCATCACTGCTCGTGCACAGCAGACTTAAACATCTCAACACAGTTTTCTAATTTCACCAAATCATCCATCTACGAAATTACGAACATTGCAAAAATTAGATCATGTATTTCTTTCACTGGTGCAGAAACCCTCATTCATGCCTCCTCTCTCTCCAAAAAGTCAATCAATTACCTTCAACTCATTCAAAACACAGCAGCCCAATTTTTTGCGTTTATTTGTTGATTTGTATTAGGCCTACATCTTTACATATTGTATGTGAAGCACTTTGTTTTTGAAATATAAATACATTTATTATTATTAAAATAGGTTCACCCATTCATACATAAACGGCAGAGCAGAGAGGTGCAGAGACAAAAATAAGATACAATTTAATTGTATAACTGCTACTAAATTCCATAGTCTTGGTTGTCACTATGACATCATAATGAACTCTACACAAACATGGAAGTCGATTGGATTTAACAACTCTTAACAATAAAAGGCCTTGGCTGGCCTACAAAGTAATTTCATAATTTTAATTTTAACAGACAGACTGAGACACTTTAAAACCACTGGCACACTATAACTTGGAAAGCCTTGAAAGAAAGCGTGTACTCTGTATCACATCACCGCTCCCTTATAGCTAATATTTAATTAGCTATAAGGGATGTCATTTCTAAAAGCCAGATGTTCGAGGGGCTAGTGGCGCTCAAATAAATAAATAAATATGTTGAAAGAAAAAACAATAACTTGAGCCCATAAAAAAGAGAATTGCTTAAATTAAGACATGGCGCTGCCATAGACAATATTGTATGTGCTTTGCTTTACATATTCATTCTATGTCATCCCTAACGCATTAGCACTCCTAGTAATCCTTCTTTATATAGCATATGTTGAATGTATCCCTTTCATGACCTGTCATTTGGGTTAAATTCACATTTCGGGCCTATTTTCACCTGGCAAAACCTTTTCGAGTTAAAGATATGTCCCACATGTCAAGCAACAGGCTTATCAGCGAGGTACCACCACCATTCTGAACTGGTCTGGGCTGTTAGTGAATCCCTCCACACCTTCCATGCTGGGCATCTCTCCAGGGACTGGCGTGAAGGTGAAGCGCTGGAGCAGGGATGCCAAAAAAATGAACAGCTCCGTTTTAGCCAACTGCTCCCCTATGCACAAACGCTTACCTACAGAGAATGAATGGTGCAAACAATATATTAATTAATATAAGCTGTTTCTAAAGATCGCATTTGAAATGGTATAAAATGTGCTGCTAAGACTTGGAATTGTATAGATGGAGGGACCTGCTGAGAATGGCAGGTTAGCTCTTCTTTTGCAGAACCGGCCCTCTGAGTCCAAGAAGTGTTCTGGGTTGAAGGTGTCTGGAGTCGCCCACTCATTCTTATCAAACAGCACAGACGCTAGATTTGTAACAATAGATGTGCCCTAGAGAGAAAGAGTCAGGAGATGTTGGTGGTAATGCTGGTAAGACCCCATAATGATTGATTCTATGACTTCCAGACATGTCACAAGTTCGCACCACCCATAAGATTGTATGCTATTTCACCAAAACGATTTTACCTTGGGTATGGAATAGCCTGCAAGCATACTGTCCTTTTTGGCTGTTTTGGGTACATTAAGAGGCACGATGTTTCCCATTCTTTGGACTTCGTGGACGACGGCGTCGGTGTAAGGCAAATCGGGTCTGTCAGCCACAGTGGGCTGGCGGGACTGTCCAATTACTCTGTCAATCTCTTCATGCACCTTGTCTGGGCGATAGTGGACAGAACAATGTAGTTTTCATTCAAGTAGTACACATAATATTTTGTGCAAGGTGGAATGTGTCATTTCACATGTTTCACAGTGGTGGTGGCGTTCCACAGACCTTGTACCTCTGGATAGTTCATCATGTATATCAGAGCCCAGCGTAAGGTGGAGCCACCTGTCCCAGCCTCAATCAGGTCCAGGGTGCATATGCTCAATGTCTCTATGTTAAATCCAGCTTGGGGATCTCCCTTCCTCTGGTAGTGCGAAATAATAGAAATATGTTGTAGATTAAATACCTTTTGAAGCATATATTATTGTTAAAAAAAACACTGTCCTTTTGGGACACAAAACTTGCCTTCTCTATCTCTGCCAGGTAGGAGTCTATATAATCCCGGGGGTCCTCGGGGTCCCATTTCTCCTGGTGCTCCTCTATCTCTCTCTTCAAGAAGGCCATAATCTGAGCGTAGTTGAAGTGGATGGTCTGGTGAGGTCCTGGCAGGTGCTTCAGTAGGCTTGGGAAGGCGTTGTACATCTAGTAAAGAACAGATTACACGCTGATATGATTGAATAAACTGGTGGTGAGCAAGACTAGTTCCATATAGGTGGAGCTGAACAGGTGAGCAAGAAGGATTCTGGAGGTGGCATAATAATGACGAATGGACAGATGGAGGGGAAACAACACAACCTTAATTAAGTTAATTAGACTGAAACAGAGAGTTACAGTGCTTACATTCTAACTAACACCAGAGCTCACCTGCTGTGTGTGCGTGTGCATGCACATGCGTGCACATGTGTGGCTTGTGTCAAATGAACATTTTATTTTAATTTCTGTCCAATGAGTTTAGTCACTATCTAATGCCAGTCCAAAGACTTTAGCAACGGTTGCTATGCAGGTCAAGCTTTCCTCTTCTAATGTGCCCATTGGACAAGGACTGATTGGAGAGGGACTTAGTGAAGGGCTAATTGTTCTCATATACTGACTGAACAGCCCTGCCCAAGACATACAGCTGATTTAGCAAAGGCGATTGCAAACACAGGTGGAGCTCATCAAAATAAAGTCAACAAACTGCTATGAGTTGTCCATGGACAACTTAATATGTCTGTGTACTTTAACTTGAGATACAGTGTACGTGATATATGACTGAGCTGCATACATTGTATGTATCTGGAGAGACATCCTCAAGTTATCAACAGTAAGCCGTCCTTTGTGCTTAAATTGTCTCAATCACGTCATGCTTCTTTGTCTCATATCTTACTGTCTTTTCTCTAATTCTCACTGCTTTTCAGATCTGGTCTTTACCTGTGTGTTTTTATCCTCAACAGAAGACTTTGGGGGGATGCTCCTTCAGGAGCCTCTGAGCACACCTCTAGTGCATGAACTTGAAAACAAGCCTGAAAACAGTGTCAGGTGAGTGTTCAGTGTGAATTTTGCGCTAGTAGTGCAAGCTTTTTTCCGAGAAACATTTTTCATCTGGAGCTTCATTCTGCTAAATCAGTCATTTCTGCAGAGAAAGAGGAGGATGATGAGGTAATGACACAGGCTACTGCGTCTAAGAGTGCCTGCAGATTGGAAGCACTTCAGCTGGTAGTGTGCAGCCACCATTAGACACAGTTGCTCCTCTTTTTCTGCAAAAAATGACTTATGATTTAGCAGGGAATGCTGCTTATTTTTGACAGGCTTGACACCTTTATAGTGACAAAGTCAAACAACAAGACTGGCTTACTGTTGATAACTTGAAGATGTTTCTCGTATCTATCAGTAAAGTTCACACTAGTACACAGACTTACAGTATGTCCAATTCATGGACAACTCATACAAACAAACAACAACACACAAACATGATATGTGTTTGCCACTTTGCCCCTTGATGCCTACATGGCATTGTAAGTTTGAGGTGTGCCATTAATACATAAATGGGTTACCTGAGCTCTAGCTGAGCCAGTGAGCGATATGGCTTCACCGTCCATTCGGAGAAGGTTCTGGAATTCATCATCACTGTAGTCAAAGCGATGTCCAAAGAGCAGAAAGGAGACCACATTGCTCACAGCATTGTTTATGATGTCGTGTGGGTTAAACGGCTTTCCTGTGAATTGTTCATCAAATTAATAAGCGATTACGTGTTGGTGCAGGGAAATGGTCATAGGTCAGCAATGGTGCAAAAAGTACTTTGCTTAAAGGACCACGTACTTCTCCATGATTTGGTCTTCACTACAATGTTCAATTAAAAGATCAAGTAAAAACAAGAGCATATAGAAGTAGGGCTTGAGGTGTGCTCTACACTGTCCATGTCCACACCGGCATGGGAGGGATGTGTGGGCAGTTCAAAGACCTGTCCACAAGTTACATCATCGATGGGGAATCCGAGCCAATAGAAACTGTAGGCTTTCTACTCCTGGAAAACGAAAGCCATGGTTTTCACGATAATAAAAGTCTACAGTAAATATATTAAAACGTACACAGGTATTTATCATAAATGTTAGTGAGGACGAAATATATGAAAATGGTAGTAGTAGTAAAAGTACAAAATCAGTCAATGCACTAAAGTAGAATTCAGAATGTGTCTCATTTCATACGTTGCAAATGTATACAAATTGTAACGTAAGTATCGGAATCAAATATACTTTAGTGTATTCTGAAGGGACTAATACAAGCTGAGCCGAGCCAAACGGTAAAAAAAAAAGGTCACGTGACACAGAATGTAATATATATTTTTATTTTATTCTAAGTTCACGCTCTGCAAGTGTGCCCATAGTCTTACCTTGTTCCTCTAGGAAAGCTTCACACAGGAAGGTGCTTTCCAGTTCAGTTTGCTTCTCCAGTATCTTCTCTTGTCCTCCAAAGTAGCGAAGGTGGGTGTTGGCAAACTTCCTCTGCATTTTCCATAAGTAACCATTGCTAAAAGCTATACCTTTAAGTAAACAAATGGGTTATTTAATGTTGTATTTCAGGTTGTCTATTCTATTAACCTTGTGTGGAATGAAGAAGAGTCCATGCCAGGCATGTCCCATCTTACAACATTAACAAAGTAAGATTGATATCTATAGATTCAGACACCTACGATGCAATGTCATTTTGTGAAGAAACAGTGCAGTACGCTAACAGCTGCCTGTCTTTTTATTCACTCCTATGTTTTTCAATTGTGAATCGTACAGCACTACACCATGAGGTTGTCGAGTCTACTCATTGTCATTTACATTTAATGCTCTTTGTGTTGCTGGTATAAGTTGTTGAAGGGGCTCAACCATGACCCTTTTAGGCCTGGCCTAAGCTTTCTGAAGAAAAAAAAAAAAAAAAAAAAAAAAAAAAGAATTTTGAAATACTTTGCATACTGTACAGAATCCAAAAATGGGTTCCCGGCCTGAATGGGTTCAAATGTATCATATAAATGTTGCCTTTTAATACCTTTTCTAAACAACCACCCAGATAAGTATCTTTCATATTTTTTTCAGTATGCTATTTGGGTGCAGTACCAGTATTATTCATATGAAGATGATTACGCCGCGGACACAGCCAACTCGAATATAGAAAAATATTTTTCATGGTGGAACCCCTTTAACTATTAGATTGCATTACTGCATTGACAGTGACACTTCATTGTGTCTTCACTTGTTTACTCAGTCACTCACCAATGCCTTTAAAGACAACATGAAGTAGAGGGACAACAGGCCGCTCAGCAAAGTTCTCGTGGACGAGTGCCTCTTTCACCGCCTTGAAGCCGTTGACAAATACTGTCCACTCATTGCCTCTCCTCAAGCTGAACACCGGGCCGTACTCCTCACTGAGCTGAAACAGCAGGTCATAATGTTAAAGTTGCAGTGAAATGAAAAATACGTTCCTCACACTTTGAGACATCGGTGGTCACTACATATTTGACATTGGATGGCATTTTCCTTTTATAGATTTATATCAAAAGTCCATAAAAAATGATTTTAAATGCTTCCTGAAAACGAAAACGTGCTGCATGATGGCGTCTCTTCGGTGGTCATAATATGGCCATTGGATGCCATTTTATTTTTGTGTTTTTATGTCACAAAAAGATAAATTAAATTATAGCTTTGAACAAAACTATATTGCGTTTTCAACCATTTTGATACCAGGGCCCACTACTTATTCAGCATTTGAGCCACGTAGCACCGTTTGATGACATTTTCACCCCAAAGACTTAAAACTAAAGATTTCGTTATTTGTTTTTGCCCACAAGTCCAGGCTGGATTGGCAAACAAAACAGGCAAACATACGTTCTTGTAAACATGAAACCAAATGGTTCATTTGGTTTCATTTTAAGAGTTACATCTGGTTAACCAACTTTCCATCATTTAGCCTGGGGACCACCATGGAACTTTCTCAAGGGCTACTGGTGGTCCCCAGACCACTGGTTGAAAACCACTGATCTATAACCATAGCCTGGAGGGACACGATGCTCTGACTGTTTCAGAAACGTCACAAGTCAAGCCAGGGGTGGACTGACAGTCTGGCATACAGGGCATTTTCCCGGTGGGCCGACCCCCCCCGGGGGCCGTTAATGTCGTGTTTTAATTAAAAAAAAAAATCTGCACAAAACCGGCCCACGAATCAGTGCTGGCGGCCCTCTGTCCTCTTCAAATGAGACTGCCTATTGCAGGGTTTTTATAGTTAACTAAAACTAACTAACTAATTTTAGTTAGCCCGAGCCCCAGAGCCCCTTATGTCTTAAATTCTCATGGGGGCTCAAGCCCCGGAGCCCCCACAAAGATTCAGAGGGCCGCTCTGAGGGCCGCTCTGAGACAAAATTGCCCGGTACGTTTTGAGCTCCCAGTCCACCCCTGAGTCAAGCCCTGTCAGATGAAAAGAAGGCAGTGTGTAGTTTAGAAATAAGCCTCAGGGCTGGCTTTGCTGCACACCTCTCAGTCACTTTTGTCACCTTTTGTGTTTGCAAATTATATACATGTTATGTCATTGAAGGTCTGTCATGCCTGGAGGGACGCGGTGCTCTGACTGTTTCAGAAACAGCCGAACCCTGTCAGGTGAAAAGAACACAACCACTCCGACTCCTCATGCCAGGTTGGTGGAGGGTATGTAGAGCCCAGGATTACTTTAGGTACTTGGCACTGCATGGGAAAAGAATGGGTTGCAATTTTTGAACTTCACAAGCCAGCGTTTCAGGTGGGATTCAGAATAAAAATGCATACAGAAAAAAAATGCATACACATTCATTTTACTGCACCTTTAATGACGTTCTGACACTCGGCCAGGTTGCCTGGTTCATATATGTCAGACTCATACATTTGAGTCATATATATATATCTGTCTGTCGATTTAAAATATTTAATCGCAATGGAGGGATTAATCGCATGATTGCCCATAATTAATCTTTTATTATTCGTCCATCAATAATGGACTTTTCATATCAAGGCCCATTATTGATTAGTCATTTGATGTTTGTGCCATTAGGAGAGAACATACGAATTGTAAGTGTAGATTTATTTTAAATTAACTTAAGTAATGCAGATGTTTAACAATTTTTCGCATTCATTTGGCAAAATTGAACCAAATTAACCCACTTGGCTTTTGTTAGTTGATCGCACACTAAATAAATGAATTGAGTTAACTGATGCGGCTGAGTTAACTCGCGATTAACTGGTTAATGCTCACAGCCTTAAAGAGCGGAAAAATGAAAATAATTCAGCAGTTGAACAGAAATGGGTAGCAAAAATGTCTTCCAGCACCTGTTTAAATATAGGCACAATCTTCTCTGTGAACTGAAAGTGTTATAATCTCAGAAATGAATCAGGATTATCATGAAACAGCTTGAAATACATTATTGAATTGTGGAAGTAGTGTAGTGTCTACAACTGCAATGACTGCAATTCAATACATGTGTTCATTGAGAAAGAAAGGGAAAAAAAAAAACCTTTTCGATTGCTCTGAAGTCTAGTCGGGTAAAAATATTCCCCAGGATGGGTATAGCCCAAGGTCCAGGCGGGAAGTTGACAGGCCTCCTGTTTTTCACCAGATCAGTCACCAGCAAAAGCACAAAAATGAACACCAGCCAATATTGAACATCCATACACGCAAAAAGAGTGTGGACAATCATGATGACTGAGTCCTGCCAAGAAGAGCTGTGAAGTACAAGTGTGAGTGAATCAAGCTCCACAGGGATGCTGATAGTATTGATTAACATAATTTACATTTCCAAACATATATGTGGAAGGAGGAGCTCACTGAGCATAACTGGTCAGGTAGCCTCCCCCCCACCACCACCACCTCAAGCTGAGTGAATCAAACTGAGGTGCTGTGGGAGTAGGTCCTGTATTCAAATCAGTCTATTGATTGAACCCTCGTTTTTGACCAGTTTTCCTCTTGTACCCAGGTAGACCTGTTACTATGGCATCATCAACCAGGTGCTCCTTAATTGTTCCAAATTAAGGGTGGGGTTTATTGGCAGACACATTGCATGCTGAACACTTAAAGTATATGTGCAGATCGCTAGAGTATGGATGGAGTTACAACAACCCTGTTCACTTCATGGGGCCATGGCGGCTCTTCTACATAGACTTCAGCTATTTCTTATGAAAAATAAAAAAGGCTCTCCTTTTGTGTTGATTAAAAAAAATCATTCAAGCATGTCCAAAACATAGTCTACATGTAAAAAAAAATACAGGGGAATATATGATGTGAATGTGAAGTTATACAGTACAGTATCATGTCTACCTCACTGTGATTCTGTGTTTTGTCTACTATACTTTTTCTCTCATTGCGTTTTCCCTCTCGTGACATCACGTAATAACACAATATCAATTACCATTCACAATATCAATATTGGCCGACAACTTAGTCTAGATCTGACCTCAAACCCTTAGGCCTCCACACTGACCTCCACTGACCTGTTCTAACATTTAATATGTTGTTACTTCCCCATACACCCTTCCATCCCTCCACTTCGATGTCTCCCTTTTGAGCAATACCTGTCCCTTTCCCACAAAGTTATTACTGCACCCGAAAAACTAGATTTCTCAATGGGCCCGGAAATAAATGTTCTGCCCTACCTGGGTTCTCATCCAAACCTGTACACTTGAAGACACGTCCCCCACTGCCAACCTCGTGTCTCTGTTCGCGCAGACTTCAGGTTCCAGACTGGCGTTTTATTTAAATTATTATTTGATAATCTATAACTCATCTTTAGACAAAACACACAATATTACAATATTTGACTTGATTGTGTCAACTGAGTGCTTGCATAATATGGCGATGTATTGTGCAAGCACTCTCATAATACTTTATGAGGGGGAATTCCATTCAATCTTGGTTGGGGACATCACATAGGATCTTTCATGTCACATATTTGTCGCATTGTGTGTATTCAAACACTGATAGTGATATTATGAAAAACAAAGCATTTCCAATAAAGATTGAGTGTAATTCTATACTATTTTACACTCTCATATTGTATAATAGATGACTATTGTAAAAACTACACACTTGAATGCTCTCTGAGAGCGGTTACACATTTGTGTGGCATGGACTAGTTCAAGGTTCAATACTTGCCATATCAACATGGTTGATTGGAAGTCTTAGTGCAAACAATTAGGACATTACATACAGTACAAACATGGAGGGGCGATAAAAGAGAAGAGAACATTGAAGAAAAAAAATGAAAATGCATCACAGTATGCTGATTATAGGAGAATATGCTGCCACGATTGTTTGATGTGGACGAACTAACGGCTTTCATGACATCAGTGACATCATCCATTACTCAAAAAGTTCTTGCCGTCAGCGTAAGTCTTAACAAGTAATGACAGTTGTTATTCTGTAAGACTGAATATGTTCTCTTTTTCAGACGGTTTCAGAAATATGGAGTTTACTGCCCAGTCCTTAATAATCTGCTAACAGTACAACAGTGCAGACATTGCATTGTGTTTGTGGTGAATATGTGGTTGCTTAAGTGGAACACCCCACTGGCTTTGAAGTTTCTGCACATAGAAATTCCTCAAATAGGTCATGATCTGCTTTAAGGGGTTTCACAAAAGGGTTGACAGTTTAGACAAAAACACCTGCGAGGCTGCCTGAATGTTAGTCATGCACGGCACGTCTGATGATGAGCTTGTGATATACACACCGTTAGCATCTATATGTTTCAAATTTCAAATTAACCTCAACTCACACTACTTCTCCTTTCAAGAGATACATTGATGGCTGAGGTAAGTTATGAGTATTTGTTTGTATGTACTTTCAACGCTACTGAATGATCAAGATATTTTTTTGTAGTTGGTATGGCCTAATTTTCTTGTGTCATTGACAGGAACAAGATGAATTTCTGCCAAACTGTTTGGTGGCGTACAGTTATCTTCCTCCTCAACTTCAAATGTGAGTTGTATTTGCAAGAAACTTGGCTGTGTGTTGCCTTTTTACTAGGATTTTACCTGTTGTGAATATATGAACACCAAATTCTATACAGTAATGTGTTGGTAATACATGTAATAGACCATTACTGTTTGTGTGGGAATTGTCCCATGTCGCATTTGCGGTGTCCCCTATGGCTGAAAATGGAATTGCTTTGGGCTTTTAGTTGATTAAACCACCGTTAACATGTCAGTAAAATTTGGGGTGGATTGGACATAGAATTTGAAGTGTGTCATGTTTTTGTAAAACAGTCCCCTCCCTCTAATTTAACAGATTATGACTGAACAATACAGACCGTGAGAATTCTGCATGCGGTGTCTTAATCGGATAGCTCCAGAGGTTGTGTAGTGTAGTGTTGTGTAGTGACTTTTGTAGTGACTTATTTGGAAATCTATCCTGGAGATGCGAATCCAGGGAAAGTGAAAATTTGATTTTACAGCCTACACTTCCAGAGTTAAAAGGCAAAATGTAATATGAGCTGTTACAGTGTCACCATGAGGTCGATGGATTGAATTATTCATTACATTAATTTTAATACTTGTTATGAATGTCCTCTCAAAGTGTTGTAACTGTAGCACCGACGGTTTCTGAGACTTGATGTGAGTTTTTGCATTTCCCCCCGTAAGTGGAATGGAAATTTTAATAATCTAGTACCAATTGGGGGAAAAAAAAGGTTTTGTTAGGCCTCTGTAATATTACGGTCAATGCCTGTGTCAAGCAGTGGCAGACATTCATTCATTCATTCTTTCTTACGTTTACTTTGTAGTTTCTTACACATGTCCTGAAGGTTGCTGTTAAATAAGTAAACAGGCATTCCAACTTCCCACACTAAAGTTGTTATTTTGGTCAATATTCTAAATCCCTAAAACACCCCCAGGACATGTTACATTATGCAAAGGTGTGCTTTGGGCCTTTCAACATTTCAACCAACCAATTTACCCCAAACCATTACCTTTAGTATATCCCTTAACGTCTCCCCTTAATCCTTAAGAGCTATATTGCTTCAATGCAGGAGTCCTACTCTGCTTGTGTCAAATACAATTTTGGGCCATTTGTTTCCTTATCCTTTACTGTCTGTAAGTGCCTTGAGAAATTAAACTAGTTAGAATGAGTCAGTCACCATTGTGAATTACCTATGGTCATCATTCTGTCGTACAGAATGACAGAATGAATGTCGTGCATTGCAATCAGAACCACACTCACTCCTATCTTCCACCGCAGTCTAAAAACACACTTCTTCAGATTCCATCTCAGCCCATACCACTTGTATTACATACAACCCATAGTACTTGCAGTACCCCTGTACGTAGTTAGAAGTGACTTATATAGGATGTCTAATGTATTGTATATTGTAAAGTGTATTGCATTGTAAACTTTAATCTGTATGATGCACTGCACTGTTTTTACTTAATGTAAATCGGTCTGGATTCCGAGTGTCTGCTAAATGCCTAAATTGTAAATTGTCCAGGCTCCCTGCTGCTTGTTGGCTGTCTGAGAATAAACTGCCAGGGGAGTCTGAGAGTGGAGCCAGCGCCACTCTTCCACATGGGCACAGACCTGACTGTGTACTGCCATACCGCATGTATCAACAGGTGGGTACTGTTAAACAAGTGCTGGATGCTGTGTTACATCACACAGGTGTGTGCCACTCAGTTACGCACATAAGCATGGGTCCTGTCTACTTCTTGACTTTGTTTATGCTAGCAGTAACGATGGCTGGTGGGGGGAAAAATTCTATGTGTATTGTCCCTTCAGGATAAGGACATTTCCAGCATGCAGAGAGGCAGCATCATTTGTCAGTCTTGGTATCATTTCAAAACTTTAGACCAAAGATCGTGAGACCTCATATCTTCACCATCCTCCAGGATGACAAGCAAGGGTTGAATACCAGCAATTTGCCATTTTGTCAATTGAAATGATAGAATACCAAATTGGTATTATTAACCTGGAGAAATGATTATATCTCAATAAAGTAAAACAGTATTGTCTCAGTGCACATACTAGTGTAGAGGCTTCAGAAATTAAAATTCCCTCCCTTATATATTACAGGGAACTATCAACAGATACTTGTGTAAAATGCGTTGAACCACAACAACAACAATAATAATAGTAATAACTCTTCTTTCAGTTCTCAATTGTATCTGCAGGTGAAGAATCAGGAGCCAGAGAAGAGCGGTAACTGCCCCACAGCAAGACTCAATTTGCAGGTGGAGAATCAGGAGCCGGACAAGAGACGTAACTGCATCACCACCACGACCACGGCAACATTCAGACTGGTCAACTTCTGCATGACGAATTCTATCCTGGAGTGCCACCGGAAGAGCAGGGGCGGGAGAGTAGACTTCATTTGTGGACTGGATCTCCGAGGTGGATGTATGTGTAGAATTTTTATTTATTTATATTTTTTATGGTGGTTTCCAAATAGTTTGGTTTGGTGCGGTGCGCTGGTTTGCTGTGAGACAATTCCATGTTGTGTCTTGGGACTTTGTGACAACCATATATACTATACTATCCCAATTAGACACAAGGCTTCTGTCATTGCTTGCTTGTTAGGCCTTGTACAGTATTTTGTGGAACACAGTGTTTTATCATTTGTCTCTTGCCCACAGGTTAGAAGATGTACTAAAATCTAAGGTTTTGTTTTGTTCTGCTTCTACAGACCCTCCTAACAAGCCGACAGAGATCAGTTGTCAGACAATACAGAGTTCTAGTTTCATATACTGCTTCTGGACCAGAGGGCAGGAGACATACCTCAACACTACCTACAACATCTCCATCAGGTAGGCCTTGTGGTTAGATTGTCTGCCCTGAGACTGGGTGCCCCTAGAATGGGACCCAATACCTCCCTGCATGGCACTCAAGGGTTGGATTGGGGGTAAGTCCCTGCGACATACTAGTGTCATGTCCAGGGGGTGTAGTTATACATCAAGCTGCCTCACACTACAGAAACAGGAGATAGGCTCTTAATTACTTACATCAGTCAGAATAAACTTGATTGATTCATTCATTATAAATGAAAACCCCAATTGATCTACAATCTCAAAGTACACAATGAAACGGTGCATTTTGAGCTTGTTGATCTGCTACTTTTGCTATTTTTGAATTTGAATTGTGAAAAGAAACGGTATTGGACATATTGCACCAGATTTTTTTTGTAGAATCTGTCTCAGGGGTAAATGGGTTGAGGCAACCCAATGATTGCATACACTTTACATATAGAGAGGAAAACTGACAAAGATCCACCCAGAGCAAGCAATATTGTGACAGTGGTAACCTCCCCCTTAGGAAGAAAGATGGCAGAAGCCTGCGGTTCTGGTTAGGTTAGGTTTTGAGCTGTAGGTTGTTGGTGTAATAGACAGAGAAAAACACACAAGAACGTGATAAAAGGGTATACCAATCATTTCTCACTTGAATCCTATTTTTTCTGTAGAATCCATTTTTATATCTCGCATACTTAATAAGTTAATTAGCATATTTGACTAAATATGCAAATTATTTAATTAATTATGCAATATACAAAAATGTACTTTGCAGTGGATTCTACCGGAAAAAATACATCAGGATCAACTGAGAATGTGCTAATTATCTCATTAAGTGTGCAAAATATAAAAATGCACGTCTCAGAAATGGATTCTACAGAAAAAATACATAGGATCCAACTGAGTAAAGTTTGGTATACCCTTTTATCACGTTCTTGTGCGTTTTTCCCTGTCTGACTGTCGGACTAATGTGTCTGAACTAAAGCCAGATCCAAAAGATACAGGTATTAATAGCGGAATTACGTGTCTGTCTGTGTTAACCATTTACATTATTTGCATAATGCTTGTGTATTTGATTCTATTTCTTCTTTTCCTTTTTGTGTGTATATTTTCACATACGTACAGTTTCAGCAAAGGAAATGGGACCCAGAGACACTACAATATAGTGCAATATGGCGCAGATAATTTCTCTCTGGCAAAGACACTGCTTAATGAAAATGAGATCCAGTTAACTATCACCGCTGCCAACGACTTGGGAACATCACACTCGGAGCCCTTCATTCTCCGAGTGAGGGATGTTGTGGGTAAGCCGTTTTTCACAGAACACGCTGTGGTATTACAAGAAGTATGCCATTCAGGCTGCTGTCCTTTTCAAGATGCTTACTACTCTACATTACAGTTTGACTAGTCTGACCCAGTTTGGACATCATCTGCCATGCTGCTGTATTTATGAAACCTCTGCCTCATTTGCTGAATAGTTTCACTACAATTATTCCACTAGGCTTGCAGATCATACCATCTGTTGGACTGTGAAAGAACTACACCTTATAGGTTCAACAGTCAGACGCTGAACCCATTCAGGTTCAGCTTTGAGGCTAAACACAAACATTTAATACAAAAGCAAAGAAGGAAATGGTATTAGCCAGAATGGAATGACGTTTGCCTTGTATGATACTTATGATGATATTTTTATTTTCATACTTTATTTTCAAATATTATGGCCAGTGTTGGGCAATATACTTGGGCAATGATACTTATTACTAATTACTCCTTAGAAAATTAATTACTTAACATTACTTTGAATCAAGAGTAATGTATTACATATTACTTTTAGGCCTATATTACTTTTACTTTTGACCACCCATGAAAAAATGTAAGAGTAATGTGTAATACCGAAGGCCTAATGTCTCGGATATTTACAACTTTGGTTATAAGACGACACCCATTTTTCAAGACTCAAGAAAAAGAACATTGAATGTCACGCCAGTGATGGCCTCTGATAAGGATCTTGTGCGTGTACATGTTATTCTTGCATGGCCATTTTAGAAGCCTTCGAAGTGGCATTTCCAGCATAAGATGGAAAAAATAACATCTAAAATGAAATGCCACCAATGCTATACTACCTATAATTGTCTTGAAGAGTAGGGTTTAACCTCCAAGCTTGAAGAGTAAGCTTTAACCCCCAAATGGGAAAACATAGTCCACAGTTACTACTGTTTTAGCAGTAATACTGCAAACTAGTAATATTACTCCCATGAAGTCCCTGTCCTCTTTTTCCTTTCCTGCAGTGCTACCAGACGCGCCAGAGATTCAGAATGTGAAGATGGAGAGCCAGAATAATTCCATCACAGCGTTGTTGCACTGGAAACCATTAGAACCCTCAGAGCATCTCAGGTGCCACGCCAGGCTCAGGACACTGCCTAAAAATGGATGGGTAAACACACACACACACACACACGCGCACACGCACACGCACACACACACACACACACGCACGCACGCACTCCTTCGAGCATTCTGTCACATTGCAGCAAACTTTTTTTTAACTGAAATACTTTGCTTCTGTAGAAAATCAACAGCCAATCAAGAAGAGCAGACTACCGGTACTCTTGATTGACATATTCGACCTATGCAACACACACACACACACACACACACACACACACACACACACACACACACACACACACACACACACACACACACACACACACACACACACACACACACACACACACACACACAAACACTTTTACATGTCTGTATTGATGTTCTTTTGTTGCAGGTACTGGCAGAACAAACGGAGCTCATCCGTCCAGGCCTGATCAGACTGAGGGGTTTAGATCCTCTGACAGAATATGAATTCCAGATCAGAGTGTGTAGCAGCAGGAGACCTCTCTGTGGATCATGGAGTCCTCCTGCTTGGGCCAAAACCCCAGAAAAAGGCAAGAATGTTCTTTTGTTAAAACATGTAAATAATAAACTAAACTGATATGAAAGTGACAACTAAAAGTCCAGAGTTCAAAATGTAAGAAGTACCAAAAGTCAAAAGATCTCATTATGCAGAATGGGCAATTTAAAGTACCGTATTTTCCGCACTGTAAGTCACACCGGATTATAAGGCGCACCTTCAATGATTTAGAACTGTTTTCATATACTGTATAAGGCAGTCCATATTATATCGCGCATAGAATAGAAGCTACTGCAGTCAACATAGAATAGAAGCTACTGCAGTCAACATAGAATAGAAGCTACTGCAGTCAACATAGAATAGAAGCTACTGGATTATCAGTTGCACTGTTGTTTTGTGAGAAAATGAAAGTCTTTTAAGCGCACCTTAGTGGTGCAACAGTACTTGTACCAGGGGACAGGCAACCTGTGTCTTTATTTTCTTAACAGTCGGTGACATGCCATATTGACATATTTAATTATAACACTGAATTTGATTGTACATAAGGCACAGCAACCTTTATGTTTTCTCTTCTTCTTTAGAAATATTTTATTTCAGGATGTATGATTAATAGACCCTAGTTTGAATTAGTGTAGAATTATGTGCAGGATGCAATTTGCATACAGGTGTGACAAGAAACGGCATCTTGTGTGTGCCAATGATCACCCTCTGAAGTGCCAATGTTGGCACCGGTGCCTACCCCTGCTTTATACTGTACTTCTTGTACTTTATATACCTTTATCTCTTGTGCATGAGACAGACAGGCAGGCAGTCAGTCGCTGTGCAACAGTGACATCCAGTGGTATTGCTGAGGTATTTCAGTTATATTGACAGTCTTCTAGTCCATATAAGTCTTTGGTTTTGGGTTGTGCAGAAGTTCCTCCTTCTCTTGCTGTATTGCCAGTTTTGCACCAGAAAAGTGGCCAAGTCTATGATGAAGACCTGGTACAAGTGAAAATAGCTCACATTAACATATTATGAGGTTGTACATCTGTCATTTAACAACACATTGAAAATTGAAATATTTTCAATATCTTTTAAGCGTTTTAATGATAATGGATAAAGACACAATATTTTCTGATGGTTGTCAGGAGATAATTACATATTAAACTGGGGTCCCTTGTCTTAAAGAAATGTGGGAATGTTGGTTTAAGCAATAGGAAGCAAGTTCAAACAAGTCCCCAAAACAACTAATCAACAACTAAACTTCCTACATAAAAAACAAGTCAATGGCTGTTTGTAGTAGCCAGTTTAAGATCACTCTAACGTGAGACGTGCGGTGTCACTGTGTTGTGTATATACGTGTATATATACTTTCTCTCTCTCTGGTTAATGTATATAATGATAATCAAACTCTACAATAGTTGACTAAGATAACTACTTAATTGTTGAGGAGCATAAAGCACAATGCTGTGATCCCCAGGCAGCATAAATGATGGAGATCCTTTATAGATCTTTAACTCTTGAGAGCGTAAAATGAAACCGAATAGGCCCATACGGGTCCATTCGGTTTCATTTTACGCTGTCTGGTTGTGTGTCTTCACGCATGGAGCCTTATGCATGAAATACGTGCAGTATGAGCGTGGGAACGTACAATGTACTTTGTGGTGTCTGGTATTGCGTATGTTGCCTATCCACTCTTACATATGCACAGTAATACAGTCCTTTGGTTCCCGTTCCGCCCACAAACCCAAAGAGCATCATGGGGTTTTTCCACAGCTTCAAGGGTTCCAGTAATCCAGTGGAATGTGAATGGTCGACTAGACTAGTCATCTTTTCTGATAAAGGGTTATTCACCATAGTGCTGTTTCCCCACCGCTGGGTCCTCCTGACCCACTTTTATTATACCATTATTAAAAAGAAATCTAAATACATTCCCCAACAATACAGAAAAAAATGATAATCTACCAGCTCACAGTGTTTGTGATGCAGAGCTTTTAGTTATTTTCAGTAGTTTAGTCAATGGGTAAATGTGTGATTTGTCTTATGGGATAGGCTATAGAGAAAAATAAGAAAAAGGGTGCATGTACATGCATACAGTATATGCACGCGCACACAAATATCAAAAGTTATATTCAGGTGAATACAAACAAAAACACTAGTAATAGTGTAAATAACTTTGGCGAGATGAGCTATTTTTATTCTGGGGTGTTCAGTTTATCGTCATCTATTCTGGAACCTAGGTTGACCACAAACAGGAAGTTTGGTGCATTAGAAACCCTGCCTGCGTGCATGCACCCCTAAAGCTGTTACAGCCCACATGTTTCACTCACCCATTGCAGGAACTGATGTAGCCTCACAGACTGCCTGAAAGGTTCTATTTATCATGCGTTGTGGTGCAACAACTTTTATATAATGTGGATGAGATCATCCTGTTTAACTGAATGTCCCGGATAATGCACATGTACAGCACTTCATCATAGGATTTATGATATTTATTCCACCTTTTATGTCCAAAGTTCTGGAACGTCAGGACAAAGCAAGTGTCTGTCTGCAGGGAGATGGCTGCAGCATCAACGTAGAAGCAACAGAGGGGGAAAAGGGCAAAACAATATAGCTATATACAGTATCTATTTAGATATTTGGCTATATTTTGGCTATATACAGTATCTATTTAGATTTTTTTTGGAGTGCTGAGCGGCAAGTATGCCAAATGCCCTTTGGAACACTTTATAACATGTTTAAAAAGGAAAAGCCCTTCTGGCCGAAACGGTCATCTCAGTCTGGGCACCTAAGCCAGCCTGACGGCATGTCGTGACTTGCGGGTTTGACTCCCAAGCCCGACGGCCAGGGCAGTAGCACCGAGATCGAAAAGTGGTATATGGTATGCCGCTAGTGCCTCAGCGGCATATGCCGGTGGCCCAGCGGCATATGCCGGTGGCCCAGCGGCATATGCCGGTGGCCCAGCGGCATATGCCGGTGGCATATGCCGGTGGCTCAGCGGCATATGCCGGTGGCTCAGCGGCATATGCCGGTTCTAGAGTGGTATGCCGCTCGTGTTCCACCGGTACATACCATTTCCCAACGGCAAATGCCGCTCGTTTTAGGGTTAGGGTTAGGGTTAGGTTTAGGTTAGGGTTAGGTTAGGGTTAGGCATATGCCGCTAGGCCACCGGCATATGCCGCTGAGCCACCGGCATATGCCACCGGCATATGCCGCTGGGCCACCGGCATATGCCACCGGCATATGCCGCTGGGCCACCGGCATATGCCACCGGCATATGCCGCTGGGCCACCGGCATATGCCGCTGGGCCACCGGCATATGCCGCTGAGGCACTAGCGGCATACCATATACCACTTTTCGATCTCGGTGTCACTCGTTGCCCTTTTGGGCACAGGTCTCCACCAGGAGGATAGGAGCCTGGGTGATCTTTGGTATATAATGCAATATGTGTGTGTAAAGACTGACGGAAGGACACACACAGACGGAGTGTAAAGCTCTACTAACAGTCTGCAACAACTTGCTGTCTCTCCAGAATCTCCAGTGACAGTATCTGTCTCTGAAAGCAGCCAGAGATGGCCCTCAGCGGGCGAGGGTCCTCCAGGGAACGTGATCTTCTTGCAACCTGGAGACTCTGAAGGTCACTCATTCAATCACTAACATATTAATTGGCATTTCATGCTTTCGTAATCCTTTAAGCAGGGTTTTTTCAACAGGTGGTCCGGGGACCACCAGTGGTCCCTGAAAAGTTGGTTGACCAGACCAGTAAGTCTTTGAGAGCGTAAACATGAAACCAAATGGACCCTTGTGGGTCCATTTGGTTTCATATTTACACTCTAAAGAGTTAAAATACTCACCATCTGAAGTAGCCCAAGTCTACACAACTAGAGAATGTAGAACATTAATGATGTTTTGATCTGTATGTTTGACTGCTTTTGTTTTCTCCGAAATCCAGCCTGGAATTGTGGGGAAAAAAAGAAAAATAAATCTTTAGTTTTTGGGGTCTGTGGGGGCTAAAATGTCATCAAATCGTGGTCTGTGGACCCTGGTATGAAAAAGGTTGAAACCCCTGCTTTATTAGTATCTCTAAATGAAATGGCAAATCTGGCTAAAGTGATTGAGTTGTTTCTCCTGGTGCCCTCTAGTTGGCTGGTGGCTGGCTGGCGTGGTTGTTGCTGGAGCTCTCTTTGTGATGATTGTTGCCAACTTAATGTGCTGGAGTTGTCTGAGGAACAGGTAATGGTTTCAAGCTCATTCCCTGTCTTTTTCGTTTTGAACTGCACCATTTTTCTTGTGAACATTTTGTTGCGAGGACCGTCATCAAGCTGTCCCACTGAAACGGTGTTGGTAATACAGCGTTGGTAGTGGCTCAGTGGTAGATGGCTGGATGGTAACAACAAGGTTCCCAGTTTGAACCTGGGCTCCCCCAAGTGGCAAAATGTTCTTGAGCATGGCTCTGAACCCTATGATTGCTCCTGATGTGTTGGTTGGTGCCTTGCATAGTTTTCTCTGCTGTGTGTGTGCACGTGTGCGTGCATGTGTGTGTCTGCTCGTGCGTGAATGTACAGCATGCAATACACAATCTATGTAAAAGGATCTTTTACCACTTAATGCACCATTGTCAAATGTAACTTCTTTCGCATGTAGGGTTAAGAAGGTGTGTATATCCGTGGGACCTGCCTGGCTGGTTGAAAACTTACCGAAACTGGGAAACAGCAATGCCATCAAACTACTTGAGGTATGCTAAAAAAAAATCATATCATTTTTATCTTTTATGTTTCCCTCATTCTGCGATGCACATCCTCAGCACCAATCAAACATACCAAAAACAACTGCAACAACATCATAACAACATCGGATATCTGGAGTAAAAATATCTACATGGTAGGTTTGCTGTTCGCTGTTGTATAATGGATGAGAACCTGAGTTTAAAGCTATAGTAAGTGATTTTACTTAATTTGGATATTGTTATTTTTTGCTAATCCACCCTACTATAGAGTGTGGTGGCCATATAAGGAGTTCCTCCCTGTCCCCAGTGAGCCTTTGGGGTCAATAAACCCTAGTTTCAGTTTGGGCTTTAGGAGAAAAGCCTTTCGTCCAATCAGGATGAGAGGGGCTTTCCTCCAATCAGGATCGAGTGAGCCTTGGTATATGTGCCGTTGGAATGTTGCACTTCCCCTCACTGTAGAGTGTGTGCATGTGCACATCATGCTACCGGGGTGGGCGACCGGAGGGTTTCCAAATCACTCAAATCACTTTCTATATTACCTTTAACAGAAAACAGTACAAACAACTAGTCAGTTCTGTAGCTGGGAGTTCATTCACCTGTTGCTGTCCATTCCTTGCTGTTTTTACACTGACAATTTGCCAACATCTGACAAAAAATCCAACATCTGTTTGCCCTACCTCACCATAAGCTTATGAAGGGGGCTGTGGGATGTTGTTCAAATTCACTTATTTCCATCGCTCCAAGATGCAATTCTTTGTTATACAGTATATGAAAAACTGGGGTGGAATTCTCCTTTAATAATAGCTTCACAACAAACAATCAACTGTGAGACAGAAACAAACTTGTTTTAATGTAGGAATGTCATCAATGGAGAGAGAGAGAGAGAGAGAGAGAGATTGATTTTAGGGTAAACACAAGAACAACTCACACACAACAGACACCACCCTGGCCTTTATTAGTTCTGACATGCATGTTCTCTTGATCTCCAGCAGGAACAAGTGGTCACAGAGTCATTCTGGACGTCGTTGTTGTTCACCTACAGTGACCCCGACATGTCGCCCATTGAGGAGATCTCCCAGGAACTGTACCCCAGCGTTCACACACCGCGCGGCCTCCACGGCGGTTCAGGTCAGGCTGAGACGGATGAAGGGAATATGTCTTCTGAGAGGCTTCTGGAGCACATGGGCTACAAACCCCAAATAACCACCTCCGACCTACAGGGAGACAAAGAATCGGGAGGGGTTACGACGACAGCCCCTGAGCAGGGAGAGGGGTGCCCACTACTAGCACTCCCTGGTGGATTAGTGGGACGCCGTCTCTCTGTTGTCCAGGCAGATTTCTCTGGTTGGTCTCTGGGACGCACTCTTGACTTTACTCCCCGGATGTCAAGTCTCCTCTTGAATGACAGAGAGGACAGGCTGGAGAACGGTGGGACTGAGAGCCAAGTGAAGATGGATGTAGATGTGTGTCTGGATGTAGAAGAGAGTGAGGAGCTTCATGAGACTCAAAGCAGTCTGTCTCAGGGTATGGCGGAGACAACACTGACTACTGGTTATTTCCCTCAGAGACAGGCTACTGTCAGCAGCACCCAGTGCATATAGAGTAGGGGGGTGTAACGATATGGTAACTGTATCAAAATAATATTGTTCATGTAACTGTATCGTTTTAAACAGAAAATATTGGATTGTATCATTTGACTTTGCATCTTACCGTTTGGCCATGGAAAGAATCTGTATTGAATCGGTATTGAATCGTTACCAATACTACGTATTTGTTCATTGATTTAGCAATTTTAAGAAGAAAAAACACCTCCGGTGTTCAAATACAATGTCCATCTACTGTATATGCCAGATCACTATTTTTATTTATTTATATCCATTAGAATACATTTTCCATTTAAAAAAAACCTACATTTTCTCTTGTTTTTGCTAAATAGTTACTGTATTGATTTCCAATCATTGAATCGTTATCGAATCACATCGCCACAATGAACCAATACTGTCCAAGTATCGTATCGTCGACCATGTATCGTGATATGTATTGTAATGCTCCTAATATAGAGGGGTTATTGGTGTAAGAATGTAAGGGTTAAGCCGTAATTGGGAAATCGTCGCTCTACTAGGGGAAACTTTCAAAAGTATTAACTGAAAAAAATTGGTTAAAAGTTGGTTGTATTAGTCACCTAGTCAACCTATAGCAGCCAAAAATTGCACATTTTCATCATACTTTATGTAGTATGTGGTATGCAAATAAATAAAATAATGCCTGTGATGGATTCAGCATGAAAACAACCTAGTTAGAACACATGCAACATAAACCATAATAATGTTGCATGTTTTAGTACATGTTATTAGATCCCATTAGAAAGAAGAAGGCATTTCTTGGTTATGATTTAGTTCCCATGTTCGTCAAGTGCCTGATTAAAATGCCCTTATTAATACTAGATTGATTGTGCAGGTTAAAATTATCGAGACCTCAGAAAATAAGAAGCACCATTAAATAATGTCAGTGTTGTGATTAGCACAACATTTTTGTAGAATATTACAATTCTGTATTAATTGTGCAACGTCTCCAAGCACTGTTAAGTTGATTTATTGACTTCCTGAAGGGGTCTCAGTCTCCCCACCCCCGTTAGAGCCCTTTAGTTATGAATCGACTCAGTCATTGCAGGTGCATTTCCTGAAACTTGCCCTTCTACATAGGCAGACTTCAGTCACTATACCAGACACACGCTGCTGTTATGCTCTAAACAATATGTCTACGGTAGTTTAAAACCAGGTTTACCAACTAAAATGAATTGAATTTTCTAAAGGATCATGGGACATCTCGGTTAGCAGGCTGGGATATTATTCACTATCAGCAACTACTTTCTTCTATATCTTTTTTTTAGTAGGCTATATGGGCTACATATTGTGATAGTAGCCTAAGACAGATACATTTCTAGTTTAATTGTGTGGGTATGCTACCATAACTGGATATTTATAAAAAAAGTGTCCTGGAAATATGGATATTCATTTTGCACGTCTTTCAAGATACATGAATATTGTTTGCATTGGAGCACATTGCAAGCTGTTATAACGGACGATGACTCATGGCTACAACACCCTTCACATGTGCCATTACTATCATCACTGTACTGGCTGTACAGACTTGTGTTGGTAAGTTATTGTCTCACCTCACCTGTAGTCCTGGATTACTATTGTAAGTGAATGGGTTTGGATTTCAGCTCCAATGATAGGCAGATTGTGTGATTATTTGGCAAATATTGCAAGGTGAAATTATGTATATATTGTGTAGCAATGTTGTTTTTGTTGACTAGGTCGACTAAGATTTTTGCTATTTAGTGGACTAAGACTAGACTAATAAATGATTTTGCCTGATGGATGCCTTTAAAAAAGAATACACGTCAAATGAATGCCCTAGTCAAAAGATTCCAATAGAAAGGTCCTATAAAATATTTTGGAACAAGTCAAATCCTATTGGATATCCAGTAGGATTTGTTCCAAAATCTTATAGGAAGATCCTATAGGAGTATATATGCAGTATCAATACTGCAAATGTAGAAATACAATGAAGTCAATTACTTGATTGAAAGTGCTTAAAGTACTAAATGTAGAAAGTACTAAATGCATTTCACAAGTATATGAAATGCATAAGATCATGATGTAGTGGAGTAGAAGTAAAGGTACTGATTTTGCAAATACTATAGTAAAAAGGAAACAGGAATGCCATTCCCTCTTGCGTTTCTGTAAATTAGTGCCATATGCATATTTCTATATTTATAAATAAGGTTTTTCAAAAAAAAAAAAAAAAAACTTGCATGTTGTGAACTGCATGATTGCTAAGACTTCCTACTTTTTCAGGTGAAAAGTCATGCACCATGGCTGCCAGTGTGGAGACTAAGAATAAGGAGAATTGGGTGCAACAAGGCTCCAATTTGACCCTGTACTGCACCTTTACCTGCAGGGACAGGGACAGGTGCAGTAAGACCATGATGGAGAATGGGATGGTGAATCTGCATTACAAAGAACTAAATAAGTCCACAGTGTATTTCCATGTGACGAAGGCAACATCCTCAACCTACAGCTGCCAATGTAGACAGTGTGCACGTCGTGAATATGATCCCTGTGGAATCGTTTTCCGTGCTGGCTGTAAGTCTTTAAAACAGGGTATTTTATAGACCTTAGGCCAAACTTATTGTGACCGAATAAGTTTGGCCAAATTGTGTATTTCCCCCTTTGACCTGATTGCAATGAGATGTGAATTTTGAGACCCCTTTTAAAGGGGACCATTGATCTGCTTGGTTTGAGGGAAGAGGGCAAGGTATTCCAATTTCCACTCGGGTGTAGCAGTCCTTTGAAATGCAAATTTGCCCATATTTGCTCTGAAAATGGGTGGCAAAAGATAATTATTCTAACTCCCTCTAGTGTCATGGCTGTGGGAGTCGCCCACCCTTTTGAGATATTCAGGCAAGTAATGAGCACTGATGGCATGGAGACTAGATTTGCCTTTACTATCTTCTATCTAAGAATATCTGCTAGACTTGAATGCCATTTTGAGTTGCTTGACTATACCGTACAGATAATGTCTTCAATGAGCCCAATTCTCAAAACCCCATCCTTTGAGGTTGGGTTTAGTCACCGTCCAATGCCAATCCAAATACTTTAGTAACTGTTGCTATCCAGGTCCATAAGAAAGGCTGAGGGAGGGAGCCTCAGACGTCGTTCACGGCGGCCATCTTGCGAGAATACACTATGCTCTATGGAAGCCCAAACAAAAACAGATAGAACTCACTCAAAACTAGACGGATTTACAAACGGATTGCTTTATTATGAACGTTATCAACGTGGCTATGATTTTTACTTTTTTTTTCTAAAAATATCATATAACGGCTCATTATGTGGACGTCTCTGACGCTTACTACAAACCAATCTGTTTGAAAATCGGTTGAAAAATAAGCAAGTTATCGTCATTTAAAAAGTACTGTATTTGCTCATAGACACAATGTTAGAACTTAGTGAAGGATAGATGTTTTTTCGGTAGGATCACAGGCAAGACAACTTTAACACTGTTACTGTAGTTTAAGTATCGTTGTTCGTTTGGCCCTTAGCTACATGGTCAGTGCAGCAGAGAACTACTGCTAGCCCTCCTGGTTTTGTTTTTGTGATTCACTGAACTGAGTACAGTAAAGTCAAACGATTTGTTTTACATTGTTTTAGAAACAGGATCAACACTGAAACAGAACAGAGTGGTATTTTCAGTAATGATTGACATAAAACTTGTGTTGTTTTCAATTGTTAAACTCTTGGCTCATCAACAATGTACAATTGACAGTACCTATGTGATAATCAGGCTATGTAACACAGCGCACAATAATAGAGGGTGTGTGGGGGGAAAATGACAAGCAGTGTATTATAATGTAATTTTATTTGATTGTTTACATCCTGTACATCATGACATCGTCAGTATTTGCCGGAAAGAACATCTCAAAGAGATTAAAGCAAGACTATACTATAGTTCTGCTTTTTCGTACTGCACAAAAGCAATTACAGAACAAACCTTGCGTGTGCAACAGAAATAATTTAAGTGTGCCCACAGAGCGGCTTCTGTTAAAAAGCTAAAGATGCAAGTTAAGAAATACATAAAAGGCTTACTTGAGTTTTTTTTTTTGCTTTACCAACTAGGTAGAGTACAGTAATTGCAATGCAGCCTGGGTATTGTAATACAGCTTCAAGTAGATGGCATGTTACTGACTGTACTTTAAGCATGTATATCCTTCTGTGTGTCATTCCTTTCCTCTTTGAATAGTTTCACCAGACATCCCTAGTGATATAAAGTGCAACCAGATGGTCACACACAGCAAAGTGAGAGAGGTTGTGTGTACTTGGAATAGAGGAAAGGACACCACTCTCAATACCCTCAATACATTGTGGTGAGTTTGAAAGAGAAAGAGAAACATGGAAGGACCTTAGTTCATGTCTGGTAGCATAATTATGGAATGTTCCATTTTACTTCTCAAACTCAGAAAGGTGGTGATAAATCATTTGTTGATTTGATGCTGATTTAAAGTATCATACATCATCATGCAGACAATTAGACCTGCGATAACAGAAACCTTTTACTCATGTGTTCCAGGGTGAGGACAATATCCAGAAATCACACAAATGAGCCCAAGTCATATGAAAGCCCTGGCAGTGGATCAAATGCCAGTTTCAGAGTGAACAGCTCTGTCCAGGAGATCTCTGTGTGGGTCCATGCACAAAACTTCTTGGGCTCGAAGGTGTCGTCGGTCCACAACTTCACAATGAGTAACATTGGTATGACACCTGCGTGTTTTTAAGTTTTCTTCAAATAACCTATTCTGATTGCATGACGATTCAATGGTTCAGGATCAACTTAAGTCACAATTGCGTGCGTGTGTGTTTGTGTGTGCGCAATCTCTCTATATTACTTTTACAGAAAGTGACTTACAGAAAGCAGGAATGCACAGTCATAATATGAAACGTCTGGGAGTTATCAATGGAAAGATACCATGGTACTATAAAAGGCAAAAGTGCTTCTTGGAAAACATATCCAGCATACAAAGAAAAGCGCAAACATTACAGCTTTAGGTGCATGTAAAGTTACCGGTAGATGGGGAAAAACATGTAGCTAGCAGTTTGGTCACTCCCAAATGATTACATTTCTCAGTTTTCTCTCCCCGTCCTGATCTCTTTATTCATTTCTTCATGGGAAACTATGTAATAGAGACCCTAGAAAACTTGAAAAGCATTGTTTTTACTGAGGGACAGGTGACTATGTGTACTGTATGTGCTTAATTTTGTCTGGTTGCACGGGGTCTTTTCAGTCTTTTATTCTTATTAATATTTTATATTGTTATTATTTGATATAACACATCATCCCTCACGCCAAATGCTGTTAATTTTGTTCGGATTTTCGCAAGTATTATTGCATTTCTGTGTGGAGTTAGCATGTTCTCCCCCTGTGCCCTAGGGGTATGTACCTTCACAAACACATGCTGTAATCTTTGTCTATAAACTGGCCTATAGTGGTCCAGGCGCATGTCACGGCTCTGGCCTGAAATGCGCGTGTGTTCCATGTTCGAGTCCTGTTGATGACAACTTTTGCTGATCTCTCTCTCCTCCACTTCCCTGTCTGTGTTCACTAACAATTCAAAAATCAATAATTGCAAAAGGCCAAAACAAATGTTAAAATAATAATAATTGCTGTGCTTCCACAGTGATGCCATCACGCCCTGTTTTAGCCTCAGCTGACTGCTCTTCCCGGACTTGTGAAATCAAGGTGGAACAGGAGCAGAGGACTCAATACCTAGAGATGCAATACAGGATCACAAATCAACAAACCTGGAAGACATCTGCAAACTCTGTAAGTTCGCTGCTATAATATTTGCTACATACATTTATTTAGGTTATGGAGACTCAGACATATAGCGTTGCCAAATCCATTTCAGGAATTCTCATCCAGACACAACTTAATTATTATTTAACCTGTGACAGAGTACTGCAGGGTAAATGTAATTGTTAACTCCTTGACAG
This sequence comes from Benthosema pterotum, assembly GCA_039105355.1. Classification (NCBI taxonomy): domain Eukaryota; kingdom Metazoa; phylum Chordata; class Actinopteri; order Myctophiformes; family Myctophidae; genus Benthosema; species Benthosema pterotum. Next base: position 44,406,009 of record CM076979.1, read on the forward strand.
CTTTAGCATGACTTTTGGAGTGATTGATTATTCACTCCAAAAGTCTGCTTATCACTCCGACTCAGTCGTTTTAGGCTTTGTTAACAAGCTCATTAACTCACTGCACACCACCTCATGAAGTAGTGATTACACTACAAAACCCAGAAAACACCTCACTCAGTTTACAACTATAATTGATAAATTATATATCTTTAAATGCATTTATCTCTGAATGAGCCCTGGAAACAGTGAAATGTGAAAATACAGGTGGTTTTGTCAAATATATTTAAAGAAAAGATGAGAAACATCAACTCATTTTATTTTTTCCCTTAAAGTAGTCACAACAGAGGATTTTCTATAAATTATTTTGTTATGATTGAGCCCAATGGGAGCGAGCCTAGCTTTTCTACTAATCTGTCAAATAGTTAAAGGGAAAATCCACCCATTTTCAACATTTTACTATGTCATTAATATACCTTAGAGATGTTGTGTGGAAGTAAAAAAAAAAAAAAAGTTCCCACCACCATAATGATAATAATTTTCTTAATAATTTTCTTCAGACCTCCAGTTCTCCCTCCCCTTCATTTTTATTATTTCCATACAACCTCCCCGAGGTGTAGTATATTAATTACATTAAAATGTTGAAAATAGGTGGAATTTCTTTTTAAAATGTTTGGGTAGTGGTCTAGAATGGTAGATGGAAATGTGGTGAATTTATTCATGTAGCAAACATAATCATGAAAGACAATGACAGGCGGATAACAGAAGCATTGTGACTTGGGGGTCCAGTTGGTCTCCTCTCTGGAGCCCCGCACCCAGTATGATTTCAGAGCCAGAACCAGGTTCAGCACTGGTAATTGGAGTGATTGGAGCAACTATATGACTAATACCACTCAAGAGGAAGGTAAGCAAAGCGCGCGCGCGCGCACACACACACACACACGCGCACACACGCACACACACATGTACATACAGTATACCTGTAAACTATGCAGTCTTCCTCATGAACACAAAAAAGATTGTATGGTTTGTGCATAGAAAGAACTCTGAATATTTGTATACAAAAAATACATTGATTGATTGGTAGGCTACAAACTTCTACTTTCATTTGGTGGTGATATTGGAAAATATCCGTTTCAGCACTGAAAGTTGTTGTGGCTAACACATTGGGAGATAATTAGCATAATATGTTTAGTATGCGGTATGTTGTGGAACACGGTGAGCCCTTACTGTATTTGAGCACGCCAAAATATGGAGGGTGTGATGCACCGACTGACTGACAAACAGATGGACAGAATATTCTGCAAGGCTTACAGTACATTGTAATCTCGCTCACTGCATTCGCAATGAAAGCCAGGCAGGACGTCTGTCTGTGTTTCACACACTCCAAATTGAGCTTCTCTGACCCAGAACTCCACATCTTGGCATTTGGGCATGTCTGACAAAGAAATACATACGGTATATGTTTTGAGTTTTGAGTTCGCTTCCCATACAATCAGCAAAATGAAACTCATTTTCATTTTACTTGTTGTTCAGGTATTTATTTTATATATTTATTTTAACATTATGTATTCTCCTGAAGTTTTTTTCCTAAGCTTGTGTGCACTGTATAACAAAAATTAGTATCAATATTATTTGTGTGACAAAGTAATACTGTCTTACAGCTCCCATGAAACTGGATGTCTGGTACCGTAAAGCTCCAAGTTCTGTAATCGTGCACTGGAAGGTGAGCAACAATTTATTTTCTTTCCAATAGTCTCAGTTACTGCATGTGCAGCTCTCTGCACAATTTTGGCTAAACTGTGTGCATGTCAGTATGTCCAAATGACTGTTAACATACGATGCATTTTGTCATCATGACTGGTCCACTTGATTGGCCTACTGTTAATACAATGCTTCCGCAATATTAGGCCTAAGTGGCGAGCTTTGTTTGTCATCTATAGGCCTACACATCAACAATATCACTATGATTTTTTTTGCTACAGACCCAGTACATGACCTGTCTTTGTCCCTTTCCCTTTTCTGTGCTCCATTTTCGTTACATGCTAAACCCCTTATTTTATTTTTTATTTTTTGTACTATTTTTTAAAAAACTTTTAGGAATAGTTCAATGTGCCAATCTATTGACACGTTGTGAGCTTGTAGACTGGCCATTTGAACTATTGAAAAAATGTTGTTTTAATAGTGTAAAAAGGCAAAGACGTTAAGGGATAAGGGTTTTAGCAGTGACTGAAATCTAGGCCTAAGTCTAGTCGTGTTTTCACTTGTATTTTCTACACAAACCTAAAGGTCAGCTCTCGACCACATTAGTGCAACAGCAAGCCACATACTCCTCATCCCCCACATACACACGGCATATGCTGTGTATCCACACCACTCAGTAGTATGAGAGGTAAGTGAAACCCAGACTAGACACGCGACAGTTTCGGGTTACAAGAAAAGGGTGAGCTTAAGAGAATGTCAGGGCAGCAACGTTCCCCCTTCTTCACATAAAGGGGTTCCATCCCGTGTTTCTTTTCTTGTGTGTCTCATTATTACGGGCAGATTGGCCATCTGGAGTACGAGGAGTTTTACCGGTGGTCTGCGCCACCTAGTGGCCTGGACAAGATCCAAAATGCACTAGTGGCACTTCCAAAATGCAATAGAATGCGCTAGATGCTCGCCTGGAACATACAGATCAAAATGACCATTAATCTTCTACATTCTCTAGTTGTGTAGACTAAGTTGGGCTAATTCACATGATGAATATTTTAACTCTTGAGGGTGTAAAAATGAAACCAAATGGACCCGCAAGGGTCCATTTGGTTTCATTTTTACGCTCTCAAAGAGTTACCCCTGGTTAACCAGCTGCCCCCCCCCCCCCCCCCCCCCCCCCCCCAGGGTGGCCTGGCAAATTCTATGGAAAATATGTGCCAATCCGCCCCTGCTCATTGTCACCCAGTGCAAATAACATGACAGTTGTGACGGAAAGTGCTGGCACACCTGACTCTTTCTATGAAAATATAACAAAATTAAATCTCTTCTTTCACGGCAGAGGGTGGATGTCTCTAACGCGAGAGGGACTATATCAGGATACACGGTCAGAGTTCACAACCCCGATACGGGACCTGATACAGACACGTACCTACCTCATCCCACCAGTCATCACTCAGTCGAGTCCTGCAGCCGTTGTGAAGTGACGGTGTTTGCCCATAACTCCAAAGGCCGATCTCCGCCTGCCACGATTTCCAGTCTTTACAAAAACACAGGTAATACGGTAGCCTCGGTGCCCCAGGCTTACACCTGCGCTGCGAAATGAAAGCCAAAGGGGACAAATTACCCCAGAGAGTCTATCGGCGGGACCTCCACTACAGACTATAATGTGCACAGTCCGTGTTCTTGGCTGAGCTGTGACTTCACATCCTCCTTTTTTGAATGTTTGAATGTTTCAATGGGCAGTTCCGGCTTGTTCCTGTCTGTATTTTGGCCGCGGGCAGGCTTTTCCTGCAACCTAAAATGCAGACAGAAACAAGCTGGAAGTGCCCATTGCAACCCATTCAAAAATGCAGTACGTGACGTCACAGATCGGCCGAAACCACGTCACGGACTGTGCAAAAGGCAGTGTGGAGGCACCCTGATAGACTCTAAAGCAGGGCTGCCCAAAAGGTAGATTGTGATCTATCAGTAGATCACACAGGCCATGCAGGCAGATCACATGACAGTCCCCTAAAATGCATAGATCTGTAACTCTTGAAAGTGTTAAAATGAAACCAAATGGACCCGTAAGGGTCCATTTGGTTTCATTTTACACTCTCAAGAGTTAAATTATGTATTTAAACATCTGAATTACGTAATTTCAAGAGTCCACACAATTAGAAAATGGAGAATAATTGTTATTTTGGCCAACGTTTTGCCAGTTCTCTTTCCCAATTGTGGACAAAAACGTGAAAGTTATTAGCTTTGGGTGCAAGACACTAAATTCAACATCACAAACTGTCAACTCAAACCCCAAATACCGTTTTCAAACGTCAGTAGTAGCATATACAATAAAACCTTCCAATTCTCCCTCTTCATTTTTCATCATTAATACCATCATCACTATTTCAAAGTTTCTTGGGGGCCTTGAAATGGATTTTTTATGTGTAGATCTTTTTGAGCCGGTCATTTTGAAAGTAGCTCTCAAGTAAAAAAAAAAACTGTGTGCACCCCTGCTCTAAAGTGTAGCACCCAGGATGGGTATACGGTATTCTTGATTCTACGGATTTCACGCACTCACTCAGGGCTGTTATGTTACTGGACATCTCATCATCTTATCATGTCTTCATTGTTACGTGCAGTCTTTATCCTTGTAGTATGTCAACACCACAGATGTTCTGTAGTTCATTTCCAAAGTGATCCAATTATTTTGTGCAGTTAAAAGGTCAGCTTAATAAAAAGGTGATAAGCAGGCCTCGCATTCCTACCAGGATATTGTTTAGTAATGAATTGCATTGTTTCAGTACTTTGTTTTTCGGTACTTTTAGCATTCCTCCTATTTCATCTGACGTTAACTCCAAGTAACTATCCAATCTCTCTCTCAATTCGATGCAATTTAAAATAAAGGTGAAGTAAAACACAACTGTATACGCACAGTATTGCATAAGCAGACAGAGACATGCCCGATGATGTTTAAAAAAAAAAGCAAAAAAAAAAGCACCATCTTTGTAACATGTGAAATAACATTTAGGCTACTTCCTACATTTGCATGACATGAAAAAAAAATAATAATAATAAAATAAAAAATAAAATATAATGCAGAAATGTCAAATTAAGAACAATGGCTTTAGTTGTAAATGCACTTTTATTTATTTACAATATTATGTCGTACTGTGTGTGCTGTCCTCTCCCAGGTGAGCCCCCTCAGGGTGTCCATGTCATTGTAAACAACAGAAGTGTCGCCATCTCCTGGAGAAAGCCTTTAATTACAGCACTGCACACTGGATATCTAGTGGAGTGGTACCCAGCAGAGCAAAACAAGGAAGAACTGCAGTGGGTCAGACTTGGCAACGACAGCAACCACGTGGTCATAACAGGTACATTAGGGAGGGATTCTCCACTCACCACCTGCTCATGATTTCACATCCAAACCACATCTTTCATTAATCATCACCAAGTTAACCAAATATGTTGTACATAAAGCAGGGGTTTTCAAGCTTTTTGATACCAGGGCCCACTATTTATTCAGAATTTGAGCCACGGACCACCATTTGATGACATTATAGCCCCACGGACCCCAAAACCAAAGATTTCTTTTGCTTTTGTCCACAATTCCAGGCTGGATTTCGGAGAAAACAAAACAGGCAAACAAACAAATCAAAATGACAATGACAATATTTATACCTGGGCAAATTCAGATGGTGGATATTTTAACTCTTGAGAGTGTAAACATGAAACCAAATGGACCGGCAAGGGTCCATTTAGTGTAAACATTTTTACGCTCTCAAAGAGTTACATCGGGTTAACCACCGCAATCCTCTCAGGGACCTTTACTTGTCAGCAGGAGTAATGCATTTAAAATGCTAGCAGAGATAAATTGGACGAATCACTGATCATCACTTACACTGCCATTACTGAATTAATTGGTTCCCTCCCTAAACTTTTAGGGAGGGTCCTTTACTCTTTTTCCTCCTCGACACCCTTAACTGTATTTTCTATTGGCTTTTTTTTTTACGATTCCTCTCCTGCAGACTTGAAGAAATCTGAGTGCTATGAAGGAGCAGTGTATGTGTTCTATGAGGGTTCAGTTGACAGAACTACCTTTATGGATATCAGCACTTCAGACTCAGGTAAGACCCGAGAGGAACTGAACCTTTTGTCCTATATGGGAGAAATGATATCATGAAATATTCTCTTTGTTTTTTTAATAGAAATTAATAAAGGAGGAGCTTTAATTAGGTTCGGTTGTCCCGATCACATTTTTTTGCTCCTGATCCGATCATTTGAGTTTGAGTATCTGCTGATCCCGATATTTCCCGATCCGATCACCTTTTTTTTGCTCCCAATACAATCCCCATCATTCACAATATTCTTCCCAATCAGATACATTTTGCAAATGCATTAAGAAAAAAAAGGACTAAAACTCAATTAAATTGTCCCAAGAAAAAGATCTTATGAAGTCCACCAAATAGCAGAATAATATAGCAGACGAGAATAGCACTCCTCACTCAAATGTGCACTTGGGCAACTCCAAAGCAAATTCCACTAAAAGTATTTACCTGCCATAGTATCAACCCCTTACTCCTGTGTCAGTTCACTGGTTATACTGGTATATTTACAATACGGAATGGTCTGACGATGACAAATTAGGGCCAATACTGATACTTTTCTGGTACCGATACAGTATTGCCGATACCAATATGACGAAAAAAGGGCCGATCCGATAACATCCCTAGCTTTAATCAATGTTACTCTTTCATGTGTCTTACAGTTCCGACAGGAGGGCCACCGGTCAAAGTTGCCAATATAAACGGGAACACAGCAACTGTGACCTGGTCTGAGATTCCGAGGGAGCAACGAGACGGATGCATAAGCAACTATACCATCTACATCACAAACATGGATCAGAACAAAGATCTTACCTCCTGTATGTAAATTGATCAATTGGTCACACGATTATGGTTCAAAAATGTTGATTGATTGAACGATTGATTAATTGATCGATCGATCGTTTTTGTAGACAAATTGGATGTGTTGGTTATTTATGGCTGGTTTAACTCTTTTGCAACTGAATATTTTATGCACCGTATGTAAACAAAAGCGACACTTTCACTATCAGATAACCGTTAGTTAGTTAGTTAGTTTTCTGAGACCTGCAAATCTTATAAGCTCCATATTCTTCTGTGCATGTGATTTTGTGTTCAAGATCATGTACCATCATCAGAGATGATGTATACCTTGAAGGACCTGGCTCCCGGCTCCTATATCGTGCAGATGACAGGTTGGAATGCCAAAGGAGAGAGCCCTCGAGGTACTGATGATGTTATTAACATTACCCAGCGTAAGTATTCTTCAAGTTTTTAATTTTGTGGTTGCATTACATTGTTGTATTATTGAGATGAGATTATGGCTATCTCAGTGATGTTGATTGCATCCGAAAACACAATTTATAGGTATTGGAGGCAATGATCAGTAAACTCCTGCATCCCGTGGACGATTTGCTGTACTGTGCATGTATAGTAAAAATAATCCACCGTGAAAAACTATCGCAAAAAAAACTAATGCGGGTACTTTTGGCGCTGTGGCAGCGGCAAAGCATGGGACTCTTCTAAAAGATCATCCCTGCATCCCTGGACTCATTAGATTGAAAACCCATTTACATCTGCTATCTTCTGACCGATACAGTCATTTTTATAGCTGGCACCCCCAAATGATACTGTGCATATTTAGGCCTAGATTTTTGTCACCGCTAAACCCCCCTTATCCCTTAACTTCTTTGCCTTTTTAAACTGTTTAATTTTTTTTTTCAGTAGTTCAAATGGCCAGTCAACATGCTCACAACGTGTCAATAGATTGGCACATCGAACTATTCCCAAATGTTTTTAAAACTAGTAAAAAGGGGATAAGGGGTTTGGGATAAGGGGTTTGGGATAAGGGGTTTAGCATACGAAAATGGAGCCCTTAGTATGCATGGATATGTTAAATCACACTGTACACAGAAATGCTCATGCACACCAAACTCCTATTTGGCTGTGCAGGCCCATGGGAGGGAATTAATTGCAGTCACAACCAGTCAAATCTGATTAAAATCTGATTTTAATTCTCAAATCTGATCTTTTGGACCAACCATTCACACTGCCGTTTGCAAGTGATCAGATCTGACCTGCGTGTCCAGACTGGTAGCCCCAAATCCAGCCTGAAATCAGATCTGTGCCACGTCCAGATTGGATTTGTTTAAATAAGTCTAAAGGCAAAGAACATGTCACATACATTTTTTGTAACCGTTACATAAACTATGATTGCACATTGTCTTATATACAGTAGCTGTGTGTGTGTGTGTGTGTGTGTGTGTGTGTGTGTGTGTGTGTGTGTGTGTGTGTGTGTGTGTGTGTGTGTGTGTGTGTGTGTGCCTTGATCACTGTGCATATGTACGTGGATCGTTGCATGTTTGTGTATGTTTACTTTACACATAACAGGTAGATTGGCAACAGGTTATTATTATTAGACACTTAGGCCTAGATTTTCGTCACCGCTAAAGCCCTTATCCCTTAACTTCTTTGCCTTTTTAAACTATTTAAAAAAAACATTTTTCAATAGTTCAAATGGCCAGTCTACATGCTCACAATGTGTCAATAGATTGGAACATTGAACTATTCCCAAAAGTTTTTAAAAATAGTAAAAAGAAATTAATAATAATAATAATAAATAAGGCATAAGGGGTTTAGCAAGTAACTAAAATGGAGCCCTTAGTGTAAGCCTGGCTGGCTGATGGAAAAGGCTATAGAGACACATTAACTTTCCCCTTTTCCTTTTCTTCTGTCACTATTTCAGAGGACAGACTGATAACACCTGCTACGACTATAGTGGCCATACTCTTTGTCATGGTTCTTCTGTGCATCTTCTCAGTGCTATGGAGGAGGTATTGTGGACACACACTACCACTCTTTATTTTATCAACACTCAACATAACTCAAGAGAATTGAAACGTTTGACACAATACAAATACAGTAGAGCCTTTTTTGGCATGACCAGCATGTAGACTGTTCTCATCTTTAATTCTCATCTTGTTCCACCAGGTTCTGTCGGATTTTAGGTTGCTGTTTGCCAGTTACCGTACCAGATCCAGCCAACAGTAAATGGGCAAGAGAATGTTCCATAGAAAAGGTACAGTGTGGATTAGTGTACATATTCATTATATTATCAATGTTGGGAAGGAAGTCAGCTTATATATATTGACCTATTTTTATTTTATTTTTTTAAGAATGAATGCCCTGTTTTATACATCATCTTATGACAATGTCATGAAAAAATCTACAAGCATAGCGCACAGCACATTGTGCTTTTTGATTATCGATCTCACCCGATTATTTGAAAGGTATCGGCCTCACCTTTGCCTATTTAAAGGGTAATTCCACCCATTTTCAATATTTTTTCTGAGAGCGTACAGATGCAACCAAATGAACCCGTTAGGGTTCATTTGGTTCCATTTGTACGCTCTCAGAAAAAAGAAGCGTCTAAAGAAATCCATTAACATGGTGAAAATACATCTTTATGATGTCATCAAGATGTTTCACCATGTTAGTGGTTTTCTTGGGAACACAGAATGGGGGAACTTTTTTATCATGTCCACCCAACACCTCTAGGGTATACTAATGACATATTAGAATGTTGAAAATGGATTAAGATTGTAACGATGCTACCAACAGGGAAAACTGAACCTCCCAGCTACCTCCAGTGTGAGTGAGGAGGCAGAGGAGGATGAGCCCTGTACCGTGGAGGTGGAGGAGCTGCAGGTGCAGATCAGCAGCAGCAGCGGCAGCTCCACTGATGTCTCCTCCTCGGTACCCCTCCTCCTCCCCCAGGCTGGCCTGGGCCCTGCGACGGAGCCGGCCGAGGCGCAGCGGGATCTGCACACCACGTCCTACATCAAGAGCTACTCCCACGAGTCGGACGGCTCCGATTACACGCACAACTCGCGGGACACCAGTGTCGGCTATATGTCGTCGTCTCACAGGTCAGGCGGAGGAGAAGAAGAAGAGGAGGAAGAGCAGGATGAAGATGAGGTAGAGGAGGAAGATGGCGTGGACGTGATGGGCTTCTTACCCAGTGACAATCCCTTCGTGGGCTCTGTGGTGTGCGGGGGGAGGTTGACTTTGGACGGCATCAATGTGAACTTCAGTGACTTCTTAAACAATGCATAGCAAGAACGCAATAGCACTGCACTGGTAGTGGTAACACGACTGAGACTGGAGTTTGCTTCGCGCTGGCCCTGAAAAACATGCCTGTCATTGTCGTGACAGTCATGCAGCGACTTAATCCAGTTCTACACGGGTCGCTACATTTACCTTCAAATCATGTACATAAACATTCCAATTTCAAAATATTAATACTCACAGATGTTTCTATGGGCGTTAGACACTTGCAGTGCCCGAATTTAGGATTGCAGCGTGCCGCGTTGTTTAATAAAAAACATTTTTATCCGAGCTCCCAGGCTACTTTTCTGGGTTGGGGTAAGTTTGGTAAACACACAGATGCACACTGGGAGAACATCCCCCTATTGGTTTGTATTGGCAGTGCAGTCAGCGTAAATATATCGAACACACCCAATGTTCATAGTGCCACGCTCCTCCCCACCGATAGATGCTCCAAATTACAAAAGGTGCATACAATTGAAAGCCAATGGTGGAAGAAAAGCTCTGATGCAAGTGTCTAACGCCCGTTGTAGGAGCCAAAATGACATAATTTATAGCTTATATACATATTCACTGGGTTGGTGAGGTGCGCCCCGCATCGGGCTTCGTTCATTGGTCGAAGTACCGCTGTGGGTGGCCACCAGTAGGTTACAAGTGTCGGTCTTCCCCAGCGTGCTCCAAGGCTGGTTTTGTTCTTGGAGGCTGGGTAAGCTGGGAGGCTACAAAATTTGTTGACCGCACTTTATAGCACTTGGCACTTTGGTTGTTTGATTCTTATTTGTATTTACTCACTGTTTTTGTAGATTTGCACATATTTATTGCGATTTATTTATTGAATTGAATAATTGTAATATTTGGTGCACTGATACAGTAAACACAAGCATAAACGTATTTCCTTGTATGAATCATTCTTATCACTGAGTCAATGTATGATGTTGCGCGTCATATAGCTTGTATAACTCCCAGGCTTAGCCTGCCGGCATGAGTGACTTATTGGAAGTCATTTTCAGCCACAACATTGTCAACAAATTTGTATCGATCTGGATCGCTATTGGTGTTGGGTGTTTAACCTACCTGGTTCCCCGCGGCGTTCAAACAATGAATCGCGCACATACGTGCACCGCGGCATTAAGGTTGCACTCAGCTATTGTTTAATCCATTTGCTTTCGAGTCCACGTTGTGTTCTACACATCGCATAGCGGCCCGCCCCAAACACACACTTGTTGCAAGCACACGCTCACTCTATTGTTCCCCTATAGGCAAAGTGGCTTTAGCCTATAGCTTTGGCTGTGGGCTATTGTTTGTTGTTTTTCATGTGCATGAACGGGTTCGGCCCGCATTCTAAAACCCGCGGAACGGGTGGCCCAGGAGTGCCGTCTCTTTTAGAGATATATAGGCACATAAGTACCTATCGTTACATGCTGAAGACACAGGGTCTGCATTCGGTAGATTACGGGTCGTTAGGCAGTTTAGTGGGGAACGATAGCCACGCATTCACACACATACACGCACATTCTACTAGGGCTGTTGCGGTGTATTTGGGCTTCGATTTGGATGCAAATGATTTCGACTTTGATTCATTTTAATGCAAATTCAAAATGTCTAGTTCATCAAGGCCAGGTTCTACTGCCAGTGCAAACGAGACAAAACGGCAATCAACTCTCACTGCAAAGGCACTATCAAACAAAATTGAACAACTTCAAAAGGAACGAAAAGCTAAGGTTAACAAAATTGAACGGCTTGTAAAAGCAATTAATGACCTTATGCAAAGCTCTGACAATGCAAAGGCTGTCCAGTTTAACCTTTATAACGTATCTGCACTGTACGATGAAGCAAGCCTTCTCCATGATTCGGTCATTCCCTTGCTTCCCCCAGAGGAACAAGAGAGACAAAATAATTGGTTTTCAGACATACAAAAAAGCAAAGTTGATTTCACTGAAAATGCAAACAAATGGCTCTCGCAAAATCTTTCTGTTCAAAGTACAGCGCAGTTACAGGAAGAGGCTATTATACTGTTGAATGTACCCCCACATCCTGTTGAATCATCTAATGCAGTGAATAACCCAAATGCTTCCTGTGTTCCAGATGACCGTGGGGATGTGGTGGCAGCTTCAGTCATTGATGATGTTAACCCAGATGATAGTATCTCTAATGTGTCAGTTGAGCGTTCAAAGAAAAGAAGCACTGCAGGTAGTAAGTGTAGGTCCACTACTTCTTCTGCTGCATCCGCACGCCTGATAGAAGCAGACATGGCAGCTCTTCTCGCTCGCCAGAAGAAGCTCAAAGAGAGACAGGCTCTAGAAGAGCGAGAGGCACAGTCCAGAAGGGCTCTAGAAGAGCAAGAGGCACGACTAGAAGAGCGAGAGGCACAGTCCAGAAGGGCTCTAGAAGAGCAAGAGGCACAGTCCAGACAGGCTCTAGAACAGCTCAGAAGAGCTCGAGAAGAGCAAGAGGCACAGTCCAGACAGGCTCTAGAACAGCTCAGAAGAGCTCGTGAAGAGCAAGAGGCACAACTAAAAAGAAGAAAAGAACAGCTAGAGTTGGAGGCAGAGATAGAGGCATCAGCAGCTAAGCTCAACGTCTTGAAGGCCTCCTCCTCTCAGGTGTCTGGTTCTTCAGCCAGTAGGTCAGATGGGATGAATTCTTATGTTGAGAAAAGGAGAGAAAAGCTTTCTCAAGCGTTGGATCCTAATGCTGAAACCTTTGTTCCTCCGTCAGGGGGACACTCTTCTCAGCATGCTTTAATGGGTGAACCACAGTCACGTTCACATCTGATTGATGCACGGCCTAAGCTGTCAGCTACACATCCTTCTTTGTTTGGTTCTCGACCTGCGGTGGTGAAGAACATGGGGCAGCATGTACAGCAGCCATCTCAGTACGCTGCAGCAGGTGAACAGCATCGCTTACATCAATCTGAGCAGCAACGTCCGGCTGTCGGGAACGTTCAGCCTAAGGTGACTTGTGTGGGGCTGCAATCGCAGCCAAGGCCTGAGGCAGTTACAGTGCAGCAAAGTGGATGGCCTGATCCTCAAGCTCGTCCTCAGTCGCAGTTGCAGTCACAACAACCTTCACATTTAGTCCAGAACGATGTCAATAATGGCCAGCTGATCTCTGTCTTGAGGGAACAAAACAAGATAACCTCTTTGCTGGCTGAACAGCAGTCGTTGTTCTTTCTCCCGCGCCGTGACATTCAAGTCTTTGACGGTAATCCTTTGGAGTATCAAACCTTCATGAGAGCCTTTGAGCACTGCATTGAGGAGAAAACTCACAGCGCCAAGGATTGCTTGTACTTTCTCGAGCAGTACACTAAAGGGAAGCCCAGAGACATGGTTCGTAGCTGTCTCCACATGTCCTCTGAAACTGGCTATGCTACGGCCAAATCCTTGTTGCAGGAACACTTTGGCAACCCACTGAAGATCACCTCAGCATACATGGACAAGGTCTTCTTGTGGCCAGCAATAAAGGCTGAAGATGTCAACGCACTTCAATCTTATAGCTTTTTGCTGCGGTCCTGCTTCAATGCTCTTGGGGAGTTTGAATCCACATACGAGTTGGATGTTCCTGCTAACATGCAGGCTGTTATCAAGAAGTTGCCATACAAGCTCAGGGAGAAGTGGAGAGATGTTGCTTGTAGCTTGCAGGAGGCGAACCACCGCAGAGCCACCTTTCGTGACATTGTTGAGTTCATCGAATGGCAGGTGAAAATTGCAAGTGATCCGCTCTTTGGGGACTTACAAGATTCTTCCCCTGTAGCATCTAAGAAGGAAGGGAAACTTGCAAAATCCCAGTTCTTTCCTAAACCCAAAGGAAGTAGCTTTGCTACCACGGTTGCTACGGTTGAACAGAAGAGCTCATCAGGGAGCTCACCTGGAGTTTGCTTGCTTTGTGGAGCAGGGCACACCTTGGACATGTGTTCCTTATTGGAGAGGAAGACGCACGACGATAAGATGTCCTTCTTGAAAGAAAAGGGTGTGTGCTTTGGCTGCATGTGCACTGGGCACAGAAGCAAGCAATGTCGCAAGCGCCTGGTGTGCAAGGTGTGCGGTGGAAAGCATCCAAGCATGCTGCACATCTACTCCAAAGACGGAACGGAAGATTCTGGGCAAGCCAAAGGCCAAAAGAAGACAGGTGATGAAAGTGCTTTGATCTCGGTACAGACCAGTGGTCTTACTGGGGCCGGAGATAGTGAGTGTACACTTGCTATACTTCCAGTTCGAGTGAAGTCTAAGAAGGGTCACAAAACCGTTGTCACGTATGCTTTCCTTGATCCTGGGAGCTCGGCTTCTTTCTGTACCGAAGGGCTCATGGAACGTCTGGACCTCACAGGAAGAAGGTCAGACATTCTCCTGCGTACAATGGGTCAGGAGAAGGTGGTAGGCAGTCACATTGTGATGGACTTGGAGGTAGCTGGGCTGGACACAGATGACTTCTGTGAGCTACCTGAATTATTCACACAGCAATGCATGCCTGTCCACCAGGGCAACATTCCCAGGCAGGAAGATCTGCGGAACTGGCCGCACCTTGAGCACATCAACATCACGGCAATTGACTCGGGCGTGGACCTCCTTATTGGCACCAATGTTCCCAGGGCTCTAGAGCCATGGGAGGTGGTCAGAAGCGTGGACGACGGTCCTTATGCCATTCGGACCATGTTAGGTTGGACCGTGAATGGTCCTCTCAGAGGTGACTACTCTACTGACACCACTTTCACGAGCCATGATGTAACTGTCAATCGCATTTCGGTCGCAAGACTAGACCAGCTGTGGGAGCAGCAGATGAGAGCAGACTTCCCTGAGTGTGTTCAGGACGAACAACTTGGAATGTCTAGGGAAGACTTGAACTTCATGGAGTCTGTTAATGGCTCTATACAGTTGGTTGATGGTCATTACCACATTGGTTTACCCTTGAAGCAAGGAAATCTCAGAATGCCGAATAACAGAAAGGTTGCCGAGCAGCGCACGCTGGCTCTCAAAAGGAAGTTCGGCAAGGACAGTTCTTTCCATGCAGACTACACCAACTTTATGAGTGAGATCATCGCCAGTGGTTATGCTGAGCAGGTGCCCGCTGTGGATCTGTGTCGTTCAGATGGCAAGGTGTGGTACATACCGCACCATGGTGTATACCACCCACAAAAGAAAAAGTTGAGGGTCGTCTTTGATTGTGCAGCTACGTTCCAAGGAACTTCTTTGAATGCTCAACTTCTTCAAGGTCCAGACCTTACGAGCTCATTGGTTGGTGTCATGAGCAGGTTCCGCAAAGAACCGGTTGTTCTTATGGCTGATATAGCAGCCATGTTCCATCAGGTCAGAGTTCCAAGGTCAGACTCTGACCTATTGAGGTTCCTTTGGTGGCCAAATGGTGACCACCGTCAGGAGTTGGTGGAACATAGGATGTTGGCACATCTGTTCGGAGCAACATCTTCTCCAAGTTGTGCTAACTTTGCATTAAGGAAATGTGCAGAGGATAACCGTGACCAGTTCAGTTCAGAGGTTGTGGACACAGTTCTGCATCATTTCTATGTGGACGACTGTCTTGCGTCTGTTGGCACTGAAGAAGAAGCTGTATCACTGTATCACCAACTTCGTGCTCTGTGTGCTAAAGGAGGCTTTCAGCTAACAAAGTGGATTAGCAACAGACGCGCTGTGCTTGCTGCCATACCTCAAGAGGAAAGAGCTGTGGAAGTGAAGGATCTCGACTTGGACAATGATGCTTTGCCTGTAGAAAGGGCTCTGGGCGTACAGTGGTGCGTCCAGTCCGATGCCTTTAAGTTCAAGACTACACTCAAAGACAAACCTCTGACAAGGAGAGGGATCTTATCCACAGTTAGCTCCATATACGATCCTTTGGGATTTCTTGCGCCTGTGGTGCTGAATGCCAAGAAGCTCCTTCAAGGCCTATGCAGAGAACAACTGGGCTGGGATGAAGCGTTGCCTATAACTGCTGCTCAGCAATGGGTAGCCTGGCTCTACGAGCTTCATCTCATTGAAGGGTTTCGTGTGTGCAGGTGCTTGAAACCTCCCGAGTTTGGAGAAGTTGTTTCCGCTCAACTGCATCACTTTGCGGATGCCAGCGAGGATGGGTATGGCACAGTCACTTACCTGTTACTGACCAACATCCACAATCAAACTCACTGTGCTTTCGTAATGGGTAAGGCGCGAGTTGCCCCGTTGAAATCCATCACCATCCCTCGCATGGAGTTAACAGCGGCAGTGGTGGCTAGCAGGATGGATAAGCTCTGGAGAAAGGAGATGCGAATGCCACTACTGGAGTCAGTTTTCTGGACAGATAGTACATCGGTACTGAAATACATCCGGAACGAAACATCGAGGTTCAAGACATTTGTGGCCAATCGTGTCTCTGAGATCCTTACGATGTCCAGTCCTTCTCAATGGAGATACGTCGACACATCGAGTAATCCAGCTGACTTGGCGTCTCGAGGAGCCAGAGTGGAATCCTTCTTGAGGTCTGATGTTTGGGTATCAGGACCGAAGTTCCTTGTTGAGCCTGAAACAGAGTGGCCTGCGCAGCCTGATCTTGCTGGAAAGGTTTCTCCAGAGGATCCTGAAGTTAAGACGGTGGCATCTGTGAATGCGATCCAAGCTAATGAGCAGGTAGACTTGGTTACGCAGTTCATTAACCACTTCTCGTCTTGGTTCCGCCTGAGAAAGATGGTTGGTTGGCTTCTCAGGTTTAGGAGGCTGTTGCTGGAGTTGGCTCGGAAGAGGAGGGTTCTTGTCCAGTCTGGTTTCGAGGACGAGTTGGTGCATAAGGAGATGCAAAGCATCAGATCCCAAGTTGTCATGGGCCCTCTTTCAGTTGAAGAGCTTGACAAGGCAGAAACTGCAATCGTTTGCTTTTGTCAAGGGAAGAGGTTCCCTGAGGAGATGAGTAGCTTGCAGAAGGGAGAAGGAGTGAAGAAGACCAGTCATCTCTACAGGCTTAACCCCATTCTCGAAGGTGGCATTTTAAGAGTTGGTGGTAGGCTGGGTAGAGCAGCTATGCCAGAGGCGGCCAGACACCCCGCTATCTTGAGCAAGGAGCTTCACGTGTCCGACCTTCTTCTACGCCATGTTCATCACGAAACAGGGCACGGTGGACGTAACCACATGCTGTCATATCTGCGCCAGAGATACTGGATCCCTGGAGCCAGTGTTGCCATAAGGAAGACTCTGTCTAAGTGTGTCGTCTGTCGAAGATTGCATGCAGTACCAGGACATCAACGCATGGCAGATCTCCCTCTTGACAGGGTTTCCCCTGATGAGCCGCCATTTACTCGAGTCGGAGTAGATTACTTTGGGCCTTTTGAAGTCAGGCGAGGAAGATCTACAGTAAGAAGGTACGGGGTCATCTTCACTTGTCTGGCTGTAAGAGCTGTGCATCTCGAGGTAGCAGCTTCTCTCGACACCGACTCCTTCATCAACGCTCTTAGACGTTTTGTGGCGAGACGTGGCCAGGTGTTGGAGTTGCGTTCTGACAATGGCACAAACTTTGTCGGGGGTGAACGCGAGTTGAGAGAGTCGATCGAAAGCTGGAACCAGGCTCAGATCAGCGACGTGCTTTTGCAGAAGGGAATCAAGTGGGTTTTTAATCCTCCCTACGGGTCCCATCATGGTGGTGTGTGGGAGCGCTTGATACGTTCTGTACGGAAGGTGTTAAATTCCATCTTGCGGACACAGAATCTTGACGACGAGGGCCTCCATACGGTTCTTTGTGAAGCTGAGGCTATTGTGAACGGCCGGCCAATAACTAAAGCTTCCACGGATCCCAATGACCTAGAAGCATTGACGCCCAACCATCTTCTGCTTCTAAAGTCTAAACCGTCTTTACCACCGGGGGTGTTTGTCAAGCAAGATATCTATGTTCGTCGCCGATGGAGACAGGTGCAATACATGTCCGACCTGTTTTGGAAGCGATGGGTGAAGGAGTACCTCCCACAGCTTCAGGAACGTCATAAGTGGCAGCACGTCCAGCGGAACTTCGTTCCCGGAGACCTAGTCATTGTGGTGGATGAATCTGCACCTCGCAACACGTGGTTGACAGGCAGAGTTGTGCAGGCAATTCCGGATAAGAAGGGGCTAGTGCGACAGCTTCGCATAAAGACGAAGACGAGCTGCCTGGACAGGCCTATCACTAAAGTGTGTCTTCTTCAGGAGGCGGAGGAGCCATGAAGTCTTAATTGGAGTGTTCATGCTCCAAATTCTCTCTCTATCTCTATTTGTTTTGCAGACGGAGAACCTACGGATGAATGAAGATCCTATTAGAGAGACGATGATGAATTATGAATTCATTTGCATAGAATTTTCTATTTTATATTTCTTGTACTCTGCTAAGGTTAATTTCGAGCTCCTACATGTTAAGTAGTTGTAATTAATGCCCAGCCTTAATTAGGGGCCGGAATGTAGGAGCCAAAATGACATAATTTATAGATTATATACATATTCACTGGGTTGGTGAGGTGCGCCCCGCATCGGGCTTCGTTCATTGGTCGAAGTACCGCTGTGGGTGGCCACCAGTAGGTTACAAGTGTCGGTCTTCCCCAGCGTGCTCCAAGGCTGGTTTTGTTCTTGGAGGCTGGGTAAGCTGGGAGGCTACAAAATTTGTTGACCGCACTTTATAGCACTTGGCACTTTGGTTGTTTGATTCTTATTTGTATTTACTCACTGTTTTTGTAGATTTGCACATATTTATTGCGATTTATTTATTGAATTGAATAATTGTAATATTTGGTGCACTGATACAGTAAACACAAGCATAAACGTATTTCCTTGTATGAATCATTCTTATCACTGAGTCAATGTATGATGTTGCGCGTCATATAGCTTGTATAACTCCCAGGCTTAGCCTGCCGGCATGAGTGACTTATTGGAAGTCATTTTCAGCCACAACACCCGTGAAAACATGTGCGAGTACTGCATGACGCTCGTCGTGAAGTACGAGCGTCATTTGAAGCATGGCTAGTTTTGCGCCTAGTTTCACATAGACACACACTACTCATTGTCTCCACCAGGCCGATGCAGGGGGGAGAGAGTATGTTTTGCACTCCGTCCTTCCTTCCGTCCAAATGTTAACAGCTAATCTCCGGAACCGCTCACACAATCAATGTCAATCTTTGCACACACACACTCCCTGGAACCCATCGATGAACCTCTGCCCCACTTTTTCTAGTACAGCTTTTCATAGCGCCACCATGAGGCAGGTTTTCACATTTTTACCTATCAAACGTTGCATGCACCCTCCCTCGAGGACATGGACAAACCTTAGACCTGCATTTTTTTTCCCATTCCAATTGGCTATAATTGACTTTCAAAGTTTGCAAGATTGGCCTGTTTAGCAGGTATCAAATGAGAAGTAGGCCTAATACGAATGTAATGGCACCGTTTACACATTTACCTGTAGGCCACAGCCTGACCTGGTGGAGACCCGTGCCCAGAAGGGCACTTTTTCTAGCTGCTCTCTACATTGAAACTTAACAGCACGGCGGATTGCATATCTTGTTTCACAGGATTGTCAGGTCATCTAGATCCATACCAGTGCCTGCAGGAGACTAGAGTAAACGGTATTTTTCACTCTCCTTCCATCATATAAACATAGTGAGTTGTTGTAACACACTTTTTTTTTTTACATGAAAACATGACAAACGTTTTGGCCATATCCAGCCTTCGTCAGTGTGCACATTTGTTTATATGATGTAGGATATACCAGAAGTCAGAGCACAATGTTTAAAAGAAAAGGCACTCTCCTTCCATGTCATGCACAAATGCCACTATTTTATGTAATGTTATTTTTTTTTTTTGGACTGTTGCTGACATGCAAAAACTTCATTCTCCAAGTCCATTGATGATTCTGAATTGCAATACAGTTTTACAGTAAGACCTGAAAATGTACCATTCCTTTCTGTAAAGCAACAAATTCAAAGAGCTTGCACTGTCTGACACATTCCACCCACTTCATGAATAGGTCACATTACATTACATATACATATGACAATAAAGTTGGGTAACCACCTGTGGTCCTTGAGAGGGTTCCAGGTGGTCTCAGCTAAATCATAGAAAGTTGGTTAACCAGATATAACTCTTTGAGAGCATAAAAATGAAACCAAATGGGCCCGCAATTTTTTACACTCCCAAGAGTTAAAATATTAATCTGAATTAGCCCAAGCTACAATCACTCTGATCTACCGTATGTTTGCCTTTTTTGTTTCCAAAATCCAGCCTGGAATTGTGAACAAAAGCAATTATGTTTTTTTTAGTTTTGGTTCTGTGGTCTAAATTGGTGGTCCATGGCTCAAATGTTGAATAAACAGTGGTCCCAGTGGGATCAAACAGGTTAAAAAACACTGGTTTAAACGACCTGTGAAATTCATTAGGATACTTATATGGCCTATAATTATGCCTACTGCAATGCCAGACAGCACCGCCCCCCGTGGCAGCGCACCAAGACACAATTGGTGCGTGCGCGTGCGCGTGACTCCCTGAATGCGGTGCGCTGACTTATTTTGGGAGTGTCTTTTTACCTGACTGATGTGTTGCTGCTGCTGCATTTTTTCTCCCCCAACACGGAAGTATATGAAATCCAACAGTGACGATGGAAGTAGCAAGCAGCCGGCCTGTGTGTTCTTAACTTTTGTAATTCGGAGTCAATCATTAGTTTGTAACATTAAACAAGAAAAGAGATAATCTAGCGCCGGGCCGGGGGGCGGTGCTTGCCGATCCTCCTCGGATACATTTGTATCGAAGCGACAGCGAGGCGCAGACTAGATAGAGACTAGTAAACATCTCTGGAATGCGACGGCGCGACGCATCTCTTGCGGCGGAGCGCACAGCTACTACTACTACTGGACCTGGACGCAGTGTGTCCACCGGACACATCATGGCGCATCCGAGTGGTCCGGCTGAGGGACGGGGGACGATCAGCCCAGAAGGGAATCCTCCTAATAAGTTGACCGCGGCGGCGCTCAACCAGATCCTCATGGAATGCCTGCTGTACCTCGGGAACGCCGTGCTGGTGTTTTACCCCGTGTACCTGACGGGGTACCTGGGGCTCAGCGTCAGCTGGGTCCTGCTGTGCATGATGATGATCACCTGGTGGAAGAAGAACCGCCAGTGGAAAGACGTCCGCATCGGAACCGCCATAGACTTCGTGGATAAGGAGAGGCACGTCATCCACAGGGAGCTGAAGAAGACGTTGAATATGGCAACATGGGTATGTGATGTGCTGGAGGGTTTGCCTTTTTAAATGTGGGGTGAAAAGTAACACTGAAAACTTAGCTCTGGTTCATAGCTCCACTGCTTCTATGAATCTGCCTTGCAAAGCAGATTCATTGAATCAGTGCTACTGAAACTGAACGTCGGACTCTGCTAAAACTAGTTTTTCCTTTGTTTTTACGCACCACCACCAACCACGTACACTGGTTACCACACAGCCTGTTTTGTGATCCATTCATATCATGAGAAGAGGGACTAGACTAGAGTTTCCCCATCCCCAATTCAAATCACATCATTATGAGTGACTGATTCACAGATCATACACAGTCCCTCCTCCATTCATCTCTGGGAGAGAAGGAGAAATGCAAATTTTAGTAAAATGTCTTGTTGCCACAACCTTTCAATGTCATCAGGTTACAATAAGAAACACCACTATGGCACTAGTATTCACTTTTGAAAATTGGCACCAAACCCCCCATGGTTTTTATTAAAAGGAAAGGAAGCCATGCCAAAATTCTTGTTTTTAAGCATACCTACAGTATATTAGTTCATTAGTAACACCATACAGTCAGTGTAGCTTATTTCTAGCCATGCTTCACATGATGCTTCAAAGTCATGTTTCAGGGCCAAAAAAATCACCTTAAACACTAATTCCATAACGAATATGCTACTTGCATTAGAGTCCGCATATTGGTAAATGATGGGGCAATTTGTGTTGCTTGCAATCCACAGCTTTATAAAACTCCAGAGAAGTATTGGTAAGCCCTCCATAGCATAACAATTACTGTTATAACTGGCACACTAAATGTTTTTCCCATCCATCCACCTTTAACCGTTACCAGTTAAAGGTGAATTAGTGATACCTCTTGTAATGCCAAGTACAGTATGTGTGTTGTATTATGGTCTGTCTCTTTCTGCTTGCCACAGGTCCATTTTCCTGATGTTGAGAAAGTTCAGTGGCTCAATAAGGTACAGTAAAACATTGAGTTGACCCACCTCATTCTATGCTCTTCAGTTGTTTCCTTTTGTGTTAATTCATAACCTATATACAGTATACAATGGTTGAAAATGCGGATTAGACCATTTCAGGATTAGCCAGCCAGACCCATTTGTTGATAGGACGCTGAACTGCAGAGTAATGCAAATAGGTTTTGTTTATGGTGCCCTCTACCATCAACCATTGACCTTTCGTCCATCTACTACTAGACTACATTGTAGTGTCTCTGCACCAAATATACCTGGAGATGACGTACAAGCCCACTGTGCATCACAACATGATATTATGAGCATGTACATCTGCTATTTTTGTTGATTACCACCCACAGAATCGAGAAGCTCAGGTTGAAGTGTCTTTATATGCCCTACATTGCCACACTGATAATCACACTGCATAATGTGCAGATTAGGGCTGTAACAATTAATCGTAATCAAATCGATTATTTAATGAGTTCTCAACTAATTTAGTAATTAGTTAAACGGTTCCCACGTTTTTTCCCAGTGTTGAGTGTAACTAAACTAAAGAGGAGTAAGCCAACTCTCTTCCCTTAACAATCTAATGATAGTTGCACATGCAGAGTATTAACTGCAAAGCAAAATATGACGCATAACAATGATTACAATATAAAGATATTATATTTCTCTTTTTTTGTTAGTTGCAGCATGTCTAAAAAAACCTAAAATATATTTTTAAGGTGATGGCTAAAGAAATGCCATATTCCGATGAATCGATTCATCGCTGAAATAATTGGCAGACAAATTGAAACTAAAAACGTTGATTTCAGCTCTAGTGCAGATATACAGTAGGAGCAAATAGTCTTAAGGTATTTGGTAGTTTCAGACAATGTGAGCTTGTAGATTGGCCATTTGCGGTGCACAGCCCAGTGAGTAACCATAAGGTGACGTAATGCAGGTATTGAGGCTGTATGACATGTTGTGTTTGATACTGTGTTTCCAGGTGCTGGAGCAGGCTTGGCCCTTCTTTGGAATGTTTATGGAGAAGCTCCTTAAAGAAAAGATCCAACCAGCCATCAGACTATCTAACCCTGCTCTTAAAACGTTCACCTTCACCAAGGTTCACTTTGGACACATTGTGAGTTGGCATCTCAATTTCTCAAATGAGTTTTCTGGGGGATACTCTGAAAATGTGTTTGTTTATTTATAGTACCTAGCAGTCAGGCTTCTGTTAGAGCGCTTCAGGCCATTCCTTTGTTTTACATGTTCTAACAGGAAAAGAATCTGATAATGCTTGCCTACTAACAAACTCTCACCTTGGGAATCACATGGCTACTCTACTGTAGTAATGACGCACATGGTTTTTATATACAGTATTTGAGTATATACAGTAAGATGTCTTCCACATTTCAGCCTCTCAAAATAACTGGGATGAAAGTGTTCACTCATGAAGTGGATAAACGTGAGGTGATTCTGGACATGAATATATGGTGAGTAACACGCAACAGCATTAGGCAATATCTGCCAGTACACAATGGGATCCATTTTCGTCAGCGCAAAACTCTCCAAACTATCTTTGCTTTTTTCCTATTTTGGAAAACAAATTTGAATAGTTAAAATCATGGATAGTCTACAAAGCTCACAACGTGTCAATGTAGATTGATTAGTTGAACTATTCAAAAGTATATTAAAAAAAATCAAAATACTATAAGGCAAAGGAGTTAGGTACAGAATAAGGCGCTTAGCATCAGACAAAATGTGTTTTAATGTCGTCATCAGTGCCAATTTTACCTTTTGATGTCATATGTGTCAATACTTCCAGCCTCCAGGTCATAATGGAATATTTATTTGAATGCTTGTTTTCTGTACAGACATTATGCTTAATTTTATTATGCATTTTCTTTGCAGTTATGAAGGTGACGTAGACATTGACACTGAAGTGAAGCCACCAATCACAGCTGGGGTCAAAGGTCTTCAGGTGGACATCTTATTTTTCTGTCTGTTAGAGTTGCTTTTGATTATTGCTAGAAGGTACTTTTCCCCATTAATGCATTTGTGTATTTATTCAGATCTGATGCCTTAATGTCAGATAGTCCTTTTGGGATCCAAAACATAAAAAAAAAATACAAAGTAAAAAAAACAGATGCCAACAGGGATATAAAACATAAAGGAAACCAACAATCTGAAATGTAAGCACTTAGCAGTATGTTTATGTTTTGAGAGTACTGTATTATGACATCTCTCTGGAATATCCCTTGCGTGACAGTTGACCTATAAAATGCAAATCTCTTCATGGATTTGGAGGTAGAAGTAAAATGATCAGTCCAGCTCTCGTCCCACAAGTCCTCTCATAAAATATGTTAACGCTACTGTATTCAGTCTATGGCAGTACTTATTATCTGATCTGTGTGTATAGGATACCAACTTGATAAAAATCAGTTTGTTTTTCAAACTGTTGCGTGATATGCCCTGTTGTATGTTGACGCATGACAACCCAAGTGATCAATTGGTAGAATTCAAAGATTGCTTGCAACTACATACTTCTACTTGCAGCCGGTTTCATGGTGAACTGTTTGTGTGGTTTGGGCTTAAACCCACCCATTTTCAACATTTTTTTCTGAGAGCGTACAAATGGAAGCAAATTAACCCTAACGGATCCATTTGGTTCCATTTGTACACTCTCAGAAAAAAAGGTTCCTAAAAGAAAAATCATTAACAAGGTGAAACACAACTTGATGATGTCATGAAGTTGTGTTTCACAGTGTTAATGATTTTTTTCAAACCTCCATGTCTAGGTAAAATGGAGGAGCTTTTTTATATCATGTACACACAGCTTAGGTATATTAATCACAGTAAAACGTTGAAAATGATTGGAATTCCCCTTTAAGAGGCATTGAGTCACAAAATGAGACTTCTAAATGTTTCCAGTTTCACGGGATGCTGAGGGTCATTCTGGAGCCTCTCATTGGTGAAGCCCCTCTGGTGGGAGGAGTCACATTCTTCTTCATCCGTCGTCCAGTGAGTTTACATGGATTGTATTCCTACAGTGTAATCTAATCATTCAGCGTTGTTATGGATGGCACTGTATTCAGTTAGCTTAATTAAAATGTGATTGAATTATTTTTCAGACCATGCAGATCAACTGGACAGGCATGACCAACCTCCTAGACACTCCTGCATTCAGGTGTGTTACGATTGAAACCATTATTAGTTAGAGCACTCTTTATATATTTTTTTCAATACATTTTTAAAATAATTTTGTCAATTTGAAAATATACACACAAATATGAAAAGAAATTTCATAAATGCTGTAAACCCCGAAAAGCATGTTTTGCCTGTATGTAGGTGTATGTTGGTCTCATGGTCTCTACGTTCTTATTAATGACCTTTTTGCCAATCCAATCTGTTCTCTGTCAGTCAACTCTCTGAAAGCACCATCCTGGACATCATTGCATCTATGATGGTGCTGCCCAACCGCATGTGTATCCCCCTCATAGACCAGGTCAAAGTGGCCCAGATGAGGTTCCCATTGCCTCGCGTAAGTAACACAACCCGACTGTTGCTGACTGAATTAAACTTGGGTTTTTAAAGGGCAAATGGGCTGGTTGTTCATTTTTATTATTAAGTTGGTTCCTCTGTTCCTCCAGGGAGTGTTGAGGGTCCATCTACTGGAGGCCAGGGACCTGGTGGCCAAGGATACATACATGATGGGCTTGGTGAAGGGGAAGTCTGATCCTTATGCACTCATCTCCTGCAGCAACAAACAGTACAAAAGCAAGACGGTCAAAGAGAACCTGAACCCACACTGGGGTGAAGTGTACGAGGTACAGTATATCGTCAGAGGAACAAATCTACTAGGGTGTTCTTTAACATATTTTGGCCATATTGTTCCATAATGTCAAGGTGAAGCTCACAGCGATTATTGCGAATGCAGTGAGCGAGGTGACTATGTAAGCCAGGCAGAAATGTCTGTGTGTTTGTCTGTCTGAGCGTGCGTCAGACACACACATATGAGGAACTGATGCTAATATAAAATACAATGAGTGCTGATTCTGGACTCTGCTTGTTACACTGTATATATACACCTCCTATCCACCATCAACTTCTATTATGTGTGTAGTTTGTGATCCACGAGGCACCAGGCCAGGTGCTGGAGATGGAGCTGTTTGACGAGGACACAGACAAAGATGACTTCCTTGGGAGGTAAGGGAACTTCCTAATGTGTATGTTGGGGCATTAACACCCATTTAGGTATAATATACATAAATAAATGGGTATTGTATTGATGCACCCACGTGCAAAAATTGTTTGTTGCTGTCTGAAGATGCATACTTGTGTTGACATGTGTAGTGTAACCTCACAAAGAAATGTAATTTTTTGAAAACAGTTTTGCAGTTTGAAATAATGTGAGCCTTAGAAATCAATTGAACAAACCTTTCTGTCACTGACAACTTTAAATTCCATTACGTTGTCATTGTCATTATGAATGGACTTACTCAACAGGTATCACCTGGATGTTGGAGAAGTGAAGCGAGAAAAAGAAATTGACCAGGTGAAG
This sequence comes from Benthosema pterotum, assembly GCA_039105355.1. Taxonomy (NCBI): domain Eukaryota; kingdom Metazoa; phylum Chordata; class Actinopteri; order Myctophiformes; family Myctophidae; genus Benthosema; species Benthosema pterotum. The sequence goes on from CM076979.1 coordinate 44,432,567, forward strand.
CTACAGTATTTTTAATACATTTAACAAATATATTAAGATATTAATATAACAAATATTAAATATAACAAATATTAATATAATAAATAAATATTAATATTAGGGCTGTTGAATAACCAAAATATGCTTTCCTGTACAGGATCTGAACATTTAAAAAAGAAAGAGAATCTGAAAAAAAAAGAAAAAAAAAAGATTTGTCTTTTTAAATACAGTATTTATCAAAATAGGTGATCTACAGGCACCCAATTCTTGTAGATCCCTCAAGCTATACTCTATGGCTCTGGTTACAGGGTGACACACAGCTATATGTCTCCGTAAAACTGTGCTCTTCCCATTGTTTTCAATGAGAAAATGCTCAGTGGGTTGAGTCAGTGTGCACATGAGTTAATTGCACTAAATGATGCAATCAGATTAATCAACAAAATTAATTTAATCCCATTAACTTGATATTCTCAACAATTTATATAATACAAATCTGAAGTCTATTGTCTATCTTTTTGCATAATTATCATAAATTGATATCCCTTCTGCAGTGGTTCCCTCTGGAAGGGACCCAGAGTGGTGAGGTCCATCTGAAACTCCAGTGGATGGCCCTGCAGACAGATGAAAGCCTGCTGAAGGAGGTAATGTCATTTCCCCCCTGTGATTCTCTGATAAAACTTCACATTCACAGCTACTGTAACGTTAGCGACTTTAAGATCACCCTCGTTGACACGACGAGGAAGTATGCATGCTCCGTTGCAGTTGCCACAGAAGCCCAAAGTAGCCATATAGTTGAGCACAGGCCAACATACATTTGTTCTATTGTAAGTTTTGTCTTGATTAGCAATTTACTGTAAGCCCCTTTAAAAATAAGTCAAAAAAAACATTGGCCTGGAGGCAAAAAGAAATCAAAGAAGTATTTAGTCAAGTATGAGTTAAGGTTGCATTCAAATACTTGACTGGTTGTGCAAATCATGTATGCCTGTTTCTTAAACACTCTTCTAGACTACGGACGGCTTTGCCTGTGCAATGCTGGCAGTGTATCTGGACAGCGCGTCAAACATTCCAGTAAGTGTGTCTTTTCAAGACCTTAGTGCTGTAATTAGAGACGTGTTATTATCCATTGACTGTTGTGTGACTGCTAACTGCTAATAATATGCTTTTATTTGTGTCTAGAAAGACGACAGTGAGTTCTGTCATAACGAAAAGCATGGGAAACATTCAAAGGAAGCCAGGGTAAGACATCACTCCAACAGTTTGTGATAGTGAACAGTTTGTGTGATAATAACATAATGCCTGCTCTAACTCCAAATGACTTTTTGGAAGCGGACTGATTTTTTTTCCCTCCATAATATCACACACAATTAGCGAGAGTGCACTACTAAATAACTCCCCAAACCCCTGCTAGACCAGATGGCTCAGTGGCGTTGCCATTAAACCATTTCAGTTCAGGTACACCTGTATGCAGCTGGTATTTCCTGTTTGTCTGGTGAATGGCTTCAATTGTGGGTGTGTTGTTGTTACTTCTGGTGTTTGTTGCATTCGTTACCTGCTGTTCATTCAGGGTTAGAGTTTCACAGCACACAGAGATATGCAGAACACGAGTTTCAGGAGCTCAAATGACACAAAAAAAGGATTTTGGGGCCAGTCTGTTGGAATGGTGATACCACATGTCCTCACATGAACTGTCCCACTTTCCCTCTCCATGCCCTCTGTCTGGCTGTGAGGGATTGCAAAGGGAATGTAGTTTAGGAGAAAACCCCACACTCAGTAGCATTCTGCCGATTCTGTGATCCTGAACAGTGTTTCCTCTTGATAATGCTTATGTTAGATGATTGGATTAAACATATAGAAATAACAGCAGACATAAGTATTACCGGTATGTCACTTTAGATGTATAGAGTACTAGATCAGGGGTTTTCAAACTTTTTGACCACCATTTATTCAGCATTTGAGCCACGGACCACCATTTGATGACATTTTAGCCCCAAAGACCTAAAACTAAAAAATTCTTTTGGTTTTGCTCATAATTCCAGGATGGATTTTGCAAACAAAACAGTGTAGACTTCTTAATTAAATAGTGCTAATTCAGATGATGAATATTTTAACTCTTGAGGGTGTGAAAATGAAACCAAATGGACCCGCAAGGGTCCATTTGGTTTCATTTTTACATTCTCAAGAGTTACATCTGGTTAACCAACTTTCCATCATTTAGCCTGGGGACCACCTGGAACCTTCTCAAGGACCACTGGTGGTCCCCGGACCACCTGTTGAAAACCCCTGTACTAGACAAAAGCAACATGTTTGTTGATATCTTTACGCAGTCATAATATATACAGTACTTTACACATGAAGTGGTCACAGCTCTCACTTTTAGTCCATATTAGTCCAGTGTATTTCCAGCCCAGAAGACGGTCACACCCCTCATGGCAAGATCCCTGTGTGTTCAGGGCGTGGAGAATGTGGATTTGATGCTGTCATGTATAGACTGTAATCAGTTATACGTTTTAAATATTACACAACCTGTTTTAACAAAGAGGGACATGTTTGTATTTTTATTAAGTAAAGTTGCGCTGTGTAACATCCCTCTCTTTACCTCTCTGCCAACCCTGACATGTGTTTTACATGTGCCTGCCAGGGGTTTTGGTTTGTGTTAGGCGTGGAATGCTACCTCCCTCTCTGCAAAATGAAAGGGAATTGCATTCCTGCAGGGGAATTGCATTCATGTAGGCAAACTCCCAACATTCCATCATGCTGGGCGTTGGGTGGTTCCTTGTGCCAAGTGCTTGGAAGGAAGGAGGGTGCACCATATCAGCAAATGGATGTTTGTTTATGAATGTATATACTAATAATGTTTAAGATCGGAAGTTAAATGTAAATATTGAACAGCACACTGATATGTTCATGGCACCAGGTACCAGGACATGGCACTCACTCTCACTCACTATTTACTGTATATGCATCAAGGTTTTCTGTGTCAAATTCTGACTACAGTTTTGTTACTGTGTAGAGAGTTGTCCTTCTGTACTACAAAATGCATCAATGTAATCTTGTTTGAATTCTGTTTTCAGCTCACAAAGAGGCATGCTAAGCCTAACTCATATGTGGAATTCTCCATTGAAGAAGAAGAACAAAAAAGCAAGGTACTCATCTCTACATAAATATAATTTAGATGCGCTTATCCAGAGAGACATACAATACAGAATCAAAATGATAACAATCTGAATTACCGTAATAAATTAAGAGATTTCCTTGTTGTAGTTCTAGTTTCACGTATTTCATCATCAGCCTCTTTGTCAATAGATGTCCCTGCTGTAGTTTGGGAGCACTGAAGAATTAAGTGAATTTATTAACTTATTTTGTACTTCATTTGCACTGATCTTCTCTGGGACATTAATTAATTTTGTTTTGGGCTTTTGTAGTTGTACCCTAGTATGAATATAGTATAATACTGTATAGCTCTTCTCCTACAGGTTGCATATGCATCTAAAGACCCAGTGTGGGAGGAAGGCTTCACTTTCTTTGTGCACACCATGAGGAACCAGCATCTCTCTGTTAAGGTGTGCTACTGAACCCAACACACCTCATGGAATGTCTCTTACAGATTACCGTCAGACCCAGTCTCAGGGTGTGACCTACTTACAATGTGTCTTGTTTCTGCTTGCAAGAGCACATACTTCAATATTCTCTTGATAACAAATCATTCACTACTTTAGAGTTTTAAGAGTTTCATTTTGTGCTTCATTTGCCTCCATGCTCTGGTCACCAGGTCAAGGAACATGAGAAGAAGACAGTGCTGGGAACTCTCAACTTGTCCCTCGACCGTCTCCTCAATGCTTCAGACATGTCACTGGATCAGCGCTTCATGCTGGAACGTTCTGGGGCAAACAGTCACATCAAGATGAAGGCCTCTCTCAGGGTGAACACACTCACATACATTCATATATACTTGATCTATAGACAGATGGCATTACATACACAAACCAACAAACTACATCATGGTCACACAACATAACATGGAACTCAGCTTGTAATGTTTTTGCTGGTGCTGTTGCCCACATTTAGCTTAAACCGACTCCCCGCCAGGATGAACATTTTGGTGAGGCGGTTTACTAGGCTAGCTCACATTTACATTACCCCTATAATTGTAATACTCTTAGTGATATATTCACAGCCAGAGCAGTCTTCTGTCTCTGAAATGCTGCCAAAGGTCTTCTAAAAGGTGTAACTCTTAAGCCCTTTACACACCAAAGGATCACCTTGCAACTCCTTGGGTCCAAACGGTCGCAAGAGTTAACCCTGAAATGTCCCTTTGGTGTGATATGATCCATTGACTTAGATGCACTGAAACGATTGAGACAACGTGCGTCAACGCGGGACAACGCGCCTTGTACTTGCAACAAACATATCACACCGAAGGGACATGCGACAAGACCGCCTTGATCCTTGGTGTGAAAAGAGCTTTACTTATAGTTTTTAACTCCTAGCCCACAGGGCATTATACTTTATGGCAAAGTAGAAAATACTTTGAGGCCAATGCCTGTCCAGTAAATGGAAAAAGTGCAAAAAAAAAAAAGATGAGGAGTATGGATTAAGTGTTTTAGGTAGTACTTTTGAGGGGTGCTAGCCTCTCCAGCTTTGATGGTTTGTGTAAACACAATCATTGTAGACAAAGCTGAGGACGCAAATTGGCATGGCCTCTCACCTCAAATGGGTGTGGTTTGTCATTGGCACTACAAAATGTTTCCGTCACTGACCATAACCTCATGTCCTCAATCCCCCACCTAGATTCTAACCCTGGAGAGGCCGCCACCCCAAATCGTCCTCGATCCTCCTCCAGCGCCGAAGTCTCGTGTGGTGGAGGCCCAGAGAGGTGCCAACAGCTCCCCCGCTACGTCTCCTCCGTCTTCTCCCTCCTCTCATCCTCCTCCTCCCACCTCCACCGTTCCCGCCAAAGCCTCTCTGTCTCCATCTCCCATGGCCGATTCCACCACCAGCCTTCACAGCAACTACGTCTCCCATCGCCACGACACCTTTTCGGCCACCAACGGGCATCGAACGGCTCCCGCCACGCCGCGGATGCGCCGCTACGACTCCCACAGCCTGCTGTCGGAGAACTCCATCGCCTCGTCACGCTTGGACCTGTCGGAAGGACATCCCTATCCACAGTGAGTCTGTTGTCTCTTTTGCTGACGTTTCAAAACCTGCTTTGTACGATCTGAGAGGATTGTGTGTGTGTGCGCGCATGCGTGCGAACCTTATATTCTTTGTCTATGACATTGTCTGGTAACTTTGGAGGAAATGAAATACATGTATTGTTTTGAAAATTGAAGGGCCATTGTGAACCACCAAGGGTCCTTTGGGGAGATCCAGTTGACGGTACGCTACGCTGTCCTGAGGAAAAAGCTCATCGTCTTGGTCAACTCCTGCAGGTAATCCAGAAATTACTCTCTCACCTCTGTTGTATATTGTATATTGTGTATATGTTTAAGGTCATATTCACACCAGAAAGCTTTACTGCGATTAAAACGAATCCTGCCAAGCAAAGCACACTTTCCGAATATTATTCGGAGAGTGTGCTTCACTTGGCAGTTGTGAAGCCTCATTCGAGTCCTAATGCGCATCACAGAATTTTGATTCGGTGCAGGTGTGATTTCAACATGCAGGAAATAAACAAAGTGAAGCAAAATGTGACACCCACGCACACACACACACACACACACACACACACACACACAAACACACACACACACACACACACACACACACACACACACACACACACACACACACACACACACACACACACACACACACACACACACACACAATTTTAAGACCTACCTTTTTTCTGTAGCACTAGCAGTAGCACTTGCCCTAGCTGTGACCTCCTAAAGGCATATGAAGTTATGTATCTTGGGTAGCTTTTTTTGTACACTTATAGCATTTCAGATAGCTATTGTATGCACAGTATTTAATTAATTAGTATTAATATTATTAGTATGCACAGTTTAATTGTTTATATAGATTCTTTACTGATCACATTAACTGTTCACATTAACTAGGCAAATGCAGCAAATTAAATATGCAAAAATGATGCGACTTCTCCGTCCCATTCGCACCAAGTCTACCCAATTAGAGGTGTGACTATGCCCTGAAATGGTCAGTCCATATAAATTAAACCTAGTCTTGTTCCTACAGGAATCTGTTTCCCTGGAGTGAGAACGGCACAGATTCTTACGTTCGTCTCTACCTGCTCCCTGACCAGACCTGGAGACATCGCTTGAAGACCCTGGTCAAGAGGAGGACAGTCAACCCAGTCTTCAATGAAAAGCAAGTATATTACATGCTTACTATTTGTTCTTGGGTGATTTTGACGAGAACTCAAGCTTAGTGAAGATATGAGAACTGAATGAAATGAACATGCATTTCTGTAAAAATGAAATCAAAAATATAATTTTTTAAAGTAACTTCTAAATCTTTTTGCTGTCTTCTTAAAGTCCTCAGCATCTCCCTAGTCTCCTGTGAGTCCCTCTGTAGCTTGATAGTTTGTCTATGAAATCCGCACCAAAATTAATATTATTTGCAATGTATTGTTGCTAGCATTATGTGCTGTTGTTTCACACTGTTTTTGTCCCAAATGTGTTGCTGTAGTGTTGTTTTGGGAGAGCTGGCGCTTACTTTAGCTGGGCTTCTGTCCCATCTGAGCTCATTCACTTTATGCATTGGAAGCGGAATTAATGGAATTCATTGTTTTTACACATTTTAGCAACTTTTGAAGACCTTTTATTGTAGCAGACAAAGTTATTTTTTTCACTAAGCTTTTCTGGCCATTGAGTCCTTCCCTTCGATCATGATTTCCGTGATCGAAGCATTGCGGGAAAAAACGATCGAAGATCGACGCTTCGAGCCCTAGTGGCCATTGTGTCCTTCCCCTCATTTTTGCTGTATTTAGTGACTTTTATTTAACTATACTGACGTATTTTCTTTAGCCTATTCCTTTGAACAAAGTTGGAAGATGTCGATATTTCAGAAGGCTTTGGATATGGTGCTGTGGATGAAGTGCTTTTTCAAATGGATGTGCAGGCAAATGCCACCATAAATGGAAACATGCATGGAAAAAATGCTTGAAACTGAGGAGCATTTCATTTCTTGCATTTGCATTTCATTTCCTCCATGTGTCTTCCCAAACCTGTTCCCCCACAGGTTTGAATTTGAAGTGTCCCTTCAAGAAGCTGCCACCAGAAAGTTGGACGTGTCAGTGAAAAACAACAGGATGTTCCACACACGAGAGAGGAAGGAGATTGGCCAGGTACGTAGTGGTGACTGTAACAGGCAATCCAAAGACCCTCTACAGACCTTGCTTGTGTACTGACTGTGTTTTTGAACGAGCTATGGCGTCAGGTCCTGCTTTTTTGAATGGGTATCAATGACACTTCCGGCTTGTTCCGGCTCCAACGGGAGGCTTTTCCTGTAAGCTGCCTGCGGCTGAAAATGCAAACCGGAACAAGCCGGAAGTGCCCATTGAAACCCATTCATAAAATCTCGATGTGACGTCACAGATCTGCCGGAAACACATGCAGTGTTCAAGCAAGGTGTAAAGGCACCCACACTTGGCCTGTGTACTGCCCGTGTTTTCGGACCAAGTTGTAACGTCCCTTCCTTTTTGAATGATCATCAATGGGCACTTTCGGCTTGTTCCGGCTTGCATTTTCAGTGGCAGCCAGCATGCAGGAAAATACGACTGCAGTCGCCGAAAATACGAGCAGGAACAAGCCGGAAGAGTGCATTGACACCCATTCAAAAAAAGCAGGACGTGACGTCACAGCTTGGTCGAAACCACGGACTGTACACAAGCCACACACACACACACACACACACGAACACGGGGCATGGCCTACTTGTGTGCAACGTGCAAGTTTGCACTCTAGCGAGTGCTCATCTAGTTTAGTTCTAGTTTAGTCTAGCCTAGTTTCTAGTTTTATTCTTTATCTGCTCCAAGTGTTTTTCAATCACAGCAGCAGATTTCCTTCTATCCACAGGTGCTGATAGATCTTTCCCAGCTGGATCTGGAGAAAGGCTTCACGCAGTGGTAAGGACACTTTTTTTTTATTTACCCACATTATTTAAAGCTTTAGCAATATTATCTGTAAGTCTGTGGATGAGTTTTGCACCACAGCTAGAGAGTAACATATCTTGATGGAGGAGATGACAGATCTCCATTCTCAGCTGTTCTGTAGGTAGGCTTACTCAGACCTGTGTCGTGACCATGTTTCTAAAGCAACTACTGCACAAGTCAACAATGATTTGAATACACAAATCCAATCTGCTCACTTGCAAATGACAGTGTTGACAGTGGGTCAGTCCTATAGATTGGATTTGAAAAACAAAATGGATTTGTATACTTGTAAATGTATGTAGTGCTAGATAGAGAGAAAAGTCTTCAACATCATCTTACATAATCAGGATAGTAGTAGCAAATAGTTTTATGGCCGAATAAATACTAAATACGAAATACTACTGTTCAAATACTGTAATTGTCCTAGTTTATGTATTGATCTTCCCTACAGTACAGGTATATGGTAAACCCATTTGGAACTCAATGGAATTTTTTAGGATCCTAAAATTAGATCCCAAGAAACGTTTGTCTCTACCCTTCTCTCTCTCACTTGATACTATCAATACATGCAGAAAAGCCTAAAACATCTTGAAAGAAACATTTTAAACAGTTCAAGTAGCCGATCTACATTATGCGCTTGTAGATTGGCAATTTGAATTATTTTACACATTTTTAGATACACATATTTTAGATGTCAAATAAGTTGAGGGCTAATGGCTAAGAATAGATCTGTCTATAGATGTGTCTTTAATGAGTTCATGACAGTGTAAAAGTTTAGTGCTGTCAATATGAATATCTCTTCTTTCTCTTCTAAAGGTATGAGCTCACACTACCTGAGCTGAAGAAGTCAAACTAGAGGAAGGAGCACGGCCGCAGATCTGCTCTCAGCAGTCTCAATGCAGCAAAATGCAAGCCAATGGGGTTAGTTTGTGCAATACTAAATAATCGGCATATCACTGAACGAGGACACGGGTGGCTTTGACAAATGGACATTAGACACAAATGCACATTGTCTTCATTGTCACAAGAGTTTAATTGGTTATTCTGTGGTGTTTTGTGCAACTACGTAAGCAGAATGCTTTTGTGTTTTGTGTAATGAGGTATTTTTATGCTTTTAAATGCACTGTACCAATTGCAGATTCTATGATGTACCACGGTGCACTGTTGCCCCACAATACCCCATATTGAAAAAAAACAATATTATATTTGAAAAAAAGTCAATTTAAAAACGCCTGTTACAGTATGAGGTCATATTCATCTTTTTTTAAAGATTGATTTTGTCCATGGACGGACAGATGTGGGGGAGTACAGTGCAGTTAGATTTCTGAACTTGGATTAAACTTGCAAGTTTGTACATAATTAGTCAAACTTATTTAAAAACAACAAAAGAATTATCAAGGCAATAAATAACAGCAGTGACTTGAAGTGATCATCACTTTTAGGTAGTCAAGGGTTTCTACTGAATTTCTACTGAAACAGTTGTAGTTAAAGTGCCTTGATCAGGGGGGCTTTTTGATGGGAGATGGTTTTAGGAAACCATCATCATCAGTAAGAATTAGAACCTTCTGATTGTTTGCACAATTCATTACTTGCACAGTGGTTGGACGTAATGGTGATGTAAGTAAGACACCTTTTTAACGAAAGTCATAAGTATAGTAGACCATGGCCTACTTGTGCGCAACGAGCGCTGATTTAGTTTCTTGTGTGATCATCACTGTTAACAGACTGAGCATGATTGTACCGGTAGATGCATGATGGCATCTGCCATCTACGCACTGTGTATATTTGTATATATTTTTTCTTCTTCTGACGATTGCTAAAAATATATTTTGTTAAGTACTGTACATTAAAGGCCTACATCGTAAATGGGAGCTCACAGCGTCCGCGGGACACAACGCAAAATGTTGAGTTGGGTAAAGATGCCTCCGGGAGTGAGCAGGCGGTCAAGATAAAATAACGTTCCATACTGCGCTGGACAATGATCAGTCATGTTCCCAAAGTAGAGCGCATGAAAGAGTGCACTACGCAGGCACATGTGCGCACCCCCACCTATCATTCATCAGTAGCCTAATTCCTAATTGTTTTCCTCATTCCTTGCGAAGGATTCCCTGCCTTTTTGCTTTCCCCCGTGTGCGTCTGCTGACAAGATGAGTACAAATACTAGGTTTGTCCTAATGACCACTACCAACATGCACTGCTAGCTCTCTCTCTCTCTCTCTCTCTCTCTCTCTCTCTCTCTCTCTCTCTCTCTCTCTCTCTCTCTCTCTCTCTCTCTCTACCATACCATGTGTGGACACAGTCTGATATACCACTATATATTGCATATTAAAGCAATATAGGCCGACTTAATAATTATTTATCCAGTTGTTTCGCATCTATATGTGTGAGCTACTCTACTCAGTGCACATTTTATAGGTTTAGCAGGACTAAATCGATAAAATTGCCGGATGTGGGATGCGGGACTTTAATGGGACCTCTCTTTTGTTGCGTGAGCGAGTGGTAGACAGCCGATTGTCGTGGGCAGTCAAAAAATTTAAATCGTGGGAGCTGGATGGAACAGACAGAAATCTAGCAGGAGCGGCCGGTAATGGGAGCAAAAAATCAGTCCCGCGCAGGGCTCTTCTGTACATGTATAATTTGGCCTCTTTGAAAAGAAACAACAAACAAAAAAGCTATATGTTACTGTATCTGTGTTGTAAAAATATGTTCTTAATAAATCTTTACTTTGGCAAAAATAACTTGTCCGACGTCACCTTAAATGCATTGATTGACTGAAAATGCTATTCACTGTAAGTATAATACATAGCCTACATTTTGCCAGCAGGGTTTAATTTATTTATTTTTTTCATGGCTGTAGCCAGTGACTTCAGGCAAGCCCCCAGTTCATCGGGGCATCAGGTGACATCAGGCCCCTGGCCACCCCAGGAAAGCCCCCAGGTGCCCAGGTTATCACATGACCTCAGCCACTATATATGGTGCCCATTGTGGCATCATCAGAGATGGATGTACTGGGATGTTATCATTAAACTCATCGATTTCCATATACTGTATAGAACTGGCCTGTTTTGACATTACATAAGTTGATCTGACTTCATCCAACCCTCTGACATCCTCCTTATATGGGAAGTACCTAAATCATTCCATGTTAATCTGATTTGTCAATCTGCTGTCAAGGGTGAGGTTGCTCACCCTCGGGCATCTTACGTATGTCTGAATCTGTGAGCAGATTTTTTTTTACTTACAAGCAGAGCACAAGTACTGTGGTCAGGTGGGGTGGCTATGGCATAATTGACTATATTTGAGCCTAGCTATGTTGTATATACTGTGTACTCTATACACACATACTCATGCAGTATACACTGTGTGGGTGTGTGCGTGTGCGTGCGAATCCAGTTTTGGATTCTGTACAAGCCTGCCAAGCCTGCCATAAACTGTAAATGTTTGAAGTTTTTCAAAAACCTTAGGTCAGGCCTAAATGGGGTAAGGTGGGTATAATAAGGTGGGAAGTGGAATGTACTGTATGTACGGTACTCTATGCTTGTCCTTAATTGGCTATTGGTGGTGACGCAATGAAGAAATGCCTCATAGTAATTTATGGCCTACTTGTGTGAAGTGCATCAAGTTGGCACTTGACAGAGTGCAGTTCTTGTTTCTTGAATATGTGACATGGTTTGACTCAGCATTAGCTTTTAATCTTTTTGCCTTTAGTCCATTTGTTTTAGTGTTTTTTTTTATTTAGTCATGTGTTGTAGATGTTCATTCATTGCAGTCACAACTTTACAATAACAATAAAGGGAACTTGGATATCCTGGATATCAGGTTCTCCACCAACAAGTGGAGTCGATGCTGCCTGCTCAGTCAAAGGTAATTAAGATAATACCGGTAATTGACCATGTGATTTGAACAGTGTGCCTCCAAAGTGGATCTCCGGTTTCATGTGAGCAGCCTGTGCACTTTCTATATATTTTTTGAAAGTCCTGACTTTTTCAGAAGGACCATGTTTGGTAGTTTGATCCACATCAGTGCATGTATGAGTGCATTCATTGTTCACATGTCACCAAACAAACTGGACCAATGAAGTAAACTGGCCATGGCTGATTTGTGATTTATGGCATGTGTCTTACTTAAATATTCCTCTTCTGGACACATATAATACTTTAAAGCATACACCGAATGCTTCTTTCTGACCTGTGCAACTACCGTATATAGTAATAATAATATAATTTAGTCTCAAGTCAAATCCTTCCAGGGATGTCCCAATGCCACTTGTTTCATTCCCGATCCAATCCTGATACTACAATTTCTGATACCAAAGAAGAATATATACAATAATATAAAAGAAAAATATCTTAGAGATGGAGATATGAACTCCATCAACTGGGAATAGCAGACTCCTTACTGAAATGTGCACTTGTGCAACTGTAAAGCAAACCACCATTTCATACTGTATAGTATATTCTGTACAAGCAAGCACATAGCGATGGGAGTTATTGATACTTTCAACCACAAGAGGGAGTCAATGATTTGTTTTCCCCCAGTCTCTTCAATATTTTAGAGAAACTTTACAGCCAGCCAGGCAGACATGCTTTACTGATACATGCAAATGCAAATATGTTTATTCAAATGTAGTTTAGAATTTTAGGGCTGTTTTGAATGCCAGTGACTAGCTTGTTTTAAGGGAGGGGCAGTGCATACCTGCATATCTTACAGTGCTGCGGAAAGTGAATTAATCCACATTTGGGACACCAGATGATTGCGGCTGTGGGTGTCGCTCACCTTTAAAAAAAAAATGTTTAATTGTGTAATGTGTATGAACACTTTTGATTGTATTATTGTACTGTTTACTACAGCTTTACAGTTTAGGCATTTAGCAGACGCTCTTAATCCAGATTGATTTAGCCTACAGATAACAGGAGCACAAGAAAAACATGCTATTACATCATACTGTATATACAAAAATGGTCATCAAAATCATACATAACTGATGTATTGTGCTTTTTTGCTTTGGCAATGATTTTATCATGGCAACAAAGCCCCTTTGAATTAAAGTGCGTATTGGGGAAAAACATATAGGAGATATTTTTTTATAACAGTTGACACTGGACCACAGTAACCTTGTGTAACACTGTTCTGTCACCGCCCACTCAGGCCAATCAGCTGTCTCTCCGCATCAATACACAGACTACGCAACCAATCAGATGCTGTACCGGCTTCCACGACCCCAGAACCTTGGAGTATAGACAGTGTTGCGCAAACTCCGTTAACTTCATGGGGCCAGTCCAATGGCGGCTCTTCTCCATAGAATTATATTGAGAATGGAGACAACATAGGACAGGTACTGAACCAGAAGTAGGCAGGAATGGATTTGACTCAGGCAACAGCCCAGCTTTAATGATTTTACATCCCTTTTATTTTAGGTCGTTTTCTTTTTAGTAGACATACAATATAAACATCACAGAGAGACTTTAGTTAATTATTTGCGCCGCCCTGTTGAAAACGGTGTATTTCCAACTCCAGTTTGTCCCTCTTTCGGCGCTCAAATTCTCACCCCTCAATGTCACAACTCTTCTACTGGATAGCTCTGCACAAACCGGGCCCTTAATCCCGCTGTGGCCAACCAGCGGCGTGCTGTGGGGCGGGCCTTGCCTAGATTACCTCTCTCATTACAAACAGTGCAATGGAGAGAGAGAGAGGAAACACACACAGCCTGAGCCACAACACGCTCACGGAAATAAACTAAAAAGAGTGTTGTTGTCAGTCACCTCTATCTAAAGGTAATGAATACTGAATACCACTTTATATCGTTTAACCAATTCATTCAATAGTTCATTCATTGTATGTGTATGAGGGGCAGAGCGGAATGAATGATGCGTTATCGTTCGTCATCACCACATGTTTATAGCTCTGCATCATTGCAGGTTAAATAATAACATGTAACATTTAGTACATTGTTACATTGATTCAATGTAACCAATATAGTATAGTGGTCTAATGGATAGACTGTCTATATCTTTTAAACCATTCAAGGTTATAAATGATGCAGGCTACTGTATTTTTGTATAATTAGTTTTTTGTATTTTTATGTTTTTATTATTTCAGCCCATTTTAATTATTGTCCATGTCTTGCTCGCGTGTCATTTTAATTGAGGTTTGTACACCAAAGTGACTTCCTGGTTAAATGTTTTTAAAGGGGACTTACACCCATTTTCAACATTTTACTATGTCATTGATATTCCTTGGAGGTCTTGTGTGGACGTGATGAAAAGGTTCCCCCATTCTGTGCTTCCTAGAAATAGAGGTCTGAAGAAAATGGTCAAACACAACTTGATTGCATCATCACGTTCCCCTTTAATATACTTTCCCCTTTAATATACTTTCACATACAGCACTAATTTACATGCAGTAACTGTGGTTTCTAATTTTGTGCATATTGGCATGTTCTTATGCAACCTATAGGCTAAGAACTGGGTTAAACATGGAGTTATATGGAGTGGTATGATGAACAAACATTTTGTATGTAATCAACGCTGACCTTTCCTATAGAAGTAGCCTACAGCTATAGAAAGGTACTAACTTGTTCCTAAACATAGACTGACACTTTATAAAGCACACAAACGGAAAGCATGAGGCAAGGAAATGGAAAATGACTTGCTGGCATTGTGTGCAAAGAGCACTTAGTCTAATGCTGTAGTAGCCTAGTGGTACACTAGGCCCTAGTGTACTGCTGTATCCAAGACCACACATCCTTGTGTTGATGCTAATACTTATGCATGTCAGAGGGTTTCACTCTAATAACGGGTTTTCAACAGATGGTCCATGGACCACTGGTGGTCTGCTGTGGTAGTATTGGATGTTGTCCCTCATAATGTGTTTAGTAATCTAGGAAATAGTGCCTCTGGGGCTGGGTGATTGATAAAAAACAAGTCAGAGAGATATTGTAGATGTACTTTTAATGATCATTAAGCCTACAATGTCCTGATATGTCCTGATAAAGAAGAATAGTCCAGGGGAAGAAATAAATGTTATATTTATGGAGTTTGGATTGGATTTTGATGTGGTGTCACAATAATAATTCAACACACTGTCAATGTTGACATGGCACACCGAGTATCAGAAAAATACAAATATGGCACTTTGTGTCAAAAAGGTTGCCGAAATCCTGGACCAGAAGACAGAGAGCTCTGGCCCTTAACGTAGAAACTAAATCATGGCACTCTATCTTTAAGTATCTAAACTGCAATGAAGTACAGAAGTACACTGTTACATGTAAAAGTCTACAACACAAAATGTACTTGAGTACAACTACAAAATTCAGCAGAACGTCCCAATTCAAGTTTTAAAATCTTGTACACGTTCCCAGAAAGCATGGTTGACTGATGCCAGCAGTCCATACTGAGCTTGTACTTCTACTCAATAAATGGTTCCTGGTGGACAGAAGCCTCTTTGTATTAATGATCCTACTTGATCACGAAAGCAACAGATCATTGTGCCACACGTCAAGCTTGTCAATCTGCTGCTTTTGCTGTTTTGGAATATGAATCCTGAATATCAACAGTACAGGACATGTGGGACACCTTAGGCTATATACTGTACCAAAATATATCTATCTCTAAATTTCATAAACCTTCTTAATAAAGATTATGGAGTGGGTGTACTTGCTAACTCCAAGAACTACAAAACCAAACCGGGTACATTTTGTTTAGTGTGGGTGTGTGTGGGTGTGTGCGGGTGTGGGTGTGGGTGTGGGTGCGCATGGTGTGTGGGTGCACGCATTGCTCTACACCATGATCACAAGCCTTTTACCAAAACTCTGTCACATATTCTTAATGGCCGAGCAGCACTATGTACATTGCTAGGCACAACAAAATTGTTGGCCTATTAGCTAAGGACATCAGGTTATACTGTATGTTTCACCATCTGCCAAACCGCCAAACGTACCCAAGTGTGACAAATGTAAACTGCTTGTGTTCTTACTGTATGTGGAAGCCTCTGTAATCGTCCACATCAGTGGTCCCATGTCAGTAGCCAAGAACTAAGGCAAAGTTCTGTCCATTGTCTGCGATAATTGTCAGTCCCTGAAGGGTCAAGATGGTTTCGGTGCGTGTCCCTGTGGTGTGATCTACGCTGTCCCAGGCGATTCAACACGTGTAAGTCAACGGACCATATCACACCAAAGGGACAAAACTGTTTTAGTGTTATCTCTTGCGTCCGTTTGGACCCACAGAGTCGCAAGGTGACCCTTTGGTGTGAAAAGTGCATGCATATATGGATGAGTCGATGCTTCCTGTACCCATGGATTGTATCCTGAAACACTTGTTGGGTTTTCCAAGTTTGTAACTCTGCGTGTGTGTGTGTGTGCGTGTGTGCGCGTGTGTGCGTGTGTGTGCGTGTGTGTGTGCGTGTGCGTGCGTGTGTGTGCGCGTGCGTCTCTTTCTCAGCATGGCCAGATAGCTCCTGATCCCAGTGATGGGGTTTCTTACTCAGCTGCAGCTTCTGCTCTGGAAGAACATCACCCTCAGACGGAGAAATAAGGTATGGAGATGCAGGGGCGGATCTAGGCATGGGCATGGGGGGGGGGGGGGCAATGCCCCCCTAAATACTCAGTCTGCCCCCCCCAAACACGATGCCATGCAAAACAACCCAAGATATTTCAAATTAAAGTGCTTATATTTAAAATGATTTGAAACACTACTACTGCTCCTAACTACAGCTGTGTCACCACTAAACCAACAGCATTTCATCACTGAAAACAGAAAACTCTCTGAGTCAGGCCTTTAGTTTTATGCATGCTGTGTGTCTGTTGCAACTTCAACTGATGATATTATTGATGGTTTACTTGACTAATAAAAGTCCTTTAACCGAAAATGGCGCGAAGCGCCACGGGCGATGAAGCCGCCCCCATACCATTTTCTCTCGCCCCTCCAACATGTTCTCTTGCCCCCCCCCCCCCCCCCCCCCCCCCCAAATGGGACATGTTACATCCGCCCCTGTGGAGATGAAACGCGTCAGACATACTGTTTCTTTGTGTTATCATTAATGATGATAATAATAATAATAATCATTATTATTATTATACATTATGGGTTCAAGTGGTTAGCGGGCATGCATGAGGCAGTTTTCTGTAATGTTGTCTTCTTTTCTTCCGTTCAGTCATGTTACAGTAACATTACGTTTCATTGTGTTTGTTTGGTGTATTTTTTTTAACCAGATCCAGCTGGTCATCGAGCTCCTGTGGCCTCTCTTCCTGTTCGTCATCCTCATTTCCGTGCGTCACTCCCATCCTCCGTACAAACAGAGCCAATGTGAGTGCTATCCTATTGGATAATTGAAACGAGTTATCGTCCGTCAATGTCTCACCCAACGAGGTGTTGAATTCATGCACAAACTTGTGTACAAATGCATTATTGAGCCAGCCATTTGATCAGTTATTTCAGATATTGAAAAATATGGTAACAAGCTCGTGGCATGATATGCTAGCTTGAAGGTCTGATACTTTTGAAATATTGTGAAAACTTTACCTCAATTCTAGGTACAACATTTCCACTTCTTTGTTCCAGGGATCTCCAAGAAGGTCCCTGGAGCTATATATTTTCAGATGGGGTTTAAATTTAGATAATATTGGAGCTCCTAGAATGAAATAGTTGACCAGTACTGACATGGAAAGAGTTTTTTTTCTTTCTGAAAAAAATAATTTTCTTTCTTAGATTTGGCTGCAGTACAAAATGAGTTAGGGCAGTTCTCTGTTAGTCACACATGAAACATATCAGCGACCAGATGCAGCACCTAAAAGAATACATTTGCTACTGTATGTAAAAACTGTTTTGTGTGCATCTGTCCCAAACACGAGTCTATTTGTAACCCTGACAGAGACGTTGACCTTAGACTGTGACATCTATCGTGAGGTCATAGTAGGATAGTAGGATTAGTTTAGATCTGTCCCATTCAGTGTGCCAAACGTCTCAATGTTGTCTCCATTCATGGGATTGGAGCGATGATGTCATTTGACCCTGACTGTAACTTTGACCTTTGGCCTTTTTGATCCACTCTCTTACATTTGCCACGCACCACACACCTGCATGTTAACCACTTATGACCTACAGTATATAGCCTATTGGCTTCAATATGAGACTACGTTTTTTTTTTCCAATGGAAATATCCTAAAAAAATGGTGTTGTATTATATTCGGAGGCTATACTATTTAATGTTCTTTTTCCACAAATGAGTCTTGAAAAATGACTCTTATAATCAGATTTGTCTTATATTGGGACAATATGGTAATACTTGTTTGTATGACAACACTGGTAAATTGGCAATTCTTTTATATTTTGGGGTGGGGGGGGGGGGTAAATTCGTCTCTGATTGGTGGAAACCTCATTGCCTCCATTTTCGTCACATGCTAAACCCCTTATCCAGCCTACAAGCTAGTATAGATTGGCTAGTTGAACTGTTCAAAAATGTTTCAAAATACTAAAAACGGCAAAGAGGTTAGGGATAAGGGGTTTAGCGTATGACAAAAAACACCTTTTCACCTTTTCAAATAAGAAAATGGCTAAAGTAGCAGATCGAGGGACTCAAACTAAAATGACACTGATGTTTTCAACATTGGAATCTGTTAACTGAACCATGTCCACTACTAAGTAACATAACTTTGCACGCTCGCACGTGTGCACACACACACTCAAGTCACTAGAGTGTCAGAGAGGAGTGATTGCCATGCCTACTGTCGCACCTGGCTGTGTATGGGCAAGGGATTAAAGTGTGTGGCGGTAAGGTGGCGTGCTATAGGCGTGTGAACCGCTACAACAAGGGTGGATTTGACATATAAATCCCCTCCTGCCAGGTTGCCTCTTCCAACTTTAACTCTTCATTCCTTCCCTCCTCCCCCTCTTGGCATGGCTATCTCAGCTACTGTACGCACACTAAGCTGATTAGCTAGTCCAGAGACGGGCACACTGTTTTTCTACAACCTGTTGCGTTCCTTGACTTCTCCTCTGCTGCCTGTGGCACATTATCACTTTATTCTGCAAGTTGAAATTTGACAGAAATAAGAAATAATGCTGGTTTACCACATGGTTGATTGGATGTGTGGCAAATTGAGCAGAGATGGGTGTAACAAGAAATATTATTAATTTTCTTTGTTACTAGATTACCTTCTACAAAACAGTAATAATATTAGTTACTTCTGCTACTAATTACTTTCGTCATGCTGCTGCTTTCAATGGTATTGTGATGGTGAAATGAGACGAGCTAATGCCGATTTACTTTAAAAAGTGCGATGAACAGTCAGGCATACAAACTACAAAGCCATGTAGTGTCAGAGTTGCGACATTGAAGCATAAAGAAAGAGTGTGTCCTCCTTATATTAGGAATAGGATTATTAAGATTTGTAATGTGGGTGACCTCCCTTTTGACGACAAAGTTTGTGTTGTTGCACCTTTTTTGAGGGTGGGGTGTTACAAAAATAACAAAAGTAATATGTTATATATTACTCTTGAGTAATATAGAACAACATATAAAAAGTAATATAACAAGTAATAAGTAATGTAATATTACTCTTCTGAAGGGGTAATAAGTAATATATTACTATCCTGAGTAATATTGCCCAACACTGAAATTGAGACATGACATAATGCAATATAGTGTGAAGTCATCTAAAGATCCAGGTTGATTTGAACATAGTTTCATTCACACATTGGCATGCTACTGTACTGCAGGACTGTACTGACAAGTCGCAGTTGACCTCCACTGCACTCTGATAGTATCCTTTACTTAACAAACATCTAATGTTGACCTTCAGCACCCAGTAACAATAGGTGTTTCAGTGTTCCTGTAGGGCAGTTTACCAAAACGTAGATTAGATTTCTAAATCTGTTTAATTCCGTTGATAACCAAGACGGATTGAAGCAGAGCTTTTCATTTGTTAATTTAAATAGTGTAAAACACATACTAGTGTAGTACTCCCACTCACAAGGCACTGTGATCTTGTAGCTCAGATATTTCACACCACACACACCATTGTATGGGCAAAGAATAAATAACGGCCTAGTACCAGTGGACAAATCACATTTATACAATACACAAATAAATAAATATCAAAAACAATATTTTAAACCAATAATCAACTTTTTTAATGTCTTAACTCAAGCAAGGTTTTCTCCCTTATATGTTGTATTAAAGTATATACCGTCCCTGTGTTAAACTTGGACACCATTTTTGCGTCGAGAAATTGCTTGTGCGTTTGTAGATCACATATTTGCAGAATATTTAGTAAAATAATAGTGTTTGTTTATCTTAAAGGGGAATTCCACCCATTTTCAAAATTTTCCTGAGAGGGTACAAATGTGAACCAAATGGACCCTAGCGGGTCCATTTTGTTCCATTTGTACCCTCTCAGGAAAAAGGGATCTGAAATGTAAGTCATTAACATGGTGAAATACATCTGATGACATCATCAAGATGTATTTCACCATGCTAATGATTTTTCTTTCAGATCCCTTTTAATGATTTTTTCAGACCTCCATTTTTAGGAAATACAGAACTAGGGGAACCTTTTTATCATGTCCACACAACATCTCTAAGGTATATTAATGACATAGTAAAATGTTGAAAATGGGTGGAGTTCCCCTTTAATGGTGGCTGAAATAGTGGTGTACTGATTTGAAGTCATATCTCCTAGCCCTATAGGTCTTATAATAGTGGTTGAACACTCATTCCTCTGCTGTCCACCTGCAGGTCACTTCCCCAACAAGGCTCTCCCGTCAGCAGGCACCCTGCCCTGGATCCAGAGCATCGTCTGTAACATCAACAACCCCTGTTTCCACAGCCCCACCCCCGGAGAGACCCCGGGGCAAGTGGGCAACTTTGATAACTCCATGTAAGTAGAATGCAGTGTTAGGCCAGTCAGAATCATTGCACCACACAGTTTTAATAGATAATGCCGATTACTTTTTGCATAATCATCAAAATTCGTCACGTAACAAGACATGACAATTGATGTGTCTGTCGATTATGCAAAAAGTAAGCTTGACAATAGCAGAGCTTGTAGATCATTATTCCAGTGGCTTTCATACCAGGGTCCACTATTTATTCTACATTTTAGCTATGGACCAACATTTGATGTTGAGTTTTGTCTCCCGGAACCCCAAACTAAGGATTTTCAAGTTTGTGTCCACAATTTAGGAGAGATAACTGGCAAAACGTTGGTCAACCTAACAATTTTTTAGATTCTTGAAAATTAAATAATTCAGATGTTTACACATAATTTAACTCTTGAGAGTGTAAAATGAAACCAATAGGACTTGTATGTGTCCATTTGGTTTCATTTTACACTCTCAAGAGTTACATTTGGTTACCAAATGTAACCAACCTTTAGCTCGAGACCACCTGGAATCCTTTCAGGGACCACTGGTGGTCCCCTCACTACTGTATTGGTTGAAAACCTCTGATCTATTCCCGTTACTACATTTTTTTACACTCTTTGGCATATCTGCCCTGGGTCTAAGAAGCTTGTATTCATAATGTTGGAACGATTTAATTTTAATTGCAATTAGCAATTAGTTGTGATATAGCAATTAGTGGTGATTAAATATTTACAGGACATAGTATAATCGCTCCACAGTCAGTCGGTCTATATTGGGTGATTTTCTTGATGATGTAATGGTGTTATAATTTAGACAAGTACTCTCAAAAATATTGCCGTGAGTGCTATCTCCTTGAGGTGTCGTGGATACTTGCGCTCTGCTTGCTCGCTCTCCTTGTGTACAAGTAGGCCATTTGGGGGAAAGTCGGCACTCAATAGACTGTGGTTCTAGTTGTTTTCTGCCTTCATTTATAGCCCTCTGTGTAGAGTGACAGTATACAGAGACATGCACATGTTGGAGCACTTACACAGTATGTCAAACTCAAGTCCCGGGGGAAAATCAGGCCTGCAAATTAATCACTGTATCTTCGGCCTGCGGGATGATATTTAAGTACTATTAAAACTGGCCCTCTCGTATATTGCACTCACCATTGTTTTACCTTCTCAATTAAATTGATTTACTTTCTCATTTTACTACGAAATCAGCGCTTGGTGAGGAGCTTAGAACAGGAAACTGAGCTTTAATAATATCAGTTCTGAATGCATGCAGTTTCATTGTTCTATTTGTTCTATTTTGGCCCATCATGAATTTGAGTTGGACATGCCCTGAGTCTGAACCATTGCCTGATATATAAACTCTTCACATTCTGAAGGTGCTAATTATAACCCACAAAATAAGTTATATTACAATGGTATATTTGCTGACTTGTTGAATTACCAACCAATCAGTGCATATCGGACAACCTGCGCCAATTACCATCTGTGATAGCTTAATAATATTGGCTGGTGGAAAACCACAGTCAGAAGCTGAGCTAAATTCTCCTCTCTTTGTGTCTGTCCTTCCTGTCCTGTAGTCTGAGCCGGCTGTTTGTCGACGCTCAGACTGTGCTGGCGTACAGCGGTAACCAGAGATTCTACCAGCGCTTCCAGGACCTGCTGGAGAGCATCCAGAGGCTGGGAGAGAGGCCGGGAGCATGGCCCAGTAAGAATAGAATACATTACCTAATCCATTTGATCTCCTTCAACACTGCAACACTTTGTGGTCTTACGCAACCTGTAGATCTGCCGTTTTTTGCTATTTGAAAAAAAAAAAAAAAAAAAAAAAAAAAACTTTTTGAATATTCTATTAGTTATTTTATATACCTTGTATATATTGACTTTGACATATCATGACAGGACTCAAATACATACCTTCCTTCAATAAAAAGCTGCCCTAATTACCGGGAGTGGCTTTGAATTGAATATATATTAGCCGTCCTTCTTTTATTAGCCGGCTAGCTAGATCACTGCATGCACTGTTCATAGGCAGCTTTGAAATGATGCAAAACAGCATGTATTTATTTGTATAGGATATAAAGGATATAGGATCCTATATATGGGGGATAGGGTAATATAGGATAGACCACTCCTTGAAGCCACACCCACAGCTGTAGTTGTATGATAAAGGGGGAGGGGTTAGGGGAGGGGCTGATAGTGTGATGTCACTAGATTACAGCTTTTTTCATTGGCATGTTCAACTGTCAAGGGTTCAGCCTCCAGCAAGAAACCCTAAATACAAAGGGTAGTCTAGACACCACTGCACAGTACGATAACACACAGTACGATAAAGTAATGTCACCTCTTAACCACATGGAAAATTGAAAAAGAAAATGCAAAAATCACAGCACTTTGTCTTTAAGGCAGCTAATGCAATGAATACTCTAAAGCTGCTCTAAGTACAAGCATAGACATAATCAACAGTCTTGTAATGTAAATGCACATTGACACTCCCAAATATAGCACACGCGTTATTGATTAGCTTCAGCTGTATTGCTTTCATCATAGTGTACTATTGAGGTCAGTGTCATGTAGTGCCAGTGTTCTAGCTAGGATTCATCTCCCTTTAAACACAGAACTAAAGTGCTCCGTTTAGCAGGTGTTCTTTGTGGTGGTTTTAACACTAGTGAGCTTCAGCGGGTATCAAGTGACGGTCAGTCATTTAACTTCACCGCTAATCATTTGTCTAAGCGGGTCAGAGTGGCCAATGATGACGATCACATTTCATGATTAACAATGAGTGCTTTGTGTGATAAGCACCACACCAGATATACTGTCAGTGTCCGACCGACAGGATGAAAACCTGTTCCGTTTTGTTAATGTGAGGAGCACAGCGAGGAACTGTCAATTCCCTTGGTAAATTGTTTGTTATTGTTTAGACAGACAGTGTGAAAGCTGAGAGTCAGAAACGGCATTGTGATGTGAAAGTCCAGGAGAGATTCTGTCCCAACCACAGAATACAGTAATTGTCTCCACCAGGCCAAAGGCATGGTGAAGAGTATGTTTTGCACTCCATCCGTCCATCCGTCCGTGCGTGCGTGTGTGTGTATGTCCATCCTTCTATGTACAGCTAATTTCCGGCACCGTTAATCCAGTTGATGCCAAATTTTGCACACATGCACTCCCTGGATGTCAACGATGAACCTCTGCCCCACATTTAATAGAACAGCCTGTTACTGTATCGCGGCACCACAGCACGTAATCTAAGACACTTTAATAGAGCTGCAGAACAAGAAACAATGGCAGAATTGTGTAGAAAACACCTTTTCTTATTCATGTGTGTCCATGTATGGCTGTCATTTAAGGTTCAAATCAGTGTTTGTGTGTCATAACCTTGCATGCACCCTGCGTGAGTGATTGTGAAGCAAATGAACCACGTCACTGTATTACCAAACAGTAATTACATTATGCATTATGTCAGTGGTGCTCTGGTCTCCATCAGTGAAGATTATGAATTAATTAAAAGTGACATTGCCTCTACAGCCCATAGAATTGCCTGCCCCAATATACGTATAACGCTGAAGAGTGCGCTGTGGACGATACCGTGCAAAAATTGTCTGAATATTTGACCATCTATTGCAGGCCTGGCCAACCTGTGGCTCTTGAGCCACATGCGGCTCTTTAGCTGGTTCCATGCGGCTCTTAAGGGCCTTTCACATGACAAGTGTCAAAATTGCTGGGCCTGGCACAGCCATTCATTCCCTGGCCTCTATTATGATTATAAAATCGATTTTGTGTGTGAGAGCTCACAATGTTTTTTGTTTGTAGAACTGGTCAACTGAGACTTTGTGTGTGAGAAAGTGCACACAATGTTAATTATTGAAAATAACTGGCCTACATAATCCATCCATTTTAAACCGGTTATCCGAAGTCGGGTCGTGGGGGCTAGGAGTCATTATCATGTTGGTGTGTGACGTTTACAATAAATCTGGCTGAGCAGAGGTCTGTGTGTGTGAGAGAGGAAGGGATGGGGTGATGTTCATGTGTGTCCATCTGTATGATGTGGCTCTTTGCAGTAACACGGTAAAAAAGTGGCTCTTAGTCTCTGACTGGTTGGCCACCCCTGATCTATTGTATGTCTGAACAGTACGCGTAAATTTCCTCTCTGGCCTCCACTTCCTCTCCACCAGACCACAATCACTAGGGTAGTGTCACATCCTGTGTGTTCGTATTTTGTGCATATTATGTCCCCAAATGCCGCAAATCATTACACCGTATCTCACCGTATCTCTTCATGTGCTCAAGATGTACAGTATCTGTCCATTTTTTTCATATTGCATCCTAATTGTTTATAATTGGCTTTGAAAGTTTGCAGTTTTGAACAAAAAGCATCAAATCATAAACAGCATGCAATTTATGTGAAAATTTTAAACACACTTTCTCAAGGTTCTCAAGTAGTCTCCTCTCATGCAGCTACACCTGCCGACACGTCATCTGGTGACATCTAAATAGGAGCAATTTGGAAAATACAAAACAATACATAGACATCAAGGCACTCATTATGTCAGTATCTGGAATGGTTTTAAAAGCGGCGGGTGTAGATCTGTCTGTGAAGGATACTGTACCTGCCAGGGGTGTAGTGGAGGGGGGACGCGGGAGAACGGCAAATGGAACCAAATGGACCCGTCCATTTGGTTCACATTTGTCACACTCAGAAAAAAAATGGTCCATTTGGTTCACATTTGTGCGCTCTCAGAAAAGAGGTGTCCCCCCACTTCTAAAAGTCCCACTACAACACTGATACCTGCATTTGTCTATAATTCCCCGCACATAAATCCGTACACTAAAAACCTGCCATTGATCTGTTTCTACAATAATCAATCACATGGACAGAACCTGCTACCCCAAAAATTCACTGGACACTTTCACTGTTTTGCCAGACCTCCCTGTGGGACAATACCTCAGAGCCAATGAGACCTTCTCTACCTTCCTCCTGACCAATGGCAGCCTTCCGCCTGCTGCTGTGGACCAGCTGTTGAAAGCCCGTCTAAATTTACAGGTGAGTAGGCAATGCTTCACAGGTGATGTTCGTAGCTGCTCCTGATGTTGGGATGCCTTAGACACTAGAGCAGGGCTGCCCAAAAGGTAGATTGTGATCTACCACTAGATCACGCAGGCCATGCAGGTAGATTACATGACAGTCCCCTAAAATGTATAGATCTATAACTCTTGAGAGCGTTAAAATGAAACCAAATTGGTTTCATTTTACACTCTCAAGAGTTAAATTATATTTAAACATCTGAATTACGTAATTTTCAAGACTCCACACAATTAGAAAATGGAGAATAATTGTTATTTTGTTCCCAACGTTTTGCCAGTTCTCTTTTACAAAGGACAAAAACATGAAAGTTCTTGGTTTTGGGTGCAAGACCCAACATCACGAACTGTCAACTCAAACCTCAAATACTGTTTTCCAACATCAGTAATAGCATATACAGCAAAACCTTCCAATTCTCCCCCTCTATTTTTCATTATAAGTGCATTATTCTTAAACACTATAACACTAAGTAACACCATCACCACTTGACCACTATTTCAAAGCTCAAACTTTCTAGGGAGCCTTGAAATCGATTTTCAGTAGTGGAACAATCACATTTTTGATGTGTAGATCTTGTTGAGCTGGTCATTTTGAAAGTAGCTCTCAAGTCAAAAAAGTGTGGGCACCCGCTTCCTCCCTATGTGTGAAGGAATCATTTTCTGTGGTCTGTAGTATGTACAGTATGATGGACGCACGTCATGTGTGGTGTACAACTTGGAAATTTGTATAAGCACAATCCAGTCCATGGCTGTCACCTGCAGAGTCAAAATTATGACTGTATAATCAAATATGGTAAAATAAAATATATAGTCATCATCATATCTTCTATTTGACCTAGTTAAAATACCGACTTATTACAACAATACACTGCGGTACAAAAATACATACAATCATACACAGTATACAGTACACACCATATAACACAATATCCAGTTAACACTCTGTAGTCGATAGTTAGCAATTCATTAAAAAAAAAAAAAAAAAAAAAAAAAAAAAAACAATAGTCACACCCGTTGCCATTGTTGACCATCGTCATTAAACCTTAATAGCAGGGGCGGATGTAACATTTCGCAATGGGGGGGGGGGGGGGGGGGGGGGGGGGGGGCAGAAGAAAATGGTAAGGGGGCAGCTTCATGCTTCAGCTTCAAGCTTCAGCTTCTTCAGAAATGATATACCATTTTCAGTAGTGTTTCCAATACTTTCAAATATAAGCACTAAAATATCTTGGGTTGTTGGTGGGGCAGACTGGGCATTTAGGCCCCCCCATGCCTATGCCTATGTACATTGGTGTCTGTCCTGCTGCCCACTAGGTGCTGACTCTGGGAGCGCGCGTGCCGTTGAAGGAGCTGGTGTGTAACAGCAGCCTGCTGGCTCAGTACCTGAGCATGGAGGAGGGACCAGGCCAGGCCTGGTCTGAGGCTGAGCTGCAGGGGCAGCTGTGTGAGCTGCCTGCTGACACCCTGCAGCAGGCGGAGAGGCTGTTCCTCTCCCAGCTCGACTTCACCAAGTTCATCACGGTAATAATGACAAGTAGAAAGTGCTGCCATGATGTAGTGTGGTAGAGAGTAATGGCTCACAGATCAACAAAATAGAAGATCTACAAGCTTGTAGCGTGCCACTGAGTGGCGCGATACAAGCTTGTAGATTTGCTATTTTTGAAATAGCATGAAAATTTTAGGGAGCATTTGGGAGCATTTGCAAAATTGTAGTTCCAGTCAGAGAAAGCTTTAGTACAAGGTTCAAAATTTTAATCCTAGGTAAATGTTTTTTGTTCCATGCGGGGACAAAATTTTAGTTCCATGTGCCTCTAAGAAAGTCCCTGGATTTTTTTTCCCCCCAGAGATAGCATTTTAGTTCCAGGGCCAAAATTGTAGCTCCAGGGGCCTCCAAGAAGGTCTCTGGAACTACTGTACATAATAAATATCCTCAGATGGGGGTCAAATTCTGATAATTTGAAAGCTCTGTGAATGATGTAATGAAATAGTTGAGCAGCACTCACATAGAAACATAGTTTTTCCTAAAAAGGTGGAAAAAGTTTTTAGATTCGGCCACAGTCCAAATTGGGTTAAGGACTCCCAAAGGAATGTGTGTTTCGTCCAGCTTGTAGATCGGTTATTTCCAATACACAGCCGAGTACAAAAAGGGCATTATGAGTTATTATGAGTGGTGGTCCCCAGCTAAATGATGGATACTACCTAAATAGATCCATATTAGATCTTTAACTCTCGAGACTGTAAAATGAAACTAAATCACCCTGTCATTTGGTCTCATTTCACACTATCAATACACAATATTTTTAAACATTTGATTTACTAAATTTACAAGATGCCTACACATTTAGGCCTAGATTTTTGTAACCGCTAAACTCCTTATCCCTTAACTTTAGAGAGACTTTTAGAGAAGTTAGGGATAAGGGGTTTAGCACAAGACGAAAATGGAGCCCTTATTATTATCTCTTCTGAAGGTGTCACATCAATACAACGTGGAATAGTCTTGTGTCTGAGAGAATAACTCATGAAATGGTGGTCTATGGCTCAAATGCTGAACAAATAGTGGATCTTGATATACAAAATGTTGAAAGCCACTCAGCTTAGTTGACTCGAACATTTCAGATGACTGAAATTGAACTAAAACTAACTACCCCCCACCCACCCCTCCTCCCACTAAGAGAGAGAGGCTGATGTCCAATGCAGGGACCCTGAGGGTCATCAGCCAGGCTGTGACCTCTGTGTCCCAGGAGCTGGCTGGCCTGATGGAGGACGTAAGAACACACACACACACACACACACACACACACACACACACACACACACACACACACACACACACACACACACACACACACACACACACACACACACAGAAATTTGAACACTTATATCACATGTTCAATTTCTGCAGAATATTATTTTTTTTTATTATTAGTTTTCTTCCCTTAGTACGATCCTAATCATAGCTAAGCTATAGCTAAACTATATGTACCTTATGTTGCTTTTTACATTGCCATTCATACAGGTATATAACATGTAACATTAACATGGTGAAATACATTTGATGACATCACCAACATGTATTTCACCTTGTTAATGATTTTTTTTTTCAGACCCATTTTTCCTGAGAGGGTACAAATGGAACCAAATGGAACCAAATGGGCTATACTTCAAATGGAACCAAATGGAACCAAATGGACCCTAGCGGGTCCATTTGGTTCACATTTGTACCCTCTCAGGAAAATTTTGAAAATGGGTGGAATTCCTCTTTAAAAGGTTAGTTCATTTAAACTTGGCCCACTCTGTATCTGAGTTTGACACCCCTGTGGAAGGACGTTGTTTTTATTCTCTTCCTGTTGTCTCTCCTCTCCTCCACAGTTCTCCTCTCTGTCCAGCTTTACGGAGCTGAACAAGGAGCTGTACCTGCTCTCCCCAGAGAACCGCTCGTCCCTGCCCAGGGAGAGCTTCAGGGCCTTCTCCAGGATCGTGTGCGGTCACCCGGAGGTGGGAGGCGAGCGCATCCCGTCGCTCAACTGGTACGAGGACAACGACATCAAGTCCTTCCTGGGGAAGAACGGCACGGAGGACACCACCCTGGATGAAGACAACACCACCAGTAAGCAGTGTTGGGTAGTAACGCATTTTAGACTACATATTACTGTAATGTTATTACTTTTGCTCTAAAAAGTAAAGTAACAAGATTACTCTGCAAAAATGGGTAATAAGTAATGGATTACTTTGCAAGTAATGCCAAGTTACTTGTTTAAAATGAGCTTGTTGTAACTTGTTGCATGCAAAAATAGGACAGATTTACAAGCTATCGACAGGTACTGTAACAACAGAGATGTGCACTAGATTGTAGATCCAGTCCACACGCTGCATCCTGAGCACAGTTATGTACACTACAAATCGCTTGCTGCTTTATTTTGTATTTTATTTTAAATACAAGACAGTTGAGGTCTTGTATTTAAAATAAAAAACAATTGTGAAAAAGTTTAAAAAGTCAAAGAGACAAAGAGACTATTATTATTCCAATAAATTGGATTCAGTTCTAAAAAGTGCTCGTTAAACAGATTATGTTGTACAACTCTATTTTTTCCAAAGGTGGGAGTTGAGAACTTGGGAAAGTAATAACGTAATATGTAATATATTACTCTTCGATTCCAGTAATAAGTAAAGTAATGATATTACTTTGTCTAAGGGGTAACGAGTAAAGTAAAGAAGTTACTTTCCTAAGTAATATTGACCAACACTGCCAGTAAGACACAACCCAGTCGCCACTTTTGGTCTGACTTTGCACACAATTCTACGCTGTTACTTTCTAATTTGTTTTAGCAGGAAATTATATAGGGCACCTTTATCCAAGGCTCTTTACATAGTTGGTGCAATACATTCCCCCCATCACACACACATTCACTAATGCTGGAGAAAACCGTGCAGGTTGGTGTCTTGCAGGGGCGGATGTAACATTTCCCAATTGTGGGGCAAGAGAAAATGGTATGAGGGCGGCTTCATCGCCCCCATACCATTTTCAGTTACAGGACTTTTATTAGGCAATTAAGCATTAATAATCACATCACTTTAATTTGAAATGTCTTGGGTTGTTTTGCATGCCATCATGTTTGGTGGGGCAGTATGGGCATTTAGGGGGCATTGCCCCCCCATGCCCATGCCTAGATCCGCCCCTGGTGTCTTGCATGACTTCTTCCAGCTCTAGTGTCTCAAGCAAATAGGGGTTCAGAGTCTTGCTCAAGGACACTAGCTCTGGGAACCTTGCATTTTCCATCTTGTTACTCTATACCTGCTATAGAGATCCAGTAAGTAAGTCTATCACTAAAACTACATGAAAACGTGCCATCAAAAAATCCCTGTGTGTTCCTCTGTCGTGCTGTAGCTCCGTTCTGTAAGAGTATGATCCACGGCCTGGAGTCCAACCCTCTGTCTCGCATCGTGTGGCGCGGCATCAAGCCTCTGTTCATCGGGAAGCTGCTCTACACCCCGGACACGCCCGCGGTGCAGGAGGTCATGAAGGAGGTACTAGCATTTTTAACTGAAATCTTTGCTTCTGGGGGATCCCTAGAACAATGTTTTAGATGAGGTTCTGCAGCTAAATAATAGATTTCTGGGGGTCCCTTCCTATGAAATATGTTAAGCATCACTGACACAGAAAAAGTAGAATCTCGCGCCAGGGACTAGAATTTAGTGTCATGGACTACAATCTAGGGTCGGGAACTAGAATCTAGTGTCAGAAACTGGAATCTAACTTCAGAAACTACAATCTACTGAGAGGAACTAGAATCTACTGTGGGGGACTAGAATCTAGCACTAGGAACTAGAATCTAGCTTCAGAAACTAGCATCTGATCAGGACACAATGGGTTAAAGAGCCAAATCCTCACATAGGTCATGTAACTGTGATGCTATACGTCAGGAGTTTTCAACTGATTTGACCCAAGGACCACGATTCCAAGTCTGAATAAGAGCAACCTGGGGACCACTGCTATTGTGTCAGATGACTCCATTATAGACCGTCTGTCTGACACAATATTTGTGGGGCTTCATGTGCCATGGTTTAGGATTGATCCCCTTCCTTGTTACTCACTAATCCCACTATAATCACACAGAATTACAGCCTAATATTTACTCCCTAGAACTGGTGTTCTTTCATTAGAACAAACAACTTTCTCAAAATATCATTATATTCTGAATGCATGGCCAGGGACTGGTTGAGCATGCTGAAGGTCCTCTTCCTGTGTTCTGCTCTAGGTGAACCAGACCTTTCAGGACCTGCAGATCCTACAGGAGCTGAACGCAGCCTGGATGGAGGTGGCGCCTCGAGTCAGAACCTACATGGAGACCAGCGTGGAGATCCAGCTGTTACGGGTGGGACTCTAGAGATCTAATCAGTTAAATCAGGGGTGCCCACAGTTTTTTGACTTTAGAGCTACTTTCAAAATGACCGGCTCAACAAGATCTACACATCAAAAATATGATTATTCCATAGAAAGTTTGAGCTTTGAAATAGTGGTGATGGTGTTACTTACTGTTATGGTGTTTAAGAATTATGCACTTAAATAATGAAAAACAGAGGGGGAGAATTGGAAGGTTTTCTTGTATATGCTACTACTGACGTTTGAAAGAGTTCTTGCACCCAAAACTAATAACTTTTACATTTTTGTCCACAATTTGTCCACAATAACAGTTATTCTCCATTTTCTTGAAAATTGTGTAATTCAGATGTTTAACTATAATTTAACTCTTGAGAGTGTAAAATGGTTTCATTTCAACACTCAAGAGTTACAGATCTATACATTTTAAGGGACTGTCTTGTGATCTACCTGCATGGCCTATGTGATCTACTGGTAGATCACGATCTACCTTTTGGGCACCGCTGAGTTAAATCATTGATTATAGGAACATAATATTTGTTTTGTAATTTAGATTTTTTTTTTCTTTATTTAACTCACACTGTGTTGTACAGGACCTGTTGAGGAGACCGGAGGTGGCGGTGTTGGTCAACCTGCGGTTGGAGAACACTTCCTGGACGGCGTCGCGCATCGCCCGCTTCCTGACCACGCCCTCTCCCGACACCCCCAGGAAGCCTGGAGCGCCCCCTACCTGGCTGGATGTCTACAACGAACTCAACCACACCATCAGCACGCTGGCACAGATCACAGAGGTTTTAATGACTACTTTACTCTGCTTCACTCTACTGTAGCACTGTCCCACTGTAACACACATATCAGGTCGATATTATTATTTTGACTATACACATTCTGTCCTATGCTTGAATTCATGCCAGTATGAATGGAAATGAAAACTGCAGATCTTTTTCTAGCTAGTTTTTTACCGGTTTCTTACCGTTCAGACTACTTTACTATTGTATGTATTTGTATCTGTTTTTGTGCTATTACTGCGTCTGTTGTTGTCATATTTGTAATGTTTTTAGAGCTTTATTATGTGCTGCAAACCAAAGTGCCCAACTTGGGACATATTAATAAACTTGAACTTGATCTTGAACTTTACTGTCCGTGGCTATACAGTAGGTGTTTGTGGTCACTAACTAGGGAGCAACTATAGTTGCAACCTGGTCGCCACCCATTTATAGGTCAGACTCGGAGGAGACCGTAAACCTAAACATATCTTTATCTCTTACGCTAAGCCTAAACATAACCTTCAACACGGAGCAATGCATGTTCACCAACCTGGTCGCCTTACGGGGCCCAGGAGGTCCCCCCCCCGACCTCACACGATGTTTCCGTTCACAACTTCACATTGACAACATATAAACCTCTCCCTCTCTCGTTCTCAGTGTTTCTCCATCAATAAGCTGGAGGGGGTGGAGACCGAGGGGCAGATGGTTGACAGGGCCATGGATCTCTTGGAGGACAGACAGTTTTGGGCAGGCGTGGTCTTCATGCTGCCCAACGCCTCTAGCCCCGCCCTGCCTCCCCACGTCACCTACAAGATCCGCATGGACATCGACGACGTCACGCGCACCAACAAGATCAAAGACAGGTGAGCTGGAGCGGGATGATTTTCTCAGAAGTAGCCCATTGCTCTACTCCAGGGCTGCCCAAAAGGTAGATCGTTGGTGATCTACCAGTAGATTACACAGACCGTGCAGGTAGATCACATGACAGTCCCCCCAGCACTAGGACCCTTATAGATATGTAACTCTTGAGTGTGTTAAAATGAAACCATTTCATTTTACACCCTCAGTTAAATTATATTTAAACTTCTGAATTATGTAATTTTCAATGGTCCACACAATTAGAAACTTGCTGCATTGACTTGATGATATAGGTTGCCTAATGTATTACAATGTTTTTAGCGCTTCATTGTATATTGTAAAATGTATTGTATTGCTCTGGATCAAGAGTGTCTGCTAAATGCGTAAATTGTAATTTGTAGAAAATGGAGTAGAATTGTTATTTTGACCGATATTTTGCCAGTTCTCTTTCCCCAATTGTGGACAAAAACGTGAAAGTTTGTGAAAGTTTTGGGGGCAAGAGACTAAACTCAACATCACAAACTGTCAACTCAAACCTCAAATACTGTTTTCAAATGTCAGCAGTAGCATAGACAAGGAAATCTTCCAATTTCCCCCTCTATTTTTCATTTGGTGTATTATTCTTAAACACTATAACAGTAAGTAAAACCATCACCACTATTTCAAAGCTCAAACTTTCTATGGGGCCTTGAAATGGATTTTAGGTAATGAAGCAATCACATTTTTGATGTGTAGATCTTGTTGAGCCGGCCATTTTGAAAGTAGCTCTCAAGTCAAAAAAGTGTGGGCACCGCTGCTCTACTTTGTTCCTCTCCCTCACTCCATCTGGCCTTCCGTCCTTTGCTAACCCAGGTTCTGGGACCCAGGCCCGGCGGCAGAGCCCTTCAGTGACATGCGTTACATCTGGGGAGGCTTCGTGTACGTTCAGGACCTGGTGGAGCGTGCAGTGACCCGCGTGCTGAGTGGCTCCAAGCAAACCACTGGCATCTATGTCCAACAGATGCCCTACCCCTGCTACGTGGACGATGTGTGAGTTCAGAAACACCTCACCTCTCTTGTGAAATGATGCCCCCAATGGAGAAGATTATGAACTATTGTTAAACTAACTAATATAAATGTGTTTTAAATGTACAATTCTAGTTAGAGGATAAATATAATGTATTTATCCATATTAGGGTTATTAGCCTGGGATCCTTTTAAAGCATGTCTGGTGGTCGCCCCCTCCCCTCATCGTCGCCCTAGGCAACTGCCTAGTCTGCCTAATGGCAAAAAACGCTCAATGCTTAGTACCCTCTGCTGTCTTCTGCAGCTTCCTGCGGGTGCTGAACCGCTCGCTGCCTCTGTTCATGACGCTGGCGTGGATCTACTCGGTGGCCATGATCATCAAGGGCGTGGTGTACGAGAAGGAGGCGCGTCTGAAGGAGACCATGAGGATCATGGGCCTGGGCACCGGGACGCTGTGGCTCAGCTGGTTCATCAGCAGCGTGGTGCCCTTCCTGGCGTCCGCCGCGCTCCTCATCGCCATGCTCAAGGCAGGTGTTTTGGTGTTTTTAGCTGTTGAAAAATGGCAGATCTACAAGCTCATATCGCGCCACCGAGTGGCGCGATATGAGCTTGTAGCTCTGCCATTTTTGAAACGTTGTGAAAATGCGGTGCGAATCTTTGAATGCGTTATTTCGGTAAGCAAACATTTTTCGACTCAAATCTTTGCTTCTGGGGGATCCCCTAGATGTTTTTAGGTGAGGTTCTGCAGCTAAATAATAGATATTTCTGGGGGTCCTATGATAACATATGAAATATGTTAAGCATCACTGACACAGAAAGAGATTTTTCCAGAAAAAACTACAGTAGAACCTTGCACTAGGGACTAGAATTTAGTGTCACAAACGAGAATTTATTGTCATGGACTAGAATCTAGTGTCGGGAACTAGAATCTAGTGTCAGAAACTGTAATCTAACTTCAGAAACTACAATCTACTGAGAGGAAATAGAATCTACCGTGGGGGACTAGAATTTAGCATCAGAAACTAGAATCTGAGATACAAGCAACACTCTTACAGACACCTCTGGTGGTCATATCATGGTAATGCAGCATGGTAATTTGTACCCATCCGGGGACGTTCCATAGAAAGGAAGGGGGGAAGTAAGCAAGACTGCCCCAGTAGCAGGACTCATTTGTGTGCTCTTGTTCCAATTGGTGGTATGTTTCCCCCGTGACGATACAATAAGGATCTATAATAGTTTTCACAATGGAATGGATTATTTCGAGAAAACAGTGCGGAAAGTTTTTGTTTTGAATAGATTCCTATGGAGAGGTGGAGGACATAATGGCAAAGAGACGAACGATACCAATCCACATAGCAACAGCGATGCTGCAATGGTGGTTGTGGGAGTTGGCACTTGTTTATATTAGGGGTGGGACTCGATTAAAATTTTTGATCTAATTAATTTGAAGCTTTGTAATTAATTAATCACAATTAATGACATACTAATATTTGATCCGAGAAGCATTTTTTGTGTCAATTAAAACAGGTTGGTTGGTAGTGTGGGAGTGAGTTTTTCTAATTCAAAACTGTGTCCATACTGTACATGTTATGTTGAGGGTGAGGGTTAGAGATAGCGTTAGTAATTTTCGAACCAATGGGAGGATAAAACAGTGGGAGTTTGGATCAATGGCAGCCCTTATTGGTTACCCTCATTGGCTTCTTCTTCCATTGCATGCAGCGCTATGACCGGTACCCCTGAAATTCATCCAGTGAAAAAGGTTCTGTGCAAAATCTATGTGCGATTTAAATTGCGTTATTTTTCTGTAATTAATCTCAAATAATCAGTTAAAGTCCCAGCCCAGTTTATATACATAACTAGTAGATCGGGCGTGGATTTGGCGACAGGGTAAAAATCGAAAAATGAAAAAACATGTTTAGGGGCCAAGTGTTAAGTGAAACACCCCTTTAATCGATCAAAGAAATTATAGCATTATAGAATTATAGCATTAATTAATAAATTAATCTGCGTGTGTGTGTGTTCCTGCATGCAGTGGGGCGACATCCTGCCCTACAGTGACCCCTGCGTGGTGTTCTTCTTCCTGACGGCCTTCGCCACAGCCACCATCATGCAGTGTTTCCTCATCAGCACCTTCTTCTCCAAGGCCAACCTGGCGGCCGCCTGCGGAGGACTGCTCTACTTCAGCCTCTACCTGCCCTACGTGCTGTGTGTGGCCTGGAGGGACCACCTGACCACCGCACACCGCCTCCTGGCTGTCAGTACACACACACACACACACACACACACACACACACACACACACACACACAGACACACACACACACACGCACACACACACACACACACACACACAGGGGCGTTTTTGCCATTAGGCAGACTAGGCAGCTGCCTAGGGCGCCATGAGGGGAGGATCCCAGGCTAATAAGCCTAACATGGATAAATACATTATACTTGTCCTTTATAACTACTGTAGAATTGAACATTTAAAACACATATAATAGGTTCTTTAGTTTAAAAAATAGTTCATGATTTTATCCCTTGGGGGGCGCCATTTTACAGATTTACCCTGGAGCCACCCCTTTCCAAATGAACCCGTAAGGGTCCATTTGGTAAGGGGGGCTCCAGGGAAAATCTTGCCTAGGGCTCCAAATTGCTTAGAAACGCCACTGCACACACACACATAAAACTGAACCAGTTGAACCTGTTCAGCTTTATCCACTCACGTAGGAAGTAGAAACTACAAAGTAGAAGTTAAACAGACCATATTGTTGTTTTCAATGTGGGGTCTTTCGAGCATGAGGAGCAGACTATCGCACTGTGATGTTTTTATATTACACTGATTGGCAAGAATGAGTCTCTCTGTCAAGAAAACTACAAACTAGAGCCCCTGCGCGGGTGTGATTTATTGATCCCGTTGCCGTCCGCTCCCGTTAGATTTCTGTCCATTCCCTCCCACTCCCGATCCTGCAATGATTTTATTTTTGACCTTCTGCGACAACAGGCTGTCCACCGCTCCCTCCCACATCAAAATAAGAGGTCCCATTTAGTCCCGCAACATCCCGCAATTTTAGTTCAGTCCTGATAAAACCGGAAAATTTCCACTGAGCAGAGTTTCTGACAGTCACAGGGGACTGGACATAATGGCCTAGATTTTTGTCACCGCTAAACCCCTTATCCCTTAACTTCTTTGCCTTTAATTTAAACTATTTAAAAAAGACATTTTTAAATAGTTGAAATGGTCTACATGCTCACAACGTGTCA
This sequence comes from Benthosema pterotum, assembly GCA_039105355.1. Lineage (NCBI taxonomy): Eukaryota > Metazoa > Chordata > Actinopteri > Myctophiformes > Myctophidae > Benthosema > Benthosema pterotum. Next base: position 44,470,366 of record CM076979.1, read on the forward strand.
ATAGATTGGCACATTGAACTATTCCCAATAGTTTTTAAAAAATAGTAATAAAAAAAGATATTTCGAATTAAAGTGCTTACGTATAAAATGATTTGAAACACTGCTACTGCTACTAACTTACTAGAGTTGTGGTACCACTAAACCAACAGCATTTCATTGAAAACAAGTCAGACCTTTAGCTTTATGCATGCTGCGTGTCTGTTGCAACTTCAACAACAACTGATACCGTATGTTATTATTGATGCTTTACTTGCCTAACCATTACTTGCCTAACCATATTCATACCATTTTCTCCTGCTCCCCCCCCCCCCCAATTCCAATTGGAAAATGTTACATCCACCCCTGCATAGTGCACTCTTTCATGCGTTATGTCATGTTCTCATGTGTCATGTTCTCATGTTATAAGAAAGAGTTATTGTTTTTCTCCTACGTGTGCCAGAGTTTCCTGTCCCCGGTGGCCTTCGGCTTCGGCTGTGAGTACTTCTCCCAGTACGAGGAGCAGGGTGTGGGCATCCAGTGGTCCAACCTCAACGCCAGCCCCATGGAGGGAGACTCCTACAACTTCACCACCTCCATCACCATGCTGTACGTGGATGCTGTCATCTACGCCGTGGCTGCCTGGTACATCGAGGCTGTGTTCCCCGGTAAGAGTAGAAACTGTTGAATAAATAAATGTTCATTAAAGGTCACTTCTATTAGCTTATTATGGTAAAGAATTAAATGAATGTAAGGGTCAAAGAAATCTACAAGCTCACATCACGTTGTTATTGTGAGCTTAAAGGGATATTTCTCTTTCAAGAAACCTTTTTGTGATTGAATGGTTTACTCAGGCTCATGTGAACACCCAGACAGTTTTTAAGTTACTCCATTCTCTGTGTGTGTGTGTGTGTGTGTGTGTGCGCGTGTGTGTGTGCGTGTGCGTGCGCATGTGCGTGCCAGGGGAGTATGGGATTCCCAGGCCTTGGTACTTTGTGTTCCAGCTAAACTACTGGGGAGGAGTTCCACTGGAAGTTGGCATCCCTATCCCTCCTGCACCCACCCACCACAATGAGGGTAAGACCCCCTGCGCCCACCCACCACAATGAGTGTATTTGACAGTGTTTGGTCTAGTGCCTTTCTGTTCAAAACACAAAACCTCTCTCTCTCTCTCTCTCTCTCTCTCTGCTCTCTCTCTCTCCCTGACAGACCGCATGGAAGCAGAGCCTTCTCAGCAGGTCCTGGGAGTGTCCATCTGTGACCTGGTGAAGATCTACAAGCAGGGAGCCAAGCTGGCCGTCAACCACCTCAACCTCAAGTTCTACGAGGGCCAGATCACCTCCTTCCTGGGACACAACGGAGCCGGGAAGACCACCACCATGTAGGGAGCCCTGGCTGGGTGGCATCAACTTTATATTTATACATGACACCTAATGAAAGCTTTGAACCCTAGCCAACATATCTCTGCTGTCGGGCAGAAACCAGCTAACTCTAAAATGTTCAAATTTTCAGCAAATATACATAGTGTATTTTCCTTGAGTTTTGATGCAGCCACTAAGGCCCAGCTTTGTCCTTATGTACACACACGTGTACCTGTCCATATGTTACCGTACCAACAGGGGGGTATTTTCACACAGTTGGGGTGATTTATTTAGTATGTATTTATTTTAGGCATGTCCCAATCTGCCATATTTCCCAATATGTGACCCGATAATGAGAAATAAGAGCCGATACTGATACTTTTCTGATACCCATACAGTATTTGCCGATACCGATATGCATATGAACATCCCTAATTTATTGCACTTGCTTTGTTTGTTAATGTAAATGTATTCTATTTGTCAGGTCCATCTTGACCGGCCTGTTCCCCCCCACCTCTGGGACGGTGTACATCAAAGGGCTGGACATCCGCAACAACATGGACATCATACGCAGGACGCTGGGCGTCTGTCCACAGCACAACGTCCTCTTTGACATGTAAGCAGTCTGCACTGTGTCCCGTCTGTAACCTAACGCAGTGTTTCTCAGAGCTTTACATTTTAAGGATCAAAAATTACGTTAATACTGTGCAGTTTGTAGCATCCATTGTTTTTTCCAGAAAACCCCTTGGATTTATTGGTTCTCAAAAGCTATTTTTTGGGCCCCTTGGTGCAAAACATTCTTAGATCCAAATACTTATTTTTTTAGATTGGTTTGCACAAAAAGGTTTGAGAACTACTGAAGTTCTACTTTAGAAATACTACTTTTAAGTCATTTATAGAATCAGCAGGTCTCAATACCTCAAAGTTAAAAAGCTCTAGGACAGGGTTCCCCAATTAATTTTGTTCGAGGGCCATATTTTGACGGCGGTACCAGGCCGGGGGCCGAGTCCATTTGAGGTTTTATTTTTTCATTAATTAATTAAAAGGACAGTTCACTTCCAAAAAAGGTTTGGTCATTTTAACATCTAGGCTTTTCTGAACACCCCAGACACAGTTTGTTGATATTCATTTGAATCATTTCAGCTGCCCTGTCCCCTTCATAAACAGAGTGACTCAAGCAACTTAAAAAACTATTTGGGGTCTTTACATAAGCCTTGTAGTTGATAAAATGGCCAAAATAAATCTTGAAAGTGAAATATCTTAATTTACTGGTAGATGTAGAACAGGTTCTCAACCAATAGTCCTGGGACCACCAGTGGTCCTTGAGAGGTTTCAGGTGGTCCCCTGCTAAATTATGGAGAGTTGATAACCAAAGGGACCCTCCTAGATCTTTAATTCTTGATAGTGAAAATAAATTCATTTTCAGGGCAAAACCCACTTGTATGTATGACAGTGTTCTAGCAGTGACTCTTGTAATTTTAATTTGAAGGGTGCCCAGTTTGACCTGCATATAGGCTAGGGGAGGCATAGGTCCCCATGTAATGCTATTCATATCTGCTATCCCAATTTAGTATAATATTTATTCTTAGTTATAGAAGTTTTATTTGTTGCCACTAGGGGGCTAGAAACTGAGAGTACAAATGGAACAAAAAAACGATCTGGAATGGACATGGTCCATGTGGTTCCAAAAGTGCCAGACAGCCTGCAATATGATTAAGGATAGGCAGCGCCCCCTAGTCGCCCACGGAGGTATTTTCTAAAAAAATAATAATAATAAAAAATAAAAAAATATTTTTTTTTGAAATTCCTCCGCGGGCCACTAGGGGGCGCTACGGGGGCCGCAAATGGCCCGCGGGCCGCCTATTGGGGAAGCCTGCTCTAGGAGCTAGGGCTCTATACTACTGTAGTTATACTCAGTTTTCACTCTTAATACATTACATATTTGTCACAGAAAATAGCAGTTTCAGGCTTACAGCGCAACTTGCAGATCAACAATTTTGTGCGAATGTTTCCCCCGAGAACACAAATGCTGGGGGCTTAAGAATATTTTTAAGGAGAACCTCTGGTTTTATGTCTCACAGTCTGACGGTGGAGGAACACGTGTGGTTCTACGGTCGGCTCAAGGGCCTGTCTGGGGCCGAGGTGATGGCCGAGATGGACACGCTGCTGGAGGACGTGGATCTGCTGCACAAGAGACACGAGCAGACCAAGAACCTCTCAGGTACAGTAGAACAGACCAAGAACCTCTCAGGTACAGTAGAACAGACCAAGAACCTCTCAGGTCCAGTAGAACAGAACAGGAAGCTCTCAGGTACTGTAAAACAAGGGCATCCTAAAACTTGGTTCAGAATTGGTATCAAAAGTAATACTTTGTGATCCACCTCTACGTGGTTGAAGATGCATAATGAGATATAATCAAGGGCAAAGTCAAGCGAAACATCATAAGAAGGAAAGTAAAGAAAGGAGAAACTATAGTACCTGCCATCGTTGGATGCACTGGCATTGAATTTCAGACGTGAAAAGGACAGATCAACCAATCATATTTAACATTGCTGGCCAGGCCAGAAATGGAGCCTAGGGCACCTGGGGGACTTCTGCAAACACAGGCGGGTTCATAAAACTAGCCAGTTCACTAAGCCGGTTCACGGCCGATAATGTCAGTGTCTTTTGCTGTGTATTGTTTTCCAAACACGAATCTCTCTTTCTCTCTCTCTCTATCTCAGGTGGAATGCAGAGGAAGTTGTCAGTGGCCATAGCGTTTGTTGGAGGCTCTAAAGTGGTGGTTCTGGATGAGCCGACAGCCGGAGTGGACCCATACTCCCGCAGGGGCATCTGGGATCTGCTGCTCAAGTACCGGAAAGGTCTGAGGACTCATCTATTCTCTACTGTATAAGTACACAGTTTGTTTTCTTATCCAGAGTGCCCATTCACCCATTCACACACACAGTCTTAATGAAAAAGAAGATTGCCATGTTTACTTCCACACTAACTTCAGCGGGTTCGCTCCTCCCTCTCCCCCTCCTTGCATCAGATCGAACCATCATCCTGTCCACCCACTACATGGACGAGGCGGACCTGCTGGGCGACCGCATCGCCATCATCTCCCAGGGCACGCTGTGCTGCTGCGGCTCGCCGCTCTTCCTCAAGGCCCGCCTGGGCACCGGCTACTACCTGACGGTGGTGAGGAGGGAGGGCCCCGAGCAGGGCACCACGCCCAGCAGCACCCGCACCAACACCAACCTCAGCAACAGCACCAGCAACACCAGCAAGCCGCCCGCTCTCAAGGTACATCGCCTTCATTTCAGGATAACTTCCATGGGAGGTGGAATAATGTCGCGACCATTCGGTTGGGACTCATTTACCTTCAGATGCGAATCATTTACTATCAGCCAGATAGTAAATGATTCAGTCACAAATTGATTTCGCCCCTCCTGTTTAATTTAGTATATACAGGCATTTTCACCGATTGGTTCCACAAATTCTCCAAGATGCCTGTATTAGTCCCAAGATTAACAACGCATCGCAACACAAATTCTATACTCTAGTTTCGCTATGTTCGAGTCGCTATGTTTGCTATCGTTTGAGTTGGTAAAATCACAAGTAATATATACAGTAGGACTCTCTTCATGTAGGACTCTCTTCATATTTCAGGACAGTGACTCGTCTATGAGTGAGGACACAGGACTGGGCAGCGAGGAGAATGGATCAGGTACTGTTGGTCTCTCTCTCTTGATGACAGTTTAGCCCCACAGACCCCAAAACTAAAGATTTATTTTGGTTTTGTCCACAATTCCAGGCTGGATTTGGAAAAAGAAAAAGAGTCAAACATACAGATCAAAATGACCATTAATCTCTAGTTGTGTAGATTTATTCAGATGATGAACACTCTCAAAGAGTCACACCATTGGTTAACCAACTTTCCATCATTTACCCGGCACCACCTGGAACTCTCTCTCAAGGACCAGTGGGTCCTTTTGAATGGAAGTCCTACTGACTGAATGTTTGTCTGGCTTGCCATACTGTAGACGTGGCTGCGTTGCTGTCGCTGGCCCAGCGCATGGTGCCGGGGGCGGGCCTGGTGGAGGAGGCGGGCAGGGAGGCGGTGCTCAACCTGCCCCAGAGCGCTGCCCAGGACGGCAGCCTGGCGCTGTTCCTAGCAGAGCTGGACCAGAGGCTGGCGGAGCTGGGCCTGGACAGCTACGGCATCTCTGACAGCACCCTGGAGGAGGTGGGACGATTCACTTACTGTACCTCATCATGATACGATACAATATTTATATTTAGGCTTATGAATCGATTTATTTTTTAAATCTAAAATGTCTTGACTAGAAACAAAGACTGAAATGTGAATTTTATATGAAAATCGCTGGCAGTAGCTACCTAGAAAAATGAAAAAATGCTGGCAGGAAGAGTAATTACAAAAAGTTGGGGACGGAAGCTTGGAAGCTAAGCTATGGCTAAGTACTGTAGGTACAGTAAAATGCACTGAATAAACGAAGGACAATTGTTTGCTGACGCGCGTGTGTGTGCGTGCGTGTGTGTGTGCGTGCGTGTGTGTGTGTGTGCGTGCGTGCGTGCGTGTGTGTGTGTGTGCGTGCGTGTGTGTGCGTGCGCGTGTGTGTGCGTGCGTGTGTGTGTGCGTGTGTGTGTGTGTGTGTGTGTGTGTGTGCTGTCTCATCCAGCTCAGCCTCAGCTTAGCAGGAGATGTGTGTGTATTTGTGGATGCTCAGTGTTCTGTAATGGGATTACTGTATGTTGGCCATCAGATTATCAACAGATAAGAGAGATACAAAGTGAGAGATCATCAGGGGTCATGAACTTACAAACGTCTGTCTGTCTGTCAGTCACTACTGTCCATTCATTCTATCATTTATTAGTTAACCTCCTAAGTCCTATATACAGTTAACCTCTTAAGCCCTATATACAGTAGTTATACAACAAAAGTAAAAATGGTTAATAAAACAAATTGCGAAAAATCAGACATTTATAGACACACAGATCGAACCAGTTCAACCCTATTTTACTCGGATATGGTTTTACTGCTGATTTTACTGAATTTATTGGAATTTTCTGGCATAATCTTTATCGCATTATTTGCTATTTGGACACCCTGCTCTTCTATGGAGAACTACTGGTTAGTTGGACAAGTGGTATTTTATTGGTGCTTTATTTCTCTGCGAGTGGAGTAGCCGGGTTTGAAAGCTGTGTGTGTGTGGGGGGGGGGGTCATCAGATCTTGAAGGAATGTCTGTATCTTCTACATCTGAAGTGTGAAATGTTTGCGTGCAGATCTTTCTGCGTGTGGCAGAGGAGACAGGAGTGGACGCAGAGCCGGCGCAGAGCCCAGAGGACGCCGGCACACCCCCGGGACAGCAACACCTGGCTGGGCACAGAGCTGGGAAAGAGGTGGCCGAAGACACAGAGCATGGTATACACTATATACACACACAGACACACACACACACACACACACACACTCGACTCTCTATCTCTTTCCTTCAATACGTTTTAACTGCAGGCAAACAAAAGCGAGCGTCGCTTTTTATCACTTGCATTTTATTGGCTGTTGTCTAAATTGCCTGTATCGATTATCAATTATTTTTTTATCTTTTTGGCCGACGTTGCTCCGCTCACTTTTCAACCACTGCCTGTTCGCCAGTGCTATTACCTGTACTCGCCAGGTCCCTTAAACCAGAGGTTCCCAACCACTGGTAGTAGTACCACTGATGTTACATGAGCTCCTCTCTGGCACTCGTGGTACTCAGAGGAGACTCCAAAAAAGACAAAAGTGGAATGAAATATATATTATATTACTATGGTAGTTCTTTTGACCAAGTAATTGGTGGAAGTAATAGGCTCTCCAGCCATAGTCCGGCAAAAGCCCGACCGAATCAGGCAATTGTTTGCCAACAGCTGATTTGGTCAGGGTTTAGCCAGGCTACTCCAGCCGTGCTGAAATGAGCATAACATCACACCTAGACATTAATAGAAGATTTGAGAACTGATTAAAAATCGTTTTTGCTGATTAGTGATTAGACACTTTCAGCAGCAGGAGTGGACCAAAAAGGGCAGGTCACAATAACATCGGTTATTATGGTGGTACTTGTAGCAAAGCCTTAAACAAATAATGAACTTCTGGAATCACCTGCTGTTTAAAGGTACTGTTTCACTGAATGCCACAAGTTTTCCCATTTCTTTATTTTTTCTTTCTGCACTGCTGCCAGGAAGGAAAAGGCTTCACAAGAAAGGTACCTTTTGTGGCAGATGATCACTTACTGTATAACCTGCCAAAACCTTTTTTTTAATAAACATCATCGTCATCATTCTAGTACATCTATAACTAACCAGTGTCCCACGTCTCCTCCAATCTTGGCCTGCTGTATCTCCTTTGCTATGGCCTGGGTCTTTCCTACTCCAGAGCCCCAGGAGACAGACCCGCTGAGCGGGGATGGACATGGCGGAGCCCCCATGACTGGCTGGTGGCTGACCTGGCAGCAGTTACGAGCTCTCTTCATCAAGCGCTGGCTGTACGCTCGACGCAGTCGCAGAGGATTTTTCGCTCAGGTAGGAAAGGCTAGCGGCAAGTTCGACTTTTAGTCTCCATCTGAAAAAGTATTAATACTTTTCCAGATCCAGACTAAAAGTCGAACTTGACGTTAAAAAGAATGAATGAATGCTTTTTGTATTAACAGAAATGGGGAGTTCAAGAAAGTTCGAGATAGACACTGGAACAAAACTGATTACAGCTTGGAGATTTACAGTACAATTCAAGTACAACTACAACAAATCTGAAAAATTGTGATTGGACACACAAGTTAAGCTTAGCAGTGGCCAATAGAATAATAGTGGTCACCTTGTTCATTTCATCAACACATTTAGAAAAAAAAATACAAAATAGTTACTTCTGTACAGCCAAAAGCAGCAAATCATAGAGGAGGTAAAGACACGGTGGAGGAAAAAAGGGAAAACAGAAATATACAATGAGGGGAAAGGGGGTGGGTGATTTTCATATATTTTACAGAGGCCAGTTTCAAATTGTCACCTTCTTAAAATAATCGCCTAAGTCATTTTTTCCAGGTTTTTCAGGAAACACACAAAACTCCCCCCAAAAAAATTTGGGGGAATTTTGAGTGTTTCCTGAAAAACCTGGAAAAAATGACTTAGGCGATTATTTTAAGAAGGTGACGAAATTATACCTGCTATACACATGCCGTAGGTGCCCTTTGAGAGTGGTTCTGAAGGAGTCAAGGGATTCACATGTCTTAATGACGTGTGAATCCACCTTTAGTCTCGTCTTCTGCAAAAACAGGACAGCAAAATGTGACTTAAAGTGACTTCTTAACACATTTCTCTCCTACAGATCGTCCTCCCTGCTGTCTTCGTGCTGGTGGCTCTGCTCTTCAGCCTGATCGTTCCTCCGTTTGGGAAGTATCCCGCCCTGAAGCTTCAGCCCTGGATGTACGGCGACCAGTACACCTTCTTCAGGTACACTCCAATGCCTTGCAAACAAGATCACATGGCTGTGACGCGTTGTGAGCTTGTTGTAATGTTGTACGCTGGCTACTGTATTTTCGCTCGACACCGCCATATGATTATGTATAAATAGGGTTTTAATCAATGACAAGAAGTTTGTGGTTTTATGTTCTAGTAACGATGCCCCTGGGAATCCTGCTATAGAAAGCCTGCTAGAAGCACTGCTGGACAGGCCTGGCTTTGGAACACGCTGCATGGAGACAGACAACCGCACGTAAGACACACAATGACAAGAGAAACACACACACACACACACACCGCAGAACACTGGTGACAAACAGCACCAGATACAGTACATGAGGTACAGCACTAGAACAGAATATAGATACTTTGTATATACACACTGTACAGTACATCTAGTGTTTTGTTTTCCACCAAAATAAAACAAACACTAATCGGTAGGTCCACATGTAGAAATATGTGTGTTTGCATATAATAGACATCCATTTTAGAAAATAGTCAAGAATAAATCCACTCAAAAGAAGCTCAGTACATCTCTTTCATCAGTTCTCTCTCAAGGCCCAACCACAACAATGCAACTAAACTCCTTACAACAGTTTTAAGGAGAAAGGCATGCCACACCAATGCAATTCCTTGCCACTGCCAATTGATTTGCCACAAAGGATTTGCATGGCAAATCATGGGAGCTTAGTGTTGCCCTGTTCTCCTGCAGGGAGGCGCAGTGCGAGGCGGAGCAGGGCAGCATGTTCATGCGTCCTCAGGTCCCCTACACCACCTGGCAGATGTTCAGCAGAGGGAACTGGAGTAAAGAGCAGCCGTCCCCAGACTGCCTGTGTAGCACCGAGGAGGTGCGCAGGATGCTGCCGGACTGCCCCCTGGGAGCCGGAGGACTGCCGCCTCCACAGGTCAGTGTATAGACCAGGGTCGGATTGACCATTGTGCGTACAGGGAGGTCTCCCAGTGGTCCACGACCCGTAGGGGGCCGGTGATATCACGGTATCATTAAAAGCACTGGTTCTCAACCTTTTTCATCCCAGGGCCTACTATTCATTCAGAATTTTGCCTTAGTCCCAACAGACCCCAAAACTAAAAAACTTTTTGGTCCACAATTCCAGGCTGGATTTGGGAAACAAACCAGTCAAACATACAGAAATGAACATTAATCTTCCGCATTTTCTAAATAGACTTGGGACAATTTAGATGAATATTTTAACTCTTGAGAGCGTTAACATGAAACCAAATGGACCCTTGCAGGTCCATTTGGTTTCATGTTTACGCTCTCTAAGAGTTACATCTGGTTAACCAACTATACCAGGTAGAATAGGTCCATCACATGCTGGTTGTGGTGGGCCGGCCTAGGCTAAATGACGCTAAAAATTTCCGGGCCGTTTTTTTTTTTTTTTTTTTTTTTTTTTTTTTTTTTTTGCCCAATCCACCACTGGTATAGACCAGTGGTTTTCAACCTTTTTCATACCAGGGGCGCCACCATTTATTCAGCATTTGAGCCACGGACCACCTTTTGAGAACATTTTGGCCCCACACAGAGTCCAAAACTAAAGATTTATTTTTGCTTTTTGTCCATCTTCTAGTTGTGTAGACTAAATCAGATGATGAATATTTTAACTCTTGAGAGCTCTCAAGAGTTACATCTGGTTAATCAACTTAGCTGGGAACCACCTGGAACTCTCTCAGGGACCACTGGTGGTCCCCAAATCACCTGTGGAAAACCCCTAGTATAGACACACAAACACAAACGACTGTCCTGATATGGAGCGCTGGCCACTGCGTTTTGACGTAGCCTGAACCAATCATATCACCAATAAATAGTGCCGTGTAGATTTCAGCCAAAGAAATGTGTCTGGGGCCACAAAACCTTGCTCAAACAGACTAGTAATGAGGAAGACGATGCACAGCGATTATGTTGGTACGTCAAGAGAGTCTCATTGATAAACTAATTTTATTCTAATGAGATTTCGTCATTCTCTCGCGTGCATCGCTGGCAGTGCGAATGAGGTGTTATAATTTTAATACATTTAATAATACTGTACATACATACATGCATACAGTTAATCATTTAATACAGCACCTCGTTTGTCACCCATTTCCCAAGCTAAAACATGTACGTCTGTATGAAAACAACTGCATATGTATGTCTGTAATTAATGTTTTGTTTGTTTTCAGATGAAGAGGCTGACGGGCGACATTCTGCAGAACATGACTGGTCAGAACATCTCTGACTATCTGGTTAAAACCTACCCTCAGATCCTCAAGAAAAGGTGCTCCTAGATGTGTTCACCTCGTCTTTGTCAACAGTACAAATACAGTTTCAATAAATCTGCGTGTATGTTGATCTTTTTTAATACATTCGCTCACTGACTCAGCCTTTCATCTCTTAACTTTCACAGTCTGAAGACCAAGAAATGGGTGAATGAATTCCGGTAAGTGTGCATGAGTGAGTATCAGGGGCGGATCTAGGCATAGGCATGGGGGGCCCCCCATGCCTATGCCCCCCTAAATGCCCAGTCCGCCCCACCAAACATGATGGCATGCAAAACAACCCAAGATATTTCAGTGCTTATTTAAAAGTATTTGAAACACTACTATACTGCTACTAACTAAATACAGTTCAGTGTCACCACTAAACCAACAGCATTTCATCATTTGAAACAGAAAACTCTCTGAGTCAGACCTTTAGCTTTATGCATGCTGCGTGTCTGTTGCAACTTCAACAACAACTGATGTTATTATTGATGCTTTACTTGTGTGTTGTACCTGTGTGTGTTGCAGGTACGGTGGTTTCTCCCTGGGGGGCAGCGCCACACAGACCACCACCCAGCTGAACCTCATCCAGGACTCAGTGATGTCCATCAGAAACAGATACACAGTCGAAGAGGTACTGTAGACTCTATGCTGCCTGCATACAGTACATCAGATGTAGTATATGTACATGCATTCAGTCTACTGCTATACAATATACCTGTACACTGTAGGACATATATTTTTTCACCCACAACAACTCAGCACAGCATACTACGTACAGTATACATAGTATGCTGTGCTGAGCTGTTGTGGATTAAAAAAAACATACCGCTTGTTAGTTATTTCATCTGTTGATTGGCTTATAGTACTGTACAACGTATATAGTGGAAAGGATTTACCCTACCAGATGTACAGCAATGACCGTGGTATTTTATGATCATAGCAAGATGTCTTTGGGTATGCTGGTGTGTATATATGGGTCCACAGAAATAAGGATAAACATAAGAAAAGCATACTACTTCATGCATCCTGGTGCTGATGCTGAGTCAGAAAGGTTAGATGTGCAACTGTGTGCGTGCGTGCGTGTGTGTGCGTGTGCGCATGTCTCAAGACAACTAATTCCCCACTGCTTCTTTGATCTTGTTACAGAACAGCTCACTGGATCACCTGCTGCATCGCCTACCAGAGTTTCTAGGGGGACTAAACAGTCAGAATAATGTGAAGGTATGAGAAAGGTGTGCACTTGCGTTAAAGTGCAGTGTGTGCGTGCGTGCGCGCGTATGTGCTCATCGTGTACAGCATGCTGTCTTCAGTGCCTCCTGTCCTCTCATGCCATCAGGTGTGGTACAACAACAAAGGCTGGCACGCCATGGTGTCGTTTGTCAACGTGATGAACAACGGGCTGCTGAGGGCCAGCCTGCCCCCGCAGGACAGGAGGTCTCATGGCATCACGGCGTACAACCACCCCCTCAACCTCACCAAGGAGCAGCTCACTGAGATCGCCATGTGAGTGGCACCAGGGCCGTTTTTTTCCCCATTAGGCAGAGTAGGCAGTTGCCTAGGGCGAGGGGGGTGAGGGGAGGGGGGCGACCACCAGACATGCTTTAAAAGGATCCCAGGCTAATAAGACTAATATGGATGAATACATTATACAGATCCTCTATAACTAGAATTGAACATTTAAAACACATAATATGTTCTTTAGTTTAAAGATAGTTCATAATTTTATCCCTTGGGGGGCGCCATTTTAGAGGAGATTTTCCCTGGAGCCCCCGGGTCCATTTGGTAAGGGGGGGGCTCCATCTTCTCTCCACCTTCTTGCCTAATATATTCTTCCAGAGCAAATTCAGAAAAAGGTTTTCAACTTACATTGTTGCTTTGCATATTTTCAGATCGGTGGCCTTCCATATAATCTTTGGGGTCTTTGACATGAAGTAGTTTGAAAACCGCTGACACCGGAAATATTTGTAAAACACTTGTAGAATCTGATCTCAGTCCAAATTGGCCTGCTGTAAGTCATCATCATAACCTTTATTTCAATTCGGAGTACAAAGTGAAAAGTGTTTATGGACATCTTGTCTCTGTGTGTCTCAGGATGACCACGTCAGTGGACGTGTTGGTGTCCATCTGTGTGATCTTCGCCATGTCCTTCGTCCCGGCCAGCTTCGTCCTCTTCCTGATCGAGGAGCGCGTCAGCAAAGCCAAACACCTGCAGTTCGTCAGCGGGGTCAAACCCATCCTCTACTGGCTGGCCAACTTCACCTGGGACATGGTATGCAGAGATCAGTGTTGTTGGTCAATATTGCTTAGGAAAGTAACTTCTTTACTTTACTCGTTACCCCTTAGACAAAGTAATATGATTACTTTACTGGAATCGAAGAGTAATATTTTACATTTTACGTTATTACTTTCCCAAGTTCTCAACTCCCAACTCTCAACTCCTTTGAAAAAATAGAGATGTACAACATAATCTGTTTAGCGAGCTCTTTTTAGAACTGAATCCAATTTATTGGAATAATAAACCACAAACTGCACCTGAAAACAAGGCCAACAAAATCCGACATTGTAAATGTCTTTCTTAGATAAAAAATAAAAATAAAAATAAAAGGAGCAGAGAGAAGCAATGGGAACATTTTAACCTTGAATCACAAAACAGACCTGCAACTAACAAAACCAGATTTCGAAATTTGTCTCTTTGACTTTTTAAACTTTTTCACAATTGTTTTCAAAGACAGTTGAGGTCTTGTATTTAAAAATAAAATACAAAAAGCACCAAGCGATTTGTAGGGTACATAACTGTGCGCAGGATGCAGCGTGTGTACTGGATCTACAATCTAGTGCACATCTCTGTTGTTACAGTACCTGTCGATAGCTTGTAAATCTGTTCTATTTAACAAGCTCATTTTAACCAAGTAACTTGGCGTTACTTGCAAAGTAATGCATTACTTATTACCCATTTTTGCAGAGTAATCTCGTTACTTTACGATTTGGAGCAAAAGTAATAATATTACAGTAATATGTAATCTAAAATTCGTTACTGCCCAACACTGGCAGAGATACGTACCGGCTTCTACAACAAATCAGAGTAACGCCGTCATGTCACAAAGACAGCTGACAGACTCTTCTTCACACCTGACAGTAAGACGTGTTCACCAGGGGATCGCAACGCGATCTCTTCCCCCGATTCCACTTCCAGCTGATCTGGTGCCATGTATGACCGAGCTGCTGGCAGTGCAAGTCGCTGGAAATCCAAACCGGGTGACACCATGTTTGTGTTACAGCTCTCTCGAGTAGCGAACAAACGAAAGAGTAATTAACAGATCTGCAAGTTTGTTACATGTTGTAAGCTTGTGGATCTATATTTTGCAGACTTAGCTGCAAGTTGTTGTTGTTTTGTGTCTGCACTGAACGGTTTATTATGTCTAAAAGGCAACAAGATATGTCACTTTTTCTAGTTCCCCAGTACCAAGATTTGCACATGCACATTCTCTCCAGTGGGGGGAAGTGCAACAAGCCAGCAGAAAGTACCCCCACTCGATCCTGATTGGGGGAAGCGTCTTCTAATCCTGATTGGACAAAAGGCTTTTCTCCCAAAGCCCAAACTGAAACTAGGGGTTTTTTTGACCCCAGGGGCTCACTGGGGACAAGGAGGAAGTCCTTATATGGTCACCACACTCTATAGTAGGGAGGATTAGCCAAAAAAGTATAAAACAAACAATTTTGTCCTGGCATTAGATTGTACTTTCTGACACTAGAATCTAGTTTCTGGCCCTAGATTGTATTTTCTAGCATTAGATTCTAGTTTTTCTGAGAAAGCGATATTTCTGTGTCAGTGATGCTCAAAATATTTCATGCCAAGGAGCCCTAGAATTGTCTGTTTGGCAGGCTGCGGAGGACACGCCCCCCGATCTGAAAATATCCCATGGAGGGTCCTCCCAGAAACAAAGATTGGAGTTAATAATATTCAATAATTTGCACCATGTTTTAAGTATTTTCCAAAAAATAGCAGACCTACAAGCTCATATCGCGCCACTCGGTGGCGCGATATGAGCTTGTAGATCTGATATTTTTCAATAGCTGAAGCTAGTTAATGCTTGAAACACCCAAATGCGTTCACAATGGATTAAGTAAAATCACTATACTAAGTAAAATCACTATACTACTGCGATACCAAAGTGTGTCATTGTGTTCCAGTTGAACTACACGGTTCCGGCCACCATGGTGGTGCTGATCTTCATCGCGTTCCAGCAGCAGTCCTACGTCTCAGAGAAGAACCTTCCTGCTCTGGTTCTACTGCTGCTTCTGTACGGGTGAGGAGAGCCAGCGCAATGTGAAGAAAATATACAGAACACACCTGAGAGTACATTAAATGCAGCATGCTGACGACACTTAAGGCCTATTCATTGTTTTCAGTGAGGAGGTGACCACCACACAGGGTGTTCAACCCTGTCCGACGACGGCTCACCTTTCACCTAGCCTGCTGACCACTGTGCTAATTTTAATGAATACCCAAAAATTAACTATTACCGTACTATCAGTTATCTCAAACTGATGTCCTGGTTCCATTTGTACACTCTCAGAAAAAAGAAGCGTCTAAAGAAATCCATTAACATGGTGAAATACATCTTGTTGATGGGTGGTTAGGTGGAATGGGTGGATGGGTGAAAATGGGTGGAATTCCCCTTTACTATGGTGTTAAAGGTGGTTGTGTTGTGTCTCATGGGGGTTGTGTGTGTTCCAGGTGGTCCATCACTCCTCTCATGTACCCAGCATCCTTTGTGTTCAGCGTTCCCAGCACGGCCTACGTCTTCCTCACTTCCATCAACCTCTTCATCGGGATCAACGGCAGCATCGCCACCTTCGTCCTGGAACTGTTTGTGGACGAGGTACAGTCAGCTCATTTCCTGTTCCCCACACCTGCATTTACTGTTCGGTTTGTCACTTTGGAAATTCCTAATGAATGTACAATATATTTTTATAGTACCGGTAGTCTAAACAATAATTCACAGTCAATAGCCTCTGGTATATATTTCAGTGAGTTTCATTCTCTTGTTTGTCATTGGTTTATTTAAGAGGTAACACAGAAAAGTCACTAGTTTCCAGGATGATTTTCAGAGCAGGTTGCAAATCCTTCTCTTCTGTATAAAGGAATAGAAATATGCAAAGCTACAATAACTCTTTAACAGACAGTGACAGATATCCTTTCAGTTTGTTACTCCCAGAGGAATGAAGCATCATAAATGAGTTCATGTGACACCTCATCAAAAATCTGATTTTTGTCGATAGTAGAGATATGAGAAAGTGGGAGTCACCTAAACAATGATGGTGTGGACATTAGGATTAACATGTGTAAATGAAGTAACATGTGTAAAATAAGTTTTTAAATGAATTAAAAAATAGGCATTCCTATGTGGTTAACAGCAACAATAAGCAGAGATTGCAGGACACATTATAAGATGACACCATTTAAAAGATAGAGTGTGTGGGGAGCAGTTGGAGTTTGGAGCATTTTCTCCCCGTGCTACTGTACATACAGTAGTAGATTATTCATTCAAGTCCAGGTCAGTGTGAGGTGTGTCCAGAGCTCTGCGTAGGTTCTGCCAGAACAGTCCAGGGTGCTGTCTAGCCTGGGACCAGCTCAGGTACGTGTTTCTCTTCACCAGCCTCCTCATGAGGTAGTAAGGAGACAACTGGTGGGCTGGAATGTCCTCCAGAAACACCAGGATCAGTATGTCCTTCTGCTCATCAAACAGACGGTAGCTGCACACAGGAGAGCAGAGGATATTTTTCATGCTCAGTGAGGTTGTATGGAAAGCTCTATTGATAATGACCAACTTTGAGTTTTAGCCAGCATAGTTCCCTTTATGCTGTAGTGGTGCCTTAAAGGGGAATTCCACCGATTTTTAACATTTTAATATATCATTAATACACCCTAGGGATGTTGTGTGGACATGATAAAAAAAGTTCCCCCAATTCTCTATTTCCTGGAGGTCTGAAAAAACCATTAACATGGTGAAATACATCTGATGACATCATCAAGATGTATTTCACCATGTTAATGATTTTTCTTTCAGCCCCCTTTTTCCTGAGAGGGTACAAATGGAACCAAATGGACCCTAGCGGGTCCATTTGGTTCCATTTGTACCCTTTTTAAAAAAAAAAAAATGATGGAATTCCCCTTTAAGGAGGCTCTAGTCTAGTAGTTTAGGCTTTAGGGAAGGGGTTCTCAACATTTTTGGCTGGCGATCCCCACAAATGCATGGATGCGTGTGCTATTGTGAGTTCTTATGATCTCTACTAGAGCAGTGTTTCTCAAATCCTTTTCATATTGATTCAGCCAAGTTAATGTGTACAGTTTATGGCCGCAGACCCCCAACTAAACATATTTGGTGTCAGCCACCTCCATATAAGTAAATGATTTGAAACATTAGTAATAATACAAGCATAATACAATACAAGCTCACAATAATGAGTCAGTTCAATTCAATTCAAAGCTGTGAGCTGTGAGTCACATCACACTGTTCTACATTTACAGCACCGACATTCAGGATAATTAAATTACTCCTTGGAGCATTATTTAACCCCAAGACTGCATCTCTTTCAGTGGGAACTAGCCAAGAGGTAGAAATACAATTTCACTTCAATACAGCTAATAAAACATCCATAATACATTCAAATTTCCCCTCAGAAATACGCTACTTATGCAATAAATGCAGCATATTATAATTGTAGTACTCCAAATCACAAATTTGCTAGTCTTGTAATCTGCCACTGAGCTGCCACTGCGTGTCATATAACATCTGAAATAGTGCCCCCACCTGGCCATCTGGATCTCTCTGGAGCACCATTCACTCTCCAGGTAATGATGGCTGATCACACAGATGGTCTTTCTGCTGCCATAGATGGCATCTGTAATGTTCTCTATGATGGGTTTACCTGGAGACAGATGACATACACACATTTATTCAATCCACATTACAAAAAATCACACTTGTATAGTCATATATTGCTATATTGCTTCTTACTGGGGCACCCACTACATCATAGTAAATGTATTTTGCCATTGGCCTTTTGAGAGTCGGTGTAAACACAAACATGTAAACACATGAAGACAATAGTAAGATGCAAATTGCAGTTGGCCAGAATGAGGTGACTGTATGATGATAAGAGCACCCCTTACTTCACACGGGTGAGATTTTATTTCCAGAGAGGTCTGCTTACAAACAATAGGTGACAGAAAGAGACAGACCATATATGAATGATAACACTATTACTTAGAGACAGAGATAGGTTTTTACCTGGTGGGAAGTCTCGGTGGTGCAGACACAGTCTCCAGCCCTGCTCTCCCTCCAGCACTGGAAGCATTTCTCTGTAAACCCAGAGCTCATCGTGAACGTTGTAGGAGATGAAGGCATCGTAGCGCTGAGGAGTCCCCCTCTTTCTTTCCATAGCATCATAAAGGAAGGCCAGGAAGAGATAGTAGGCATACAGAAGATGCAAACGCAGGAAGTGGTAGGTGAAGCATGTGATTAGAATGAACACAGTCACACAAGTGGAGGAAATGAAGCAGATGAAGCCAGTGTCCACCCAACAGGAGTGATAGTCAAAGTCCAGAAACCTGGTTCCCTTTTTATCCAGAGGAAAGCCACAAGTGTAGAGGTGAGCGTCAACTACCAGTGTTTGGGTGTTGTTGCGCAGCCACAGTTGAAAGTCAGCATTAGAACAATCACAAGCTAAAGGGTTGTCGTTCATTTTAATAAACCTGAGAGCCGGGAGAGAACTGAACACAGAGACATTGATCACCGTCAACTCATTCTGGCTCAGGTCCAGCCAGGAGAGTCTAGTCAGATTGATTTGTACCAGTAATTCCAGGGATTTCAGACTACTGTTTCTTAAGGAAAGAGTCTTCAGTTGTGGTACATATTCAAATGAGTCTGGATATGGTTGTTTACAATTGCCAACATCCAAATGTTCTAATTGATTCATAACTGAGAGCATGTGCCCTAACATATAATTTGCAAACTTAGAATAGTGTATACTGAATTGTATTGTTAAGCTGTTCAGGTTGTGCAATAAGGTAGTATTGCCATCTTGCCATTGTAACTCATGGGGAGGAGGTGACATTTTCAAATTCACACTAAGTGATTCAAGTTCATCTAGTCCTTCCAAAATGTTGTTGTTCCATGCTTGAGAGAAACGGCTATCGCATTCCAAGTCGAAGTGCTTGAGCGATTTCAGACTCATGAAATCCCCTTTGAGGGGCAATGAGATGTAATTCATTCTTAAATCCAATAATTCTAGTTTGTGTAAGACAGTCTTGAACGTGTCGCCAAACAAGCTAATTAAATTCTGATTCAGATTTAGAACCTTTAACTCGTTAAGGTGTTGAAAAACGCATGGTTTGAGTACAAGTATGCGGTTGTCATTTAGATAGAGGTGTGTGAGTCTGGTTAAATTTAAGAAGTCCGAGCAGCTTAAATCACTAATACGATTGTGATGCAGATCGAGTATTTGAAGCATGGAGAGATTCTTAACATCGTCTGGCACTTTGGAAAGGAAGTTGGCAGCGAGGCTCAAGTGGCTCAGTCGAATCATTTGTTTTATTGAACCCTCAGACAGTTCAGGGATCTGACTGTAAGACATATCCAGGTCGGTAAGTTGGGTACAAGGTGACAGTGCTTCACTAAAGTTGGCATAGAGGCCACCATACAGGTTGAGCACCCTCAGTGTGGGTCTTTTGCAGACAATATTTAAGAGATCCATACATTCCATCAACATTTCCCACATCGCCAGATTCAGGTGCTCGAGTGAATCAAGGCTTTGCAGAGCCTTTCTTGTGGTGTTATAATCAGACATACTAGAAACAGACAAATGCACCTTAGTTATATTCTTTAGAAAATACTTGTCCGGTATGTCCCACTCCCATCCAGTAACATTACAGCAGAATGACAGGTCTATTGTCTTAAGATGTGGAAATACGGCTGTCGTGATGCTAAACGTTTGTAGCGACACTGACAGAACTCTCAACTCCCTGAGCTCAGAGGACATGTTTAACGGCAGATCCTTTGACTGAAAAGACTCCAACTCGTCAACTGAGATGCTTAGCACCTGTAAGCGTGGTAGTTGTAAGATGGTGATTATATCTGTCATTTGATTGGATGTCAATGTCAGAACTAATTCCTGTAAACTTTTGAGTGACTGGAAGGCGGCAGGGCTGATGAATTGGATGTCATTACCATCCAAGCTCAGTATTAAGAGGTTAGGCAATCCCTTAAACATGTTTTCTGTCAGCTTTGTCAGATTGTTATTGCCAATATTGAGCTCTTTAAGTTGCACCAAAGGTACAAAGGCCTCATCATCTACATGAGTTAATGAATTACCACTAAGATCCAAATATGTAACATCTCTGGGAATGTCCTCTGGTATTCTTACAAGACCCCTAGCTATACATTCCACTGACAAACCAGCTGTGACATTGGCAGAGTAAAGAACGGTGCAGTCTTTCAGGAAGTAAGCCAGTGTGACACTAAGATGAAGCACAAACAGCAGAAATAAGGAGAAACGATGGCAGCTTCCCGTCTGTAGCGTCATGGCTGTCTTTATTTAGGGTCAGTGGTCAGGGGTGGACACTGGCTGGCCACAACACTGTTCAGCATTGATGATCTAAAGAGGATACAACAGAAGGGCCTTTTTAACTGAAATACTGCAAGGAACTGTATAAACCTCCTGTTTTGTCACTAAGAAATGAGAAATGGTCCAAAATTAAAATTCATGAAAATATTCGTACTTTATAAACCATTGGCAGTGGGAAAAATTAGTCACATTCTATTCCATTTCACACTCGTAATTACACACACTAAAATGTGCTTAAAGTACCATAAGTAAAAACTACAAATGTTCCATTTCACAAGTTACCTATAAAAAACATTGAAAATAATAGCGGATTGACAAACACACAAACACAAATGCACAGTAATGCAGTAACGCATTGTGAGTGTCTAGATCAGTTACTGTATTTTCAAATGCCTGAAATAGTTAATTTATGTCTTGTAATCATAATCAACATCTAAAAAGTAACTGCAGTTTTCAAATATGGTGAGTAAAAGTATACGTTTTGAGTTTGAACTGTAGAAGTAAAAGTGCTTACAATTGAAACTACACCACTAAAGTCAAAATACCTCAATAAACACAGTATTTTATTTTTGAACCATGTTCTTACCTGCTAGCCTTCTTCTACAAGTACTACTCTATCACCTCGTGATTTTTATTTGGAAAATCGAATAAATACTGTTGAAAAAACTGCCTTTACTCCAATACCTACTACTCTATGGTGCCACTAGTCCAGCGTCTTTCTCTCTCACGCCTGCAGCTAATACAAAATGCAGTTTATTCTTACATACTGGTAACATGAGTGTCCCGGTCGGTTATATTTGAGTGAATTTAAGCGATGACTCTCTAGTAACACTTTACATGCTATGACTGTAAATTCAACAATATTACAGAGAATTCACAATCAACAATAGTTTTCCGAGATTTATTTTTGGAACACCGTGAAAATCCTTCTTTACCAAAGGAAATTATTGCATGATCCTACCTGAACTGCTAAAAGACAGAGTTCATCATCCTTCCAGTGTGATACAGTGAGAGAAATGAAGCATCGTTTCAGATCATTCATGTCACATGGAGGTTCAGTTGTCCACAGCATGGCTGGTCACTCAGACATAACATGGTGTGGCAATAGTGGGGAGAAGTGAAAGAAGAAGTACCTGTAATGAATAGGGATGTGAAAAAAAGTCGGAAACCGACACGATTGTCGACACGTGCTGACGTCGACACAAAAAAGTACGAGTCGAAAATCGCCTCTTTTTTCTTTTTTTTATATTAATGATTTTTATTTTGTATTCTTTGCAATTTCTTGTTCAAAAACGTCACAACGTTACTGTTTTCAAGGGAAGAGAATTGCTTATTTCGGGTATTAGGCTACTATCAGTCACTGTAGTGAGACCATGTCTGTGCTGCGCGCGTCTGTGCCGCCGCGCCGTCCTCCTCCTCCTCCCCCCTGCGCTCTGCCGCGGCGAGTCGGGCTTTCCCCCGAGTAGGAGAAGGAGGCGGCGGCAGCGGCCCTCGTCTGCACCCGCCAAAATGCGTCTTCCTCCTTCCCCTGCGTTCTGTCCCGAGTCGGGCTCCTGCCTGCACCCGCCGCAATGATTGACTTTTATTTTGCCGAGCAGGCGCCTCTGTCGAGGCCGAAATGGAGCGTTACGTATGGGAGAAAGCTATCTCTCCTGCACAAGACCGAGGTCTCACATGAGAGAGAGAGAGAGAGAGAGAGAGAGAGAGAGACGCGTGCTGCTGCTGCTGGAACAAGCCTATATTATTTGTACTTATCTTGTCCAGTGTTCTGTTTCACGTTGTTTGGCCATGTCTAACAGCAGACGCAGGGAAAAGCAAAGATGCAGGGAATCCGTCGCAAGGAAAGAGGAAAACTCCTCTATCAAGTCGATTAGGCTACTAATGAATGTGGAATGCCAGGTGCGGGTGCGTGTCTGTTGCGTGGTGCGCTCTGCGCACTGCTCTGCCATGCACTTTGCTTTGAGAACATGCCTGATCATTGCGGAGCGCAGTATGGAATGTTCTCCTCAGATATGCATATTTTGGTATTATATATTGCTCGATTTCGCGGTCCCGCTTATTTTATCTTGCACCTCTCCCTCCTGCTGGCATTTTCATGCCGCCCGCGCTGCAACATTTTGCGTTGGGTCCCGCCGGCGCCGCGGGCTAAAAAAAATAAATAAAAAAATCGATTGATTTTCGACAATGGGCCGCGACACGTCGACATTCCAAATATGTGTCGATTAACATCCCTAGTAATGAACCCTAAGACACTTGTCTGTCTGTCTGTCTGTCTGTCTGTGTGTGTGTATGTGTGTGTGTGTGTGTGCGTGTGCGCGCGCGCGACGTGCATGCGTGTTTTAAGACGTGACATTTTATTGACTACAGTTACTTTATGTTCTCTCTAGTACCTCAACGAGGTGAACAGGATCCTGAAGAAAGTCTTCCTCATCTTCCCCCATTTCTGCCTGGGCCGAGGCCTCATCGACATGGCCAAGAACCAGGCCATGGCCGACGCCTTCCAGAGGCTGGGTGAGTTACCAGTAATAACCACTAGCGCTAGTGCAATGTACGACTGCAGTGCAGTATGTGAAGAAATTGTGAAACCAATGCAGGCTGAGGCTTGCTCCTGGCACAGCATGAATCTTCATTGATCATATCACTGGTATGCAGGTTTCTTTCTGAAATGGCCCACAGCCCCACCAATGCTACTGATATTTGTGCAACTATACTAGTCTTGACCACTAGATGGCAAGGCGTGCAATCAAAGTTGGACACGTTCCACCAGTCACCTAGTTCTCAGAATTGCGACATTGAGGGGTCAGAAACTGAGCGCTCTGCTGTTCAAGCAGCCTAAATAGGGAAAAACTGGAGTTGGAAATACATTGTTTCCAAAATGCATGTGTAACATGAAAATTGTTTGTATAGTTACAATTAAAAGTCATATTTTAATAGAATACATTATAATGTTGGTATTTGACGATATTCAGTATTCTGTATTTTTTATAGACCCAACGATATTACTCAGTATTGATTTCCAATATCACGATAAACAATAATACCGGTATATTGCCCAAGACTAAACTATACATCATCCAGGTCCCTGCCAGGACTTACTAAAGTTCTGCTATTTTTTTACCAAATTGTTCACCACAGATGACAGAATAGGGACGCTAGGGTTAATGTGTGGTAAACCACTTTCATTCTGCCATCCCTTTTTTCCACGTGTTCTCATGGAAGAAACATTTCATAGAGTGTGATAATAGCACAATCTGCAAACACACAAACGCAAATGTCACCTATTTGGGTAGATACTGTACGTGACACGGCAGGTAAATAACAGTCCGTGTTGCTGTGTGTGTGCCACCAGGCTCCAGACCCAGCCTGGATCCTCTGCAGTGGGACTTTGTAGGAAAGAACCTGTTCTGCATGGCCGCCCAGGGCCTCATCTTCTTCATCTTCACTGTCCTGCTACAGTATGGCTTCTTCATCAGCTGGAGGTAAACCTCTGAACAACACAGCGACAAAACTAGTCAAAGGTTGCTTATAATGAGCAAACGTGGCAACAATGCCTGAAAGGAGCAAGGAGCCCCAGTACCTTGGCGTGGAATTATGGTCAATAGGGTTTTCACATAATGAATGATAGATAGATAGATAGATAGATAGATAGATAGATAGATAGATAGATAGATAGATAGATAGATAGATAGATAGATAGATAGATACAGGGGTGTAGTGGAGTGGGGCGCAGGGGGATGGCGTCCCCCCACTTCTCACATCTAAAATATTTTTGGGGCAAAAGTAGGCCTATGTTTTTTGTCTTGTCATTTATTTTTATGGATACAATTAGGCACTGTAAACAATCTTTCTCAATATGCTATACTTGTTTTAATAGCGTGTCTGTGTGTGTTGTGCAGTTGCATGCAAATGCGCACACAAATGCAAGTGTGCATGCACGTGTCTTATAGGGGAATTCCACTCATTTTCCTATGTCATTAATATACCTTTAGAGATGTTGTGTGGATATGGTAAAAAAAAAAAAAAAAGGTTCCCCCGATTCTGTGTTTTCTAGAAATGGTGGTCTGAAAAAATTCATTAGCATGGGGAAACACATCTTGATGACATCATCAAGATGTATTTTCACCATGTTAATGAGTTTCCTTTTTTCTGAGAGTGTACAAATGGAACCAAATGGACCCGCTAGGGTCCATTTGGTTCACATTTGTACACTCAGAAAAAAATGAAAATGGGTGGAATTCCCCTTTAAGAGGCGTACCCCCACATCTAAAAGTCCTACTACAACACTGGACGGATAGATAGATAGATAGATAGACAGACAGACAGACAGACAGACAGACAGACAGACAGACAGACAGACAGACAGACAGACAGATAGATAAGAGGGATATACGACTGATAGTGCTGTGTGATGCTGATGGGGGTGTGGTACTGTATGTGGTGTGTGTGGACAGGCCGTGGTGGACAGAGCCAGGCCTTCCTCCTCTGGGTCCAGAGGACGAAGACGTTGCCAGAGAAAGAGACAGGGTGACCGGAGGACGAGCCAACACTGACATCCTGACTGTTATGGACCTCAGCAAGGTAGCTGTCACCACCACACACACATACACATATTTGTGTGTGCGCACACGCACACATACACACACACACTACACAGCTCCAGCACAGACGTCTTTAAATTACCCCCACCACAAAATTCACTCAAAAACTAATGCCATTCCAAATATATTTATTTAGCCAACTGTTGCTATGCAGTTTAAGCGTTCTTGTCTTGTCTCCTCGCTGATAGTGTAATTATTGGACATAGAGTTCTCAGCGGGCCTGAGGCTCGACGCTAACTGATCAGGCCCGAGGCCCGGCCCAACTAATTATCATTTATCACCCTGTGTGTGTGTTGTCAGGTCTATAAAGCCGGCAGGAAGCCAGCAGTAGATCGTCTGTGTCTGGGGATTCCCCGTGGTGAGGTGAGAACCCCTCACCTTTTTTGTTTTTTGTTTTGTTTTTAATACAGTGAACATTGTTATTTACTTTGTGTAAATGAGACCCACAATTCACTATTTGTGTGTGTGCGTGTGTGTGTGCCAGTGTTTTGGTCTACTGGGGGTGAACGGAGCAGGGAAGACCTCAACGTTCCGCATGCTGACCGGAGACACACCTGTCACCTACGGAAACGCATTCCTCAACCACCACAGGTACAACACACTGAAACACCTTCCACACACACACACGCACGCACGCACGCACGCACGCACGCACGCACGCACACACACACACACACACACACACACACACACACACACACACACACACACACACACACACAGACATTATTGACCTTGAACCTTGAGAATAATAATGATAACCCTTTATGTTATACCTGTATATAAATTGTCATAAAGAACAACAATCTAGTATTCTAATCATGTTATGGTGTTATGGTAACAGGAATCTTGATCTAGCTACTGTATATACTGTACATCAGGGGTCCTCAACTAGAAATGCTGAAGGTCCACAAATATTTTTCGAATAAGTCTAAGGTCCGGTCCATGCAACACAGCAGGCCTCACCAACACAACTTCATAAAATGGTCACGTTTTTAGCAACAACACTGACAGGCAGGCAGAGCGTAACTTTCAGTTTCATACGTGTCGATGTAGCTTGTTTACAGCTGAAACGGAATTTAACCATCAAACATTCTCTGTAGCCTACTACTGGCAACCTTAGAACGCACTCTGAACGCACTGCTGCAAAGGCCGCACTGGAAAATCCCAAACTGCCACCGATCTGCAGCTCGGAGACCTGACAGGGAAATGAATGCGTGTGTATGTGGAGAGAAACAAAGCTACTGGATGGCACGCCGTGGCACTGTGCGTGGTATTCACTGCTCGTGATTAAGCTTGAAATGCATGCCCAATTAACCCATACACAGACACATAAACACGGACCCACACACATTCAGAGCGCTGGGTCCGCACATAGATGTGCGGTGGTCTGGTCACGGACTGTGGTCCGCCTGTTGAGGACCACTGCTGTGCATGTTCCAAGCAGTAAAACCACAGTTTTATTTTATAATCTGAAACAAACACAATAATTATGGGTTTGAATTATTGTTTTAATGGCACATTTCAGACTCGGTTGCCTCTATGACCTTTAAGTATCAGGTCTTATGACTTAAAGGGGAATTACACCCATTTTTTTCTTTCAACATTTTTTCTGAGAGCATACAAATGCAACCAAATGAACCCTAACGGTTCCATTTGTACGCTCTCAGAAAAAATGTTGAAAGAAGCGTCTAAAGAAAAAAAATGTTGAAGAAGCGTCTAAAGAAATCCATTAACATGGTGAAAATACATCTTGATGATGTCATCAAGATGTTTCACCATGTTTGTGGTTTTCTTCAGACCTCCATTTCTTGGGAACACTGAAGGGGGAAACTTTTTCATCATGTCCACCCAACACCTCTAGGGTATACTAATGACATATTAGAATGTTGAAAATGGGTGGAGTTCCCCTTTAAGTCATCAAACATGATACTTAAGCCGATCAAAATAGGGCCCTCAGTCTTTTTGCTAGAGCAGTGCCCCAGGTGAGTCAGGTGTGATGTTGTTTTCAGCATCCTGACAGAGATGGAGCACGTCCACCAGCTGATGGGATACTGTCCTCAGTTTGACGCCATCAGTGACCTGCTGACGGGCAGAGAACACCTGGAGTTCTACGCACGGCTGAGAGGGGTCCCTGAGGAGAGCGTCACCAAGGTCAGGACCACCACAATGTTTGTTCATCTGCAGGGGTGTAGTGGAAGGGGGACTTTGGGGGGACGGCGTCCCCTCACTTCTCACATCTAGAATGTTTTTGGGGCAAAAGTAGGCCTGTATGTTTTTTTGTCTTGTCATTTACTTTCATGCATACAATTAGGCATTGTAAACAAACTTTCTCAATATGCTATACTTGTTTTAATAGCGTGTCTGTGTGTGTTGCGCAGGTGCACGCGAATGCAAGTGTGCATGCACGTGTCTTAAAGAGGAACTCCACTCATTTTCAATATATTACTATGTCATTAATATACCTTAGAGATGTTATGTGGACATGGTAAAAAAAAATTCTCCCAATTCTGTGTTTCCTAGAAATGGAGCTATGAAAAAAAAAATCTTTAGCATGGTGAAATACCATGTTAATGAGTTTCCTTTTTTCTGAGAGTGTACAAATTTTGGTTCACATTTGTACACTCTCAGAAAGAAAATGAAAATGGGTGGAATTCCCCTTTAAGAGGCGTCCCCCCACTTCTAAAAGTCCCACTACAACACTGAACATCTGTCATGGACAAGGAGCAACATAACAACAAGCACTGCCATTTGGCGACGATAGCCATCAATTAATAATTGTCATAAAACAATAGTTACACCACCCCACCATTGTTGGCAAATATACCTTTTGTGGCAGTGGTTTTCAACCTTTTTGACACCAGGGCTCACTATTTATTCGGCATTTGAGCCACGGAGGACCACCATTTGAGGACATTTTAGCCCCACAAACCCCAAAACTAAAGATTTTCCTTTTGCTTTTGTCCACAATACCAGCCTGGATTTGGTGAAACAAAATAGGCAAACATACAGATCATAAATGACCATTAATCTTCTACATTCTCTAGTTGTCTAGACTTGGGCTAATTCAGATGGTGAATATTTTAACTCTTGAGAGTGTAAAAATGAAACCATTTTTTACGCTCTCAAACCAACTTTTTTTTTTTTTCCCGCTTTTTTACGCTCGCTTAACCAACTTTCCACCATTTAGCCACCCTGGTTAAACGGTGTGTTTTTGAGACTGAGAACGTTAGTTGCGGAAGTGGCTGTATTTACTGTCCCCACAACCCTGTTCAGTCCTCACTAGCGACTTGACTTGTTCACTCTTATTTTCAGAAAAAATGATTCCAACGAACAAAGCAGTTGTATAAGTGTGCCAAGTGCACACAATTTCATCGTTTAAACATTAACAACAGCTTTGCAAGCACAAAGGGAGAAATAAAATGTTTCCGTGGGGTATTCATTTTTGGGAGCACCGCATTGTGACTAATGGAAACTTCCGGCGGAAGTTAACTAACCGGAAGTCCCGTTAGTCGTTTTGGGGCACCGTGATTCCAGGCTCTCGTCTCACGGTGCAGATGAGAGCCTGGAGATCGAGGCTACCATTTAGTTGGGGGCTACCTGGAACTCTCTCAAGGACCACTGGTGGTCCCCGGGACCATTGGTTGAAAACCACTGATATTACCTTTCATTGGGTGGGCAGGATGCACTAGATCTGGCCCTGATGGCGGTGTTGTTTCCCCCTGGCAGGTGGCCCAGTGGGGGGTGAGGAAGCTGGGGCTGAGCCAGTACGCTGACAGGGAGGCTGGAGGCTACAGCGGAGGAAACAAGAGGAAACTGTCCACTGCCATCTCTCTCATAGGAGCTCCTCCGGTTATATTCCTGGTGACAAGATCACACACACCACACAAACACAACACAAACAGTGTTGCCAACTGCCAAAATCCAAAATGCACTAGTGGCACTTCCAAAATGCACTCGATTGCGCTAGAGCAGTGGATTTCAACCATTTTTTATACCAGGGCCTATTTATTCTGCATTTTAGCCATGGAGAACCTAGAGAGAGACGACTTGTGCACTCCCGATCTAGTTTTGGGCAGGTGCGTTGGTCTAGGGCAGGCAAAGCAGCAAACTTTAGAAGGGAGGAGACCTCCCACCACTTATTGGTTCAAGAGCATTTATTTAAAGTGAGCAACGTTTCGGCCTTGCGGCCTTCTTCAGGCATGGAGAACCACCACTTGATGTTGAGTTTAGTCTCTGACTAATTTCGGAGAGATAGCTGGCAAAATGTTGGTCAAAATAGCAATTCTACTACATTTTCTAAATGTGTAGATTCTTGAAAATTCAAATCAGAATGAATTAAATTCAGAATGAATTAAATATAATTTAACTCTTGAGAGCGTGAAATGAAACCAAATTTGGTTTCATTTTACTCAAGAGTTACAGATCTACGGTATAAGAGTCCATTTGGTTACCAATGGCCCTTTTTAGGAAGGAAGGAGGACTCTTATTATAGGAGGAAAAATGGCGATAAACGAGGGTTTTATCTCTGGCGCCTGTCAACCAATTTCGCCCCAACTCACCAGCAACAAAAGCACTAGATTTTCCGCCAGGAGTTTTTCACTAATTTTAAGGGGGTCTGGGGAAAAAAATCTAAATATACCAACAAATGCAACAAGTTGGCAACACTGCAAACAGTGTCCCGCAAACACTACTTATATACATACATGGAATGCACCCATATTGTAATGACAATACTTTTGTGACATTGTGATGTGTGTCTGGATGGTTGTCAGGATGAGCCCACAACAGGCATGGACCCCAAGGCCAAGCGCTTCCTGTGGAACTGCATCGTCAGTGTCACCAAGGAGGGCCGCGCTGTCGTACTCACCTCCCACAGGTAGGTGGCACTGCTACTAAACCTGCTGTTGGCAGAGTAGGCAGATGCCTTTGTTTTGCAGCTCTGGGGCGTGTATTGCCGAGCAGGGGCGTTTTTGCCATTAGGCAGACTAGGCAGTTGCCTAGGGGGCGCCATGAGGGGAGGGGGGGGGGGGCACCAGACATGCTTTAAAAGCTCCTATGCATGACTGTCTCTCTGTCCTTATTGTGCACACATTTTGTACCATTATATTTTAGTTAAATAACCGTAAAATGAACGTGAATGTGCTGACAGAGCTTGTGTTTAGACCAGTGCCAGTGTGTTTGTGTAGTACATGAATATTCTACTGACGGAGTCTGTGTTATTGTCAGCATGGAGGAATGTGAGGCTCTGTGCACCAGGATGGCCATCATGGTCAACGGAAGGTTCCAGTGTCTGGGCTCTGTCCAGCATCTGAAGAACAGGTAGGGGTCCCCACTCTCTCTGAAGATATGTTTTTTATTTACTGAGATGGAGAGACCACTTAACTATATAAACACTCTAGTCCAGGGGTTTTCAACAGGTGGTCCGGGGACCACCAGTGGTCCCTGAGAGGATTCCAGGTGGTCCCCAGGCTAAATGATGGAAAGTTGGTGATCATGATCAGGTAGCCTGCTTGACTGCGGATGTAAGCTACTGGGAAGTTGGTAGCCTGTTGGCTGCTGAACCCCGCATTTCACCGGCCCCGGCATAAAATGCCTGGCGTTTAGCGACGCACAATTTTCTTTATGTCGGCAGAAGAACAACGCCGTCAATAATACGGGCGTTTATCGTTGCCGCCTGGAAAGCCCTTTAGCGATCACACGGACACTCAACCTCAGGGTCCCCCCTAGGTCAGGGGCGTCTTGGCCTGGGCTCAACGTTAATCCTCCCCTGGGGACCCTAGAGCCATAAAAATCTTCTCTTATGCAAGAGTCTTGGATATATATTACTGTCCGTGGGTTGTCGTTTTGGGGTTGTGGTCCTTGACACCTCCCTGGGTGGGTGCTGCCTGGTTGGTTTCCCCTTCAGGTTCGGTGACGGCTACACCATCATCGTGCGTGTGGACGACACCAAGCAGGGGGAGGGACAGAGGAGCCCTTGTCCGGTGGACACCTACCTCAGAAGCTCCTTCCCGGGCATCGAGCTGAAGGAGCGTCACCAGAGCGTGCTGCAGTACCAGCTGCCCTCCCACGCCTGCTGCCTGGCGCGCGTCTTCCACCTGCTGGCCAACAACGCCCAGGACCTGGGCATCGTAGACTACTCTGTGACACAGACCACCCTGGATCAGGTGAGCACAGGAGAGAACCTGTCACAGGTCATGCTGAATAAATAGTGGGCTCTGGTATGAAAAAGGTTGAAAACCACTATTTCCATCACTCTTCACCATGTCAGTAGCGTTGACCCTCACACTTTTTGGTTCAGCAGGGGCTCAGTTGTCTCAAAAGTTCGGGGCATGCCACACTGTTTATGGCTGAACTACTGCTTTGCCGAAAATGAAATGTGAGAATCAGCACACTACTGACATGGTGGAGAGATGGGAAAAAGGTGAATTTGAACAACATCACATAGCCCCATCCTAAGCTCATTTTGGGGTAAGGGAAACAGTCATAAAGTAGTCTTTTAATAAAATAACAACTGGACCACTTTTTGGGGGGAATGAATCAACTGCAAATACAGGTAAGAACGTCTTCTGGGGTTGAATTCTCCTTTAAACCAAAACCAGTACAGAAACAAACACGAAGAGTGAGATAACACACAAGGATCAAGGACTTTCACAATGAGCAAACACTACATTTACTGTATGAACAAACAAGGAACTGAAAACACAAGGGCATATTTATAGACAAGGACTAACTAGACAGACCAACAACTGACACATGCGCTTGGCACAAGAAGGCTACGAAGCAATAAAACAAAATATAGGTACACAGTGGAAGAACGAATAACTGGAAATAAGAAACAAGGAACACAATTCTACAAAATGGTAAAATACTGAAATGCTGTATAAATAACGAAAAACAGTGTACACAAGAATATAACGCATTACAGACCTGTCACGGACCGTGACAGAACTAACTACCGGTAAATTGAAAAAAACTAAGGCTGTTGAAAATAGTTAATTAATGGGATTAAATTAATTTTGTTGATTATTCTGATTAAATTTTTTTACTCAATTAACTCATGTGCACACTCACTCAACCCACTGAGCATTTTCTCATTGAAAGAAATGGGTAGAGCAGGGTTTTACGGAGACTTATAGCTGTGTCTCCCTGTAACCAGAGTCATAGAGTATAGCTGGAGGATCTACAAGCATTGAGGGCTTGTAGATCGCCTATTTTGATAAATATTTTAAAGATATATGGTTATTTTTTTCACAGATTCTGTTGTTTTTTCGGAAAACATGCATATTTTGGACATAGTTCGAATGATGATTAATCATGATTAAATTAATTTTGAAGCTGTGATTAATTTGATTAAAATTTTTAATCATTCAACATCCCTAAAAAAAACAAAAAAACATTAAACTGAAGTACATAAAAACATTAATAAAAAATAACCGAAAATAAACAAACTGAAACTATAATCAACTGCTGTCATCTCATTGTTTAGGGAGACCTGCTGGGCAACTGCAAGATAACTGACATTATAGAACTATTATAGTGTCAAGAGAAAGTTTTCCACATAATGTTTAAGATACAGGCCCCCCGCACACTTGTGAGAGCGCATGGACGACTTCATCCCCAAAGCAATGACCCATCCTGTCACTTTCCTGAATTGATGAAGAATCCCAAATTCCATATCAGTCGGGCTCTACACTATACAGCACTGTAGAATCTCCTTGCTCTGTGTCATCACGTCATTAATACAGGAACAATACATAGACCCAAGATCCAGTCTGACAACAACACAGACTATTTAAGCTGACGCAACATCCGGCCACGATGCTTTGGAGCTTCAAAATAAGGGTACACCGGCGCAATGGCTGACACTGGCTCATAAAGGGGAGATTATAGCATGTCCCAGAGTGAGTTCATAATATATTCATTGCTTCTACTTGTAGGTGTTTGTCAACTTTGCAAAAGAGCAGGGAGACGACGACAGACTGGCCGCTGTGGTCGTCAACAACGGAACGGCACCGCCCCGCCGGCCGGCTCCGCCCACCCACATAGCTCCACCCGCAGCCCCGCCCATAGCCCCACCCACGGCCCCACCCGCAGCCTCACCTGTAGCCCCGCCCACGGCCCCACCCGCAGCCTCACCTGTAGCCCCGCCCACGGCCCCATCTGTAGTCCCACCCACAGCCCCACCCGTAGCCCCACCCACAGCCTCACCTGTAGCCTCACCCACAGCCCAACCACGGACGCCAGTCAAGCCACCGCCTCGGTCAGGCAAGGCTCCGCAGCCTGGCGGGTCAGCCGACGGCAAGCCGTTAGAGGACAAACCCAAGGAGGGTGGTAGCACGTCCGTGGAGGACGACTGTCCCAGGGAGAGCACGTCCAACAGAGAGACGGACGCCGGCGTGGCCATGAGCGTCCTGTCCAAAGCGGAGGAGGAGAAGGAGAGGGAGGCCGAAGACACCTCCACCTGGAGCGGACCCAGCTGCAGCAGCAGTGGCGCTGACGGCACACAGGAGACCACAGCGGACGAGACCAGGATCTGTCCTGGCTCTGGGGACAGCGGCAGCAAGGACCCCGCCTCTCTATTCATCGTGGGCAGCAGCAACACGAAGGACAGCAAGGTATGACGTGAGACTGGGCGTGGGCCATCCACGCTTTGAGGCTCTTTGCTCCGTTTTGTCGATACGATGAGCTAAAGGCAGTGTACGTAGACGCCGCATTGGCCAGTGTGTGTCAATGTCCAGGGAGAAATCTACCATAAGAACACTGCAAGTTATAGTTCAGTACCACGGTCCACGGAGGTTGAACTTTTGTCACTGTTACAATCTACTACTAAGTACAGATAATTTTTTGACAAATCAGAGCCAGTAGCGAGAAGAGTCTAGCTGTTTGCCCGTTATTATTATTTTAATGGGAGAGAGCTGCTTCAGAACACAAACACTGGACTGAGACTGATTCTTAAAAAGAAAAGTCTTCTAAAATAACAACTTTAATACTGCACAACAGAACCGCAAATGGGGTTCCTATCCAGAAGAGGTTGGTTAACAAAAATGGGTCTATAATGGGTTAAAGACCTTACAATATGGTGGTTGTGTCGGCCATGTGAACCAATGCGGTATCTACGTGTATGAGGGTATGCTGCTCGACGCCAGCAGTCAGCCAATACTTCATCTCTCGTGGGGTGAATCTGTATGAAACAGACAATGTAATGGAAGGATTTGGTGCCTTTTTTTAAAAGCCCAAATCTCCTTGGAACATAACCACTTTAAGAGCAACCACACAAATGCAACTCAATTAGTTGCATTGCCACATCAATGCAACCATTGGTATGGTGTTGACCACATAAAATGGTTGACAAAACTTGATGAAACGGTGTTGTCCCAATGAGGCCCTACAGATGTGTTTTTGGGGCTTTAGACTCCGAGGAGAAAGCTTTGTAATTTCTTATCAATATGCATTTCGCTTGCTGCCTGTCACTCCCACGTTGACAAAAACTCAGAGCAGTAACGTGAGAAGGGCATTGCAAGTTGCTTCCCGCAAAAACGCCATGGGATTCATGGCCCTTTTAGGGAAGCTGGATCCCTTGGAGCCGTCCAAAAAACTGGCCCATTTGTACCGTATATTTATGTGTTTTTAAACGTATTTGTTGTACGCCTTCCAAATTGCATGGTGGCACCACATTCCACGTTGCTCTGAAAGCGAGATTTTATGTGTTTTGATTTATTGATTGAAATATTTATTAACAGTTTGCAGAATTGGTATTTGGTCGCTATACCCCTTTCATAAAATGCGTGTAAATTTGTGATGCGATCTGTTCATTCAGACAGAATGGAACGGTACCACGATACAGATGTGTATCTGTATCATGTCCACACAACCATTTCTAATATACCTTAGAGATGTTGTGTGGACATGACATGTTAAAAAAAAGTTACCCCATTCTGCTTTCTAGAAATGGAGGTCTGAAAAAAATCATGCAGGTTAGGGTTCATCTGGTTCCATGTGCATGCTCATGGGAAAAGATGTTAAAAATGGGTGGAACTCCCCTTTAAACAATTTAAAAATGAAAGGTGGTGTTCCTCAGGGTTCAATCACTGCATCTGTGGAAGATTTGAGCTAGTACTTTCTGTTTCACAATAAGCACTTTAATGAAGAACATGTATGCTGTATGAACTCAAAATAGCCATAATAATATTATTGTAATATACGTTGTTTTGGCTATACTGTGTATAATCGTATGTACACAATGTAATCCAATTTGCTGGCCTGGATTTCTGCTGGAATTAGTGAGTCCAAGACTTCATACTCTGTTACTCATTAGGATGAACCATTATTATTTATGTTTTAGTTCTCTATTTTGGACCAAAACTATACATAATCTATCGTTTAGATTTTTATACATATTCTGTTTCTCTTTGAAGTACTGTATATCGGACTTATATGCCTAGGATTCATTTTGACTTTTTGTTATTATTATTATTTTATTATTTAGTTATATTATTTAAATATGTGTTAACAAAACATTTAACTGTGTAGCTGCATTTCCAAAGCACTGTGGTGCACTCCAAAGGAGTGGATGGATAGATTGTTACATTTAAAGCAGGACTATGCTACCTATTTAAAACTATTTAAAAATTATAAAACGATAAAGTTCTCCAACAATCCCTTCCTTAAATGCGGAAAGGTTTCAGGTCCCTTCTAGGGGGCTTGACATTATAATAATTATTATAGTGTACAGTGTAGGTGAGACAATAACTTTAATCCTGCCATTTGCCTAGGCATCTAGTCAGAACTGCCAGTCAAACTGAAGACTGGCCAATCACAACGTATCATGTTGAAGTCAGTTGGCTGCCATGGCATTAGTGACCAGAGTCACCATTGATGCCAAAGCGATTTTCTTTGATGATGCCCAAAAGTACATAGTGCTGCTTTAATCATGGCTACAGTATGTAGTGACAATACTCTCTGGAGAATGTGTGTCATTGCACAAAATGCTGAACCAAAATGTTGAGAACATAAAATGTATTTATTTATGGGCGGTCAATATGTAAATGTTGTTCATTGAATGTTGAATGTTTGCACCTCAAAAAATGAGAGTATTTTGGGGGTAAACATCTTATTCACAGAGTACAGGTATACTATAATATAATCCTTGAATGTGTTGTACTTACTTGAATATGGATGCTTGTCTGTTAACATGCCTACTTGTGGCGTGTGTGTGTGTGTGTGTGTGTGTGTGTGTGTGTGTGTGTGTGTGTGTGTGTGTGTGTGTGTGTGTGTGTGTGTGTGTGTGTGTGTGTGTGTGTGTGTGTGTGTGTGTGTGTGTGTGTGTGTGTGTGTGTGTGTGTGTGTGTGTGTGTGTGTGTGTACATGTTTGGCATGTATGATTGTATGGCAAATCATTTAAATTAGGAACTTTACAGGAAAAAGTATATTTCTCAGTTTTTGAATGTTCTTCACTCCTGAAGTGAATAAAAGATATTTCTGTGGAAAAGGTAGGGGTGGGATTGGATCTATGCTTTAGGTTAGTAACCCATCCCATCTTTATAATATTCTTAAAGGTAGGGTAAGTGATTTGAAATTCATCCTGTAGTTCCAGCCTGGTGCACTAGGGGCGCCAAACAGTAGCTACACTATGTGAGCCTGCTGCTCGATCGTGATTGGAGAAGAATTCGCCACCACCTGGGGAACTTTTATTAGCTCCTCTGCTAACGTGGGGGAGGGGGAAACTCCATATATGGTTTCCACACCTTATAGAGCATTTTAACAGAAAAAAATATTTTTTGGGTGATATCTGACAAAAGTGAAATCACTTCCCCTACCTTTAACACATTGACCAATATGTCTGTTTTAGTTGTTCATCACTGTCAAAAATACATTGCCAAGTCGCTACGTCCAGCTAGGGAACTCCACCCTGTCAGGTGAAAAGAAGCCAGCTTGGACTCCTCCTGCATTGAAGGAAGCATGAGGTCAGTCTGCTGTCCCCAGGTTGGTGAAGGGTGTGTAACGGCCAGGATCACATTAGACACAGTGAATGACACATGAGTGAAAAATGGGTTACAAAATCATGGGATTTTTCTCACACTCCAGAGCTGCATGAACAGTGCTTCAGGCCTTGAGTGCTGTTTGATGACCTCACAATAGTGCAGCTCTCTTTGCTCTGCGTTTGACGAAAACATAGTCACTGTGAACCAACATAGTTCATACTGGCATTCCACAGCTACTGTCAAGGACAGATGATCAACACAAAACATTGGGATTTAATCTACATGTAGAAAAACTACTGGTATATAATTTATGTTGGCTTTGCGAAGGGGACCTTTATGATGACCCCGCCTCATTACAAACACACAAGACACAGCCAAACAACCCAGTGAGATGTGACTGATTATTAAAAGACAACAGAACAATCACAATCTCAGTGGATTCTTATCAGCCAATACAGTGACAGCAATGTATTGAGATTTCACTCAGTAAGCAGGAATTCCTTATTTCCTATGCATGTGAATGCATTTCCTATCAATGTCAGGTGTCAAAACACTTTTGAATTATTCATCCTATTTACTAGACATACTTCTACAATACAACCAACAATAGCCTACACCAACCAACCAAGAGGCTTTGATTTGATTGTGAAGACATTAATTACAAACAATGAGGAAACAATAACGAAACTTTTACTTTATCAAAGCATCCTTCTCCTAACAAATCAATCTGAAAAATGTGTGGATCGTTTTTTATTTTATTTTTAATTTTTTTAACTCTCAAGAACAACTCTGCACTTCTACCTACCTTGGTAGATGGTACAACCACATGCCATTTCTTTTGCAATAAATTACAAATTTACACACACCGGGCCAAGTTCAAAATACCTGGGCCTGGGCCCAGCCTTGGCTACGCCCCTGATTTCACTCATGAAATGTTGTCAAGTCCTGTTTCGAAGTAGAGAGTTTGGAGAGTTTGGAACCATCACAGTGTTCTGAACCGTCTTCCTCCAGATTGAGTTCAATGCACACAACTTGTCTGTTCCACTCTCTCTCTCGCAGCGTTGAATAAGCTGTCGGCAGCCCCACTGTAAAAGACATGAAAAAACAAAACTAGATGAGCACTGGTTAGGGCTTGGCTACACTCAGTCAGCACGGAACTGACGTGGCATTGTCCCGCTGCAGTCACAGAGCGCAGTCCGCGGAGCGCAGTCCATGGGGCTTCGCAACGATCTAGTTCCGCAGTCGGTGGAGTGCAAACTTTCGCGTTGCGCACAAGTAGGCCATGAGCGGAGTGAGCTAATACTCATGACATTATAAAGGTCTATTACGCCATTACAGATAAATAGATAGATACTTTATTGATCCAATAGGACCCTCCTATTGATACAATAGGACCCTCAAATGGCCTGCAGCCCCCACTACCCCCAAACGGCTGTGACAGAGCAGGTCAAATCTGTATACTCACTGTTAGGTCGAAGCTTTTCCAAGCTTCCTCTCCTCTTGTAAAACTGGGAAACGTGACGCTTATCCCAGTTTTCACGATCCCATCCGATGTCGAGTTCGTGGTTGACTTCCTTGGCGACTTCGTCGTCAAAGCCCTCGTCGACATTTTTGCCCCCAGCCGTCTCATTCAGCGGTTCCTCGTCCCTCTCGGGTTCAGAACTCAGATAGAAGTTCCCGGCCACCATCTCCTCCATCTTCTCCAACAGCTCTGTGACCTGAGTTCTGTCCTTGTTCTTGCTTCTGAGGCAGTGGTACCTGCATGGTTCAATTTTGGAGTGTGTGTGTGTGGGGGGGTGCTTTATGACTGCCAAAAATGACAAATATCACTGACAAAAATATCTTGCCATATTTTGCTAGTCTCATACCACCATACATACAGTAGCACCCTACAAGCCTTCCCGTGCACTACGATCAGCCGACACCGGGAAACTGGTTGTACCCTCGCTAAAAACGCCTGGCCAACGCTCCACTTGCCCCAAACTCTTGGCCAAAAAAGACAGGAATGGGCATCAAAATCAGAGGTGCATACTGTACCTGTTTCCACAGAGCTCGATGAGCTTGCAGAGAGGCTTTCCTTCACTGGCGATGTGGTGCTCAATGGTGTAGCCTTCAAGGCAGTCCCCAAAGGTGAACACCACGATGACGTGTCTCCACACGTTCTTCCCCAACAGCTTCATGTTGTCCAGCGTGATCTCCAGCTGTTCCTCTGTGAACGACGTGCTCGGCGGGAACATCAGCAAAATGACGTTGGGCGACGGGGAGCACAGAGACACCGCCCTCTGGACCTCTGACTTCACGTCCTGAGAAGTGAACATGGCGGGGAAGAATTTCCACCACCCGGGAGTGTCCACGATGGTGACCTTTCTGCCGTCCACCTCGCCACTTTGCATGGTGGATTCCAGAGTTCTGCTGCCGGCCTGGAACTTGTCGGCATTCAGGATGGCGTTGGCAGCCTTGCTCTTGCCAGAAAACACCCAGCCGAGTAGTAGAACTTTCAGCTCAGGACGCCATCCTCCTATGTGTGACGAAACAGTAGCTAAGAATGAATTTCACACTTTTATTCTCTCGTTCATACACATGAAATGGACCACCAGAAATGCAAATAAACTCACCTGTTATGAGAGCTCTGAGTTTTTGTTTTTGCGTTTGAGAGGTCAACCGCATCCTGTCGGCTTTCTGGTCCACCTCCTCTCTCTTGCGCTCAGCGCTCTGCATTAGCTGGACGTCACTCTCATAGCGGCCGTTGGCTGACACCATGGCATCGATCTTGACGAACAGCTCTTTGACCTTCTCTTCTCTTCTCTCCTCTTCACTGTTCATGTCTCCATTGCAGAGGACATGGTACCTGTGGCCAGGGGTGGGAAGAATACACTGACTTTTTTGCTAGTAAAAGGAAATAGTCCATTATCAATAAAAGTCCCTTGTGTAAAAGTGCAAATGCATTGGCATCAAAAGTAAAAGTATAAATAAATAAGACATAGCCTATTTGCCGCTGGGATGTAGTGGAGTAGAGGTACAGTATATAAGTACTGGAAATTGGAAGAAAATACAAAGTGCAAATATTTCAAAAGTAAATGCACTTAGTTACCTCTTGCTGCATTTCTCCATGAGTGATCGAAGCGGCGTCCCTTGACTTTGGATGTAGTCGTCGATGGCTGGGCAGTTCCGTCCCGAGCAGAACACGATGATGGTGTGGTCCCAGACGTTGTGGCCGTACAGCTCCTCCAGGTGCTCCACCGTGGCCCTCTGGTAGCTCTCCTTAAACACCAGGTTGGTGTTAATGACCAGTAGGATGGCATGAGGACCCCCTGCGGGACAGAGAGGGGTGCAGAGCGTCATCTCTGTCTGGAACAGCGCCGGCGTGTCGCAGAGAGGGTAGCCCCTCCACCAGGAAGGGGCTTTGACCAGGGTGACCTTCCTGCCACACGCCGTCCCCTCCCTCTTCTCGCTCTTGGCTGATATGTCCGTGGTGAACATGCAGTCTCTGCCCAGGATGATGTTCCCGACCAGATGCTTCCAGGAGCCTTTGGATCCCACAAGGACAGCATTCAGTTCTGTTAGAGAGAGAGAGAGATGAGAGAGAGAGAGATCATGATTTGATTCAAATCATTGAATCAAATTGTAGTGACCCAATATCACCCATGCATCATATTGTCAACCATGTATCATGATACATATCGTAGCACTGTAAAAAAAAAAAAAAAAAAAAAAAAGGTATCCTTACATGCCTTGTTCAAACATAGCCTATAGTTTGATAGCTTGACTTAAAAGCCATTGGCATTACTAGGCTAGGAAGTTGGAACTTAGTGTGAGCTGGTACAACTGGCATAAGATAACTAGCTCCATTTAGTTCAGAGAAGTGCAGAGAATAGCTTGTGCAGAGAATTAGCACAAGCTAAGCGTTCAATAATGAATTGTTTAATGTCAGATATAAGAGACTAACCTGGTAAAGGTGCAGGCTCCATGGCTTTCTCTGTTTTGGCTGTTGTTCTGTGTGTGTGTGTGTGTATGACCTGGAATGGACAGCAAGCGTCCGAGGCTGTATACTGTACCTTGAATGTGTCAGGACAGGATTGACAGCATATCTTCACTTAAGCATTTTCTGTTTTTAGGTAGCAGTATGTGCGTGTCATGGTTAAGATTTTGATCCAGATTAACAGTTTGTTTGTTCAGCACGTTCTTGATGTGTACAACTCCCACTCTGCCTTAAATATCATCAGTTTACTAGGGAGCAGTGTCGGCCAATATTACTTAGGAGAGTACTGTACTTATGACCCATTAGAAAAGATAATTATATATATATATATATATATATATATATATATATATATATATATATATATATATATATATATATATATATATATATATATATATATATATATATATATATATATATATATATATATGTGTATGTGTGTGTATATATATATGTGTATGTGTGTGTATATAAAAAATAATGGATTGCATTTTTATAGCGCTTTTCTATGCACAGCGTGATACTCAAAGCGCTTACAATGGTCCATTCATTCATATATATATATATATATATATATATATATATATATATATATACAGTATATTTCCCAAGTACACAATCTGTTTAGTGACATCTTGCGACAACTGCAATAACTTGTAGTGTATGTCCTGTGTGCAGAATGCTGCGGTGGATTAGGATCTACAAAGTACTGCAGATCTCTGATGTTATCTGTTGATATCTTGTAAGTCTGTTCTATTTTCACCTGCTATAAGCTCAAAAGTAGTAAGTAATGAATGAGGCATGTTTTGACAGAGTAACATTACTAGTAACACCTTTACTTTTGCTGGAAAAAGTAATAATATTACAGTAATATGTAATATTTAATTAGTTACAGCCCAGCAATGCTAAGGAGCATTTGATGCCAATACTTTTGTACCCAAATACACTTATTGACATGTCACAGTCCCAGCATTTGATGTGCACACATTTTTGTTGGTCACATTTGCAAAAACAAACAATGCCACGCCACAGTAGCCACAACATTCATATGAAGTGTAGTCTACCGACTGCACCTCATACTTCAATAGCAATGAAGTGTTTCTGATCCAGGTTATGATTGTGTGTGCTAATGTGGAACAGGAAATGCACTAATATCAACACAGGGCACAGACAGCTCAAACCTGGCACCTAGACTCAATTAGGCTTCCTTCAACTTTGTTTTTGTTTTGTTTGTTTTTTCTTGTTATTATTATTAGAGAAAGTAAAAGATGGATGTACATTGTTTACATATTCCTTGCTTTCTTTAGTTTTAGGGATTTGGGATATGGTAAGGGGCAGTTGAACATGGTCCTAAATTTGTTTACTTTAGGCCTACAAAATTTTAAAGCGATTTTATTTTTTTTATTATCTACTACAGTCCTAACCCCAGGAAATTATAACTGGCCACAAATGATCAACTGAATTTGACAAACTGCCATATTGAGCCTCTGGGTCAGGCATGAGTAGGAAATTAAAAAAAGAAATCGCTTTAAGATTTTGTAAACAAATATGTATTTAGGTCCATGCTCGATAGTACTGTGGTATAATGGATGTTCTAAATGTCCAATATACTGTACCAGCTTCTGAGCTTGACCACAGGCTCCATAATCTGTGGCTATTGAAGGTCATGTTGTGTGATTCTTTAAGGGCAATTAAAGTGGAGGCCTCAGTTTAAACTGTAGTTACTTGAATGGGTGGAAGGGAATAATAGAATGCATTATTTTGCCATAGCCTAAGAGCAATAAGCATGTCTAATAAATTGGTGGAGTTAGGCTCAAGAGCCAGACTACTATCATGATATACGTTGTAATTAATCTATCTGGGTTCAAAGTTTAATGGAAATGGCCAGCAGCTGGGTGAAAGTTGACCTTCATCCAGGAAGGCTAAAGGCTAAATCACAGAAGTTTCAGAGGTAGTACCTAATGCATAGTATTAGACTAGCCTCCTTCCTACTTCCTAGTGACACTTGAAGCAAAGTTCATAGGAGTCAGGGAACATGTTATGAAGGTAAAGAGAGGTGTAATAAGGCTCATTTAGAGTATTGTTACAGACAGAAGTCCAATCAAATTTCACCCTGATATCCTCCTCCTTTTACAAGCTTTTATAAGACGAGAAGAGTAGTGAATACTTTTTTAGATTTCTGTTATTGAAAAATTTTGTTTTTGTTTTTTCCATCAAGGTTCATGTTTTATATTGTTATTGAGAAATAAAAATGGGTGTTAATTGTTTTACATTGCTTGTTTTGGTTAGTTTTTAGGCATTTTAGCTGGATCGGGCATTCAAATAAATACATACAAAATACATTTTTTTTAAAGCGTTTTTTTTTTATTATTATTATTATCTACTAGAGTCCACTAAAGTCCTAGAAAACCGCAGGAAATCACATCTGGCCACAACTGATCTAGGCTACTGAATGTGTCAAACTGCCATATTATATTGAGCCTCTGCGTTAGGCACGCCGAAATATGAAGTGTGTAAAGTGCAGTGCGGCCAGTTATAATTTTCTGGGGTTGATTAGGACTGTAGTAGATAATAAAAAAAGAAATTGCTTTAAAATTTTGTAAACAAATATGTATTTAGGACCATGTTCGAATGCCCCCTTCCATAGCTAAAATCCCTAAAACTAAAGAAAGCAAGGAATGTAAAACAATTAACATCCATCTTTTACTTTCTCTAATAACAACCTAAAAGATGAACCTTGGTTTAAAGTTGTCCTTTAAAACAGTTTCCGCACTCTGTATAATGAGTCTGGGTATACTGTTTTACGTAAGGGCTATGTATTTGATTGATTGATTGTTTTGAGGAACGTGATCACTCTGTTCTTCCATTTTCCGGACTTTGAACTGCATGAGCAACAGAACGATATATTCTGTTTATATTGTACCCCCACCCCACCCCAATCCCATAGTGTCCACTCCACACCCTCTCATGCCCGGAATGCTTCATTAGTCACAAATGTATAGAGCTCAAGGTACAGTCCGTTCTGATAAAGGCTACTGTATAAATGAGGAAAGACCAAGTGATGTGTGCTGTCGTCACTACTACAACTTAATCGGTGGTCAAGAATAGGTGGTTTAATAGACAGACACAACAGGTGTAACTCTACCCGCTCTTTCAGTTCAGAAGTCTATGTACATTCGTTCGCCATGCATTTTGTCATTCTGGTCATTGGTGTTTCACTGTTCCCACAAGGTAAGTCTCTGGTTTGTATGTTGTGTTTGTAAGCATACATCTGTGTGTGGACTTTTGTGCATGTCTTTATTAAAGCGACAGTTTCCATTTTTTTTAAGTTA
This sequence comes from Benthosema pterotum, assembly GCA_039105355.1. Taxonomy (NCBI): domain Eukaryota; kingdom Metazoa; phylum Chordata; class Actinopteri; order Myctophiformes; family Myctophidae; genus Benthosema; species Benthosema pterotum. The sequence goes on from CM076979.1 coordinate 44,514,984, forward strand.
GGCTGTATGAAATAAATAAGAGTCGCGAGGTGGGACTTCTGCTCTGGTTTTGGTGAATATTACCTAAGTAGTTCTGGTCATTTTGTGGGGATCATGAATCAAAAAAAAACTAACGTCCTTTGTATTGTTGACCTACTCATAAAATATTAGTATGTTGTATTTGTCCATTTTTTGACCCCATCGCTATGCCCAAGAAGTAGTTCCATGCAAGAGGGGTAAAACATGAATGGATGTCATAATATTTTTTAGAAATGATTCAACAATATTGTTTTGTGGATTTATTTACTTTAACGGCGTGGACCCAGTGACTCCCACAAAATGAACCAGAACTACTTAATGTTCACCAAAACCATAGCAGAACTCCCACCACAGGACTCTGGCAATCAATTAATACAGTTGACACCACTATATTAATGACAGGCATTTAATACAACTTAAGTTACAAAAAAACGGAACTATCCCTTCAATGTTGCAACATTAAATCAACTGTACAGTGTTATGCTGAATGCTGTTTACCTACAGAGAATGCATACATCCATTCCCATCAGATTCAACCAGCAGAAACGGACATTAAAATATGTATTAGTGTAGTACAACATTAGCATGCGTAAGTTTTCATTTAGTCATTACAAATACACACAGGAAGTGGAATACTGAGACTGGGTTGGCCACATAGACATATAAATCATTAAAAAAAAACATCTGCTTTTAAAACTGTCATATGCAAAACATCTGGGCCATGTGAGTTACAGTTTTGAATCATGATCATATGCATTCCCCTGAGCAAAAGTCATCTTTTAGATGTCTGTCTAAAAATGGGGTAAATTAGTCTAAAATGGAAGTTGGTAGTGGTCTAAAATTGAATTAGACGTTTCAACGTCTATACCGGTATATATGTAGGCATTGATTAGCCAGACTATTTTTCAACATACTGTATGTTGGAACAACATTGTCAGCTATAAATATACGTTGAAACAACGTATAGCTTAGACGCCTAAAAACATCTAAATGTGCTCAGTGGATAGTACAAGTAATTACAACACTCAACCTACAGTATGTCACATTACTGTCTCCACCAGGCAGGACAGCTGAAGGCCAGAGAATAGGTTTGCTCCTGTTCGTTTGTCAGTCAGTCAGTCTGTGAACAGATAACCTCTGGTACTGTTGGACTGATAGACATGAAACCATGTGATATGTTCTGCTTGTTGCCTTACAGCCGATGCCCTGAAATGTTATGCATGTGGGGATGGAACACCTGGAGAGCGCTGCCACCCTGGTGAACTAGGAAAAGAAATAGTCTGTGATGGACCTGATGACCGCTGCTTTGCCATGGCAGCCACAACAGTTAACAGTACGTGAGAGATGTAGAATAACGGACACATGAGCTTCCGTTCTGTTGCTGCTAAACACCTTATCGTTTAACTTCTTTGTGTGCGTGCGCGCGTGTGTGTGTGCGTGCGTGCGTGCGTGCGTGTGCGCGCGTGTGTGTGTGTGCGTGCTTTTAGTGGACCCAATGTACCCCACTGGTGTGAACCATCACATGAAGAATTGTTTGCCAGCTGATCAGTGTGTTGGGTCCGGCACGGTGTACTTTGGAGAAACCCTCTTTAGTGAGAACATCACATGTTGTTCCACTGACCTCTGCAATGTTAACTATACAAGACGTAAGTAGCCAACACCACAAAAACCTATATTGAGATATCTGTATTTCTGTGTGTGTCTGAATGCAGGCGCTCTCAGATTCCCCTTTGGGGGGGGGGGGGGGTGTACTGCACTCCAATAGGTGTCTAAAGACACCACTGGTACCATCAAGTCGTACAGTGTGTTTAATTATTTCTTTTTAAATAATATCAAAATGTAAATCTTACAGGTAATCACCCCAGCTTGGACAGGCACTATCACAGTTGTGACACGTGTGATCCACAGAACTGCACAGAGACACGGCAAGAAATACTTTGTCTAGAGGACCAGTACCATTGTATCGCAGGTAAAGAGAAGCTACATGGTTTCAGAAGACTGCCTCTCCGGGTTAACCCAAATATGATATATCATAAGATATACATATCATATATCATGTGAAATATGATATATCATATTTCACATTCCTCAGTTGAAAAGCCCTTCTTATATTATTATACCTTGCGGATGTATTATACAGAAACATGGGTTTTTGTGTTCACAGTGGTGGATCGTAAGGAGAAGGAGACCAGGTTGGGCTGTGCCACAAAGAACATGTGTGGAGACGTGCAGGACCTCCTGAGCGTGATGCTGAATATTAGCCTGTCTGAAACTTCTACTATAAGCTGCTGTAACCATGATCGATGCAATCCCCTGGTCCACGTTCTTCTTGACCGTACCGCTGTTAACTTTACCAGGTTCACAAGCCTCCTGCTCGTGGTTGCATCAGTGCTGTTAGCCTCCTGCTCCTGGTTGCACTAGACAGTTGAAGGGATATTTCACTTCCAAAAAACTTTTGGTCATTTTATCGTCCACTCAGGCTCATGTGGACATCACAAGGTTCAAGGTTCTTTATTTGTCACTCCAGTGTATGTCAGGACATACAGGGATGAAATAACGTTTCCATTGTTCCCAGTGCAAAAGACAATAGACAGTGCAATAAGAAAAAAAGACAAATACAGACAATACAAGAAACAGTAAGTGACATAGTGCAACAGACTAGAGTATTTAAAGTGCAGCTGTAACAGTATAGGTGGGTGAAGGTGCTAAGCTACGACCAGGTATAATTATAATTATAAAGTGGCAAGTAGTGAAAGTTAAAGTTAAAGTTTTCAGACGGTTTATAAGTTACCTTAATCAGTAATTTGATATATGATGTTCATTTTAGCTCCTCCGCCTCTTTCCTATACAAAGCAATTATAACTTATGTTGTAAAACTCCATTTGAACCATAATAGATTAATCAAGAACACTAAATCTTCTTTTCTATTGGCTGATATTGTCCTAATACGTGAGGGGGCGTGCTCTCACATGTGATTGGGGTTTTTCATTCTATCTATTATGGTTAAAATGGAGTTTTAAGTTACAATGGATGTGTATGAAAGGGAGTGGGCAGCTAAAATGATCATCAAATATCTAAATTCTGAATAGAGTAACTGTCTGGGAAGTTCACCTGAGCCTGAGTAGACCATAAAATGGCCAAAAGTTTTTTTTGAAAGTGAAATATCCCTTTAATCTCCTGATCTTAAGCACCAGCTAGACCAGGGGTGGGCAATTATTTTCCCCAAGGGGCCAAATGAGATACATAAAATATTGTGGAGGGCCAAGACTAAAGGCTGAACTAAAGACTGCGTAATATTAATTTAATTTCAAGATAAAAGTAAGAGTAAGACCAACCATTTTGACACCAGGGCCCACTATTTATGACATTTTAGCCCCACAGACCCCAAAACTAAAGATTTCTTTTGTTTTTGTCCACAATACCAGGCTGGATTTTTACAAACAAAACAGGATAACATAGATAAAAATGACCATTATTTTATATTCTCTAGTTGTGTAGACTAGGGCTAATTCAGATCATGAATATTTTTACGCTTGAGAGCGTAAAAATGAAACCAAATGGACCCGCTAGGGTCCATTTGGTTTCATTTTTACGCTCTCAAAGAGTTACATCTGGTTAACTTTCCATATTTAACTGGAACTCTCTCAAGGACCACTGGTGGTCCCCGGGCCGGTCAAAGTCCGCCAAAGGGCCGCATTTGGCCCCCGGGCCGCATAATGCCCAGGTATGAGCTAGACGCTGCCTTGCATGGTTTCCGCTGCCATTGGTGTGTGAATGGTTGAACAAAATACTGAATGGTCCCTGTGTGTGCAAGTGTGAGTTTGTGTGTGTGCGAAAATACTATATATGGTAGTCAATCATATAACATTAAATTAACCTTTACAGGAAAAAAAGTGTATTTTGCAGTTTTTTAATGTTCTTCGCTCCAGCAGTGTTTCTGTAGAAAAGGTAGTGGTGGGTTTGGATCTATAAAGCTTGTTAAGTGGTTCTGGAAACTGAATTCTTAAGAACTTAACTCCACCGTGGATGATGCTCCAGATGATGAGTTGAGTCCAGAAGGTTCCTTGTGGTCAGAGAGAGGATCACTGGTGCTTTGGGACCTTTACAGACTGGGGGAAGATCTCGCACTCTGGCGCCTCCTGCTGGAACAGCGTGTGCACTGCGTCCATTGTCTGCCACAGGCATCCCATCTTGTCTGTATGTTAAAACATGCCATGTAATATTTTAATCCATTTTAATAAAACACTGACGCGTTTCGGCCGAAGCCTTCATCAGAGTAATCGGCCGAGGCTTCGGCCGAAACGCGTCAGTGTTTTATTAAAATGGATTAACAGATTTGAGCCTGGTCCTGCATTTTTCATTTGGTGTGCTGCTCCTTCCACTTTTTGTGGATTCCCATGTTTAGTTGCACTTAGAGCTTAGCACCCACTGCCCAAATTAGTGGCAGCAACTAGAGGAAGCGCACCTGTTTTCTTCTCCTCATCTACATGCCATGTAATATTTTGAACTTATTCTTCATACAGCCTATTACTTTCACTGATATATTTTTGGAAATAACCGTTCTACATGAACTAATTCAAACACAACTTTACTCACAAGTGTCTACACAACCACTCTTGTCAAAAAGAACAGTGATGGGCAGTAACTTGTTACAAGTAGCTAAGCTACATAGCTTAACTACATTTCCCGTAACTTGTAGTGTAGCTTACTACATTTGTTCTGGGAATAGCTTGTAGTGAAGCTACACTACTTTTTTCGAGTAACAAGGAGTGTAGCTTACTACATTTTCCACACACATTTTCGAATTCTGCCCATTTTTAATGGGTAGAAAACCTCTGATATACATCCCAAAACATAGACATGCCACCATCCTATGTTCAAACCCCATATTATGATTTTTATTCATATTATTTTATTATTATAATTATTTAGAAAGTTATACATTAAGTTGAGTTATATATTTAATTATTTATATATACTGTATGTAGCAAGCTACTTTTCTCGTGTAGTTTGCTACAATTTTCTGGGGATAGCTTGTAGTGTAGCTTAGCTACATTTTTTTCCGAGAGTATCAAGTAGTGTAGCTTACTACATTTTCCCAGTAACTTGCCCATCACTGAAAAAGAAGCAGGTGTTAGTATTGGGTCGTATCTGACCGATCTGTGACCGTGGAGAGCAAAGGTCCATTTCTCAATACTAATATCTTCTCTCTTTAATCGTGTCTTACTGTGCTGTGTGCAGATCTTTCCTCTGTGTCAGACATGTTAGAGTCGCAGGTTTGAGCAGAGGGTCTCCAGCACCACAGGCCCACCACCTGTCCCGTCTCCCAACTCGCTGGGTCACTCTCTGCAGCAGGCTGTCCAGGCTGGGCAGGGAGATGTCAGGCAGGCGGAAGTCAGGAGACCTCTAGTGAGACAGAGATGATGACAGGGTTTGGTCAACTACTACACATTTTATAAGGTTTTCAAAATGTGTTTTTGGTTGGGTAACAACAATAATGGTACAATAATAATACATACTAGGGAAGCAAAGTGGCTCACAACCTCAGCCTGATGGCCTAAAGGTCTAATATCGCCCTTGAGTCATAGATATCCCTTTGGGTTAGTGGTTAAGGTGTTGGATTTCCAATGCAGGAGAGCTGGGTTCAATTCCCAGATGTTACACTAGCAAGCTGTCTTTAAATAAATCATAATATGTGACATTTTATTCTAAATTGCAAATCTGCTATTTTCATTGAACATTCTGCTAAGACTAAGAGGAACAAAAACGCCTCTAATGGGCGTAAACATTTTCGCTTCCACAGTCTGTCTCTCAAGTAAGGCAATAGGAGAGACAGAGACTTTGTCCACAGCGACAGTGCAGCTCTCCACTTTGATTCAGCCTGGCCCAGAGCGGAAGGTCAAGTGGTTAATAGCAATATATACTTAACCCTTACACATTTGGAGCAGAATGATCTGTCAGGCGGGTTAATATCATGCATTAGCTCACTAATGCCTGCAGTTTCCAATGCTGCTAGTCCACTGGTGAATCTGTCCGCACGGTGCTTCACGGTTCTCGTTCTGACACGATCAACGGTCACAGCATCTGTGTCAGACCCAACCATGGACAAAGGTATGGGAGGCAGAGTTGTGGGTCTGGATGCCGTGGCTCCTTCAAGCTGCACAGGGGCTGGTTTAGTTTTACCCACAGCAGGAGGCAGATCCAGAAGCTTAGCTTCTGCACAATCATCCCCTGACACATCCAGGCCTCTGTAAGCATCTGCTTCCCCTTCTGTGTCGCCGTCAGTGGACTGAGCATCTTCGGAGAGGCAGCTGCTCCGTTCATCTGAGCTGCTCGCAGTCTCTGGTGAAATCTCCTTGCATTGGACTCCTCGTATTGGACCGTCAGCGACATCCTCTTCCTCCACCTCTTCCTCCTCCAGGGGCTCTACGGCCGAAGCCAAGACTGGCATCAGATTGACGCAGATCCTCATCACCTGCCCTGATCTCTCGCATGTGTTGTTTACCGTGCTGCCTTTGCATGTAGTAGATGTTGTTTTTGCTGTTGTTGTCGTCGTTAGTCTGTCTGATGTGGGAAAGTTAAACTTCTCTTTTGGCTTGATGGATTGTATCCAGTGAAAATACCTCACGTCGCCCTCAACTGCACTCGCGCTGCAGGTTGCTGATGTTCTTCCAGTTTTCCTGCGGGTTTGTCCGGCCTCCTGTTCCTGCAGTGGCTGCAGCGTCGATAGCCTCTGAAGTCGTCCAAACATCTCTCAATAACGTACATGTCTAGATTTTGACATAATAAAAAGAGACACAGCAGAGAAAAACACATCTTGGGCTGCTTGTTCTCTCAGCCTGTTCCCTGGGGTTACTGAGGGAACAATTAAACCAAAGGTATTTGTCAGCTTGCCTGTTGAAAGGAGGGTGTAAGGCCCTATTAAACAGTCTGTTGTAGCAACAGACTGCTACAACGCTTTTATGATGCTGGAGATAGACGGTATGTACGCCTTCTTCTGTAGAACATTTGACACTGCTGGTGTCAAATGTGCAGTCCATTTTGAAGTGCATTTTCAACAGAAAGTGGTTTTGTATGTATTTTCTTCCTCAGAGGTTTTGTAAAGTGTTCTGTATGTGGTCCACAGGTTGATTTTAACTCTGTAAAGCCTGAACTATGAAGACAAGTCAGAAAAATCCATTTTTTATGACCTAAACTCTTTTTAGGTCATGAAAGAAAGTGATTTTTTATTTTCAAAAAACATATATTTATGTTATTTTTATTGTATCATAAGAGATACATAGGGACTTAAAACTCAGTACTAGACTACACTGTACTCGGTGTAGTGTCCATAGAGTACACTGTAGCCTACTCACTGTGCTCACTGTAGTGTCCATAGAGTACACAGTAATCACTGTACTCAGTGTAGTGTCCATAGAGTACACAGTAATCACTGTACTCAGTGTAGTGTCCATAGAGTACACAATAGTCACTGTACTCAGTGTAGTGTCCAATAGAGTACACAGTAGTCGTCACTGTACTCAGTGTAGTGTCCAATAGAGTACACAGTAGTCGTCACTGTACTCAGTGTAGTGTCCATAGAGTACACGGTAGTCACTGTACTCAGTGTAGTGTCCATAGAGTACACTGTAGCCTACTCACTGTACGTAGTACATATGTAGTAGCCTACTCTATTCAGGTCAGTGAGGTCAGGCATTTGGGGTTTTGGATTTAGAATTTAGAATTTGAGTAAAGATTTTCTCTATTACACATACATAACAAAATTGAATGTTCAGCATGTTTGATTGATAGAAAAATGATTATAATAATGAAGGTTGTGTAGAACATAGTAGATATTGCAATAAGCTGTACAATGAGTACAGCCTGTAGTATCATTGGTACATCATATATGGTACTAAAAAGCCTTTTTGTTCTATTTCCCATCATAATTGGTCAAAATATTATCCTTGCGTCACTCTGGGATCACTGCCTTTTACCACTAAATGACAACTCAACCATTTGGTAGAGCATGTTTTACGCAGGAATAAAAACATGCTTATATAACTATTTCGGCATCCTAATATAAATGCAACTTGTCGCTGTGTGCATATACATACATCTTTAAGGTACATAACTAGAGAACTTCACCCCACTGACTACCAATTTGACACACGCATTCCACCCGCCACAGGACGTGCAGTGTCTGCAGTCAAGTCTGTCAGTACACCATATATTGCCCCGGTCTGGGTCTCCATACATGGAGCTTGCCTAGCCTATTCTGACAATACAAAAGCCTTGGGCTCTAGTCTGGGCAGGGCCCCTGTTCAGGCTCTGGTCATCTCCATATATGGACCCGTTCTGACATCACAATGATGTTCTGACATATGCATGCTCCATATGCATTGTCAGACTCTGAGCCATGGCTCAAGAGTCTGACATTGGCCCCATTGTAACCGATTTACAAGGAGGCGGGCCCTTGATTTTCCCTTGACCAATCACTGGAGACGTTGTTTGCAGTCGACAACAACAGTTAACTAGCAGTTAACTAGCAGTTAACTGACTAGCAGTGCAGTTGGCGTCGGACATTTTCACTATTTATAACTAAATGCAGTATTAAAGAATGAAACTCTATTTACAATGAAACTCTAGTTACAATGAAACTCTAGTTGCAATGAAACTTTAGTTATAATGAAACTGAATGGATGTGTGCTGTTTTTTTATGGGAAACTGTTCTGTTGTGGCAGTTAGATGATCCTCGGTGTTGATTGGCTATTTTTTTAGACCCGCCTCCAACTCCAGCTCATTGGCCGAGCCGTTTTTCCGGACGAGATAAATCGAAACTCTTCATCACAACACCAGACCACAGAACCCAGCTGAGTGGGCGGGGCCTGTGGGCTGAACCCAGGCTAGTTCTGACATATGCATGCTCCATATGCTTGGGCATACTGAGACAATTAACTCCATATAAGGGCATAAAAGCAGCACAAACATAATAACTTGCTAAATTTTCAACTTGCATCGTTCCAGACCAGTGACAATGGGAAACGCTCTAGTATTATAATGAAAAAACAATCAATATATCATAATAACAACAATGAAGTAGCAGAATTTGTATTTATTCATTGCAGATAGTATTTCTTGGATCACTTTAGTTTAGTTCACACATTTACCATCCAGTGACATCTCGTTTGGTAGAGGCTTATATTTTAATAACTGGTGGGTATGATGTTAAAAAACAAAATTGATTGTTGTTATTATTGACAAAAGGAAGTAAAAAAATGCAAAGAAATAGTACAATAGTAGTGCAGTACAACATTCTAACAGAGCAAAAGTGGGGGCGCTGTCTCATTTGCAGTTCCCCTTTACCAATTACCGCGACGTCACGTCTGGTACAAACAAACGTTTCGTCCCCCTGGTTGGACATCAGCATTAACAACCAAAAAACCCAAATTATATTTTCGCTAGAAACATCAAATTATATCAAATTATAAATACTGAGTAATCTGTCTGACTGTTGTAGCCGTTTGTGTTTATTTGTCTGGTTGTAACACAGGGAATCTTCCCTATCGCGATAACGTTTTTTTAACCACTTTAAATTTTAAACTACTGCAACCAATGGACGCGTGGATGAACGAGTGACGTCACGATTTCGGTCTGTTTGTGATTGGACGAGACACCGCGTACTAAACAGGTCAGAGGTCATTTGATTTCTGTGGGAAATTTTGTTATAAATTCGTGGGAAAAATGAAGTACCACCACAGACTACACAGAGATTCAAAGCACTGAGCACAACATTTTGTTTCTTTCGACGGAGCTGCTGATCAGATTCACCACTTTGAAACTATGGATGCTAAATTAAGGCCAATGGGGGGTGGTCGCCAGATAGACCAAACTGTTGCTGCTTATGGGAAGCCGTTTTGTCGTTATGAGACACGACCGACTGGCTGTTTGAACCCCACGTGTCGCTTCCAGCATCGCAAACCACAGCATCTACGGCCAATGGGGGGTGGTCGCCAGATAGACCGAACTGTCTCTTCTTATGGGAAGACGTTTTGTCGTTATGAGAGACGACCGACCGGCTGTTTGAACCCCAGGTGTCGCTTTCGGCATCGCAAACCAAAGCATCTACCGGACACCCACCTTCCACGCAGCAACGACCCTGACAAGGCCTGCCATCAGGTGCGGCGAAGTCATCAACTCTTCAAGACAAGGCGTTTCCAGAAGCGTGGAGGAGTCAGCACCTCATCACAGCCCCGTGGCGGGGTAACAACGCATCCCACCCGCAAAGAGACATCGACGCCAACGGCGCACAAGCGTCAGAGCCTACCATCCTCCTCACTAGAAGAATCCATGGGAGAAGGACCACGTACCTGCAAACGGAGGAGGACACAACAGGTTCGCCATGTTCCTGACACCATGCTGGAGTCAGGAACCAACTCCAGCTCTGCAAAGAAGAGGAGTTCATCGTCATTGGATTGTACTGGACTGATCCAAGCGCTCATGTCGTTGTCGCTGAGTGTGGCAGACAGTGCTTGTTCATAAAGGAGGACCTGAGGACCTGGAGGGATGTCATGGACTTTTATTTCAAAAGCAGTTTTAGAATGTGGGACAGAGAAACCGAACTTGTTTACCGGCGTGAAACTGAAAACAAAACTTGATTATTATTTATTCAACTTGATAATGTTCCTGTGATTGTAATTGTTTAAAAAGATGACATTTTCATTATAGCGTTATTGCAAATCAATCACATTAAATCAAGACATTTTTAGTATAAAATGTATTTGTAGTTGAGTATGTGTGTAAATGTGTAAATTAATGTATATGACGGGAGAAATTGTGAACCCCATTGAACCCTGTTGAATTGTTGTTATTTGCTTGCCTTGGACATTCATGTACAATTCTATTTTATTCTATATATTTAAATACAAATATTTCAACCCTGAATTGATCTCATTTGTTTTATCCCTGCTTCTGGTCAGACTGAAATAATATCTCATGCACACACAATAAACTGTAGGGTATTCTGAAGTTATACGTATACAAGTCTGTGTATGGCTTAAACATAATGACCAAAATGGTGCCAACTTGTAATGTTAATAATACATCGTAAAAGTAGTGTAGATGCTCATACAGAGTCTCTTTGACTGACCTACTGTTTAATAACTTTTTCATATGCATACATTTGGATGATCCAATAAAACAACTAAATTTAACATCTGACCTGCACAGTCCCAAAACATCCACCAGATGGTTTAAAACATCTAACAACTGTCCTAGCAACATGCTGTGTGTAGACTACAGCAGGGGTGCCCACACTTTTTGACCTGTCTGAATATATTAAGGTCTTGCGAGATGTTGTTTGGATCATTATCCACACATAAATAGCATATAAAACAAAACACAGCAAATATATCTTCGTATTGGAATTGATGGGATTGGGATAGTGACATGCATTACAGACAGATGCATTACAGACCATTGTATGTATTTCGGGGACCGCCGTCTCGGGATGCTCCATTTATATATTGTAGAATTAATGCCAATTTAATCCTGAGTATCCAAAAGTATGTTATTACATTTGTAGACTACACTCAGAGTTACACACCCATACGGGTCCAATTCCAAACTATAATTTAGCTAGGGACCCCCAGGAATTGCCAGGCTGGTACATACTTTTCAGAGATGGTAAACAACAAACTAAAATGCTATTATTTGAGAATTCCTAAGTTCAATCAAGTTATGCAACCCTTATTTCAAAATATCAGTGAAGATACAAGAAATGATTATTATTACTATTATTATTATTATTATTGGTAGTAGTAGTAGTAGTAGTAGTAGTAGTAGTAGTATTTGGGTGAAGCCTTGATCCCATGCTCTGAGGTTGGGGGTGCGGGGGATGGGGGGCATTTTAGCTGTTATTGGCTATTTGGTTGTCAAGGAGATCGTCCAACGTGCTAGCAGCTGTACGGTTGCCCTGACAACGGTCGCCCTGCCCAGCCGGGCTATGGGATCTATAGACACTGCCCTTTTTGTTTGCTTTACAACAAGCCAGTGGTGCTGATCTGGAAAACAACGTTTACCTTTCCTCTCTCTTCACACGTTACAATTAGTCTGTAAATGTTTTGAAAAGCCCAGACATTGGTGGTGGTCGCTCGCAGCTGTAAGATGGTGGTCCTGAACAGCAATGAAGACGAACAGGATATTAATATGTGAGTGGAAATAATAACAAGCTAGCCTTCTTCTTCTTTTAGCCTGTACCTTTAAACTTCCTGCTGGTGCTGGCATACTGTTGGTTTGTTAATGTGATCCAGTGTTAAGCCAGTCATTGCTACTGATTAAGATCACAAGATAAAGTGCATATTATTGTTGTATTCTGGGATTGCCCTTGAATAGGAGCCGTTTTAGCTGCCAGTGTGGGCTAATTTAAAGGGGCTTAATGGTTGGAGTAGTTAACAGCTAACCTGATAGCCTGCATAGCACTGTTTTGGCGTCATGTTTTGCAGCTTAGCAGCAGCAACCCATCTCGGTTTATACATAGATTATAATCATGTGTGATCGCTTTAAATATATATTCATATTAAGTTGCAGAAAGAGGCTGTGTGATCTAGCCGCAGCTCAAATGTTGAACTCTCGCACTAGACGTATTTATTGATTCTGATTTTTTTCAGAATCGATAACTACGTCTGCGAGAGTTCAGCATTTCAGATAATCTTGAAGCAGTGATTCGTGTTTTATCATTGTCATGGTAATGAAAGAAACAAGCTTTTATGTGCCGTATAGCCTTTACACACTGCAATATATGGATTTATCACACGCAATGCGCCGAACGGGTAAAAAACACATCGCTTTCCCTTTTTTGCGTATTAAATGTAAACAGCTTGCAGGAAGGGAGCTGCTCTAAATATGGCATGAGCGGCAGACCCGGGCACCAGCCAATCACAACACACAGCTCCCACGTGGGGGCGGGGTTTCTATGTAAAACCCACTGACCCACTTTTCATGATGACATGCAGGCAGTATGCATGTAGCTCTGGTCCATATAGCTCCCCTGCTTCTATGGTTCTGCCATGCAGATCCCTTGACTCCTTCAAAACCACTCTAAAAGGGCACCTACGGACAGCTGCAAGCTAATTAAAATGCATTTACCCCCACCACTTTTCCCTCTTTGTTTATTTCTCTTTACCTCCACTATATATGATTTATTGATTTTACCTCCACTATGCTTTGCTTTGCTGGTTATTGTCTTGTACATCCCTTATTGTCTTGATGAAATGAATAAGGTGGCCACTATTGCACTACTAGTGCAAACTTGCACATTGCGCACAAGTAGGCCATGGCCTACTCGTGCGTGAGTGGAGCGGCCTCATGGCATTAGTTATAAAGGTCTCTTAATTACGTCATCACCTAAAGCAGTCAATTGGAGACCCGGAGGGACTGTCTGCCACCAAACAAACACAAACGCTCTTGGCGTTCGTGTTTGTGAACACTTCACACCGATCGCCTTACTTAGTTGTGCCGGCTCCGCTCACTAGTTTATTATTAACCCTATGGCAATCCTATTGGCTTGCCAAGAGGAGGCGTGGCAACCAGACTTTTGTTGTCTAGGCACTTTTTCGATTTAGGTGATGATGTAATTGTGGCGTAATTAAAAGTGTTGTCATGAGTATTATTTCCTGGAAGTGAAAAAGGTTTACTCTAGAAACAAGAAGGTTACTCTAGAAACCAGAAGGTTACTCTAGAAAACAGAATAATGTGACACAACAATAACGATAGTCTGGTTGCCTATGATCTAACATAGTTTTTGTAACTCTCTTACTCTATGGCTCCGGTGTCGTATTGGCAATGTCCTAGTGATGATGTCATGGTGTGGACATAATCGCTCCGAAATGGACGGCCTGCACAAATCTGCATTTCCAGACTATACAACAATACAACCGTTGGTGTTGTGTTTGACGTCACACCTTAGATCCTGTGGTCAAAATAGATATGCGAATTGTGTTGTTTGTGTCCGTCTCTGGGATTATTATAGAGGTCTTTCCTGAAGGAGTATCCTGAAGTGGACTAAGAGACAGACTCTTGCAGACAAAAGCCTATAATTTGTATTCAAATATTCAGTATTTAATATAAAGTATTAAATATTGTTAAGTTGTACCTGTCTCAAATACCCCATGGCGCCACCCAAAAAGAGGATCGCCAGAACATTGGCGAGTTTCAATAGCAATACTCAAAATGTGAAGGTGGATTTTAAAGGAAGCTTGAATAGCAAAACCCCAAAAGTGAGGGCGAACTTTGATATGAATGACTGGATGGCAGTGACAGACTTCTTCCTCGAAGACGACGAAGACAAAGGTCCATCTAAGCCAGCCCCAGTGGCTAAGCCCACGGAGGTCCATCAGGAGGTAACAGTGCGAGAAGATTGTCAACAACTTACAGCTAACATCCGACATGAAGCTCACACTCACACCGTGGGTAACACCCCCCAACGAGGGACCACTACCAAAGCCTCTACCTTGGGTAATACTCCCCAACAGGGGACCATTGCTAAGAGCTCTACTACCTTGGCTAACAACCCCCAACAAGGGACCATTACTAAGAGCTCTACCTTGGCTAACATTCCTCAACAAGGAACCATTAATGAGTGCACTGCTCCTGTGGAGAAAAGTAAACCACTCACTCCAGAGGAAACTCTCAAGCTCCACCACACCAAGTTGACCCCCTATGAGCAGACAGAGGTGTTCTCCTACCCTGAGGTCTATTTCTGGGGAGCCAACGCCAAGAAAAGGAAGAGGCCCGTCGCTGCTGATGGTAACAACTATGGCTACGATGACACAAATGCTCACTACATCCACGTCCTGAATGACCACGTGGCCTACCGCTACGAGGTCATCAAGATGCTGGGTCAGGGCTCCTTCGGTCAGGTAGCAAAGGTGTACGACCACAAGCTGAAGCAGTTGGTGGCACTGAAGATGGTGCGCAACAGGGATGACTCCCGCAAGCAGATGAATAAGGAGGTCAGTCTCCTGAAGTATCTGCTCAAGGAGGATCGTGATGGTACTATGAACGTAGTCCACATGATCGACAGCTTCATGTTCCGCAACCACAGTTGCGTAACATTTGAATTGCTGAGCAAGAACCTGAATGAGCACATCAGGACCAACAAAGGCTTCAGCCTGCCGCTGGTCAAGGAGTTCTCTTACTCCATCCTGCAATGTCTGGAGGCGTTGGGAAAACACAACATCATTCATTGTGACCTCAAGCCTGATAATATCCAGCTAAAACAGGAAGGACACAATGACCTCAAAGTCATTGACTTTGGCAACAGCACTATCAAACCCACTGGATGTGAGCTGTTTCATACTTACATCCAGTCTCGTTGCTACCGTGCCCCAGAGGTGATCCTTGGCGCTAACTTTGGCCTGCCCATCGACATGTGGAGCTTTGGCTGCATAGTGGCCGAGTTGAGGACAGGCCGCACGCTGTTCCATGGTGAGGATGAAAACGACCAGCTGGCCCGTATCATTGAGATGCTGGGCATGCCTCCACGAAAGCTCCTGGATAAAGCTAAGCGGGCAAAGAAGTTCTTCCACTACAAGGGCCACCCACGCTACTGTTTCTTCAAAACACTGCCCTGGGGAGAAACCGTGATAAAGGGGTCCCGGAACCGGCATGGCCACAAGAGAGGACCCCCAGGGAGCAAATCGTGGAGATCTGTATTTGAGGACGATGAGGACCCCACCTTTATTGACTTCTTAACAAGGTGTCTGGACTGGGACCCCGCCACGCGCCTCACGCCCCGCCAAGCTCTCAGCCACCCCTGGCTTCGCCAGAAAATGACTCAGGCCTTCCCTGTGGACCAAGCAGTGGCGGGGCATCCAGGGGACCAA
This sequence comes from Benthosema pterotum, assembly GCA_039105355.1. NCBI lineage: Eukaryota > Metazoa > Chordata > Actinopteri > Myctophiformes > Myctophidae > Benthosema > Benthosema pterotum. The sequence continues at coordinate 44,530,865 of CM076979.1, forward strand.
AGTGCTCCCCGCATTAAGCCACAGGTCACTTCCACTCATGGTACTGCCCGGGCAATGAATAAACGCCCGGGTGATGAAAGTGAGGAAGGAGTACAAGGCCAAAAACTGAAACGCAAGAGACAGGAGGTGGCGCTGCAGAAGGACACTTGTCACACCGCCCGGCCAAATAATAAACGCCCGCATGATGAAAATGAGGGTGTGGAAGGCCAGGAAGTGAAACGCAAAAGAGAGGAGGTAGCTCCGCAGAGCGACAATTGTCGTACTGCCCGGGCAAGTAATAAACGCCAGCGTGATGAGACTGAAGGTGTGGAGGGCCGAGAACCAAAACGCCACAAGAGTCAGGAGCAGACCACACTCTACAAGAGACAAGCGTGGTCTTCATGCCGTTCATTGCATAAACGCCACCGCAATGAAGATTTGGAATTTGAGGAAGATGTGGAAGGACTCTACTGCAAACGCAGTAAACTCTGCAGGAAACAGGGGGCAATAGCAACACATCTTGACCAGATGTGTTGACTTATGAAGTAGGGATACAAACATATTATGTTAGTCTGGTGGCTAACCTTATGCCATAAACCTACTCTAATCTGAGTGTAACTGCCCACATAGGTTGGTTAAAACGGAGCTCTTAACCTGGGATCTTAACCAACCACGTACGTCAGTTCTCAAGTTTTCGGCTGGGTATTTATTTATTATTTACATAATAAATAAATACTGAAATTGGATATAATCAAGGAACTGTATATACTATGTAAACACATCCATTTTCCAGCCATTAACTTGCAACAAATATATAATTAACTAGATCTGTGCCCCTTTGGGGCGCAGGTCTCCACCAGCTCAGGTCACATCACCCTGTGAGGGCAACCGTGACAGACGGACGGACGGACAGGGGGTGAAACGTAGTCACCACCTTACGGTGGAGACAAAAAATAAATGATTAGAAAACCTTTTTTTTAATTATAGCAAATAATTTGGGGGCCCCACCAAGGCATCATGGCCCGCTAATTGAGAACCCCTGACTAACCCTAACCTCAATCGGCCATGTAATATATATATATCCACGGAACATCTAGTGGACAGACCCGGAGACAGACAGATGTGCAAATTGCTACAGTACTTAATGGAGTGGAGGAACAGCACACACACAAAATGAATATATTGCTTCATGTTCATGCTGCCTTTTATCACAGATGTTGAGCACAATTTTGCTAATGCTTTGGCTTTTGGCTTGGCAATTCCTGCCGTCTGCAGACCCTTTACCATTAGTATGTGGACGTTGCCAAGACTTCCAAATATAAATATGGTTTACACTTGTACTCAAGTTGTTCAATCTCATTTCTGAGAGGTTTGTGTTTTAAAACCTCAGCAAGAAGGCTATAGAGTATAGACTATAGTCAAACATATAGCCTACTTCTAAGATGGTGACTTCCCTGCTGTCTTCAACAACAACATCTGGAGTATTAGCTGTCACATTTGGAAAGATGTCAATTTCATTATTGCACTGCACAGTGTGAGCATTGTGAGATGTATAGAAGCCTGTCTGAGTAGTATGTCAACAATTCTATCATGCCTGGAAATACACACACACACATACACAAACACACTCACACTGCTAGCTAGCTAACTTACTTGCTTATGGTTGTCTATCGAATCCGATGATGACGTCCACTTCTATCGGTGAGTTGTTTGGTGCTTGAAAAGCCCTATCCTGGACCCACAAATCCTCAAAACTCACACAAACAAAAACACTCTTTCAGACAGTTCTGCCTGGATTTGGGAAAGCCCAAAAATATGTTGTGTATGACTCACTCACACACACAAGCAGACAAACACATACCGGTATCTACTGTATGCCTTGCAATGCACAATAAAGAAGCAGTGGAGCTACGGACCAGAGCTATGCTAAACTAACCTCATGCCAACGGGCTTTCAGTAATACTACTTTGGTTGTTGGCAACCAAAGTAGTGCTGTAGTACTGTGCTGTAGTACAGAGGTGATATATACTTGGCACAAAAAAGTAATGTAGAAAAGTAATATGTTACATGAGTAATGTAATATTATTACTTTCCTAAAGGGGTAAGTAATACATTACTCTGCTATCAAATATATTTGCTGTAACTATCACAATAATGAACCTCCTGTTGTTGTTGTTGTTGTTGTTCCTTTGCAGCCTGATAGAGGAGCGTAAGTGCTCCTCTCTGCCCTGCTCTCCAGCCAAGCGCGTGTCTCCCGCCAAGAGGAAGCAGTTCTTCATCAACCAGGCCATCCGGAACTCTGATCTCACCCCCAGAGCCAAGGGCAAGAAGAGCCTCCGCCGCCAGGAGAACGGTGAGATGGACTTCTTCTTTTCCCCTCCACACCAACCAACGTGTAAACGATTCTGAGATCGATTATTGCTATAATAATCGACTAAACCAGTGGTTTTCAACCTTTTTCATACCAGGGCCCACTATTTATTCAGAATTTGAGCCACCACTTGATTTTGATCCACAGACCCAAAACTAAAGTTTTTTTTTTTTTTTTTTTTTTGCTTTTGTCCACAATTCCAGGCTGAATTTCAGAAACAAAACAGTCAAACATACAGATCAAAATGACCATTAATCATTCATTCTCTATTCAGATGGTGAATATTTTAACTCTTGAGAGTGTAAACATGCAAGGGTCCATTTGGTTTCATTTTTAAGCTCTCAAAGAGTTACATGTGGTTAACCATCTTTCCATCATTTAGCTTGGAGATCACCTGGAATCCGGATCACGTGTTGAAAACCCCTTGACTAAACCACTGAACCACTTCTTAATCCTTATTTCATCCTTCACTCATCCTCATACACTGCTGTGTATAGAGTAAAGAATGGTGTGAGAAGCCAAGTAAACGCAAGTCTCTGCATGTCTGTCTGTGTGCAATCCACATAACTCCAGAACTGTTCGCTTCACACCGGAACTGAAATTGACAAATTGCTTCACAGGAAAATATTCAAACACACCCAGTTACACCAAGCAGGACAAGAAATGTAGCATATGAGCAAACCTACATGAACAATAGGAATACATGAACAAAATCAAATCAGTTAAATGACAGGGAGAAGAGGTTTCTTTTAAAGTACGGACATTAAAATCTCTAGCATTGAGCCACTAATAAAGGGAGAGCTCTGTCACCTCTTGTTCTGAGGGTTATGTACAGTAGTTGTTTGGCACAGTCGACACCATCACACATAAATAGTGAAGGCCCTGAAGGGCGTTTCACACGGGAATTGATAAAACGCACCTCTAGTTTATTTTCAACGGGACAGGTGTTTTGTGCTGTAAGACACTGCGCAATAATGCAGGCGTTTACATGAGTCGTGCGTGTGCTCGTTTCCCAACACACACGCCTGCAATTCACCAGAGATGGATTCTGTTTAGCCTTTACACAAAGCACCGGTCCCATTGGAAAATGAACTCACTTTTTTATCGATCCTCGTGTATACCGTGACTCGTGTCCCTCTTGACCAGAGCTGACGCTGACCCAGGCGTTATTGCGGGCGCTTATCGCTCCCCGTGTGAAAAGCCCTTAATGCAAAACAACATTTACACGACAAAAACAAACGATAACCTTGAGTTGATTTTGCATTCGATTGGCATATCAGCAGGAGGTCTAAGTCGTTTTGTTTTGTCCCTCCAACAGCACGCTTCCTGACCAACCTCCTGGAGAGAGAGGAGTGTTCTACCAGAGAGGACCTGGAGGTTTGCAGCAACCCAGCGCTGCCCTCCATCTTCACCGAGGCCTGCACCAACGAGAGCTACGCCGAGGCATGACCACAACCTTTAGACCATATTTAACCCATATCTATAAATGTCTTCTACATCTAGTAACGACTTTCCTGAAATACTTACTATATCTGTGGTGCTTCAATCCTTTTCATCAAGGACCCCCCCTCTCCAAAATGATTTTGGCTGCAGACTAGGGAAAGTCTAAACTAGGGATGGCACTTATTTTGTCATATTGGTTCATATCGGCATCTGCAAATACTGTATCAGATACTGTATCAGAAAAGTAGCAGTGTCGGCCCTTATTTGTCATTATCGGTTCATATTGATATTGGCAAATATTCCAAAAAAAATGTTGGCATGTGGAATTTGCTTTGGATTTGCCCAAGTACACATTCAAGTGAGGAGTCTGTATACAATACCCTGTATTGCATTTTTTTTTTTTTTTTTTTTTGCATTTTGTATCTCCTGTTTTTAGCTAAGGGGAGCATACAAATAATAATAATAATAATAGGATTATTATTAATTATTAGTAAATCCCCATAACCTCTGACCGCCCTGCCCCTCACAGCTGTGGAACGACTTCATGAACCGTTCAGGAGAGGAGCAGGAGAAGCTGCTGGTGCTGCTGGAGGAGGATGCTAAGAGGAAGAACAACACCAGGGAGCAGGAGCCCAGGGCTGGTGAGAGAACAGACCAAGGGTGGATCTAGGCATGGGGGGGCAATGCCCCCCTAAATACCCAGTCTGCCCCCCCAAACACGATGCAAAACAACCCAAGATATTTCAAATTAAAGTGCTTATATTTAAAATGATTTGAAACACTACTACTGCTACTAACTAACTACAGCTGTGTCACCACTAAAACCAACAGCATTTCACCATTGAAAACAGAAAACTCTCTGAGTCAGACCTTTAGCTTTATGCATGCTGCATGTCTGTTGCAACTTCAACAACAACTGATGTTATTATTGATGCTTTACTTGACTAATAAAAGTCCTGTAACTGAAAATGGTATGGGGGCAGCTTCATTGCCTGTGGTGAGAAGCCGCCCCCATACCATTTTCTCCTGCCCCTCCAACGTGTTCTCTTGCCCCCCCAAATGCCCAAATGGGACATGTTACATCTGCTCCTGACACACACACACACACACACACACACACACACACACACACACACACACACACACACACACACACACACACACACACACACACACACACACACACACACACACACACAGCATAATATCGGCAGCAGTTGGGCCTTTAGTATATTGCTTAAGGACACATAGCCGGTAGACAATAACCCTGGAGGGAGCCACTGATCAAAATTCCAGGTTGTGGAGATCTGAAGTTGCCCGATGTTCTTCTCCACAGTCAATCCCACCTTCATGGCCCAGGAGTGCTTCCAGAGGATCGATCGCAGACTGCGGACCACGCTTAAGCGCAAACAGATCCCCATGGTGGGTAACAACGGCGCACACTGTTCTAAGACTGTTCTTCCAACGTCATCTGGCAACGGGTTGCCGTCCTGTGAGTGCGACTGACCGGCTCTGTCTCCTCTGTTCAACACAGGGGACCCTGGAGGTTCTGGAGGGAGACCTGCTGAGCTTCTTCATGGCTCAGCCTCGATCCGTTTACACCACCAACCTCGGCAGCAGGTACTCTGTGAGCTCACAATGCTTGTAGATCTATTTTTTGTTAAATATATCATATTTTTAAGGGGAAAACACAAGAGTGTGTCTAGGACAGGGGTTTTCAACAGGTGGTCCGTGGAGCACCAGTACTGGTCCCTGAGAAGGTTCCAGGTGGTTCCCAGGCTAAATGATGGAAAGTTGGTTAAACAGATGTAACTCTTTGAGAGCGTAAAAATGAAACCAAATTGCGGGTCCATTTGGTTTCATGTTTACACTCTCAGGAGTTAAAATATATATACGAGTTAATATATATATATATATATCTATATTAGCCCAAGTCTGCACAACTAGAGAATGTAGAAGTTTGTTTGACTGTTTTGTTTTTTCTCTGGAATCCAGCCTGGAATTGTGCACAAAATCAAAAGAAATCTTTGGTTTGGGGGTTTGTGGGGCTAAAATGTCATCAAATGGTGGTCTGTGGCTTAAATTCTGAATAAATAATGGGCCCTGGCATGAAAAAGGTTGAAAACCACTGGTCTAGGATATAGACACCTAGCTGCCAACTAAGCGTATATAGAGGGTTTAAGCGTTGGGATAATGCCTTAAACCAAAGTTCTGTGACAGTGCATTTTAACAACTGGCAACAAGTGGAAGGAGGTACGCAAAAAGTGAAAAAAAAATTTATAATAATTAATGTTTTGCACACGATAGCCGGCGATTATGCCATGTGCCACCAGATGCTCTTCTGTTAAAACACACTGTCAGATATTAGCTGTAACATACAGTATCTCCCTCTTGTGGGAGATAACTGTACTGTATAGTGATGTTGTCTGTGTTTGTCATCAGCTTTGAGAGACTGCTGCTCCATGCCATCTGCCAGTACATGGACCTGGTTTCAGCAAGTTAGTATCTGTACACATTCACATATGCTTCAAAGTATAAATGAGTTTGTATGAGTTTGAATTATTTGTGGCTGCTTGTTGTTTTTGCCATTTTTTAGCCATTTTTGACAGTGCTAAATATGTGTTTAAGAAAAGGTAATTTAACCTTCTATAGGTATTTTTTAAATTATTTTTCATGATAGTTCTACTAAACCCCAGAAACTGATATCTGTCCGCAAAAGATCACAAGATCTACTGAATGTGATGGATGCCTGTTTCATGAACTCGTCAGTTCAGTTCGCCACCCAATCACATTCTGTATAGTAAATAATAAAAAAAATACGCTATAGATAGCCCCATGTTTGAATGTTTCTGCCCTCCTGCTCTAAAATCAGTAAAACTAAATAAAGAATTAACACTCTAAAGCTGACAAAAACTAAAGTTGTCCTTCTAATGTTAGCACACGTACTGTACTGTGGTAACAGGAATTCTCTGCCCAAATAAAAGCCGTCCCTGAGTTCGTTTTGTAGTACCACTAGCAGGCCAGCCTAAACATTACAGATACTTTAGCTGTCACCATGCAATACTTTGAAACGAGTGTTGCACACATAAATACCTCTTATTTGCTCCGCCGTCATTAAAAACAATGTATTTCAAACTCAAGTTGTCCCTCTTTCAGGCTGCAACAGCCCTCCCTTGAGCTCAGTTTTCTGACCTCTCAATGTCGCAACGTTTCGGCTGGTTCGACTGTTACTTAGGCCGACCATTCTGGTATTTGTGTACTGTGAAGCGTGCCAGTCGCGTGTGACAGGAAGTAACGCTGGTTCGACCGTTGCTGTGCCCAACAGGCTCCGGCTGTAAGGGCGCCCGAAAGACCGAGGTCTTGAACAAACAGGACCAGTTCCTCCCACCCAACCCCCTGCTGTCTGTCTACCTGGACCAAATGAGCTGAGAGCAGGACACCCGCCAATCCACTGCCATCCCCGTCCGTCCGTCCGTCTGTCTCTCCCTCCCTCCCTCTCCATTTCTGACTGAGGTACAGACAGGTGTAATACTGCTTCGGTACAGGTCCTGTGTCCTCTCTCCCATTCTGTGTAGTCTGTAATCACCCTCACCCCTTTGGCCCTGTCAATGTGCCAACTGGAATTTCACTTCTGAAACACTTTCTTGGGTCATTTTCCCGCAGTTGCTCCCCACCCCCAGACTGTTTTAATTTGCTTTATTCAATATTTAGACATGAATTTGTTTCATGCATGGACCTGCTGGGCTCTCCGGTATAGCATTAGATTACAGGAGCTATTAGAAAAAAAATAGTGAGAAAATTAAGCCCTCATTGATTAGATGTTGGGACAATATCAGTTACCAGACAAAGACACTGACTTCAAGAAGTATAAAACATGGTTAACTTGAAGTCAGCTTTAAGGAGGCAGAGTAGACATGCAAATGACCCCAAAAGTGTCTTAATTAAAGTGAAATTCTCAAATAAGTGGGCCTTCTTTTATTGTGGAAAAATAATGCTATAGCAATGCATTGGTGCTAAGTGAGACAGGATGAATTGGAACTATTCCACTGCAGACCTAGTGTAGTGTACTGTATGTGTACACACAGTGTTTTTTTTTTTTAAATAACCCTTTTCTGCAAAGTGCTTAGACAAACAAGTTCAGATAAAGGTAAAGTGCAAAATATTGTTAAATTAAGGTATGCATTTTATTCCCTCAAAGAGCACAATGTGTGTAAATACCGTATACCTTAAATCAGTATAGGATTTGTATCAAGTGACATTGTTGTGACATACCGTACATACATCAAATCACAAGTCTGTCTTCAAGTGCAGGCCAGTTAATGTCTGTCTTTTTTAAGGATCTAAAATAAGGATCTCCTTGTGCTTAATAATATAACATTTGTGCAGATATGAGGGTTTTTTCTTATGATAATTTTGCGCGGATAGATTCTCTTGCAAAGAGATAGTCTCGGCTAGCTTTGTTTTGATCTGGTTCTTTTATAGACTTGATGTGACTCTAGAATTGTTGTTACCCTGGCTAAGTCTTTCATTGGAAGTAGATGCTAATTAAGATTTCAATATGAACAGAATACAGTAATACATGTAATGTTTGAAACTGTGGAAAAGTCGATCAGGATTGAACTTCGACAAAAACTGTGTTACAACAAGTTCAAGCTTGAAAGCACTTTTCCAGTTAACATACTGTAAACAACCCCGGACAAGCACTTATGCCTTATAAATCAAATATGGCAACTTTCTACACATTTATAAATGTATATTATTTATACATTCATACTGTCTATGCTTGTGAAACGCAGGTCGTGTAAAAAAAAATATATCATCTTCATCGTTTCTTTTGTACTGTCGACTACGGTCTGATGAAACTTGACCTGCCAGTGCTTTTTAAAATGAACCGAAAAAATGTTAATATTTTATGTCAACAACCAAAGTTTGCGTGCGTGCGTGGGTGGGTGCAGCGTGTGGGTGCGCACGCGTGCATGTCACTGCATGAGTATGGGTTTCTCAGGCTTTTAGCATCTCACTTTGAATGTCATTTTGTAACCTTTACATGGTGGCATTTCTTTTTTTGTGTAATGTATGCATTCTTGAAAGACAAAGTTGCTGACAATAATAGTAATCCCTGCCTGCTGCGTTTACCTGTCTGACAAAATATCATTGTGCTGTAAATATAGGGCTTATAATGATGGATGTATGTGTGCTAATGTTAAAGCTTTATTCTATCCTTTAAAGATGGATGTCTTATCTTTATTTTAATCACCTAAACTCTAGCCTAGACCCTAATTTGGGGTCAAACATTTGGTGGAAATGGCCCAAACTACTACAGTAGGGAAATATTAGTCAGCTACTGTAAGTAGAAGAGGGTTGTAAGTGGTTAAAACAAGTGAGCATCCATCACCACCTATTTATACATCGCACAATAACATGTACAGAGGTACAGTAATGTTGCCTCATTATTTATATGACGACGTTCCATGTGACACTGTGTTGTGTTTTGCTTTCTTTATGAGTGCCGAGGAAGGCATCTGAAACAACACTTTTAATAAATGTGCATTTAACGCCTCAGTGATCTCATCCTTTATAGTTGGCTAAATGAACAACCACGCGGCTTGTTTTATGATTTCTAATCCTGAACGACCATCCTGTTTTTGTTTTTTCTTAACTTTTTGATCCAAATCCTTGGAGGTGAACACTCAAGTTTGGGGACATTATGATTGTTTACTGGATAGGACGACCCGTCAGTCCACATGGTAGGTAGTTCTTTACTGTGCTGTGAAAGTTCCCTTGTGCAAGGCACTGCCCCTGTACGTACAACTATCCATTGTACGAGACGTAGATGGGTCTTAATGTTGTGTGTGAATGCATACAGGGGTAACAGGAACGCTTGTACACGATCCAACTCAGACCCGATCCCCAAGAATGCTGATCGTTCATAATGCTCATGTCGATTGCAAAGAGCGCTTGGACGCAAAACGTCCGGCGTGCTCGAACCCAAACTCGGACCACTGGAGAGAAGGGTTAGGTTGCACGCTGTTTTGGAGAGTATAAACTGTTTTATAGTTCCTTGTTCCTGTGTGAGCACTCTCAGCTTTTCTCTGATGTGCGTTTTGGGCTCCAAGGTATAAAGTTCAGGAACCACAGTTTTTCTTCAAGGCTATAAAATTAATGGCTCTCATCAGAGCCACATGTCGAGGCAAAAGGCCACCGGCCTAGGGTGACCAGTTGTCCCTCCTTGCGTGGGACAGTTCCTCATTTCCAAGACTTTTCAGGTGTCCCATTCCCACATGCTGTCAGTGTTCAAAATGCACTATAGGTGGCTGGTTTCACAATATTTCCACACTCACATTGCAGGTACTATCCTAACAAAAATAACTATTTTTGCTATATTTGAATTAAAGTGCTGAATTATTTTTTTTAATATGACATCAAGATCTTAATAATTTGCTAATCTCGTTGACAATGGCATTGCATTTTCCCCACTTGTCGCACATATGCAATACCTCTGTCCCTCAAATGAACAGTTTAGATCTTCTACTCCCTCCCACGCTGGCACCAGTTCACTCCGTATCTGACTCTCATTATCATGTGCTAATATACTGTATGTCTCACTCTCAGTGTGAAATGAGAGTGACGGTCACAGCAGAACGATTAACCAACAGTTGTCATGTGACAGGTGCCATTCGGTGTGCAAGAGGAGTCCGCAGGAAATAACTTGGGCAACATGTGGACGCAGTTGTTGCTTCTGATAAGATACAACACAGGATGTGTTGTTGAAAGCACTTTGGAGTGGATTAAATTCCTCATACTGTCACAACCAAATTAAATCATTTACTTTCCATGTGTAGCAGGTGGCTACAGCCTCTGTCGTGATGGCCTCCAAAGTCTAGTATCTGCCCCCGGACCAAGGGGATGTCCCTTTGGTCTAGTGGTTAAGATGTTGGCCCTTCACGCGGGAGACCCGGGTTCGAATCCCGGGCGTTACACATGGAAGACATTGGGAGGGATGTTCTGCAGCAAACATAGCCAATCTACAACCTTGAAAAACTATAATAATTTGGCCTTTCACGCCTAAAATTAGGCTATAAAACAAAACTATATGAATGCCAGAAGAATATATGTTAGAGAGATTTTGTTGTGCTCACTCTCACACAGTACAGTTGTGTTCAAAATAATAACAGTCTGTTTTTAAAAAAAAATGAGTAAAGCCCAAAATCCTTACAGTGTTTTTATTTCCATGCATTGGGAACACTGCACATTATATTCTAAATCAAAACATGAAGAAAAAAAGCAGAAATTATTTAATTACTTTACCAAGAATTAAGAAAAATGAACATTGGGCTGTTCAAAAAATAGCAGAGAAACATCCCCATAGTAAAGCATGGTGGTGCAAGCATCATGATACTCTTACTATGGTGTCGGGCCTATTTATCGCATACCAAGGTTCATGGATCAGTTTGGATACATCAAAATACTTGTGCCTTATGAAGAGGAAATGCCCTTGAAATGGGTGTTTCAACAAGACAACGACCCCAAAAACACCAGTAAGCGAGCAGCGTCTTGGTTCCAGACCAACAAAATTAAAGTCATGAAGTGGCCAGCCCAATCCCCAGACCTTAATCTGATTGAAATGCTGTTTCTGAGGCAAAACCAAGAAATGCAGAGGAATTTATGGAACGTTGTCAAATCATCCTGGGCTGGAATACCTGTTCACAGATGCCAGAAATTGGTCGACTCCATCCATGCAACACAGATGTGAAGCGGTTCTCAAAAACAGTGGCTATACAACTAAATATTAGTTTAGTGATTCACAGGAATGCTGACTCCTGGATATTTTTCAGTTAATACAGTAAATATTTGAGTTTGTAAAGTAAAATGCAGACACTGCTATTTTTTTTGAACAGCCCAATGTTCATTTTTCTTCATTTTCTGTAAAGTAATTAAATAATTTCTGCTTTTTTCTTCATGTTTTGATTTAGAATATAATGTGCAGTGTTCCCAATGCATGGAAATAAAAACCACTATAAGGATGTTGGGCTTTACTCAATTTTTAAACAGACTGCTATTATTTTGAACACAACTGTACAATACAATTCAATTCAAATAGCTTTATTGGCATGAGAAATATATACGTTTACATTGCCAAAGCAAGAACATAACAGCAAGAAAGGCAATATAACAAGAAAACACAATACAACAGAGGCAGGGAAGCGTAATACAGCAGTACAACGTATCAATACAAAAGTTAAGTTAAAATATGGAGGTTGTAGTCTTCGAAAACAAATTACTATATGCTTAGATCAATCGGTGTAGGGTGTAAGAGTACAATACAATGACAATGTTTATTCTTCAGGGTGGTTGTGTTCCATTTGATATCCTCCTTTTATCGCAGCACATCATAAATCTTGCTGTGTTTGCTGCACATTGTTGTATTGTAGGCTACTTCGGCCAGCAGATATGGGAGTTTTTCGTTGTTTGTCATGAAGTCTCTGTGGATGGTTGTAATCCATGGGAAGTATGTGTGTCTGATTTCTTGGTACAAAGGACAGATGGTTAGGAAGTGTAACTCGGTTTCCACTTCGCTTTGGGTGCAGTGGCTGCATAGTCTGTCTCTATTAATGATACATGTATGGCGGCCTTTCTCAATCACTACATGGGTTGTTCTGATTTCTACCCACTAAATGGTGCTCTTACACCAAAATATGCCCCCCAACCTGACGGTTAATAAATTATGTGATATTTAGCATATCTGTAGGCTACATGTTTATTGCAGTCCTTCCTATTGCCTTAAACACTTTTTATTGCTCTTTTTGATTGTTTGTTTTTTCATTTTTCTGCAATGGACCTGTGCTTTATAGTTAGCAAAGATATTATATACGTTTACAGATGTACATACAGTAGCCTACATTGTCTATAGTTATCAAAGACAGCAGGTAACATCAACCAGTCAACACCCACACATTCTAAATATGAGTGTCACCTAGCCCCTAATTAAATGGTTTTCCAGTGGAAAATTCCTTTTTGAGACATTAACTCAAAAAGGCATTATGGTCTGTTTTAAGTGTACACATTGTAACCAAATGGACCTGTCTTATTTGGTAATGTAAAGCATAAAAAATTAAAGCATTCTTTTGAATGTACTGTTTACAATAACAGCTAGTGCCTGCCTTGATCACTTGACCTGTTCTTTTCAGTAACACCCACTAGTTCTATTTATGATCATAAACATGTTGCACATACAGGCCTGGTACACACAGTACAAAACATCATAAACTGATCTAGAAATGATGGGCCCCTGCATGGTCTGCCGTCAGCTAAAGGACCCCCCTTTGGCTGACGGCAAAGGAAGCGAAATAAATGCAAAAATGTTTAAACACTTAAGCCTACATTTTCGTCACCGATGAACCCCTTATTCCTTAACTTCTTTGACTTTGGCCATTTTACAATTGAAAAATGTTTTTTAAATGGTTTACAGTCTACAAGTTCAGAATATATCAATAGATTGGCACATTGAACTATTCCAAAAGGGTTTTCAAAATAGTAAAACAGCCAAAGAATGTAAGGATAAGGGGTTTATCGTGTGACGAAAATGGAGTCCTTAATGTAAGGAGCCGTATCATGATGGTTTAGGACTTTGGGAGTTATTTAATTGACACAAAATGAATAAGCCCATTGTTATAACAGTGAAAAGGACCGTGTGCGCCACTTTTATCCCCTGTTACCCCTTTTTTGGGGGGGAAGGGGGGGGGGGGCTGGGCCCCTGGGCCTGGGCCTGGGCCCAATGTGCCCATTGATGATCATGATCTACAGTGTAGATCATGATTGGGAGGATATAGTCTAGTGTGTAGATTCTACACACTAGACTATATCCTCCCAATTAGGTTAATATTGTCTGTTTTCAATCAAGGCTTGCTATCCTTTTATTTTGGATTGATTTGGTTACATTTATACACAGAGTACTACATGCATGTAACCTTGTTGCATCTTTCATGACTAATACAGGTCAACTTTACCATATTTGGTAAATTACTAAATTGAATCTGTTTTAGGCCTATGTCTGCTAAAACATATGGTCCTCTTGGGGTGGAGTTTACCCGCAAATAGATGCTGGCTTCAATTAAATCACTGAAAATTGAAGCCTGCATGCATGTTTCTCCCTCAAATCATTCATTGCATACATGTGCACATGCATGCACGCATGCGCGCGCGCACGCACGCGCACGCGCGCACGCACACACACACACACACACACACACACACACACACACACACACACACACAGTCAGCTTGGGAGGAAACACTCACATCAAGATTGCTCACAGACTCACAGTCGACCCACATGGATTAAAGGACCACTTCACCACGTATTTTCATATTGGCCTAGAGTACTTGTGTTCTGTGCAATGCACAAGTCGGCTTTCGATAGGGCAGTTCTAGTTCTATTGCTGTTTTGATAAATCATGCTTTTTATTATCTATTTTTGTTAATAGCTTACACAAAGGTCACTTAAAGGTCGCCTTCACCCATTTTTAACTCTTCATATAATTAGTCCTCAGACACCTCGGTTCTCATTAATCGCCTCATTATATTTTGTTTGTTTACACTGGTCTCAGAGGAGGGCTGTGGACCGTTCACAAACCCGCTTACCAGTGACATCATCGATGCTGAATCCACTCTAGACGAAAATTCCAAGTCATTGTTCTTGTGTAAAATAAAGTGATGAAACTGGGACATTTATCCATGCTTTACATATATCACATCCACACTCACTGTGATTGCAGTGGAAACCAGTGATGGTCAATGTGGTGAGCGTTCTGCTTGCACAAGTAGGCCATGAAGTTGGCAGCTCGATAGAGTGCACCATATCATTAGCAGCATTATTAGTGAGGGTAAACCAGTTATATAAAGATAGGTTGAAAATTGTTGAAAAATCCTGTTTAAATGGGAATTTAAGGGTGGGTGTACAAAGGGAACCAATTTGTACAGTTGGAAAAATAGGTCCTAAAAGAAAAAAAAAATCATTATGGTGAAACGAACTTGATGATGTCATCAAGTTGTTTTTGGTAACCGCAAGGTTGCTGTGGTTAGGGTTAGTGTTGATGTGCCCCTGAGCAAGACACTTTGTAACTCCTAATTGCTCCTGATGTGCAAATTCACCCACTCAGTGTGTGAGTGGGTGAATTTGATGCACACTCTATAGCGCCTTGGATAAAGGCGCTAGCCTATATAAATGCAGCAATTTACCATTTAGCTCGTCTGACATCTCAGTCCATCCTGGAGATGAGGTAAAAAAGAAGATCATTGTTGAACTGAAAGTTTCCAAAGCCAAGGACGTATGATTTGATACCAACTTCCCAAAGTCTCACAGTAACTCCCTAGCTAAACCAATTATCATTCTGGTTAACAAAATGTGCATTTCACCCAATGCAATTTGGGACTGGATAAAAACCCAATATGTTCAGTACGCTGGTGCTGTGTTCCTGGATCTTAAACAGGCAATTGACTCCGTAAATCACCAAGTCCTCCTCACAATATTATAACATTTTTCAATAGCCCCACAAACAGTGGGGCTATTGAAAAAGTTTTACAACTTGTCTGTTTGTGTGAACACAAATATGCCATAATTGGCTGATCATAGCGATGACTTGGTGATGTCATCCTCAATAGCTACAAGTATACCTATTTCACACGCCTGTTTTTTGTGGGGTTTGTTTTTTTCTTTTTTTGGGGGTTAATTGACCCCATCTTACCTATTTATTCAGATTTTTGCATAGTAGGCTACTGCATTTGTATGTCAATCAATCAATCAATCAATCAATCAATCAATCAATCAATCAATCAATCAATCAATCAATCAATCAATAAAACAATCATTTTATATTCCTATTCTGTATAAGTCCAGACCATAGGGGCCAGACTGTGACAACCCTTCAATAAAAATGTTTAAATATGAATGAAGTAGGCCTGCTGTCTGCAATGTGCCAATCACAAGCGCGCGCGACCGTTCTTCTGGGCGATGGGATCCAGGGACCAAAACGTGTCCGTGTTTTTAAGGGGTCGTCCATCAAAGTGTTGACAGCGGGCAAAGCAAAGACGACCGGGGTGAGTGTTTTACTTAAAAACACCAAGCAACGAACCAATGTCAAACGGCTTACGGCTATAATATTTAGCAGTAGGCTTCATTGCAGTTCAATTCAAATGAGCTTTTTTTTTTATCATCATGATAAGAGAAAGCATTCACGCTTACATTGCCATAGCAAGGGTCAAAAGTTAACCAAAAAACAGTTGAGGGAAGTAGGCTAGGCCTATGCTCGGTAGGCTTAGACAGTCGGATAAGGTGCATTTACAATTATATCATTAGGATAAAATGATTCGTCGTCGTTTGTGTAATTTGTGGACATTCCCTGTGAGATATGGGCCTGGGGCAGGGACGTGCAGAGAGGGTTGGAGGGTGCAGGGGGTAAAATCCCTTTAGAGGGCACTTTTGGACAAAATAGCAGTTGCAGCGCAGGGTTTGCTTGTAGGCCTATGTCATCTATTTTCTTGACAACCAGCACTATGGGGGAAAAACAATTCTGATTTCTCCTGAATGCAGGCTTCCACCCCCCTCTAGACCATATGCTAAAAAGTAAAGTATAATGAAAATTTGCATTAACTAACTTGCCTGGTTGTTAATGGTATGGACACGTCACATATATTATGGGAATTTATTATGTCAAGTTAGCATCCGGCGGTTTCTACCCATAGCCTACTCAACATTTCTATCATAAAATCTTGGTGTAATAAACATGTTCGGGTTCAGAATGGGGCTCTATGGGGCTTGCAAGTAGAACTTTGGGTATCGCATGGAAAGTAAGAGGAGTGACATTTGCATTGTTTCCACCATGGTAAATGTTGCACTCGTGGTCTGGAAAGGGGCCGTTTACTGATTTTGATGTAGGGGGTCGGTGCTAAAGCCCCCTTAGAGGTGTATGTGTGCACGTCCCTGGGCTGGGGGTGGGTTGGGGTGGGTGGTCGTGGTGCATGTTGGACCCCTCCTCTGATTCAGAGGTTTGGAATTTTGCATCTGATTGCTGTTTGTCAACCAATGATTTGACTCTTGCGCCCGTGAACACGCCTTTACATGAGACAAGACACACAATGTAACCTCTGGATCAACACACGCACATCATTACGCACACGCCGTGCACAGCACACACAGACACAGTGACACACACACACACACAAGCACTGGCTGGCAGTAGTACACGATTACGCCGCCGCCGCACCGCCGATGCGGGGATATTTATCCTAACATATTAGTTTTGATACAAGAAAGACTAAAACGTGTTTCTTTATATATTGTATTGGAGTAGAGGGGATTGAATCGGGAATGTTTCTAATTCCGCTTCCCAAGAGTGCAAAAACAAAACGGAAGCTGATTTGGTAAGTTTATATCTCTTGTTATTGGCATTTATTTACAGTTTTATCTACAGCCTTTATATCTTTTTGGTAGGTTACTATCATTCATGGGGGAAAGAGTCAAAAGACTCGCGACGCGAAGTTCCGCCGTTTTCTTCGCTTCTCACAACATCACCACGGACTGCTTTGCTTTGCATGATGTTACCGTTGGGCTTGTATTGATTGACTGAATCATGTGTACAGAGAATAGCCTATCAATACTTTATAGACATGTATAACCTCCGACTGCTCTCTCTGCCGTATTGGGTCACCGTTACGTGGTTACGTGTTATTTTCCCTTTCTTTCTTTCTTTCTTTTAAGAATGCGGAATTATTCAATCAAGTTTTACTCGCTGGCTAATCGTTCTAGTCAGCGTCTCCCTCTCTCTGTGTGGTTTATGTTGGCCCTAAACGTACACATACGGCGATATCTGTGATAAAGCGATGATGACGGCGTGTGTTTGCTTGTAAGGAGGGTTAATGTCTTTTCGATTTGTCCTTATCACCACGGCAGCGAAACGCAACGCAGTCTCACACACAGTGTATAGTGTACAAACCAGGCACGGCAACCAGCCAGCTCATATTGTTATTATGTATCCTATAGAGGCGAGTGTACAACAAATGGAAACAAATGTGTCCCCCGCTCAGGCTGTTTTGTTGACATCGTATTCGTCGCCATTTGTTTACTTCGACTGCTAGAATATGTGATGCTGATTCCACAACATAATGGACAAGAAGTCATACCTTCTGTGGCGTGACTGACTGACTGACTGACTGTCTGATTATTTGCTTTTGGGTTAAAGGAGATTACCAGACTGGTCAGTTGGTTCTCTCAACATTCTCATGCCAAGGAAAGGACCCTCGAATTCGTTCATTTTTTTGTTTTGCTGTGGACCCCCAAATTAATATCTACCTCATGGAAATGTTTTTACTCAATTCCAAATCATTCAAACATTGCCAGGATTTTGCAAATAATAGTAAAACAGGGGGAAATCTAAATAGTAGATTTACAAGCTCACACATTTTTTTTAACTGATTTTGATGCTATATTAACAATGTTTGGACTGATCCCTTGGGCGTCCCCAGACCCCACTTTGAGAAACACTCCTATATATTGATTATCCTAGGCATACCATAATTTTGAAAAAGCCTGTCATATGCATTTTCCATATAGAAAAACAGCAGATAGATGTTGTGTGGTAGGCCTAATTCTAGTTCATACTGTATAGTCTAGTTCAAAGACTCCTAAATTGATGGTGTTGACCCCCAATAACCCCAATAGGAGAAGGTTTGTCAAAAACCGGTCTGTAAAACCATGTTTTTTAAACTGGTTGTCATTTTTGCTGCGGGCAACCCCTGGAACCACTTCCAATTCAAGGACCCCTGGGGGTGTAACGACCCCACTTTGAGAAACACTGATGTGGGTCAATTTGTTGTCAGCGGGCGACGCCGCCCTAACCTACTATACTACAGACTAGCCCTTTAACAACCAGGAAAGCATCTGTCATTTAATATTTTAGCGTTGCACACAGCGCGACTTGTGAGCTCGTACATCTGCTATTTTTGAAAAATCTTAAAAATGTGACAACTCCTGGTGTAGGAAGCTTTTGTAGAATTGGCCCCAAGACAAGTATTGATGGGCTAAATGAGGCTACATGCTGTTGCATACAGGAGCAGAGAATGTACAGATGACAACACAATGGAACATGTGCCGGCCTGTTTTAGCCGTTTATTTATTTACTTGGAACTGGGAATTCACCTTAAATCACCTTTTATTTGGCCAGTTGTAACTTCCGAGCATCTAAGTAGAATCGTGAGACTAGCAATCCATTGTTGTTAAACACTTTTAGCAGGAAACACTATATCATTTGTAAATGTTAAGGTGCCACGTAATAGAAACATGCTGGTCTGGTTGATGACTCGCCAAAGAGGCCAGTGGAATGTATTGAAATCACAATTCACCAGCATCTGGCTATTGGTTTGTGGGTCCTCTTGCCCTGGGCACAGCGCAGCAAAACGTGTGCGTGTGTGTGTGCGTGTGTGTGCGTGTGTGTGTGTGTGTGTGTGTGTGTGTGTGTGTGTGTGTGTGTGTGCATGGCATGCATGTGTGGCTCGCATGTGTGCTGCGTGCGAGCTTGACAAAATGTATGGTGTCTTTGAGAAACCCAGGAAGCTGTTTTGAAACTATTTTGCCTCACAATTTGCATAATCTGATGCAAAACTCGGTTTCTATCTCACTTCACATCATGGAGGCAAACCCCTCGTTGCAGATTTGGCGGCCAAACCTGTAACAGCCTTTACTCCAATTACATAAAAAAAAAAAAAAAAAAAAAAAAAAACAGCAAGCAGCATGGAAACTGGTTTTCCATGGGGAAAAACATTGTCATTTCTAACAACAGTTAACAGAGGCTATTGCAGTTTAATAAAGTCACAAATTGAAGCGGAAACAGTTGTTTTGTAAGTCGAGGGCCTTGTAGTTAGTTATGAAAGCGTGCCCTGCATGTCCACATTATCTAGACATGAGAACGTTAAAGCCCCACGCAGCTGTCGAAGAGGGAAGCCTATTCTGCAGGTTATCGTATGAAATATTTACTTTTCATGCTGTTGTACATGTCAAGGTGCAAGTGTGGTTACACAACTCTTTGAGTGTGTGTATATGGCCCCGATAAAAGAGATCGGCTGAACGATTGCTGAGCTTGTTCCCATATCAAAAACCTGGCTGACGTGGTCTCAAACGCCACTTAAGCCTCTACTTTATGCCTCAGCCATCAAGGAAATCCTAGCAGATCTGTAACCTTGTAGATCTGCTATTATTTTCAGAAGATCTCTGTGAACATTTGCCGTGCCCAAAAATAGGAGCTCCAGGGTTAATGTGGTTAATGTGCAACTTGCACCCTGCAGTGTGATTAGCAATGAAATACTTATCCTGGACCCAGGCCCTCCCAGCCACTTTAGAGGCTCGCCCAGGAATCGCTGCACTAATCTGTTTTTGGACAGTGTGGCCTATCGTTTCTGTCTTGGGGAAACCCCATATGTCTAAAACTGGACTGCCACTGTTAAGGATTCAAATCTAAGAAAAAAAAAAACACATTTTGAACCTGCAAGTTTTAATGCTTTAGTGTGACCCTGTATTATGATCAAATAGGGCATTCAATTTACAAGGAAGAACAACAGCACACAGCACAGTTAAGAGAATTCTGCCAGACAGCAACAATGTTGACCACTTTGGCTGATGATCTTGGCTTCTTCCCCCATTCAAACGCAGTCAGGGATGCATCATGGCACGTGCTTCGTTATAGGCGTAAAGTGAAACTAGATCAGCACTCGTTCAGAGTGCAAACTTGCGCACTGCCATGGCCCACTTGGGCGTAAGCCGAGCAAAAGAGTAGAGAGCAAGTACCCCGACACCTCCAGGAGAAAATACTCTCGACAATACTTCTCTCGTAATTACGTCACCAATACGTCGTCACCTAAACCAGCCAATCAAAATATAGCGACAAAGGCAATGTGCAATGCAAGCTTGCACTCTACCGAGTGCTGGTCTACGTAGTTTAAAGAATGCGTTTTGAGATCTGCTGTTATCACCACTGTTTCTTGCACGCCAGTTATTGACAAATCGCAAAGTAAATGTATAGTTAAACCGCCATACAGGAGTCTTTGGCCTGCTGCCCTGGGAGTGGAAAGCAGAGAGACCAATAGAGGAGGGGGATTCTGGGGGCCGTTGTTGGCTCTTCTTGGATTAGAAACGTATGGTTGGCGATCAAGTTCAGCTCTCAAAGGCCTCCACTGCCGTGTCTCTGTGCATAATGAAAAGCCTGACTTAATGAATAACATGCCTTGTTATGAAAGCCCCAGTTTTTTCCATCCCATGGACACGGTGGCCATTGATACGTTTACGTTTCAGGCGTGTCCTGTCCGTGTTTACGTCCAGCCTGGCTGGACGTGTGAGCAGGTAGAGTGTCTGTAAAATAAAGGCTGGGAAAGCTACCCTGCCATCCAGAAGCTTCATGAATGGAGGGAAGAAAGGCTGTTCCTAATTCGGAAACCATCTCCAAAAGAAACAATGTGTTTTGTTTCCGCATGAAAGAGATTCAAGAAGAACATTAAACATGAATAGTTTTGTTTTGTACTATTTATATAGTAGGCCTACTGCTTTCTTTTCTCATAGAGCTGTTTTTTGGGGCCGGGAGTGCTTCTATCTGTGTGTGTAAATGGAGCATTTATGAAACACTTTTATCCAAGGCACTTTACATAGATCCATTTACCCATTCACACACCAATGGCTTGCAGAAACCATACAACGTACTGACCAGCATATTGAGAGCAATTAGGGGTTAAAGGTGATAGAGGCAACTCTCGTGTGGACAAACACTGTGTTTGTAAAAAGATTTGTTTAAAAACAGTATCTAACTCCACCTCACCTGCACTCTATTGGCTCATTATTAATCTGCTGTAGACTGCTGTGCTGTGATTGGCTAAAACGCTGCCTCATCCCATACACCCACCCCCTCCCTCTCACAAATTAGCACCGACGGAAGTTTTGTTTTCCTGATTTGACAATTTGTTGACAACAACAAAGTTTTGGACCGTCTGCAGAACGAAGCAAGTGTCTGTCTGCAGGGAAACAGCTGCAGCATCAAAGTAGAAGCAATGTAGAGGGGGAAAAAGGCAAAAAATATAGCTATTTTTCTATTTTGATTTCCAGCTAAAAAGTTGCTTCTATTACCTTTAAATGTCTTGCTCAGGACACATTGTAACTAACTGTGTGTGTGTGTGTGTGTGTGTGTGTGTGTGTGTGTGTGTGTGTGTGTGTGTGTGTGTGTGTGTGTGTGTGTGTGTGTGTGTGTGTGTGTGTGTGTGTGTGTGTGTGTGTGTGTGTGTGCGCGCGTGCGCACGTGTGCCAACCTGAGATGGCCTAAAATAGCCTGTTCTGTTTACCACTTGTTGTAATTGTATTTTCTATTTGTCCAAAAGCAAAGCAGAAGCTCAGACACGGGGGTGCTGTTTTTGCGGTACTGTTTTGCTGACTAAGTGAACGCCGGCCTTGTTTGTTTGTACGAATTCACACTTGTGTGTGTTTATTTTAGCCCGAGACGCTCCGCATGAATGAATGGAAGCTCCCGTTGCCTTCTTTACACCCCATGAAATGAGACACGGCCCGTCTGTTTTTTAAACTAGGTTTACAAGCACAAATACACCAATTCAAGCCTGCTCATGTTCCTGTCATCGCAGAGAGCTAATCCCAAGCCCCGGGATATTTGCAGAGCCTTTTGGATGCTGTGACTGACTAGGACTGTAACTTGTGCAGTCATTTGCCAGCCAGGCGGTTCAGGCATGACTTAAACATTTGCAGTCACACACACTGAAGTGTTTGGCCTATGAGCCTAGTTACTCATATTGTGAGTGTGTGTGAGAGTGTGAGAAACTGACTCGGGCAAATAAGGGTAGTAATAGTAATATATAAAATAAAAAAAGTACACTGTACGGGTGTACGCTGGTGTAGTTGGTAATAATTGACTAAGATATAATGCAATTTTAAATAATTGACTATAAGTTAGCAACCAAATCTATATAATGTGAATAGCGGCCATTGTTATGTGGTGAACTGTAACAGCTGTGTTAGTAATTCATCATGTGTTTGTGCAAGCAGGTCTTGTGCAAAGACACTACTATAGACAAGATAGATACATATTAGATACTTTATTTGCATTTGCAGAAGTTTGTTTTGGGCCAAGCAGACAACACGTATATTGTGCACAATACAAACACGTCGCACAATACATGACAGTATTTCACAACTCCTTTCTTGCAGAGAGGGAAACGTAAACAAAAGCCTTCCATATAGTAGTTCCAAAAGGCATGGCATATTGCATTACATTTTACGAACAGATGACGAACAGATGAGATGTGACCTGCTATTATACTTCTCAATTGATCTCAAAAAAGCCCAGTGAAGCTACTGTGGTACTGAAGATGTTATTGGCTGTGTAACGGGTGTATTCTGTCCCTAGTAATTGCGTTTGCCTTCCTGAGTACCTGAGTAAGTTGCCTATGGTCTTGTGAGAAGGTTATAAGTGTAAATGTTCAAGTAGATTGCCGCTACAGTCCACAGACATGCATTGGGCATCGTGCCAACAAAGTTCATGCACAAAGCCTGCCAGTCAAACATGTCACGCACCTTTTTTATTGTGTTGCTGAGCAATGCAGAACTCACACAGTCCCTCAGAATTTCAGCACAAAAATATATATATATTGTTGCACTAAAGACATGTATGTGGCATATTTGTTTCGCCGTGTGCTGCTGACAAACATCGCCTGATTCATCGTGCATAGGAGTTTGGTTTGCCTGAAAAAATATCCGATCTGCAAGCTCACACGATCAGCTGCTTGAGGGCACGCGACACTGCCTCGCAGCTAAAGCACAACGGGGCCTTTAAGATTCCCCTCCTCGCTGCAGCAGCGGTAGCAGAACAAGGCGTGGGTTGGCCCGTTTTCAGCTGTTCTTTTGCCAGAATCCACATTTCTCAACGGGGCTGTCTGGCACGTGGGCTATTTACAGTGTTTCTCCTGCCAAAAAAAAAAAAAAAAAAGAAATCCAGAGTTACTTCACAGTGGGACTGCAGCCATGAGGGAATCCCAGGCAGTGACGTAGTACAGGCACACAGAGAGAGAGAGAGCGAGAGAGAAGGAGAGAGAGAGGGTAGCTCCAACAGGGATCTCTCGCGGCACAGAGATGCCGTGGCGTTCGTTCGTTCCCATGCCGCCCCAACATGAATGTTAAATGTGTACTGTTAAGTTTTTAGGATGTTTCTCTCAGAGCCTCGTCAAAGCCTCATGCCAGTGGCGCCTTTTCCCTTCCCGCGCGCCCATTCCTTTCGACCCTCTTGTGCCGTCTCGTGTGTCCAACCCCCTTAGTGGAAAATTAAAATACTGTAACATAGCCCTGCCAGGTTGGGTGGGTGGGCAAACGATCACCCCCCCCCACACTGTTTCATTTTTATTTCCCTTAATAACAAACAACATGATACGATATGAAGCGGATCCCTTTCTGATGGGACAGCTTTGGCTCAAGGGCTGTCGGTGCAGTGCCAGGGGGAATATGGGGGGAGGGGAGGGGGGTAAAAGGGTCCTGGTTACTGAGCTATCCTTGTATCGGTCTGCCTGGATACCGTGCTCACTCACGCCAGCGCGGACGGCCGGGCCGGCCCCACCGAAGGTTTATTTGCGTTTTGATATTTGCTGCCGTCGACGGAGCCCCCGCCCCCTCCCCCGCGGTGGAGCCGTGGGCTTTTGGATATGTGGAAATTGGCAGCCTGCCCAAAGCAATGAAATCATAAGCGCTGCTGTCCATTGCACCCCCCCTCCCACACACACACACCCCATCCCCACCTCCCCCTCGCTTGAATCTGAAACGTGTGCGATCCGCGGCAGCAGCAGCAGCAGCACTGGTTGCATGTGTCAGTGTTTTTCATTGGCAAAACACATGTCCCCGTTCTCTCCCCCTGCGTTGGTTTTCAATACCTAAACGTTGTGTTCTGGGTGTCTCCATGCTGATTAGAGAGCGCCTTTGTCCCCCGGGGCAGATTACATCCCGCCCTTTATGTTCGCTAACTCTCGTCCTACAGACAAAAGAACTTTGATTGCAAAAGATTACAATGCTGGCAACGACATTCATTGCCTCCCCCGCCGTCGCTCGCAAACCAACAAGTTAATCCAGTTTGGGGCATTCATGCAGCAAAGTGGTAAGGATCTACCTCAAGGCGCTGAAACATCAGCCCCTCCCTGATTCCCTTCCCCTGGTTCCTGTCTGTCGTAGGGACCGGGGCGGATCTAGCCATGGGCATGGGGGGGCAATGCCCCCCTAAATGTCCAGACTGCCCCACCACACATGATGGCATGCAAAACAACCCAAGATATTTCGGTGCTTATATTTAGTAGTATTTGAAACACTACTATACTGCTACTAACTAACCACAATCGTCTCACCACTAAACCAACAGCATTTCATCATTGAAAACAGAAAACTCTCTGAGTCAGACCTTTAGCTTCATGCATGCTGCGTGTCTGTTGAAACTTAAAGTGGGGGTGCCGTGATTTTTGTATTTTTTCCAATTTTGTACATGTTTAAGAGGTGACAGTATGTAAATAGACCCCTTTGTGTGTTTTTTATGTGCAATGATGTCTTCCCTTTGTATTTAGGGTTTCTTCCTGGGTGCTGAACCTTTCCAGTCAAACGTGCCAATGAAAAAAACTTCAGTATAGTGACATCATGTGCTCAGCTCCTCCCATAACTCCTCCCCCTTTATCATACAACTAAAGCTGTGGGTGTGGCTTCAGTTCAGCTGGATCTCCACCCATCACCACCCACCAGGCAAACCAGGCATACTTAATGAACTGGTGGAGTGGAATCATAAAAATGACAGTTTAACAAACACTGTACACTTTTGGGGAAAAAATCTTGCTTTTCATATAACATTAATACCTGATGATCATGTTTTAGGGTAGAAAAAAATCACGGCACTCCATCTTTAATGATGCAGTGTTATTGATGCTTACTTGCCTAAAAGTTCTGTAACTGAAAATGGTATGGGTGCGACTTCATCGCCCGGTCGATCGATGAAGGCGCACCCATACCATTTTCTCCTGCCCCCCCCCCCCCCCCCAATTGGGAAACGTTACATCCGCCCCTGCCTGACGCGTCCCAGAGACCCCTCCCTGACGACATCCAGTCGGCCCGCAAATCTGTCATCGTCGTAGGTGATCAATGTTTGCCTTCCCTCGTCACGCGTCCGTTTGGGTTTGATAGTACAAGGCCAATATCCGCCTCACCGATGTGCGCGGAGGCTCCTGAGAGCAAATAAAGCAGCCCTATCAACTGGTTTCATTTAGATTAGTCATCCGATATCTGCTATGCGACTTCTTCTTCTCACCTGTTAGTGCTGTCGGAAACTTAACCACTTCAATCCTATATACTCCAGTGGTTTTCAACCTTTTTCATACCAGGGCCCACTATTTATTCAGAATTTGACCCTCTAGACCACACCATTTGGTGACATTTTAGCCCCACAAACCCCAAAACTAAAGATTTCTTTGTGCTTTTGTCCACAATTCCAGGTTGGATTTGGGAAACAAAACAGGCAAACATACAGATCAAAATGACCATTCATCTTCTACATTCTCTAGTTGTGTCTGGAACTCTCTCAAGGGCCACTGGTGGTCCCTGGACGACCGGTTGAAAACCCCTGCTATACTCGGTAGACTGGAAAGTGTAATATGTTGTATACCTTGTTGTCTAAATTGTCGTTGTAGATTGAGTCTTCCATGCTTTCGCCTTACATACACAGTGTTTATGTTGCCCGAAAATAGCCACTATTTCTGGGATCAACTAGGGATCCATCTGTAACATTTCCCAATTGGGGGGGCAGACGTAAATGGTAAGGGGGCAGCTTCATCGCCCGTGTCGCTTCCATTACCATTTTCAGTAGTGTTTCAAATTCTTTTAAATATAAGCACTGAAATATGATGGCATGTTTTGCATGCCATCATGTTTGGTGGGGCAGACTGGGCATTTAGGAGGGCATTTCCCCCCCATGCCTATGCCTAGATCCGCCCCTGGGAATCCATGTGATCGGTACATGTTGGCTCGAATCGTGCACGTGACCCCGCGCTGTCGGTCACGTTTTATAATCTGTCACTTTAATTCCCTCAAATTCAGCAGTTTGTCGATGGCAGAGAGCCGAATAGATTTCGTTTCATCGGCTCTGCGCCTCCGCTCGATGCACCCCCACGGCCAATTACAGCCGTTTTAATCTGATAGGCTGTCCCCTTTCTATCGGTTGATTTGGAGGGGTGGGGGGCATTTAATCTCATTGTCCTCCTTGCGCTCAATGCTCTGGGTGACTCTGGGTGGGCCGGACGGACGGACGAATCAATGTTTTTTTTTCCCCCCTTTAAACGTCCTGCTGGATTCATCAGTCTCCAGCAGACTGTTCCTCAGACCTCCCAGCAGCAGATGTTCACAGCTCAGCCTGACAGGACTGTTTCCAGGGGTGGATCTAGGCATGGGCATGGGGGGGGGCAATGCCCCCCTAAATACCCAGTCTGCCCCCCCAAACACGGTGCCATGCAAAACAACCCAAGATATTTCATATTAAAGTGCTTATGTTTAAAATGATTTGAAACACTACTACTGCTACTAACTACAATGTTGGCACCACTAAACCAACAGCATTTCATCATTGAAAACAGAAAACTCTCTGAGTCAGACCTTTAGCTTTATGCATGCTGCGTGTCTGTTGCAACTTCAACAACAACTGATGTTATTTTTGATGCTTTACCATTTTCGGTTACATGTATAACCGAAAATGGTATGGGGGCGACTTCATGAAGCCGCCCCCATACCATTTTCTCTTGCCCCTCCAACATGTTGTCTTATCCCCCCCCCCCCCCCCCAAATGGGACATGTTACATCCGCCCCTGACTGTTTCCCTCTCTCTCACACACACACACACACACACACACACACACACACACACACACACACACACACACACACACACACACACACACACACACACACACACACAGTGAAATATGTTGACGTACCAGTGTTGTTCAATTAACTATAATAGGCTATAGATCAAGGAGGCTGCAGCGGCTTGTCTCGAGGCGTATGCATGCACTGTATGCTACGCTAGTGGCAGGAGTAGTGTGATATTTTTAGGCTGTTTGGCTTCTGCATTAAGACGAATTAGCATCGGTTTAAATTTGTTTCCCTCCCCTCCCCATGCATACATACAGTAGATGAGTCGTCCAGTGTTTTGTTTGTGCAGCCAGCGGTGGTGTTGGTTTAACCTCGGTGCACAATCAAATTCCATTGGCTTGATAGAAAACAAATATAAATCCACAAATTCAATTTCATAAAGTGGATCAACATTCCCTCTCCCTCCCCCCTCTCCCCTCTGCCCGGCTTTTGGGGGCTAGATTAATTTATGGCATAGCTGCGGCTAATCAGATTTGTCGGGGGGGGGGGGGGTCGCTGCGGCTCGGCGTGAGAGGTTTGGTGGGAAGTGCGTGACCGGGCCTCCGCGACACTTCCTCAATGATCCTGTTGTTGGTGTAATGGGGCTGAATGGAGCCTGTGTTGTTGCCCTGGGAGGTATAATGCTGGCAGGAATGTGAGGGGACTACTGCTGGCTGCTATATGCATCCAGGAAGACCCCGGCCGGGCCGCTCCATGATGGCCCACTTCTTTTTCCCCTTCTTTATTTTTATCATCGTGTTCACTTCCTCGGTGCCACTACTAGAGTAGTACCACTACTCCAGTCCAGTTGCGCCCGTGATTTATGGCACGGCAAATGGCGATGGCTTTATTTTTTTTTCTTAACCGCAGCCTGGTTTTAAGGAGGAGACAGTGTTGCCAACTGCCAAAATCCAAATTGCACTAGTGGCACTTCCAAAATGCACTAGAATGTGCTAGATGCTCGCCTGGGACATACTGATCACCAAAATGACCATTAATCTTCTACATTCTCTAGTTGTGTAGACTAAGTTGGGCTAATTCACATGATGAATATTTTAACTCTTGAGTGTGTAAAAATGAAACCAAGTTGACCCGCAAGGGTCCATTTGGTTTCATTTTTACGCTCTGAAAGAGTTACATCTGGTTTACCAGCTGTCCATCATTTAGCCTGGGGACCACTGGTTGAAAACCACTATCATAGGAGGAAAAATGGTGAAAAATGATTTATCTCTGGCGCCTGTCAATCAATTTCACCCCAACTCTCACCAGTAAAAAAGCACTAGAATTTCCGCCAGGAGTTTTTCACTAATGTTGGCGCTAGTGGGGTCTGAAAAAAGCTAAATATAGTGACAAATGCGCCAAGTTGGCAACACTGAGAGGAGGAGGCTACTGACATGGCCGCAGTGCCTGCAGCACATGCGCTTTGTTTTTTGGGGGTTGGCATGGTTTCTGTTGGCTGCATGGTTAACCTGTGACCTGTTTTGCGGGGGAAATCGCAAGTCCTCCTATAACTCCACTATAAGACCAGGGCCCAGCGTGGGGGGGTTGGGGGTTGCGGGGAAGAGACCTTGAGAGATCTTAATTGAGACCATGGCCATGACTGTGCTGGTGCGATTAGTGCGGGCCGGGGGTAAAATGTAAGTGAAAGGTGAAAGATCGACCTACTGGCCGTGAGCTTGTAGGGCAGCTATTTCGCAGGGCAGACCAAAGAACGATGGAAGTATGATACTGAGAGAAGCATTTACACAGGGTTTAAATGGTTAACTCATTAAGACTTGAGGTCCGGCATCACACAACTGTCTGTGACTGTCTTGGCGGCTGGCTACAGCTTGAAACAGATTCCTCTTCCTCTTCAAAATAAAACCTACTTGTCAACGCTAGTTTTATTTCCTAAAGGGTAGGACCACTTTTGTTGAGTTGTGTTCGTATAGTTAACCTTCGTGTAGTCATGATGTAATTCAAATGGTCAGATCGGAGGCCAAATGTTTTAATTCCAAATGTGATGTTTGGAAGGTACTGTAATGGCTGTTTTCCCACATGGGTTCGCTCAGATGGTGGGCCAAATACTCAAACTTCATATTTTATGTGTCGTGTTTTATGTGTTGAGCCGGAGAAAGTTGTCACTCATCCAAGCCTTACTGTCAGTTTGGCAGGAGCGCAGTTTGGCTGTACCATATTTTAAATGCCACCTGTATGTGAGCCTGTGGAACATGAATCTTCCATTGGCTTATCAGCATGCCTTCCGTCCTGAGAGTACATGAGATAAACTATGGCTGTTTTTTTTTTTTTGTTTTTACCAGTGGTCTGGGGACCACCAGTGGTCCTTGATGGGGTCCCAATAATGGGCCATGGTATGAGATTGGGTTGAAAAGCACTGTGCTGCTGGTGGTGTCAGACCCATAGCTTTTATTTGTTAGTCGTCGAATGGTCAAGGGATTTGCATGTCTTAATGACTGTTGGTAGGGCGTTCCACATTTTGGTGGCATAGGAGCAAAAACAGAATTAAGTCCCTTGTTTGTGCTGAATCTGGGTTGCACATGATTTTTGGGAGAAGAAGTCCTCTTCGCTTGACCCAATGGATGATGGGAAATTTTGATTTGAAAAACTCACTCATCGATACACTCGATAGCCTCTCAGGTCAAATATTGATATGCGATTAAAATGCGATTGAGATTAATTCATGACTAAGTCTTTAATTAGATTTTTTTCTAATCAAGTCGCAGCCTTATTATATGGTCATAAATTAGGGCAATCTCTCACTCCGACACTGAATGACGATGAGGTTCATCAGCATAGCATTGTAAATTGATATCATGTCTCTGTATTAGGTCACAGTGTGGGAATATGCATTATAGGGAGGGTGAACAGGATGTAGCCGAGAATTGAGCCCTGGGGGACACCACGCTGTAAGGGGGCTTTGGATGGAGTGGATTGTGGATAATAATTGTAGCACTTTGCGAGACAGACAATGTCTATGCATGACGTCAACCTTCAGTTTCCTTCAGTATCAGCAGGGAAGTATAAAATGTACAGCGCGGTAATGGAAAACAGTACTGAACAATTATGTTCAGTACTTTTCCTTCCATTAACCACTTAAACCCTACATCAGGCTGTTTTCCTTCCAAATTACATGTATTTTCTTTTATGTATGAGCGCAATGGCTTCCATTATAGCATGCTAACTTTCCAGGAATAGAAAGCCTATGGAGTGTGGACTCTTTCTTTTTTGTAGTTGCTGCTGTTCCTTTTCTTCTTAAGCCTGCAGCTTCTATTGCAGGAGGCGCGGAATCGTTTTGCGACCACTATAGTCATGACCGTTATAAAACGGTCGCGGCCGTTGGCCCAACTGCCGGGGGTTAATGTTAGGTGTAGGCATAGGTTTTTTTCCTGAGGTTATGTTTAGGGTTAGGTTTAGTAGTGACAAGTGAAGACCGTCCAAAGGTCGTGAAAGGCTTTTCCTCCCAAAGCCCCAAAACTGAAACTAGGTTTTTATGAGACAGGAACTCCTAATATGGTCACCACACTCTATAGTGAGGAGGATTAGCAAAAAAAAAGTAACAATATTTGAATTATGTGAAATCACTGGCTATATCTTTAAGGTTGAGAATCATTAGTTAGTATACCATCTAGACTGAATCCCACCAGAGCTATCATCACCCCTGTCCCCCCCTGTGCCTTTTCTAACCATTTAATAAATAATTGAATGAGTGTACTTTGCTCCTTCCTCAGAAACATCCAGTCCACACCAGGCTGCACAGACAGTACCTGTACATTCACTTAGAAGTATGTTGTTGGAGCAGCTTTTGTTAAGACAATGAGTGAGCAGAAAATGCAGAACCTCTTAACAGGAATATAATCATGTTGGATTCGGTTGTGTATTAAACGTTCTGTTTGTGCTTATGTGTAAACGCCTGCGGGAAAGTATGTGTGTGGGTGTGTGTGCGCGTGCATGCGTGTTTGTTGCGTGCTGTGTGTAACTATAATTGTGACAGCCAAATGTCTACAGTAATGGTATATAATAACATTTGATAAATAAATAAACATTACAGATTCAGATTGGGGTCAGGATTAGACATTGTAGGTTTATTGGAGTTGTGCCCCATTTACACTTTCCGTTGTAAACACCTGATCTATATAAGCTTAGAGTACAGATATTGTCAATTGTTGATATTGCATATCAACAGTCGAGCTGAGAGGCATGCGTGTCTTTAAGATGCTGTGTGTGTGTGTGTGTGTGTGTGTGTGTGTGTGTGTGTGTGTGTGTGTGTGTGTGTGCGTGTGTGTGTGTGTGTGTGTGTTAGTGTGTGGGTGTGTCTTGCGCAAGCCCCATGGGGGCTACACTTGTCGGTGTACTATACATGTTATAATCCCTGGATAACAATAATGATCAGTGTCGTCAGCAGAACACCGTGTGATGATCCTTTAGTATTGGATAAACACATCCAACCATACAGTACACACTGTACTGTATGTGGTTGCATGCTGTAATAATGCTTCTCTGGTCTAGTGTGAGGTACAGTACAATGCAGTCATAGATCCTACGTATGGGCGCATTCACAGAGTCCAATTCCAGAGTTATGGTGTTTTTTGGAATGTAGATATATTCACAGTGTCAATACAACCATATCATAAAAAAATGTTCAGCCGTACATGTAGTGACAACGTTCAATTATTACAAATTCAACTGTTTTGGACATTCCCTTATGTTTTACTTTGATGATAAAATGATGAAATCATATAGAAAGATGAAGAAGAGGGGGAGAATAGAGAGGAGAGAGAGAATAGATGAGTGTGTGTGTGGGTGGGAGGGGTGAATGTAGATTATTATTGTACATATTGTCATTGACTTGTTTGTCTAAAAGCTGTCTTTTTCAGGAAATGCATGGGACAAAAAACTGTAGTAATTATTGTAATGAAAGTAAATATGCAAATATGAAATCTACACTACAGGCTGACTGGCCTTTGTGATGCATTGTGGGGCTTGTGGATCTGCTGTGTTGTGCAGAACAGTAACACTCACAGAGCAGGATAATAACATGGAGAAAATGAATGTTCCCATGCACTTGGCTGTATAAGGCTCAGGCGCAAAATTGTATAGGTCATCTGTCTGTCAGACAGACGCATTTCCTTAATTCTATATGGATAATAATATCCTTATTAATAAAGCAGATATTGTAAACTAAACGAATTTAACTTTGTTGTCTGCCTACAATGCTTCTGCATGCTACCTGCCTGATACTTAACTGAAACGTGCAGTCAGTTTATTAACCTAGGTATTTTATATTTCCCTTGAAAATAGCCTAATAATGAGGCACAAATAGCAATATAAATTTTTTCTTCTGTAAATAATGAAAAGGAAGAAGACTGGCCTACTGGAATATGTCTGAATAGGGATTATGTTTAGTCTAATACCTTAACATTTATAAGTTTATAATACAAGGTTGTTTAATGTTTTGAAAATCTTGATTTATTTTTTATATTCACATTCAATGTGCTTATAAGTGAAATAAAAGAACATTTTTTATTTTTTTTTAAAAATGCGAAACGTACCGAAACCGAACCGAAACCGTGGCTCCCATACCGAGGTACAAACCGAACCGTGGGATAAGTGAACCGTCCCACCCCTAACACTCACACAGCAAAGCGTAGAAGAGGGAATTCATGTCTGAGGGGAACAAAGATGAAGTAATTTGAGTATAGGATGTATCCAATATTTTGTATTCATTATAATACTGTTAAACGGCTTGAGTTCCTATTTCACGATACATGGTTAACAATGCTATACACTATAATGTTGGTTATTTATGGCGATACAATATGATTCAAAGTTTTCAAATCGATTCAGTAACTACTTAACAAATGTCTGGTGCTGGGAGAAATGTCTGGTGCTGGGAGTCTGGTGCAACGCACAGGTCCTGTGCCAACCTGGTGAGAGCAGGAGCAGACCTGGTGAGACGTAGGAGGGGTCTGGACAGGAGTCAACCCACAGAGCC
The DNA here is from genome assembly GCA_039105355.1 of Benthosema pterotum. NCBI lineage: Eukaryota > Metazoa > Chordata > Actinopteri > Myctophiformes > Myctophidae > Benthosema > Benthosema pterotum. The sequence goes on from CM076979.1 coordinate 44,564,606, forward strand.
TAGTCCCTCCATGTGCCAGAGTATAGTGCCTCCCAGTACCGGCAGAATAGTTCTGGAGCGGTGGATTGTGTGGCCTTGGGTCTTTCCCTAGTGGACTGACCGAGAGTAGCTACTGGGACGTAAGTCGGGACTTGATCAACCCCGGCTGGGTCGCCTGAGTGAGGGGTATGATGTTGCGAGACCCGAAACCCCGATGACCTTGGGATACATCACTGAGGATACGTCCCAGTTGCATCCATGCGATGTATCTTTAAGCCTTTAAGCCTTTATCAAATAGATACCGATTTGATACTGGTTATTTACATTGCAAATCAATATGATACAAAGTCGAATGATACATTCTGTTCTGTTTACATTATATACTTAGACTTTTCAATAGAGGCAACGTTTTAGCGAAAAATGAAAAGATATATAGCTATATATTTTTTTGCCTTTTCCCCCCTCTATGTTGCTTTTACTTTGATGCTGCAGCCGTTTCCCTGCAGACACAGACAATTGTTTTGTCCTGCAGACGAGCCAGAACTTTGTTGTCGTCAACAAATCGTGAAAACTCTGGACAAGGCGGAGCTAATGTCTGAGGGGGAGGGGGTTGTATGGGGTGAGGCAGCGTTTTAGCCAATCACAGCCCAGCAGTCTCCAGCAGATTCATAACGAGCCAATAGAGTGGAGGTGAGGTGGAGTTAAACACTGTGTTTGTACACGCTAAAGTTGCCTCTATTACCTATAAAAACCATACAGCAGATTAATAACACGGCAGGCTAGTAGCAATCAGGGGCAGATTAACATTTCCCAATTGGGGGGGCAGGAGAAAATGGTATGGGTGCGACTTCATCGCCCGACTTCGTGCCATGGGCGATGAATCTGCACCCATACCATTTTCGGTTACAAGACTTATATTAGTCAAGTAAAGCATCAATAATAACATCAGTTGTTGTTGAAGTTGCAACAGACATGCATTTAGGTTAGGGGGTATCCTCCCATGCCCATGCCTAGCTGCAGCCAATACCAATGACAATGGGTGTCTGTGTTGTATTTCGGTGTGGCCGGAGGGAGCCTTGCATGGCTCGGGTGTGCCACAGTGAGTGCATGCATTCGGCAGTATAGCCAACAGGTGTGTCAATGCGCATCTAAATCTTAACACACCCACTATTAATCTTATTAGCTGCAGCTGTGTTGCTTACATCAGTCACAGCGGAATAGGGTCACTATAAGGTCAATGGTATAATGCTGACAGCCATCTTTCACCCTGCTGTCGTTTTTAAGCCTGCTTTATGAAACCATTGACCAGTAAAGAAATCTTGTGTGTAAAGTTATGATAGCCGATATCAATACCGATATATGCTTATTTTTGCTTTTTTTGTTGTTTTTATCTCCTTCTTTTTACCATAAACCATACATCCTCAATACAGGAAATAAATGCTCAGAATCTACAGCTTGATAGATTACAAATGACCAACACACCAGCATAGTCAATGCAAAATGTATGACTGACTGATGAACAACAGATAAACATCAGCTAGTGCCGCAGATATGTGGGCCGATATATAGGTGTAGTGGAAAGCAGTGGTCCCTGAGAGGATTCCAGGTGGTCCCCAGGCAAAATGATGGAAAGTTGGTTAACCAGATGTAACTCTTTGAGAGCGTAAACATGGATAAACATGGTTTCATGTTTACACTTTCAGGAGTTAGAATATTCATCATCTGAATTAATTAGCCCAAGAGAATGTAGAATATTTTTTGTTATTTTCATCTGTATGTTTGACCATTTTGTTTTCTCCAAAATCTAGCCTGGAATTGTGAACAAGGGCAAAAGAAATCTTTAGTTTTGGGGTCTGCCGAGGTAAAATCCCATTGAATGTTGGTCTGTGGCTCAAATTCTGAATAAATAGTGGGCCCTTGTATGAAATAGGTTGAGGACGACTAGTGCCCTCAGACTAACTTGTTGAAAACATCCCCAGAATAAGGATGCTGTGGTTGAAGTGGTTATAACTTTTGCAAGTTTTGTTAAAAAAAAAATGCAAAGTTCTGTCCTAGTTACAGTATATAGACAGAACTATATGCAGCAGCACTGCGTGTGCCATGTGCTTCCTGAATGCACACATCACTGCAGAAATTGAAAACAGGCCTGTTGTTTGCAGTGCTGTACATAGTGTGCAGGATTTGTGTGTTGTGTGTGTGTGTGTGTGTATGTGTGTGTGTGTGTGTGTGTGTGTGTGTGTGTGTGTGTGTGTGTGTGTGTGTGTGTGTGTGTGTGTGTGTGTGTGTGTGTGTGTGTGTGTGTGTGTGTGTGTGTACACATGCACATGCACACATACCGGTACATGCGTGGGTAGGTGCATCCCACCCCCACAGTACACCATGGGGGCTAATTCCTTCACATTGATCGAATCTATACTTGCAGATTACAACAGGATAATGCATACGTTGATGTGCAGAGTACATGTTATAATTGTGTGTGTGTGCGTGTGCCTGTGCCTGTGCCTGTGCCTGCGCACGCACAACCGCATGCATGTCGATATGTAGCACTATGGATCTCTTTATCTTGGTGGAATTGGACCCTTCACATGTTTCCTTATCACTCTGTGCTGTTTGCTCAGACCACCCCCCACCCGCACAGACCCCCCACCCCTCCCCCCACGCTGACCCACCCCGCCTTGCCTCATCCCATGAAGACGACATTAACCCTTTTTAATCCAGCTGGAACCAGGACTCATGTCACCTGTCAATCTGCAACGCTGCTGTTTTTGTCAGCTTTCAAAGGGGAATTCCACATTCATTTTCAACATTCTAATATGTCATTAATATACCTTTGAGGTGTTGGGTGGACATGATAAAAAAAAAGGTCCCCCTATTCTGTGTTTCCAAGAAATGGAGGTCTGAAGAAAATCGTTAACATGGTGAAACACATCTTGATGACATCATCAAGATGTATATTAAATATTGAAAATGGGTGGAATTCCCCTTTTAAACATGTTCAACCTGGTGTGTGACCTGGTGTGTGACTCCAAACGTTATTTTTAAAACAGTGGTTTTCAACCTTTTTGATACCAGGGGCCTCTATTTATTTAGCTTTTGAGCCACGGAACACGATTTGATGACATCTTAGCCCCACAGACGCCCAATACTAAAGATTTCTTTCGCTTTGTCCACAATACCAGGCTGGATTTGGAAAACAAAACAGTCAAACATAAGATTTGGGCTAATTCAGATGATGAATGCTTTAACTCTTGAGAGTGTAAACATGAAACCAAATGGACCCGTAAGGGTCCATTTGGTTTCATGTTTACGCTCTCAGAGAGTTACTTCTGGCTAACCAACTTTCCATCTTTTACCCTGGGGACCACCTGGAATCCTCTCGGGGTACCACTGGTGGTCCCTGGACCACTGGTAGAAAACCACTGTTTTAAAAGATGACAGATCTACAAGCTCACATCATGTCATATCACGACATGTTGTGAAGCTGTTAGTAGACTTAGTAGTATTATCACTATGATCACATGACACCCTTTGTATGCCGAGGTGTAAAACAGGTCTGGTAGCTTTTTAGATTAGTCTGTTTTCGTTCGCTTTAGGTTGTTTATGGGGGAGCATGGGGCTAAATATGCATTTAATGTAATAAACCCCTCTCTGCGTCATCAGTGCCCATACCTGAGGCGGGGTTGGGCGAAAGGGCGAAAGTTTGCATGCTCTCCCCGTGTCCCCTAGGGTAGACACCCCCACAAAAACATGCAGTAATCCTGGGCTCTAAACTGCCTATACCCCTGGCCAGCCTGATGGAGGGGACAGGAACTGGTTGAGAATAACGTGTTCCTTCCACACGCTACGTCCAACCAGGGAAACTCCCACCTGGTGAAAAGAAGGCGGCACGACTCCTCTTGCATTTAAGGAAGCATGAGCCCAGTCTGCTGCCTCCCCAGGTTGGCGGAGGGTGTGTAGAGCCCAAGATCACATTAGGAATTGGCACTGGGTGGTAAAAATGGATTGCAAAACTGGCAGTCTTTCTGTGTACACGGTGTGGGGGAGGTGGTGGTGATGGGGGTGACCGGGTGATGGTGCTTAAATATAGGTCAGGGCAATGATAAGTGTGTATGCAGGATCAATAGCCGTCATGCAGCCTGCAGTCACCATCTCTGACTCTTGAAACAGCACAGACGCGCCTTCTGTCGTTGCTGGGCCTCAGTGCTGCAAAAAGTACTCACTTTCCCCAAGGTATTTGTATTGAAAACCGGTCAACATATATACTGTATGCATTATTGTATAAGTGCAGCTCTTCCACACTACCTCTCCTGTAAGTGTCTTCTGTTAAATTGTGATGCATAATTATTTGTCCGCAACAGGAATTGTCCCAATTAGGGGTCAATTTGGTTCCGTTTGTACCCTGAGTTATAGACTCGTAACTCCTGGAGGAAGGACCCCTGGGGGTCTCCCAGAGACCATGCTGAGAGGCAGGGGCACTGTTGTCCCGCAGGGGCGGATGTAACATTTCCTAATTAGGGGGGGGGGGGGGGGCAGGAGAAAATGTAAATGCAATGCAAGTAAAGCATCAATAATAACAGATAATAGTAATAATCAGGTGTCGTTGAAGCGACAACAGGCACACAGCATGCATAAAGCTAAAGGGTTTTCTGTTTTAATGATGAAATGCTGTTGGTTTACAAGTTAGTAGCAGTATTAGTGTTTCACATCATTTTAAATATAAGCAGTTTAATTTGAAATATTGTTTGTTTTTTGCATGGCATTATGTTTGGTAGTGGGGCAGTCTGGGCATTTAGGGGGGGCATTGCCCCCCACCATGCCCATGCCTAGATCCGCCCCATGTTGTGCAGCCCCTATACGTCCTGTCCCTGTCAGCCTCCTCCTCCGTGGCGTGCGGACGGCCAATCTGGCCTGCTCTTTTATGTTTGTTTAACGAGTGGCGGGCAGGAAACAGCAACTGTCTGTCTGTGGACTCATGGATTAAAGTTCTCAAAGGTCTCCATGACTGATATCACACATTTGGATTCCATAGAAGCCATGCATGTCTTTTTCCCCCCCTTGTACTGTAGTCTATAGCTCAGAGCGACGCATTGAGAGCTTGTAGGCTATGCGTGGTTGGAGCATTTTAAGAAAAAAAAAAACGTAATTTGCAGAAGAGAGTGCATCTTACATAAAACCCTAGAGGGTCTCTTAGATATTTCAGTAATTAAATATATATGTGTTTTCTTTACCTGGTTGGCAGTAGTTTTGTAGAACGGAAGGAACAAAGCAATGAATGCCGGAAACATCGTAGTTTTACATTAATCTGTGTTGATTGTTTAGCAAACGACGTGTGTGTGCGTGTGCGTGTGTGTGCGTGTGTGTGTGTGTGTGTGCGTGTGCGTGTGCGTGTGCGTGCGTGCGCGTGTGTGCATGCGCACGTACGTGCATGCAAAGGGGTGTCTTTTCACACCCTATTACAAATCACACATTAGGACTTGGATGATTTTTCAGTCATATGTTTCATTCCATGTGTCAGAACAGAGGAGGGCACTGTGAAATCCTATCAAGTCAAAAGTTCTGTTACCTCAGTTCGGCTGGAAACTAAGTAACCTCACGCTTTCCAACACTGTTACTTTTTCAGGATTCAAATGAATCAAAAGTAACAGACCTGCTACAAGCCCAAAAAGTGTCATTTTGGATTTATGGAATCCGCTACATTTGATGCGTTTCCGTGACACTAGCTAGTACGATCAAGCAAGGTCCATTTACTGTATGAACACAGTTGAGCCATTCTGAACGTGAGTTCCGTTATACGTGTTTTAGTTATTGCCAAATGGCAGATCTACAAGCTCGTAGCGTGCCACTGAGTGGCGTGCTATGAGCTTGTAGATCTGATATTTTTGAAATATTGTGGAAATGGGACCTAAATTTTAGGGACAATTTTAGTTCCAGGGACAAAACCTTCGTCAAAGGGACAACATTTTCGTTCCAGGTACAAAACTTTCGTTCCAGGAAAAGAAATTGTTCCTGGAAAAAAATTTTGTTCCAGGGACAATTTTTAGATCCAGGCAGTCGTTTTTTCGCTCCGGGCAATTTGAGTTCCTGGTACAACATTTTTTAGTTCCAGGGAAATGTTTGGAAATGAATAAATGAGCACACTTTTTTTTCGAGCACAGTGTGAGACGCCCGGGGCAGACATTCAATATTGATTCATTGCATTCTTTCAGAGAGGAGGAGAGAGAGAGACGGCGGGACAACAGTTGCTGGAGCCAGAATAGTAGCCATATAACTGGAATTAAAACGTCTTATCACAGTCTATCTGCTTTTATTGGCCGGCGGGGAAGGTGTGGCCTCTCCCGTTCTGTTTTATAGAGGCCATAAAAAACAACAATGAGCTTTAGTTATACCCCCCAGAGCAGAGGAGGGGGAAAAATTCAACCATCGTAATCTAAAATAGCTACCACCATGATAGGCTACTGTGATGTGAGTCACAGCTTCGCAATGGCCCCCAAGTTTGATATAGAGCGTGGGTTTTTCAACCTTTTTGACACCAGGGCCCACTTTCAGCCATGGACCACCATCTGAGTACATTAGCCCCATGATAGTCACAGATTTCTTTTGCTTTTGTCCACAATACCCGGCATTTGGTTTCATTTTTACGTTCTCAAAGAGTTACATCTGGTTAACCAACTTGGCTGGGGACCACCTGGAACCCTCTCATGGACCACTGGTGGTCCCAGGACCGCTGGTTATAAACCACAAAGAGTTCCTCTTTGTCCCCAGTGAGCCCCTGGGGTAACATAAATCAACCCTAGTTTCAGTTTGGGCTTTGGGAGGAAACCATTTTTCTCCAGGGGGGGTTTCCCAAATCACCCAAATCACAGAATGCTCATTTAAAATACAGCAGTACACACTCCCAGATACCCTTTACCCCCCTTTTGGATCTCTGGCGGTCTGTGAACTCTACGTTCAGTGCATATACGAATGAATGGGCATGAACTCGGGTGGATTCAACCTCTACGAGTCCATCTAAAACATGTGTGTTGTAGTTGTGTGTGCATCAGGGGTCCTGATGCACACACATGAAGTGCCATGTTTTAATTTTCCTTAGTGTGTACAATTAAAAAAACATAATATATTAACAACATAGCAGTCTTCTTCTGGACTCTTTTCGTTCACATCAGGACATTTGTAATCATCGTTACAAAGATTACACCCACCGTAGAATACCAAATAACAGCCCTTACTCAAACAACCGCCCACTACCAAATAACAGCCCAGTACCTTATAAGTGCCCGGGATCCGAATGGATTTTGCATAATAATAACAGCCTGGGCTACTGTTTGGTATTTTATGGTATCTCCTCGGCCAGTGTTCATTTTTGAAAGAATGTAGAAATGCGTGCAGGAGTTGCATGGATTTGATGCAAGCCCAATTCATGATTCATGTAAAAGGTAAAAATCCTTTTCGCTCATATGTATGCCAGTGTGTCTTGTGCCAGTCAGTGTTATTATCACCCTTCACCGACTGTGCCACTGACGTTGGCACCCCGTGCCTGAGGTTTCCTCCCCCTCTGTGTACGGTACATTATGTACAGGGCACTCTATAAACCCAGCAGCATAAATAACTCATGCAATAAAACATTATGTAAACGATGATGATGGGGGGGAGGGTGGGGGGGCAATCGTTGAAATGGTTCCTCTTCACTCCAACACATTGAAGCTACTTCCCTACTGCTGAATGTGATCCATATCTGTAATTTCCAACACGCACGCACGCGCGCGCGCGCACACACACACACACACACACGCTTCACGCCACGGGCGATGAAGCCGCACCCATACCATTTTCAGTAGTGTTTCAAATACTTTTAAATACAAGCACTGAAATATCTTGGGTTGTTGGTGGGGCAGACTGGACATTTAGGGGGACATTGCCCCCCATGCCTAGATCCGCCCCTGCACACACACACTCACACACACACACACACACACACACACACACACACACACACACACACACACACACACACACACACACACACAGATGAACGTGAGCCTCTGTTTCATATCCTGCTCTCACAGTGGGGCGGGGAAGCAGAACTGATTTCTGCGTGTCACGGTCGGGTGTCGATGATGGTCACAAAACGTCTCTGATTTCCTCCACGCTCGATGGAGCAAACTGCATGCTACCAGCTGGCACGCCAGGTCTACAATGTATGTCGCCCTCCCTTGCTGTGTGGGACACATGATGTGAGGCAGTGTGGATTGGATGGATACCAGCGGTTCCTTCCCAAACACTTTCATGTCCAGGACTCCTCCTGAAATGAATGTTGTTGTTTAGCGGTGGACCCCTCTAATACCCCTATCTATCTGGGGATGTGTTTTGTCTCCAGTTCCCCCGTCATCAACCAGTGTTGGGTAATATTTCTTAAGATAGGGGTTTTCAACCTTTTTGATCCCAAGGCCCACCATTTATTCAGCCTTTGAGCCACGGACCACCGACCACCATTTGATAACATTTTAGCCCCCACAGACCCTAAAACTGAAGATTTATTTTGCCCACTTTTGTCCACAATTCCAGGCTGGATTTTGGGGAAACAAAACGGTCAAACATACAGATCAAAATGACCATTAATCTTCAACATTCTCAAGTTGTGCAGACTTGGGCTAATTCAGAATATGAAATATTTTCACTCTTGAGAGTGTAAAAAAAAATTACACTCAAGAGTTACATCTGGTTAACCAACTCAGATGGGGACCACCTGGAACCCCCTCAGGGACCACCAAACCCCTGACTTAGGAGAGTAATATCTTCACTTTACTACTAACCCCTTGGAAAAAAGTAATAACGTTAGATTACTTGTATTGAAACAAAGTACAAAGTACAGTACTTTCCCAAGTTCCCCCTCTCAACCACAAAAGAATAGAGATGAACAACACAGTTGTTGTTGTTTAGCCACAACTGCGTCAACTTGTATTTTACGTCATGTGTGCAGAATCCTGCGGTGGATTAGGATCTACAAACTACTGCACATCTCTGTTGTTATCTGTTGATAGCTTGTGAATCTGTTCTATTTTCACCTGCAACAACAAGCTCGTTTATAATTAGTAATGAGGTCTGCTTTGGCAGAGAAACGTATTGCACCGTTAAAGTAGTTTTGCTGGAAAAGGTAATAATATTACAGTAGTATTACAGTAATATGTAATTTACTGTCACACTACTTTTGCTGGAAGGATAAATATTATAGCAGTATGTCATTTGTCCTTATTCTTAGTCTTTTCTTTGAAGATGTCGATTCTATATATATATAGAGAGAGACAAATTTTGATAAGGAAGCAAGATCTCACTTTTGAGAATCACTGGTCTATGAGAGCGAAAATCACATGAAAATCTCTTGCAGCGCAGACCCCCCCACCCCACCCTCTCCCGCTGCATAAGCTCAGGGTTACCCAAGATAAAAGCAGCGGCGTCAACAAACCCGAGCGAGATCAAGCAGAAATCAATTAATCCACTGCAGCGTGTGTGGAGTGTGGAGTGGAAGTACAGTGAACTGGTGATGGTCTGGTTTTATAATAGGAGGTGTGTGTGTTTGTGTGTGTGTGTGTGTGTGTGGGGGGGGGGGGGGGGGGGGGGGGGTTGTTCACACAACCGCACACATCGTTTACGTACATGTACTTCGTTAGTTCGCATGAATGCACCCGATTATCATTAGTTAGTATGAGTATTGTCATCTCTGCGTCCACTTGAAAGTGTATCTCCATGACGGTGCTGGACAGGTACTTTACCGATGCACAACCCCTGCAGCACCTAAAGATAGTAATACACTTTGTTGAGGAACTGCCAGGTTGCTTATTCAGGCGTAACATGAAATTCCGCCCCGGTGATTTGCATAATTGGTTGCCTGTGAAACAAGTTTTCTCCCTCTCTATATTTATTACATGGCTTGAACGAATGGTCCAATCAGAAACCAGCGTTCTGGTCACGTGAGCGTTCAGATATTTTGTATTATTATATATATTATTTTCTGGTATCGTAATTTGGTATCGGCTAACCCAGAAATTGTGATATCGGTATTGGATCGGAATTGGAAAAAAAAGAACACGGGAGACCCGAGTTCGAATCCCAGGCATTACTGTACATGTTGTCAGTGGCGTTTCTAAGCAATTTGGAGCCCTAGGCAAGATTTTCCCTGGAGCCCCCCTTACCAAATGTTCAATTCTAGTTATAGAGGATAAGTATAATGTATATCTATAGTAGGCTTATTAGCCTGGTATGCTTTTAACGCATGTCCGGTGGTTGCCCCCTCCCCTCACCACCCCTCCTCCCATGGTCGCCCCCTCCCTAGGCAACTGCCTAGTCTGCCTAATGGCAAAAACGCCCCTACATGTTGTGTAGTGCAGTGCAGTCATTGCTGAAGTGTCTGTCTGCTCCTTCTGCACCGTGTCATGACGGCGCTAGTAAGAAACGCAGCTGCCGGCAGCTAATAAAATTTATAGTTGGTCGTGTTGGATTTAGGTGTTTCTGGAGCTATACGCGTGCCAATTGACAGTACAGCCATAGACCATAGTCAACATAGTCATAATTTGTCTTTATTAGTTTGTCGTAATTTCTTTTGCACATTGCACATTTACATCTAGCTGCAGCTGTGTTGTTTACAATCACAGTCCACTGCATTTCAGTATGCTAAGCTAGGAAATGCACTCTAGGTTACTGCATTTCAGTAGCTTGTTACAAGTAGCTAAGCTACACAGCTTAACTACATTTTCCCGTAACTTGTAATGTAGCTTACTACATTTGTTCTGGGAATAGCTTGTAGTGAAGCTACACTACTTGTTTCGAGTAGCTTGTAGTGAAGCTACACTACTTGTTTTGAGTAAAAAGGAAAGTAGCTTACTACATTTTCCCACACAAATTTTCAAATTCCACCCATTTTAATGGGTAGAAAACCCCTAATATACCAAAACTTAAATACCATATCCCAAAACTTAAACATGCCATTGAGATATATATTTATATTATGTAGTGTTGATGTAGCAAGCTACATCAAGCTACTTCGTCAAGCTACTTTGTCATGTAGCTTGTAGTGTGGCTTGCTACAATTTTCTGGGCATAGCTTGTAGTGTAGTTTAGCTACATTTCATCGAGAGTAGCAAGTACTGTAGCTTACTACATTTTCCCACTAACTTGCCCATCACTATGTTTGCCCTGTTTTTAACAGGAACTGAACTGAATTGAATGTCAATTTGTTTTGGAATTATTATTTTTATTATTTTATTGTATAGCCCAGTTGCCAATAATCCACTTCCAGCTCCATCATTCCTACTTTGAGACCTGCTCACACAATAGCAAAGTTCAAATCCCAATCCCGACGACCTATACCAAATCTCCCCAATCTCTCTCCCTATTACTCCCCTGTCACTCTATTTGTGGTCTTGGACTTTAAATCGTTTTACTCAATATTATTATTACTATTTGTCATCTAGGCATGAACCTGGTTTGAAGAGAGAGGTCAGAGTGAGGTCAGAGCAGGGGCGGATGTAACATGTCCCATTTGGGGGGGGGGGGGGGGGCAAGAGAACATGTTGGAAGGGCAAGAGAAAATGGTATGGGTACGACTTCATCGGCCGCGTCGCTTCGTGCCACTTACAGGACTTTTATTAGCCAAGTAAAGCATCAATAATAACATCAGTTGTTGTTGAAGTTACAACAGACACGCAGCATGCATAAAGCTAAAGGTCTGACTCAGAGAGTTTTCTGTTTTCAATGATCAAATGCTGTTGGTTTAGTGGTGACACAGCTGTAGTTAGTTAGTAGCAGTAGTAGTAGTGTTTCACATCATTTTAAATATAAGCACTTTCATTTCTTGGGCATCTTGGGTTGTTTTGGATGCCATCATGTTTGGTGGGGCACTCAGGGCATTTAGGGGGACATTGCCCACCCATGCCCATGCCTAGATCCGCCCCTGGGTCAGCTAGGTGTGGAGCGCCACTGGTTCAGCTGCCCAGACCGGTTGGCTTCATCTCCACAGGAAAATGAATAGGAAATAAAAGACTAATGAATACCATGATCAAGGTTTTCCCCCACCAACTTCTCCACCCCCTCACCGTTGTCAGAAATGAATGACCCATTCAATTTCCTCATAGACAAAAAATATTTTTATAAAGCAGGGCCGGATTTAGCCAGACCTACTAGGGTGGGCTGGAAGAATGGCAGGGTGGGCAAGTTTTTCATATGAGAAATACCATGGACCCACTATTTAAATACCATGGACCCACTATTTATTCAGCATTTGAGCCACGGACCACCATTTGATGACATTTTAGCCACACAGTCCCCAAAACTAAAGCTTTATTTTGCTTTTGTCCACAATTCCAGGCTGGATTCGGGAAACAAAACAGACAAACATAACAGATAAAGGTCTAAAGGGCTACAGGTCTGACTCAGAGAGTTTTCTATTTTCAATGATGAAATGGTGTTGGTTTTGTGGTGCCACAGTTAGTGTTTCAAATCATTTTAAATGTAAGCACTTTAATTTGAAATACCTTGGGTTGTTTTGCATGCCATCGTGTTTGGTGGGGCAGTCAGCCAGGGCATGCAGTCGGGCATTGCCCCCCCATACCCATGCCTAGATCCACCCCTGTGTTAGGGGGGAAACTCGCTCAAAGGAGGAGAAAACTCCCAAACGTGAGAAATGACCATCTTGTCTTTCCGTTTTTCGTTTCTTTCTCTCACAGGACTTGCTAGCTGTCAGTCACGGTGCCCCGCCCCCGCCTGGCCTCACAGCTGTTTTGTGCCTTACTAAAGAGGAACAGTGGACCCTCTGTAACCCGGTGGAGATCCTCCTCTTCTTCTGCTCCTAGACCCCCCACCCGACGAGGAGCACCGTTTCTCCGGCCGCGCGACTTCCACAGCTGAGTGCATGTCTCACTGCTCCTCCTGCTGCGCCCAGCCCTCCTCCTCCCTTCAGAGACCCCCCAGCACACATCCCCAACACCACCACCACCACCACCACCACCACCAGCAGCAGCTGCCAGCGGGAGGGCTAGTCCTCCTCGCTGCTGCCCCCACGCCTGACGCCGCCGCCGCCGAGGAGCAGCGTCCGCACCCGCCGCCACAGTGACTGAGCAGCTGGGGGACCCCCGCCCGCCGACCAGCCCGCCCCCCACCCAACGCCCCCTCTTCAGGGTGCTGCTAAAGGGGCAAGGCAGGAGGGCGGAGGTGGAGGAGGACAGGAGAAGGAAGAGGAGGTGGGTGTATAGGCCCGTCGTTTAGCCATCTCTCTAGCCAATTCCGTGGTTCCCCATAACTCTTTTCATGGCAAGGACCCCTGAAATTGACCCTATCTAGATCAGCATTGACCCTATCTAGATCAGCATTGACCCCATCTAGATCAGCATTGACCCTATCTAGATCAGCAAGTATGCAGTATCTAGTACATACTTGCGCCTTGCACACTAGGCACTCTCACAGACTTTCGCTGGAATGTAAAAGAAACAACATAAAATGCAGAACAGGCAATCCTAGGTGGTCCTCGCAATAGACCTTGGTTAAATTTTTAACCAATAACCGGTCCATTTGGTTCCATTTCTGCACTCCAATATCAATTCTAATTGACTGTTAGAGCAATAGGGATGTGGTACCACCGTGCCATTGTGGAAGGTTTACAATAAATGCAATTTTAAAAATATCTAAATATACGGTAGAAATGAGCCAGTTTTTTGAAAGGAACGGAACCAAGGGATCCGGTTCCCCTAAAAGAGCCATAAATCCCATATTTACACTATAAGCGTGCACCATTCACCATAAGTGCACCATTCACTATTTACAGAAAAGAGAGTAATATCTTTAATATCTTTACAAGTAATGGAAGTGTAATGTTACATATTATGTTAGGGAAAGGGTTTCCCAAGCTCCCCCCTGCCACGTGCAACCCAACAACTTGTAGCGTTGCATCATGTGTGCAGAATGCTGTGGTGGATCAGGATCTCCAAACTACTGTGCATCTCTAAATCTGTTCTATTTTCACGTCATGCAGCAAAAGCTCATTAAGTGTAATAAGGAATGAAGCGTGTTTTGTCGGAGTAACACAATAGAACATGGGTTTTCAACAGGTGGTCCGGGGACCACCAGTGGTCCTTGAGATGGTTCCAGGTGGTCCCCAGGCTAAATGATGGAAGGTTGGGTAACCAAACGTAACTCTTGAGAATGTAAAAATAAAACCAAATGGACCCTTGCGGGTCCATTTGGAGTTGGAATATTTATCATCTGAATTAGCGCCACTTAATTAAGAAGTCTACACTGTTTCCCCACATCGGGAACAATTTGGGGTTCAGTGTCTTGCCCAAGGACAGGAGGAGCCGGGATTCAAACCACCGATCCATGGATCGCTGGATGACCTGCTCTACCTCCTGTGCCACTGTCGCCAGTAGTACCTCCAAAGTGTAAATACTCCTATTACTCAAGACAAGTACAACTTCAAAGCTGCCCAGTCAATTTTATATGTATTGCTTACTGTAAGTAGTATTTAGTATTAGTAGTAGTAGTACATACTTTGTACATATTTTGTAGGCAATGGCAATGGTCAGTGGTGGGCAGTAACAAAGCACATTTTAAGTATGAAACTGAAACCATTATTTGTCGACTTCAGAGCATACAAATACTCAGATACTGAATATTTTGGACCTACATACACAAGATGTACTGTATAGTCCATGTATAGTAGCGTAGCATAGTGTGTGTGCACGCGCATATTGAGTGGTGCCTCTATTCCATTAAGTACTGTAGCAATGTGTGACAGTCTGTCTGTCTGCCTCTGGTTCTGGTTCTGTCCACGGGTGTGTCTGAGCACAGATAGCTGTAACACAGTAACTCTGTCACTCTGTTATTTGGTAACCCGGCCGGCCCAGGGACCCCTGGGGGTCTGGATGTTCTGTGGATTCCCTCATGGGTTCCCACACAGTAACGCTGTGTCTGTGTATCAACTCTTTTGAACACTGCTGCCTTGCCAGAGCCAGACTGCTCCGCTGCATGTGTTCCTGGGTTGCACCACTCACTTCACACAGGTGTGATTTGTTTTTAAAAATGTATTAACTTTATATAATAGGGACTTCCCAGTTAGTCAGGGGATCTCAATTTGGGGGTTGCGATCCCTTGGTGGGGTCCCAAAATGATTTGTTATATATTAAAAAAAAGGTTTTGTATTTATTTATTTTTATAAAGGGAATATATATCCAATTTTAGTGTTTTGCTGATAACTGGAAAACTGACCTACATCGCTGGTTAAGATCCCAGGTTAAGACCTCAGTTTTAACCGTCCTACGTGGGCAGTTACACTCACATTAAAGTTTATAGCATAATGTTAGCCACCAGACTAACAGGAGGTCGGAACAACAACATAAGTTTCCCTACTTCATAAGACACTGGTCAAGATGTGTTGCTATTGCCCCCTGTTTCCTGCAGATTTTTCTGCGTTTGCAGTAGAGTCCTTCCACATCTTCCTCAGCTACCAAATCTTCATTGCGGTGGCGTTTATGCAATGAACGGTATGAAGACCACGCTTGTCTCTTGTAGAGTGTGGTCTGCTCCTGTCTCTTGTGGTATTTTGGTTTTTGGCCTTCCACACTTTGCTCATTTTCATTGCGCAAGCGTTTATTCAATGCCTGGGCAGTACAACGAGTGTCGCTCTGCATCATAGGTAATGCATGAGCGGAAGTGACCTGTGGCTTAATGCGGGGAGCACTTTGCTCCCCTGGATACAACGCCACTGTTTGGTCCTCAGGAAAGGGCTGAGTCATTTTCTGGCGAAGCCAGGGGTGGCTGAGGGCTTGGCGGGGCGTGAGGCGCGTGGCGGGGTCCCAGTCCAGACACCTTGTTAAGAAGTCAATAAAGGTGGGGTCCTCATCGTCCTTAAATACAGATCTCCACGATTTGCTCCCTGGGGGTCCTCTCTTGTGGCCATGCAGGTTCCGGGACCCCTTTATCACGCTTGCTCCCCAGGACCGTGTTTTGATTAAACAGTAGCGTGGGTGGCCCTTGTAGTGGAAGAACTTCTTTGCCCGCTTAGCTTTGTCCAGGAGCTTTCGTGGAGGCATGCCCAGCATCTCAATGATACGGGCCAGCTGGTCGTTTTCATCCACACCATGGAATAGCGTGTGACCCGTCCTCAACTCGGCCACTATGCAGCCAAAGCTCCACATGTCGATCGGCAGGCCAAAGTTAGCACCAAGGATCACCTCCGGGGCACGGTACCAACGAGACTGGATGTAAGTATGAAACAGCTCACATCCAGTGGGATTGATTTTGCTGGAGCCAAAGTCAATGACTTTGAGGTCATTGTGTCCTTCCTGTTTTAGCTGGATGTTATCAGGCTTGAGGTCACAATGGATGATGTTGTGTTTTCCCAACGCCTCCAGACATTGCAGGATGGAGTAAGAGAACTCCTTGACCAGCGGCAGGCTGAAGCCTTTGTTGGTCCTGATGTGCTCATTCAGGTTCTTGCTCAGCAATTCAAATGTTACGCAACTGTGGTTGCGGAACATGAAGCTGTCGATCATGTGGACTACGTTCATAGTACCATCACGATCCTCCTTGAGCAGATACTTCAGGAAGCTAACCTCCTTATTCAGCTGCTTGCGGGAGCCGTCCCTGTTGCGCACCATCTTCAGAGCCACCAACTGCTTCAGCTTGTGGTCGTACACCTTTGCTACCTGACCGAAGGAGCCCTGACCCAGCATCTTGATGACCTCGTAGCGGTAGGCCACGTGGTCACTCAGGACGTGGATGTAGTGAGCATTTTTGTCATCGTAGCCGTAGTTGTTACCATCAGCAGCGACAGGCCGCTTCCTTTTCTTGGCGTTGGCTCCCCAGAAATAGACCTCAGGGTAGGAGAACACCTCCGTCTGCTCATAGGGGGTCAACTTGGTGCAGTGGAGCTTGAGAGTTTCCTCTGGAGTGAGTGGTTTACTTCTCTCCACAGGAGCAGTGCACTCAGTAATGGTTCCTTGTTGGGGAATGTTAGCCAAGGTAGAGCTCTTAGTAATGGTCCCTTGTTGGAGGGTGTTATCCAAGGTAGTAGAGCTCTTAGCAATGGTCCCCTGTTGGGTGGTGTTACCCAAGGTAGAGCCCTTTGTAGTGGTTCCTCGTTGGGGGGTGTTACCCACGGTGTTAGTGTGAGCTTCATGTCGGATGTTAGCTGTAAGTTGTTGACAATCTTCTCCCACTGTTACCTCCTGATTGACCACTGTGGGCTTAGCCACTGGGGCTGGCTTAGATGGACCTTCGTCTTCGTCGTCTTCGAGGAAGAAGTTTGTCACCGCCATCCAGTCATTCATATCAAAGTTCGCTCTCACTTTTGGGGTTTTGCTCTTCAAACTTCCATTTAAACCCACATTCACATTTTGAGTATTGCTATTGAAACTCGCCAATGTTCTTGCGATCCTCTTTTTGGGTGGCGCCATGGGGTATTTGAGACAGGTACAACTTAACAATATTTAATACTTTTTATTAAATACTAAATATTTGAGTACAAATGATAGGTTTTTGTCTACAATAGTCCGTCACTTAGTCTACTCCAGGATAATCCTTCAGGAAAGACCTCTATATTAACTCCAGAGATGGAGTCAAAAGACACAATTCGCATATGTATTTTGACCACAGGATCTAAGGTGTGACGTCAACCACAAGACAAACGGTTGTAATGTAGGCCCTGAAATGCAGATTTGTGCAGGCCCTCCATTTTGGAGTGATTATGTCCACACCATGACATCATCACGATTTTTCAAAAATATCAGATCTGCAAGCCCATAGCGCGCCACTGAGCGGGGCGCTATGGGCTTGCAGATCTGATATTTTTGAAAAATTGTAGTTCTGATATATTTTTCAATAGCTTTTATTACACCAGAATGCACTACGGTACAGAAAAGGTTAATTGGATGTTTGACCCACAGGTAGGTCCACGACAGTGTTCTCCCACTCTGTTTGCGCGCCCAGTGATGATGATGACGCGCTGTAGTCTGACCAGTCCGTGTGACCTCCTGTCCTGTCCTCTCTCTGTCTTTCCTCCCCGTGTCCAGGAGGAGGGCGCTGGAGATGAAGCTGCAGGCGGTAATGGAGAACCTCCACAGACAGCAGAGAGCCAAGCTGCTGATGGAACTGGAGCAGCAGCAGGCGCAAGCCGCCTCCGCCGCCGCCCACCACCACCACCATCACCTCAACCACCACCACCACCACAGCGCACAGCCACGCCCCCACGCCGCCGCCGCAGCCGGAGGGGGAGGAGCTGCTGCTGCTGCCGCAGGGGGTAGGCATGGGACCAGTGCTTTTCATAAAACACTTAGGGCTCCATTTTCGTTAACGCTTAACCCCTTATCCCTTAACTTCTTTGCCTTTTTGAACTATTAAAAGAAAACATTTTTCGATAGTTTAAATGGCCAGTCTACAAGCTCACAATGTGTCAATAGATTGGCACATTGAACTATTCCAAAAAGTTTGTCAAAATAGTAAAAAAAAATATATGAAGGGTTTAGGATAAGGGGGTTATATGGTAACAAAAATGGAGCCTTTAGAACCTATGCAAAACATTTTTTCAGTATAGGGAAATTTAGAGGTCCAACGCAGCCAACGCAGGTCAATTTTGGCAAAAATGATCATATTCAATTAAATATGCAAGTTATCCCATTAATTATGCAAAATACACAAATGCTCATTGCAGACATTTCTTCTCCACGACAAAAATACCTGACAATCAAATGAGAAAAAAAGGCCTTTCATCTATTTATTAAAGGGTTTTCTCTGTTATTTCCACATGTGGCACATGGTTGGAAATAATCCCCCTCAGTTTTATGAGGTGGGGGAACGCCCCCTTCACCTTTTGAGTTTAGGGGGAAAAAAAGATCAGGCAGCAACAGTCAGCAGTGTTTTGCCTTGGAATCTGCGGAAAACAAAACACATTTCTGCGACACGAGCACAATTAAAGGGGAACTCTACCCATTTTCAACATTCTAATATGTCATTATTATACCCTAGAGGTGCTGGGTGGACATGATAAAAATAGTTCCCCCATTCTGTGTTCTCAAGAAATGGAGGTCTGAAGAAAATCATCAACATGTATTTTTATGTTAATAGACACTTCTTTTTTCTGAGAGCGTACAAATGGAACCGAATGAACCCGTTAGGGTTCATTTGGTTGCATTTGTACGCTTTCAGAAAAAATGTTGAAATGGGTGGAATTCCCCTTTAACAGGTCCTACACTGGGGCAAATCCACCTTTTTGTTGAGCTGCAAATTCAGAACCACTTAAAACCCTTGAAGAGTTCTCTACACATTTTGTACAATGTCATTTTACTTTGCACAAATTATCCCTTCACTAAGCCTCCAATCCGTCCTTGTCCAATTGGCACATTAGAAGAGCATAGCATTGGGAAAGTAAAGTGGCAAACAATCAGCGCCAGCATCCCCACTTCCCACATTCACACACCAGCGGTGGCAACCACTGGAGGCAAGGTAGGGTTCAGTGTCTTGCCCAAGGACACTTCGACATGTAGACAGAAGGAGCCAGGATTCAAACCGCTGACCATTGGATGATTGGCCCACCTGCTCTACCAGCTGAGCCATGGCCGCATTGGACAGTGACTAAACCCCGCCCCAAAGGGTGAAAGGGTGGGTCTTTGAGAATTGAGTCGCCAAAATTAGCAGAAATACAAGTTCACATTCCATTGTGAACATCAGCATTTGTTTTTATTTTATTTTATTTTAAACTAGCTTTTCCGGTCAGAACAAGAACTTGACTTAACTCTTTTATATTGCGATACTAATCATCCTAACAATAATTTTGACGGCGTGACGTTGTCATCCCCATGCAGCGGGAGGAGGAGACCAGATCATGGGCAGCCCCGGCGGGGGCGGGGCCACCCCCGACACAGAGCAGGCGCAGGCGCAGATGGCTGCGCTGGCGGCCATGCGGGCGGTGGCCGCCGGCCTGCAGAGGAGCAGCCGGGACAGCCCCATGTCGGAGAGGAGCAGCGGGGGGGAGGAGGAGGACGACGAGGAGGACGAGGAGGACGACGAGGAGGAGCAGTACAAGGACATGATGGGCTCCGAGGAGGAGGAGCAGATGTGAGTACTGACGACGTTATGCAGAAGTGAAACAAATGAAAACAGCCGATCTACAAGCCAGGTTGCGGATCTAGGCATGGGCATGGGGGGGGCAATGCCCCAGTAAATGCCCAGACTGCCCCATGCACCAAACATGATGGCATGCAAAACAAACCAAAGATATTTCAAATTAAAGTGCTTGTATTTAAAATGATTTGAAACAATACTACAGCTACTAACTACCATTACTCACCACTAAACCAACAGCATTTCATCATTGAAAACAGAAAACTCAGTCAGTCCTTTAGCTTTATTCATGCTGCGTGCCTGTTGCAACTTCAACAACAGCTGATGTTATTATTGATGCTTATACTTGCCTAATATAAGTCCTGTAACCGAAAATGGCTCGTGGCGCGAAGTGACACGGGCGATTTGCGCCCTGTGCCATTTTCTCCTGCCCCCCCAGTTGGGAAATGTTACATACGCCCCTGCTACAAGCTCACAGTGGCGTATTGTGATTACTGCCTGTGTTATGAAACAAGCCCAAAAAACATCAACCAGCAACTACCAATAAGGTATTTGCAAGTGACTTCCTACATTTAAAAAAGGTCAATAAGCAGACGTGGCAACACTGCCTGAAGGGAGGCACCAGTGTGTGTGCTTTGGCTCTTGGCGGTGAATAACGTGAATAGAGGCCATGTGTCGGAGGGACGTCATTGTACCGGAAAGTTAGAGCTGCTTAGATTAGACCACTGCCTATCTGCAACATGTGTTTGGAGTAACCGTGGATACTAGCTGGACACTGCCCAACTCTGTTGGCTATTTGATTATGTGTTGCTGCTGCGAAATAAGAGTTGGATTTATGTCTCAACTGGACTTGAATTGGAAAGAAGTACTGTAGGCTGGGAGTGACTTATTGTCGGTATCAGTAACATGTAGAACTCTATGCCTGTTACAATGCACTCCCACACCCCTGGAAGATGCCACACAAACCATCAGCTCCCAGTAATTCCTGCACGACTTGCTGCACCATTTGCTGAGCTGGCGGTGCCCGGCATCGAACCCATGAACTTGTGGTCCAGAAAGGCGACAGCTCTACCAAACTGAGCTACCTGGACACTAGTTGGAAAAACTTAGAAAAAACGTTATGGCTCAAACAATTATCAAGAGAATAAATGGCAATAATCTGTTTCCGGTTCATCTGAAATGACTGAACTGAAACCCTATTTTGTATTTGTTTGTGCTGGGGACGCTATTGGGGTTTTCGTTGCTACCTGTATTTGTGTAGCCAAACATAGGAAGTGGTGCTTGAACTTGCGTACATTCACTGCATCAGTGTGATTTGTGACGGGGGAAAAAAACAGAAGAGCAACTCATCCTCAGATGACTGAGAATGTTGGTGCACTCAGGCAATGAGCGGACTGTCGTCAGCACAAATCCAATCTACCACTACATACAGTACAGAAACAGAAGTACATCCAGGGGCGGATATAACATTTCCCAATGGGGGGGCATGAGAAAATGGTATGGGGGCGGCTTCATCGTCCGTGGCGCAAAGCGACACGGGCGATGAAGCCGTCCCCATACCATTTTCGGTTACAGGACTTTTATTAGTCAAGTAAAGCATCAATAATAGCATCAGTTGTTGTTGAAGTTTCAACAGACACACAGCATGCATAAAGTTTTCTGTTTTCAATGATGAAATGGTTTAGTGGTGAGATAACTGCAGTCAGTTAGTAGCAGCAGCAGCAGTGTTTTCAAATCATTTTCAATATAAGCACTTTAATTTGAAATATCTTGGGTTGTTTTGCATGCCATCGTGTTTGGTGGGGCAGACTGGGCATTTAGGGGGGCATTCCCCCCGCATGCCTGCATCCGCCCCTGAGTACATCGCTCTGCAGAGGAATTGAACTGCAGCTGCGACAGTGGAAGGCTCGCCTGAGGACAACCTAGAAAGAGAGAGAACATTGAGTTCATAGCCGTACGCTACCCTTTACACACACACATTTGTACACACACTTTTGACATTTCTGTGGTACCAAACCAGCCAGGCACTGGTACATGGTGGGTGCATGTGTGGCATACTGTATGAGAACGGTCCGTGCCTGCAAAGTAAATGCTTGTCCTCATTGAAGGGGTCTGGTGGCTGATGTTATTCTTGAGGGTTATGCCGCACTGGACACTTTCTTGGCATGGTTTGAGTCCACTTGTCCCCACCGTCAAGGCCAATATATGCTCTGAGCATCGAGTGTCGAATGACGCACAGCGTGTCTCACGACTTTGTGAGTTTTGAGCGTTCATTCCGCCGCCTGCGACTCGCTGACAAGCATCTCCCTCCCTGCCGCACAAACCTCAAAACGAGCTGCGCGAATGTAGCTCTGTCTCTTTTTTGCCTTCCCAGCCAATCAGCGCACTTAACAATTTTAGGAGGCGTCCGCAAACTTTCATTTATGCGATGCTCCGCCTCGCGGCATTCGTTGCTTGGGACGAATTTGTTGCTTGCTCGTCTCGTGGCGCGACCGTTCCCGCACATGCCGCTCCAAGCATGAATCACCACTGGGTCACTGTGCAAAGTCATTGTGAACAGGTCACCTTGACTCTAACCTCGGTCAGGCAGGAAAGGTTGGGCACAAGCTAAGGCAGAGGAGTCAGTCTATCAGCGTGTCTGTTGGATGTATTTCCCCCGGATACGTTATTTTCCTGACCAATCACAGCACCTGTTTCATTTGCAGAGAATGCAAACTGATTTGTAATAGGGGGTTTCTAGCGTTCCACCCCAAACGCAATTTCCGCTGATAGACTCCTACAGCATATGTCTCACCCAGCCTGCCTTGACGGTGAACCATTCTCTAAACCAGTGGTTTTTCAACCATTTTGACACCAGAGCCCACTATGTATGCAGTATTTTAGCCACGGAGGTTTAGGCTCTCAGAACAAACGCTATACAGTTATACAGTAGTATGTCCCCCCCAAAAAACAATAGTTTTCCGTCCACAATTCCATGCTGTATTTAAGGGAGCGAAAATTATCAAATGATCAAAAATAAAAAAATTTCTACATTTTTGAATGTTGTAGATTCCTGAAACTTAAGTAATTCAGATGTTTAACAATAATTGAACTCCTCGGAGATTAAAATGAAACCAAATAGACCTGTATTTGGTTTAATTTTAAGCTCTCAAGAGCTGTCAAGATGGACTAGAACTAGATTTTAAAGATCTCTATTTGCTTACCAACTGTCTCGCTGTTCTAAACCAGAGGTTTTCAACAGGTGGTCCGGGGACCACCAGTGGTCCTTGAGAGGGTTTCAGGTGGTCCCCAGCTAAGTTGCTTAACCAGATGTAACTCTTGAGAGCGTAACAATGAAGCTCTCAAGAGTTAAAATATTCATCATGTGAATTAGCCCAAGTCTACACAACTAGAGAATGCATAGAAGATTAATGGTCATTTTGATCTGTATGTTTGACTGTTTTGTTTCCTAAATCCAGCCTGGTATTGTGGACAAAAGCAAAATGTGGGGCTACAATGTCTTCAAGTGGTGGTCCGTTGCTCAAAAATCTGAATAAATGGTGGGCCCTGGTGTGAAAAAGGTTGAAAACCCCTGCTCTAAACACTAAACTCTAAACACTTCACCGCCCGTCCGCAGCAAACAGAAGTGGGACGAGGACGACTTCGAGGGCGAGATGGAGGAGGACTTCGACGACGAGCTGGGCGGCGGGATGGGCGTCGGCGGGGGGGAGGACGAGGACGAGGAGGAGCCAGGGGGCGTGGTGGGGCTGCCCACGGGCCGCGAGGCGGTGGCCCCCGGCAAGGGCATCCTGCTGCTGCCCCACCGCCAGCTGCACCCGCACTCCACCACGGCCCACCAGCTGCTGAAGGCCCGGCCCTGCCTGGACCAGGAGCCGCGCGTGGCCCTGCTGCCCCCGCACAGCGCCTCGGCCCTCAGCCAGCTAGCGGCCGCCCAGGACCACGCCGACTGGACCTACGAGGAGCAGTTCAGACAGGTAAGGGGACCGCCACCACACATGGTGACTGATGTCAGGGGCGGATCTAGGCATGGTTATGGGGGGGGCAATGCCATGTTTGTTGATGCCATTTTGCATGGCATCAACAAACATGATGCCATGCAAAACAACCCAAATTTCAAAGATATTTCAAATTAAAGGGCTTATAATTAAAATGACTTGAAACACTATGCTACTAACTAACTACAGTTAGGGTCTGTTTCATTTAAAATCTCTATTGTTTTCAAGTAATGTTCTTGTGGCTATCTTGGAGGGGTGTCACCCCCGGAATATGAATATACTGTATAGCGACACTCGGTGTTCAAGTGGTTTGGAGAAATCCATCTGTGCCTCTCATCTACGTCGTCTCACATGTTCTGCTGTTTACTCATAGCCCAACATACAGTATATACGTTTGTACATGCACTGGCTTCATGATCATTCTGGGAATACAGAAATAGATGTTTCAAATCTATTTTAGGTCTATGGCTCTGGACTATGCTGTGTACTATGCTGACTATTGGTTGCCCACTTAATTATATCGATTGTTGCGACGCATATCGTCTGGGAGTTTTTTGGGTAGGGTTTTCTTGGCCGAAATGAAATGCTGAATATAGGAAACAGTTGGCCGAATACCGAATAGCCGAATATGATGTTTATTTATTTTTCCCTTGCTGTTATGGCCATACCTTAAAAGCAACCTGATTATGGCAAAATACACGATTATGGCAAACGTAACTTAAATAATGATCAGTATTATGGGTCATTACAACATTTATCAAGCACTTTTGAACAGAGAATTAGCCCTTCTCATTGGGCAGTTTTTAGTCACTGTCCAATCCAAATAGTTCAGGAACTGTTGCTATGCAGGTCAAGCTTTCCTCTTCTAACGTGCCTATTGGACAAGGCTGGATTGGGGGAGGGACTTAGTGAAGGGCAATTTGCATACATTACTTGGTGATATATTTTCTGCCAATACGGGCTGAAACCAAATAGGCTGAAAATGCAATTTCATCCATTTTCAGCCGAGTATTTTCTGGTTCATCACTAATTCAGGTATCCTAAATACTGTGAGACATCATCGCAAAAGTAGTATTGAGCCTTGCCAAGCCATGTGGACTATCTCCTGTTTCTGCTGCGCGAGGCAGCCTGATCGACAAGTACACCCCCTGGACATGCCGCTATGCATGTTGTTGGGACTTACCCCTAATCCAACCCTTGATGTTGAGCAGCAGCAAACAGGCCAGCAGGGAGCTACTGGCTCCCATTTTATTCAGTTAATAGTCTTTGGCCACGAACCCTGAGGAAATCGAACCCTGTCCCCAATACCCTGGGGGATGATTTAAAGTTGCATGAGGGTATGGTCTTTCAGTTGTTTGCCTTACCTGTATTTTTAGTGCATTAATTACAGATGATTATTTATCAAAAGACTCACTGTATGATTTTATACAAATACCCACCCCATGTTATCGTCACAGTATCGATATTGATATTTTTACTTTAAAATAACATGGTGTTCTATTCTGTCCATATCGTCAAGCCCCGCATCTGCATCGTGTTCTTGTAGATCTGCTCATTTTCACTAGTTTTCAAATTCTTGTATGGATGGCATTCCCTTTCAAACCAAATCGAATTCTTTAGCAATAACAATAAAAAAACTAATTGTCGGAAATCCCCCCCCCATGAACGCGGTCGGGTTGTTCGCGGCCACCCACCAAATGGGACCCCTCCTCCACTCCAGTGTTTTTTTGGGAAAACTTGCTGAGCTAGATTGAACTGGATTGATGTCCCGTATCAAATGGGGAACGGGACAGGTGGGGTCTTCATCGGACACAGTATCCACCGCCCCAGCATCCGCACCCTTTAAATCTGTCCCCGTATCAACACCCCGCTACATGTGCACTCGCGGCTCCGCGGCGGTGTGACATTACCGCCAGAGCCACCATCGCTGTGGTCAATATTTAGCTCTTAATGGGAAGTCTGTCAAAATCTGTCGCCTCACTCACTCCGCCGGACCGGCACGCATTCCTGGGATGCTCCTGGCCCTGCAACCCGACCGGTCATCACATTGCGCGCGTGTTCAACTGTTCAATGAAACCAAACTCCTCTCCACACTAATTATGTTTGAGCGTTTACAGTTGCGACAGAATGCACTGTAATGTCTCTCTCCACACACCTAACCCCGACTTAATCTTTCTCATCGGTTAATGCGATTAATCAGGCGGTTTGATTTTTGTTTGTTAATTTTTATTTTTATATTTTTAAGGCAGTAGGCTAAGGCGGAAAATAACACACTCATGGGATTAAATTAATTTTGTTGTTTAATCTGATTAAAATCTTGCAATTCTAACGCAATTAACTCATGTGCACACTGACTCAACCCACTGAGCATTTTCGCATTGGAAAAAAAGTGGGTAGAGCAGGTTTTACGGAGACATACAGCTGTGTGTCTCCCTGTAACTGGTAACCAGAGCCATAGCTTGAGGGATCTACAAGAATTGTAGATCACCTAATTTGATAAATGTTTAAAAGATAAACAGATCTTTTATCCCAGATTCTGTCTCTTTTTTTAAACGTTCAAATCCAAACATGGCATAGCTTGGACATACATTAGTTGGAGGTGATTAACCATGATTACATTAATTTTGAAGCTGTGTTTAATCTGATTAAACATTTTAATCATTCAACTTTTTTTTTACATTTCTCATATAAGAATGAATCAACTTTTTTTGTGCAGTGTGGTTTTGTCTCAGCAAGCTCTGGTGTATGATATGCCTTTTTGTTTGTTGCTGATGTGTTCTGGGAATGGAAAAGTTATTTTCCTGTTTTGAGTATACCAATAACAGGCCCCTCCCCCCTTCAACTGGGGGATCGTAAAAAAACGAGTGTGTGCATGCACGTGTGTGTGTGTGTGTGTGTGTGTGTGTGTGTGTGTGTGTGTGTGTGTGTGTGTGTGTGTGTGTGTGTGTGTGTGTGTGTGTGTGTGTGTGTGTGTGTGTGTGTGTGTGTGTGTGTAGGGGGATGGGGTTCGGTTTAACAGCTCCGCTATAGAGCCGTTTACTGTAAACATACTAGTGGAATGACATTATGAGAGAGGCCCCGCTGTTTATATGAAAGAGGCTTCAGTCTGTCAGTGTACCGTAGCTCTTGTGTTTTACACACCAACGTCGCTGACTGACTTGCTCGTAGCTCCGGAGATAGAGAAGGTTTCTGGTTCGATAAATCGGAAAAAGCACAACGGAGCACGCAACATGTCAGAGACGTCGGTCTGAACTACTGAGGAAGCTGAACCTCAGTCTGCAGTGAATGAGCCCATCACTCCAAGTCCCTCCTCAATCCTCCAGCCTTGTCCAATAGGCATGTTAGAAGAGGAAAGCTTGACCTGCATAGCAACAGTTGCTAAGCTATTTGGACATGCTATTGGACAGTGACTAAACTCCGCCCCAGAGGGTGGAGTTTCGAGAAGGGCTCATTCTGGGGACAATAAGGTGACAATAACGTTTAGAAAAACCTGTTTGTTGCACATGGTCAAAAAAGGTTTTGCATTGATTAAGAACGCGAGTGCCCCAAACATCCACCAATTGATTTTAGTGAATACTTTACTGTATTAGGCAGATATGTAAACCGTACAGTGTACAATCAAACCATTCCATTCGGATTTCATTCCTGCATGTTCAATTCATAATCTTTTTATGTAATTCGATTCCGACTGCGTCGGAGTTCAACTTCATCCTTCTTCCACACACGCGCGTGTGCGTAGCTACTTTCAACTCACCGGCTTCTGTGTGCTAATGAGTCTCTGTGTTAATCTAACCCGCGGGACTACTGTGCAAATAAATGTTCTGGATGAGCACAAAAAAAAAAAAAAAACGTGGCTTCGTACGAACGTTTTCCGCGGAAGGTACATGGCAGGACAGCGTGGGTAAGGAAGGGGTTAAGGGTTGTACAGTTTATTTTGGGTGGGTGGGTGGGTGGGTGGGTGGGTGGAGGCAGTTGGAATGTGCCTGAGGCTCCGCGATAATCTGTCCATTCTGGACCCACAGACCCTCTGCACAAGACCTGCCTGCTCCTATCAGGACACGGCAGTTGGAGATCCTCTAAACGGAAAAAGAAAAAAGCCCTTATACTGTAGTAGGCCTGTTCATATGTGTGTGTGTGTGTGTGTGTGTGTGGGGGGGGGGGGGTAGGTGCGTGTGTAGTGTACACACACGTGCACACGCACGCACACACACAAACACAATGTACATTCATTCTCACTTGGCAAACTCATTCACATTCACACATGCTCAGACATAAACACGCTTGCATGCATGCTTGCACACTGTGCAAGCACGCACACATGCACACGCACACACACACACACACACACACACACACACACACACACACACACACACACACTAGTCTAGTTTGCTAGTCACTCGCACACATACAATCGTGAAGAACCAGTTGCAATGAAAACTGGACATTCAGGTGAGGCAAGCTCTAGGGCTCTAGTCAGTCAACAGATACACACACAAATACACACTCGCACGCACACATGCACACACATCATATGCATACATACAGTAGTAGTTAATGTGGGCCACATCTTTAAAAACAAGGTTGGTACTGCAAGCGCTATGGGCTGATATGTGCGCATGCACCACACACACACACACACACACACACACACACACACACACACACACACACACACACACACACACACACACACACACACACACACACACACACACACACACACACACACACACACACACACGGCAGCCATCTTCCCCTCTCTTCCTCCTTGGGAGAAAGGTTGAGAGGTCGGACTAAATCAAGCGCAGCTGGTGCTCCCACATAAGTTCACCTGTTCAGATACGTAGTAAAGCGACTAATTAATCACGTTATCCCGGGCGCCGTGCCCTGGGTGGGTGTCTTGATATAGCAGGCATATGTCGGGGCCGGGGGGGCCGTGGCCCGATGTGCGTCAGTGCGATCGTATTAAAAAAAGGATTTGTGCAGATATCAAATTATACCGGCGTCGTCGGTATCTCCTGCGCACTGGCTTTCACCAGCGAAGCAGATTTGCTTGGCTGGTGTATCGGAACGGTGTTATTTCAGAATCTACACCCCCTCAACTCCCCCCTTACGAACCTTCACTCACCTCCAGACCACATTTATACACTCACGCACCTGCCCTCTGATATATATACTGTGTGTGTGTGTGTGCGCGCGTGCGTGCGTGCGTGTGCGTGTGTGTGTGCGTGTGCGTGTGCATATGTACTGCATGTATAAATACATATATCCAAGATGACACAGCAGCCGCTCGACTGCAACTCTTTCCCCGACCTTTTTTGGGCCTCCTGGGATACGGTAGTTTTCTGTGCTCTGGGCGAAACACGAACGTCTCTCGCTTGTTCCTACAATCAGTCGATGTCTGGAGGCCTCCTATCTGTATCTTATCTACACCCAGCAGGCTGGGAAATTAAAACCGACTTCAGCATTAGTAGTAGTAGTAGTAGTAGTAGTAGTAGGTGTTTTTTGCACACGCCGTTAGGAAAATGTATTGTTTTTTTCTATAACTTACCAGAGAATTTGAATTAACCCTTAAGGACTTGGGCACAACGCTTCACAACGATGTGTGCCACCTTGTATGTCAGCTCATTTTTTGGTATGAGGCTAATATTTCCACACATTGCATGGAAAATGTATTTCTAACTTACCCAAACAAAAAAATTAACCACTTCAACAAATGTGCCTGTTTCTGGGCGTGAAAAAACATTTGGTGAAACTTCTCACCACGCGGCTGTGCAGTTTATTTTTTTTAGTAAAGGTTATTGGCGTAGAGGGAAATGTTAATGTATCTAGTACAGAGCACATGGTGGACCACGGTCAACTAAGGATGCCTGGCTTAAAATCTTTTAAGCCAATACTTTATTATACAATGATGTCATGTGGCGAACATGACGCAGCTGGGACCCAGCAAACTCTTATCAATGTTTGATAATTGACTACAATTAACATTAGCGAAAATAATTCAGTTCTGACTTTTTTGCGTGCATGCATTTACGCGCGTGTTCCCATGTTTGCGTGCGCACGCACATGTAAGTGCGTGGTTTAAACTAATTCATTCTATTCATTCTATGTGAACAACAGTGTCTATTTTACTTTTGTGGATGAAGTTGGCTGCTAAAACGGTAAACAAAAACAACAACATATCTGTTGAATGTCGGATGGCGCCAGCCAGCCAGCCAGCCTACACCCGTCAGTCAGTCCAGGTGGAAACAACGCTCCGCACTTCCTGCCGCGGAGCTCCCATGTGACACGCGATAAGGTGGAGGGAGGATTGTCTTTCGGTGCTAAATCAGAGGAGTACTTAAGCAAAGCAAACCGGAGGAGGAAATTACCATTGGACCTCTGTCACCAGGAAGCCAACCTATACAGCTAACTTACAAACTAACGTTAGGTGATCACCTTGATCAGTCTGGCCAACGTTAACGTTTACTCTGTGACTCACCGGGGGGGTGGGGGTGGGGGGTGTTCAGGGGGTGTTCAGGGGGATCAAGACCTTTACTTAGTCAGGTTGGATAATGACGTGACACCTGTGCCTTTGAGGCGTCGAGCCAATACAACGGCCAACCTGATCTGATGTCTGACTAAACTGACTGACGGACTGTCTGACTGGCGCTGGGACTGCAGTGACTGCACTGCTGCGCTGTATGGCATCTTGTAATAATAATAAGTAGGCCCTGCAACTAGCCATTATTTTCATAAATCGGTTTTCAACCCTTTTCATACCAAGGCCCACTATTTCTTCAGAATTTGAGCCACGGACCACCACTTGAGGACATTTTAGCCCCCACAGACCCCAAAACGAAAGATTTATTTTGCTTTGGTCCACAATTCCTGGCTGGATTTGAGAAACAAAACAGTCAAACATACAGATCAAAATTGCCATTAGGCCTAATTTTCGACATTCTCTAGTTGTGTAGACTTGGGCTAATTCAGATTCAGATGAATATTTTAACTCTTGAGAATGTAAAAAATAAAAAAAAAAAACGCGCTCAAAGAGTTACGTATGGTTAACCAACTTTCTATCATTTGCCTGAGGACCACCTGGGACCCTCTCAAGGACCATTGGTGGTCC